>JASSKH010000002.1:6716164-7383159 GCA_031763025.1 Macrocystis pyrifera | reverse complement strand
GTTGCGTGTGACAGTTACCGTCGTGGTAGTAACTATTGTGGCTCTGAAGCCGTTTAGCTTTATCTTCGGTTTCGTTGGGTTTGACTCAACCTACCTTCCCTGCCTTATCCGCGATAAATCCGGACCCAGTTGCCTCTCTATTTTACTGATGACACTCCCATTTCGCCTGTTGAATGTGGCACTCTGAATCAAGGGCTTTGGTGTCTGCCACATTGATTGATGATACTCTCGATATTATGAGGTAATTTGACACCCATAATAACTCATACAACAGCCCTCCATCTTTATCACCGTTATTCTTCGCACTCTGTCTTCGGGCACGGGCGCCAGAAGAATGAGGAGTCCGTTTTTAGCTGGGTTCGACTGACGGAGCGATCACTCTACCGGCTGAGTAGAGTATTTGTCTTCGTTCTTGTGTATTTAACTTTCAGTCGCTTATCCACTTCCTTAATCACCCCTACCAGGTATGCGTTTTTCTAGTAGTTGTTTCGTCTTAGAGTAACTCAACTCTGAGGAGCGTTGCCCGCCCAAATCACTCAGTTCACCTTCGATGCCTTCTATGAGTCAATCATTTCACCACGCTCTACGTTGTGTTATATCCGCGTTTTCGTCGTATACAGGGCGCACACAACTCCGAATGACGGTGACCGCTCTAAGCAACCGCTTTATCGTCGATGTCCTTGGAGTATATTCGAGTTTTAATCGTGTATATAGGGTAGTCAACCCTTGCTTTTGTTGACCACCTGGTGTAAGGCCTTACCTCGGATCTACTTCTTCCTTCCTTGCGTTTCACTTAGCCGAGCTAACGAAAGATTTTGAAGAGTAACTTCATCCCCTCTGTCCGGTGGCTTTGACTCAAATACATCCACCTGTAAACGGCAATTACTTTTGGTGGGATGCTAACCTGTTGCTTGGGGCCATGCCTGGTGTCGTGGTCACGGTTCAGGTTTTCGGTCAGGCGTACTATATCCAGTCTATGGCCTCATTACTGTTGATTTAACCTACATATAATCCGTAGTTACGAAAAAAACAAATTGGCCAGGCGCACATTGTTCATACACCACGTTCATTACCGTCTGGATTGGCGTAATCAACCATTTTGGTCCGGCCACATGCTACGGTTGTTAAACCCGGCATTGCGGTTGATTTCCTTTTTTGTAGCTCGTTCCAGATCATCTGCACAGCTGAGGCGTTCTACGATGGAGGTTCACGCTATACTTTCCGAGGCTCTTCACTTGAGGAGTTCCAGAAAAAACCGAATTACATGTCGATGAAAAACCATAAAACAAGTGTACTATTGTGTCATTTCTCGAAGGAAGATTGGCGTTCCGACGATGTTGGGTTAAGGAGCCCCGCCATTCAGAATATTTTTTTCGCGGAAAGGTGCTACCTCTACCGTATAACATGTCAGCTGTACAGTATTATTGACTTTGGTATGTCGATAGTTTTTGCTCTCGAAGAAATCATTCTTGCGCTGTTCTCAGTTAGCTTGTGTTGTTTATTGTGAAGTCGCAGTTGGCGTTGGTGTCACTAACGAGAGAGACCAGTCGGTACCGGCACAGACGGCACCCCAGCAGGCGGGGCTTGACTCATTGTGACCGTCTGCACACTGGCTATCGGTACTTCCCGTGGCCGGCGGGGATATGGGATATTCGTCGTGGCTCGTTAGGTTTTGGTTGTTCGGCTCGGGAAGTATTAACGATTCATATGGACATACCACAATTAGATACGAGTATACGCGGAACAACCGTGGCAGTTGCGATTCTTGGGTGTCGTACCGGATTTCATAAACAACCAAATCTCGTGTTTTGTTGGAGCGCAACGTTTTAACTCCCTTCCACATTGCAGCTTGTAGACAAGCCGTGGTGGCATGTAATGTCGTCCTTCCTCCGCTTTATTTCAATGACCCAGACACTTGAGCATTCTCGCCTGCTCAACGATTTTCGTCGAGTGTTACTAACTAACCCTCTTGAACGAGAAAAAGTTGTGGGCACACAGAGAGGAGGCACACAAACAAGTTAAAGGAAAGGATGCTGCACAGAACTGGCATGCACCTGCCTGGAGTCAGTTGTATGTCGGTTGCACAAGTAAAATCGTTTCCTGTTGTGCCAAGAACTGCACACAACACTTTGTTCAAAGCAAACTACAGATTGACAAGAGATGTCCGCTCCGCGAATTTTAAGAGTCAACTACGAGAGGGCCGTGATTTCCAACAAGCAGTTCTGCATTGACAGCATTTTTTGTTAGCTAGAACTAAAAACAACCATGCCGTGATTACAGGTGCCACCGCTACTACGACAGTGCCTCTCTTTTACCCGACATCTACAGCAGATCGTCTCCTGCTTCTTCGTCCCCTCGTCAGTAGAAACATGGGCCTAACAACACCACCTGCAGCATGTCTGAGGATACGGCCCGCTCGATGCCGCTGTGAACAGGCACTGTCTGCCTATACGAGTGCTTGTGTAGACGTGGGTTTCCTTAATGGGTAGAACAAACAAATCATATGGTTTATGTCTTTGTTTTATGTGGCCCATCTATGTGCCTACACACGTCGGCGCATCTGCTGTAGCTCGACCAACTCTCGACGAAGTCCAAGCGCACCAACACGAGAAGGTTTCGTTTGTGCTTGCGCGTACACAGAGCCCGTCGGGATTGGCCTTTGTGCCGGGTGGGTTGAACGTGGTGGAGAACGTGGACGAAAACAAAGATGAATTACACACGGTGACACAGTGACACAGTGACCAACACAAACAGAAAAACTTCGAGCGAGGCACCCTATTCTTGTACGACTCGTTACGAAGAGGTCCTTGGAAAACCAAACGAAAAAACAATCTCGCGCTTCGCCCTCCCGCGCCTAATTCTCATACTATGTCGTATTAAGCTTTTGGGCTTTTATTTTCATTTGGTGACATCCTGGTCCAGCAAAACGCACAGCACAAGGCGCAGCTCTGCAGCAGCATGCAGCAGGAGCCGCCACTAGCTCTGCAGCAACAGGGCATATCTAGCACCTCCATGCAATCTGAACCTCCGACTGAAGTGCAACCCGCTTCTCGGTCCAATATGAACTCGCAGACATGGCCCTGCAACAGAAGCAGTGTCGGGAGCGCTGAGGGGCATCCTGCTCGGGACTCAACTGATAGCCTCTCGTAGGAACTGGAACAAATCGACCACGAGACATTCCTGACTACACCAAACACATTCAGCACAACAAACACCACACTACGCAGCACAACCTGGCACATAGGCTGTAAATCCAACGCCTCACCCAATTCAAAGCCAACTAGCGGATAGTAAGCCTTCACACAACGTCGACCCACTCGTAAACTCTGGCGTCCCAGAGACCTGACACGCTCGTCGCGTGACTACTCTGTTGGTCAGTCTGCACAGCCTGACTACTGTTCTCAACGCCGCCGGCACTGCTGCTTTTGCAAGGTAATGGCTGCGAGTTAATACCATAAATGGAGACGCGTGTGGTACTTGCTTGGGTTGGGCGTTTGGATTGTATGGCGGTGCTATGTATATACGCTTCTGCTGCATATGCTGCTGCAGAGCTGTGCTCGTATGAGCCCCTCGGTTCAACAACGTTATCCTCGGTATTGGACATGCTCTTATCGTGTCCTCGCATGGGTTGAGCCCCTACGGTGGTATAGGTAGAGTGTGGCTATGGTATCGTACGTGGTACGGTACGGTGTGGCTCGGTATGTGATATTTTAGGTTGGTGTGGTATGATGGTACGGTTTGTTTGATGGATACACTACATGGCAAAATCACGGTATGTGATATGGTAGGTTTATGGCATGGTATGATGGAACGGTGTGGTGGAGGAATTAGACGGCCAAATGTTGCTTGGTGGTACGGTGTGTTCCAGTGTATAAGGTCCGTAAGAGTCCAATACATCGTACACATATCATCTGTAACGACCTTGTACATCGATCATTGAAACACATTAGTATAAGTTCGAAACAAAAAGGCATGCGAACTGACCGACAGATAGACAAACCCATTTGCAATTTTCAAAACAGTGGCTTAGTTTTACAAACTGAGAATATACAATATTTTTGGCTTGAGGGGCATTCGAGATATACGTTACATTGGTGGATACGTATACTTTTTGACTCTGACACGAAAATCAAGTTTGACGTACATTTTTATTACTTTCCATTGTTCATCCTCCCGAAAACGGTAACAGCGAGATAACGTGGTACGTACTACAAAACGTGCATTAAAATGGTACACAACCTCACGTCATCTGCGCCAGCATGGCAAATCATTTACCGCAGCGAGGGAGATGAAATCAGGTCGTCTAAACGAAAATAGCGGAGTCATCTGCCACAGCGACAGCATAACATTTCTTCACGTCGTCTGGCAAAAAGGGGCACAGCCTTTGCCACAACGACGGAACATAACCTCACGTCGTCTGAGCACGAGTGGCAGAGCCTTTGTCACCACGATGGCCCATGATCTCACGGTGCATCTAAGTTGTAAGTGGTACGGTACTGTAGTATCCACTACATGTACCTGATAGGTATCGCAGTAAATACAAGGCGAACCCCAGAAAATCGGAAAACCCTCACGCTCAGGGGAGAGCTCACCATCATCTGCCCCTGCAGCACAAGTGCTCACTTTTACTCTGAAGGTGCTGCGTCTTCAGTGCTTACCTCGACTGCACTCGTTCCACGGAGGCGCTCCCCTCGTCATACAACCAAAACCCCAGTACACCCAACAACACACAAATCTAGCAAACCCCGGGAAACCCCACTGCATCAAAACTTCAGGGAGGGTGTCACCTCCACCTCCCCTCACACGCGATAGAATAGTGACAAGTGCTTACTTCCGCTTGCACGGTGGTAAGCTCATCAGTGTCCACCTTTGCTGAGGTCGATCTACGGGAGCGCTCACGTCACCATCATGCTTACCGGACATTGACAACGTGAACATACCCCCGCATGCCATCGTACCAAGAACACCAAACATACTGCATGCAACCATAACAACGCCCGACAACCTAGCACATCAGGCATGCTATCATACAAAGAGTACCAAGAATACTACCTGCCATGCAACCTCAACAACAGCAGACATGCACATCACACGTTTTTTATCATTCTACGAGTAGCGGGCAAAGTAGCGTACAAACCCCTTCGTCGTTTAGCGCAAGTGAAGCTGTGAACAACGTGCACACGTGCAAATGTTGCAACTTACTCCTCACCGACACATGTAGAATATCGGCATATTGACAGCTGTACTGTTAGTAGTATGGTGCTGTGGTTTTCATATTGTGGGTTCCGTGCCAGGTCCTTGTACTGCTGCATGTGTGACTACAAACGAACTGTGTCAGATGACCCGACGAGCCACAGCCTCTGTGGATCACTGCCCTCGTTTCGCATGCTATGTGGGTGAAAAACTAAGCGGTCTTGTGGCGCCCTTCTCTGGCATGCATTGAGACTTTTTAAGACCGATACCCCTGAGAACAATCGGAGTAGACAATCGGAGTAGTATACCACCAAAAACAACGACCATGTGCGAACAGGACTATGAACGCGTCATCGTCAGTAGTGTTAAAGCCGGATTGTGATCTACAAACACGACTTGTGGCGTGCACCTCACCAAGCGAAGCACTGCTTTCTTACGAATACGTTTTGAGTATACTGCGTACGAGTACTCGTTTTATGACATGGCTATCGCTACCCCCGCACGCATTTCAGCCTGCAGCGTACACCCCCACGCATGCAATTTGTGACGGTGTACTTTTGACGCACCCAAAACTCATAATGTATCGACCTCACCAGTCCAGTACTCATTATTGTGCATGGCAATCGATATCCTTGCACCCAGTTCGGCATTCAGCGTATACCTCAATTTATGAACATATGTACCAGTATACCTCATGCACACACAAGCAGAAAGCCTATCAACCTCACCCCCCCCCCCTTCCTTTTGTGTGCTATGACACGCTCAGGACGATTAGTGGGCTCTCTCATGTTCGTAGGCCTCTGCTAGTGGTATGCACATAGCATACACTCGGTATAGTAAAGCTTGATGATTACATTCCGCTATATAGGGAGTGTACGTTTTTCAAGCCCCAATATTCAGGGAGCCACGACTACACTGTAGTTGACTTTACACTTTGTGATCTCAATGAAAGTCTTATATAAGCGTTGTCACAACCGAAGATGTCGAAATATTATACCGACTTCTAGAGGGCATTTGGTAGTACATGTACTAAAGCTTGTTGGTGGCACGGAACCATCAATTAGTGTCGTGCTCCCTGTGGTGGGACAAGCGTCCGGCAGCACAAAAAGCAGCAAAGTAAACAATACCCCCATGCATATAAACACCGTAAGGAACGAGCAGTCAAAACAAATCAAACCTGAAAAGCGATAAAAAAACACCCTCTATGTTTAGTCAGCCGCAGCAGGTTGTGCTATGAGTATCATAGACGGTCCTATCTCGTATTTCTAATTCATCTAGTACTGTCTGCCGTCTCCCCCGTAATGTCGTCGACCGTGCTCCACCCGCGGAAAGGATGCGTTAGACAGCGCAAAACAACCCAAACAAGTTCGTCATCCATATGCTGCCGGCGAGCGTAAACTTTTATGGTGGCACCCGAGCATTTCCTGGTCTCTGACGTTTCTGTCACTCTAATATCTAAATGCTCTATCGGGACATACACAAAAGCGTAGATGTTTCTACACGCTGCGCTCAGAACTCCGTCAGGCGATCATGCACATGCTGCTGGCCGCTGGTATATTTACTGCAGTGCAACTTGTATGAGCCCGTACAGCTGGTCACCAGTTTGCGTTATTTTCAATGTGGGACATACATCCCATGTTTTTTGTTCGTGTTCACAGTGAAACTACCAATATAGTTTGTAGGGGCTTGTGGGGACACGAGTGGTCGTGGCACAGCTCGATGCCTTTCCTACGGCCGTGACTACGTACTTGACTACTTCCTTATAACTGCAGGAAGGCAGCACAGACATTTCTTGTTTGCGATAACTGGCATGCGGGGGGCATCGTCCAGGCGCGTGTTAAGGGCAAACCTTCGCGTCACAACGAACGCTCGGGGGGGGCAATAGAGAAGTGAACTCTGCTACAGACGATATATTGCTCATCCAGTTGTACCGCACATGCTTCAATATCAAGCAAGTGTTTGAGTGCTGGGCCCCGAAAAGATTTGATGTTTTATTCACACATTTCGAACCACTGATGCATTTCAACTTGAGTAGCCAACGCAATACCGTAGTAATCTACGTGACTTTCAGGTCTGTTGAGTCACGTGTGTTGCACCTCAAGCCAACAACCATGTCATCATTTGATCGCCCTACAGTGGTAGCGGTTGCACGGTTTAGCGAAATGGTTTTTTCTTGACGCAGCGTCTCAACTAGCAAGCCGCCCAATGCTGGTGAGTTCGATGCATACATGAGCAGGCTGCGCATCACACGAACACATAGAATATATTTACAGTTTACACTTACGAAACTGGATTCATCCAGTAGGTGGTTGTGTGAGGTAGATACATTAACGCCTCTAGTACCCATTGTTTGCACTGCAACCCTGTTATGGACACGACTCACGCAGCTTCCAGGTGCTTCCTGTCCACCAAACGCGACGGCAGTCGAGTAAGCGTAGAGTAGCCTCAGAACTATCGGGTGTTACGTGCCTTCAACATACCAAGCACATGCAAAATTGTGCGCCTCCTACCTCAAAATGAGTCCTGCATCCGTGGGCCTAGACTCAGCTCCTCCCTGTTATCCAAATGTTTTACCCTGTTCGGTGCCAACATTCCACAGGAGCGCTTCATGCTGTCGATTCGGAGGTCACCATGAACGGCAGTGCATCATTCGTCAACAACTTATGTGACCGTGCAGGAGGTGAGGAAGCGGGCGGCCGATGATGCCTATCGTATATTACGCAATAAGTCATACCCTCTCGGACATTCAATAAATGTATATTCGCCCACAGAGACAGTGCTGACGACGATCAGGAGTATAGAACAACATCCAAGAGTCGCCATTAGTGTTCCGTGTGTGCCGCCCTTAACTCGAACTGTATACGCGTGTTCTATTCTGCGCTGATTCCGGTAGTAAGACTTTGAAACCTACATTGGAGAATGGAGACACCCGGCAGCGGGCCCGGTGTCATGTACAGATAGGATCGGCAAAAACCCGCGTCATGCGTACTATTTTGGTGCCGGACTAGAATGAATGGCAGTGCCACGGTGAAGACTAGCCTCGAAATATGATTCTTCGGCCCTCACAGGGCTCGCAACATAAAGCCTCCGCGAATACCGCTTCACGTCAAATGCTATGTTGTCTTCGCATTCGACATAAAGATGGGACTTTTAACTGAATGTCTTGAGAAGACTCTTCGACTTTGGGAACTCATGTAGGAAAGAACACACAAACCGTCAGTACTACCGGCACCGTATTCACGCCTTGGACAGTACACTATGTTCACGCCGTTCCCGCGTATAAACTCTTGAACCTGAGCCGGCACACCTTATGCTCGGAGGGAAAGCTGTGACATGATGCTCCGTTGATTACATGCTACCGTAGTGTATTCTCAAGTCGGTTTTAAAATACTTGAACAGCATCGCAGTAAGCAACCTCACTAGCGAGGTACGTCATCTTCGATCTCCTATTCAAAGAACAGACTGAGTTACCCTCATTTTCGCTGTGTGGGCATCACCTGTAACCAGAGAGGAACTGTTGCGACACAAAGCTCAACCTTTACTATGTTAGGGGTGCAGCATACGTTTTGCGGCTATTCGCTTGCGGCATCTCTTACCGTTCAAAAAACATCGAGTTTAATACCGGTTGTTAACTCCACCGGAGCGTGTATGTTGTGTAGGCATGTAGGGTTAAATATGCCGATGATAGCGAAATATCAATTCTGATGCGGTTGAAAGTTATAAAGTCATGCGAGAATGACGGTCAACCAGAACATTACCTTTGTCCAGGCTGAATAACACCAAACAGATATCCAGGTGAAAAGTTGCCGCTGAAGTGGCTACGTAGGTTCTCCATCGGGAATGCACAAGGTGGGCAGGACAACGCGATACGTAGTTGGTATATGTCTGTTTCGAAATTGCTTTGAACGCCTTCATATTTTTTTCGTGTAGAAATGTGTCAAAGCAGTATGACTCTAACAACATCCGCCACACAAGCATATCTGGATACTGTTGTACGACATCATTTCGAATTCCAATGTAACCGTACCCACGCACGACACGCGGTGAGAATGACCTTGCATAGTATATCGCATGACCCTCGTGGAAGGCTGCTCAGACGCATTTATTGCTTTTGATGTCGCTCTGCATCTTTCAGATATATGTTGAGGTAGTGCAGATACGTTTGTTCGTCACTGCGTGAGGGTACCTGGGTCAAAGGTGCATCTAGTCGGGGTTCGTCACGCACGAGCGCGTTGCACTCTTCATGAACCAATGTATGTTTATAATCGTTTGAGACATATTTCTAACAAGTTGACCTCACCCTGCCTCGACTTTTAATGCAGTGGAGACGAGCGAGGACCTCATAAATATAGAGGTCTACACGCGCTTGGAAGGCGTGCCTCAGAGTTGATGTATGATGAACGTTTGGTAGTCAAGAGCATTGCACTCTTGTAAACTTCTTCTGATCTACGAGCTAAGCTCTCTTTTACTGTATCAATATAAAATTGTATACGTACGTATTGGTAGTTTCTCAAGTTGGAAGTACAAACTGCATTTGACAAGACAGGCATCTCTTTTTTCTTCCTTTACCATCATCACAACCCCAAACGTAACATCGCCATGTGGTCTGCAGCAAACTGTGTTCCGTATTACCCCACATGCTCGAGGCCGTGCCACAAAAAATAGGTACAGCAGGCGTCTTTCATTCTTCGGTTTTATCCAGGTTTTCGGAACAAAACGGTTTTGACACAATCGTCAAGCACATTTGGGCCTACATTGTGCGCGCGAGACCCATCAAGGAAACATGCCCCCCCTTTGGAAATGTTGATGAGTGCAACAGGAGATCGGCCGGCAATAAGGGCTGCCACGAATTTCATATCAAACCCCTACACTAGGAGAAGCACTGTCGGAAGTGCCCCCCGTTACACGAGAGGTCATGCACCGATACCGAGAACAATGCTACAGCCGATAGACTTCAGCCGAACGAAATTCGATATTGAAATATATCCAACGTGAAACACCTAAAACGACAGGCCTTCACACCGCAATTCCGCTCTTGAATTGACGGGGTTCCACTCCGCAATGCTGCTTCTGAATTGCAATCAGCAGCCAATCCATGTTCAAGCTCAAGGGGCAAGGACCAAGAGAGTGGGGGTTGTATATTCGTAGTCGCAAGACCATAGACCCCCGAATACTTAGAACGATCGGATTGCCTGGTTATCACTGACCAGAAAAACTTTGCTTGCATCAACAGTGAAGCAACGTATAGTGTTCGGCCGGTAGCATGACGTGTGAGCGGCATCCTTCTAAGAACCGCTTGTGTAGCGGAATTGCGGGTGGGTAACACAATTATTGTGATTGCTTTTCCGTTGTGGCCCCCACAAGTATAACAGTGGGGGTACTGTATGTACCATGTGTCTGCCTTGTGCGCGCGTCACGTTGCATGTCGCTTTCTTCGAGCATTCCCGTTGTGCGGCGTAAATGGTCTGCACCGGGAGGGCGTACTTATTTGTTGCTTGCCTTAGTCATTTGACCAATGACCACGCATTCCTTTCGAGACATAGCACCGTTCCTACTCTTAAAAGAGACGTCGATCAATTGGGCGCTCATTACGTTGTTTCCATATATTACATATAACCTGTTTGTTAGTGTCACCATCTTCCTGTTTAGTCGCCTGTGGCCTGCGTTTTGGACGGTGACGTCGTAGCATACGAAGTCGAAGCTCCCAGGCGTTGTGACGGAAAAAAATAAAGCTGGAACTCCCCCATAAAGTAGGTATCATAGAAAGAGCAACGCTTTGTCAAAGCATCACGAGGTACACATGATGAGAATATCGACCTAAAATAACCTCTTCGGAAACAATGCGCGGGGTCAATTACCCCGCGCACTCGCGATTGAAGCGTTTCTCGCAGTCTGCGCAAACATGAGCTTCGGCAAATCCTTGATCTCACACCTGACCGAGATAATGGTTTTGTTTCTTGTTTTCAAAGGCGCCCCGTGGCCATCATCTATCTCCCACGATAGCGATCGGTTTCTCACTGCTATTCAGCGATCGGTTTCTCGCCGCTATTCAGTGTATCAAAGTCCTCCATGTTGCATTCGCCTGTTTTCCTCATCTCTTCTAACACATCCCGTTCCTTTTTCTATATTTGACATTCTCCTACTATGTGACTATGTGAGTTATATTCTCTATTGCTTTGCCACACGGGCACATCCGTGCATCTACTTCCTCGTCCTCCCGGGTGCTGGTAAACTCTTTTCTTTTCTGGCAGGTCAAGGTCACGACACGAAAGCGAAGTTTCAGCGTTGTCGCGAGGTCTACTGGGCCGTTCAAATACGTTTTCATTCCTAATGATATCGAGTAGATCGAGGGCCAAGGCCGACAATAGCAGCAGCTCTACGTCGAACGACGATACTATGGTCGAGAAAGAACCTATGATGAGGGGGTGAAGCAGTATATTCGATGGCTGGGCGCATAGACAAGAGGTGGAACGGTGCGAAGATCTTTTAATCAAAGTCGCAAATATGTAGTACTGGAAGTCGATCGTTTTATCACGGCAATAAGTTCTCGATATATGTACTGATGCACCGAATGCAGACTGTGTTTATGGCGTCGAGGCCTCTTCAGGCGGATATCTGCGTAAATATCACAAACATACGCTTCAAGAAGTGCTTTTAAAGCGATGGTTTAGGAAACTGACAAACATGAACTCAGAATCTTGCAATGAACCTAAGTTAGTCAATTGGCCCAGTAGCTTTGAGAGGCTGAAACAACACGACGTCAAGGTGAACCCCTTGGGTTTATCCTGCAGACCCTGTCGCGAACAGATAGTTACAACTTATACTTGATGGATTGAGCAAGTTGGAAGCGGTGTTCCACTTTCCTCAACACTCATGCCATACATCTCGATATGAGTGTACGACATTCAGACGCCAGTCCCGACAAGTTGTTCCCTATCGGACAAGATGTACGGTGCTTCGTACGCTACAACCAACTTACGTAGCCCATATTAGAGTCGAGATAGTGCGTTTAAACAATCGCAACTAATCGAAATCGTTGTCTGCAACGCTACACTAAAAACAATGACTTTGTAATTATGACGTGTATGCGTTTGATATTTGGAGCCTGGGGTATGGCCAATGGAGCTTAGTTTCAAAGTTTGTCAACTCCCGTGGTTTGAGTAGTGTGCAGGGCTCCTATGCAGGAAACCATAGATATTGCGAGCAGTTCCCGGCGACGTATTTGGACTCCCATATATTATCGCCGATGGAACTCCTCAACGACGCAGACACTATCAACCGGAGCGCCCGACGCGAATAACAAAATATATGTCGTTGTTCGCCTCCCTTGTGAACGATTTGTCATAGTCGATTAACGGGACATGTCCTTCGTTCAATCGGCAACCCTAAACGTCGTACTACCGAGTCAAGCATGTGTTTGATGATGCTGTTACTCCTTGTATAGCACGCGTTGTGATTAAACTCAGTATCCCACAGACGGATGAGGTGGTCCTGAAACCTGTCCTGCCACGCCCGGTGTCCACGTTCCGCAGGTGCCGTTTTTTTCGCCATGTCCAAGATCGACATGCACGCAAGTGTATCGTTCGTCAACAACTCCGCCGGTTTCGAGGCAGGTGAGGATGTGGACGACGACTAAGGTCTAAAGTACCACATCCGCGAAATCACCTTCCCTTTCGTTTGAAATGCGATTATCCAGACCGCAGAACCAGCGCCGACGTTGGGCAGTGTGTCGTAGGAAATGTATCCAACGTCATTATTTGAGGGCTTTGCTGCTACATTCCGTTGTATCTAGTAACATCAGAGACGACTCAGTGGGAGAGGTGCTGACAACAAGCAGCACAGTCCGCTTGCCGCCAAAGGCACATACTCAACGAATCAGCGTTCGGCGTTCACTGCTCGACTTGATGAGACCGCCGTGCTTCGGTGAAATTGTACGTCTGAGCCTCAAGAAGTTGTCGCCTACATGAGTCTCATACGTTGTATTCATAATATCTTTGACATAGGCTTAAGCAATGAATCGGCATCGGGCTGGCACTCCAGAACCGTCTCTAATCGGTCATCGGTAAGAAAGCTTGTCAAGAAAGAAGCCGAAGAAGAGCGTCACGTGTCGAACGATTCTCGCGAATCCGTGTCTCACCGCTTTCATGATTCACACCCGAGTTCAAACCAGCGAATGGTTGACGCCCGGTGAAAGCTGGGCTCGCGTTTCTGTTTGGTATATAGACATATTTATCCAACTACGTTATCAATATGTACATATTAAAGATGAAAATTTTACTTGATCACGTAAACTAAACTTTACTGGCGCGATGAATGATACCGGTTTCCTGGTTATCGAACATGTGCGATGAAGTTTTTTTTCGCCGTGTGCTTTGTTTTGTGAAAAACCAGAGAAAAACACACGGAAAATGTACACCTCTCGCTGCTGGAGGCACGCACCTCATGTCTCTCGCTCATGGGGGACCTTCATTTCGCAAGGTGCTCATCTCATCCAACCACTGACCTACAGACACAATTTAAGCTCGATATGAGAAACCACCCGATGGCCAAGCTGGTTCCAGCGAGTACATTTCACCTTCGGGCGGTCGAAAACAAAATACGTTGACGTTGTCGATACTGAATGCATCCACATGACTGCATGGAAAACGGGAATACAACGGTGAAGAGAGGTTTGTCTAGCGACTTGTAGTTCGAGATATTTAAACGCTCTGCGCAATTCGAGGGGGGGTACCACTTCATGGGGAATACCTTTCCGTCGTAAGATCGGGATAATGTGTAGTCAATCAAGCCATAGATCGGTCAATACGCGAGTAGTTCTACATCAACGTCTTGACATGACTTTATCTACATGGGAAAAACGTTTATGTCATATTTTGTGCCTGCAAGCCCACAAGGCTGTGATACGAACGCGTCCAAATTACTACAACCATGTGCGGAATCTCAGGGAATATATCACCTTTCCGGCATTGGGTTTACGTTTTTTGTTTTTTTTTTATTCAAACCCCAACCTTACTATGTTTTTTTCGTAACTATTAAAAACGGCGAGGTCTGGCACTGTTTTAGTTAGATTATGTTTCGCTCAGCAGTTAAGGTCAACGTTTGCGGACTTATCCCGAATTGGCGTAAAACAAGCGGTAAGGACTAACAAAACATGAAAATCGAAAGAGGTAAGCCTGTTTCACACTGCCAATACAAATGACCGCGACAAATGGTGTTTTCAACTCTACAAAATCATCGTGTAAAGTTCATGAACCTCAAATACCGTCTGGCAACAACATATGTTTATTGAACCTGTTGCATTTATCGTCAAGCGCGTGGGTCGCGCTTGCTACACGCGACGCGCAACGTCGACGATGACCACAATAAGTTAAGCCCGAACTTCAACGAAGAAAACGAACGGGGGTCGTGATCGAATGAGGTACATTTTTCATCCACGGTTGCAGAGTTTCTCGGATCCACGGCCCGATCGAGAAACAAGGTATACATAGTTCATACTGTTTCGCTTGTTTGATGATTTGTTCACATGACCATAACATATCGCGGCTTAACTCGATCATGCCTTCTGTTCTCTCTCACACCACAAATGAAGTATCTCCTTCATCGTATTTGGGTGTAGTTGTTGTCTTCTTCACATTGAACCGTTATTTCTACCCGTCAACATCCAACACAACCAGTGGCCGTGCCGAGTTTTTCATCGTGGAGGGGTACAAGTTCTGCGCTCACAAACCTACGCCACAGTATTATTACAATTTGATGCAGCAAGCAGAGTAGACCATGCAATGCCCTGTCATCATTCTTGATATGACGGGCACCACATACACGGTATTCGAAAGACAGAACAAAGAACACAAACGAACAAAAAGCCAATCAAACAATCAAACCAACATACAAATGTCGGAAGGAAAAGAGAACTCAGACATTATAGGTCTTGCCTCCCCGCGGAATATGTGACAGACATTTCAAAAGAACGAGCTAGCGGAACAGCACCACTACATATGAACAGAGCACAACAAAAAGAAACGACATGCAAACCGAAGAACAAAGCACCCTCAAGGTAGTCACTGTAGTTTGTGGCACAAGGACCATAGCCAGGATATCCCTACTAGTCGATCTGGTACTTTGCTGCCCTGTCTGCCATCTCCATCCTTCGTTAGTTAACTACGCGCCACTCGTGGAGAGGATGCGTCAGACAATACGAAACGACAAAAGCAAGCTCGTCATCTACCCACGCCGCACCACTCCTTTCATAGGAAAAGGAAGAAATATAGATTAAGTGATGAAGTGAAAATCACGGAGTGTGAAGCGCAAAACGACAAGAGGACAAATGAATACAACGTTCGAACCAGCTTCCACAGGTTGCGTCACGAATAGCACAGACACGAGCTAATTACAAGCCGGCCTGGCACTTTGCTCCCATGTCTGTCGTCTCGGTTTTACTTGCTTCCTCCGCTGGTTCCATTTTACGCCCCCTATTGCCCCCCCCTCCCGCATTCCCTTCGTCGGGTTTCTATCTACTTCTTGTGTTACCCTCCCTCCCCCCATTCTATTGGGCACCACCCACGACGGATGCGCGGCACTGGCTACTTGGCTGTGCCCCACACTCGTGCCTCCTCGCGATGAACCGTTCAGTTGCTTGAAGGACCCACCTATACCACTTGCCCGTCTTGTTTGCTCCAGTGAACCACAGCATGGTCCCAACTTCAAACACCAGGGCAGAGAGTTCCGTAGGCCCTTCGGTAGTTCGGTACTCCTGACATCTTCCTCTAGACATCTATGTCAAGTCGGAACCTCTTCGCCATGTGTCGGGTTCTACGCGCAAGCCATCGTCCCGAACAATACACCACTGGGTACTCGCTCCCTGGTTTGTAATCCGGTGCCCCGCGCAAACCAAACGCGCTGTTTGCGGATGGCTGTTTCAATGCTCTGCCAATGTGCCATCGTTAAGGCGTTCGTGTCCGAGAGGGTGGCTTGGGCAGTACAAAGTCGCCGCTGGACGCCACTGACTCGCACAAAGACTTGGTGGTTAGCCCTGCGAAGCTTGGCAAAGTGTTACGCTCAGACGGTCAACGTCACACTACCGTACAGAAGGTCCCAATCACCTCGACCTTGAGAATGTGGACTTTTAGGCTAAACGGGACGGTCGTCCTATCATACAACTCCGGGCCAGACTGATGAAAACATGCCCGCATGAGCCGGATCCGTTGGTCGATGTTGAGCGAGAAATCAGCGTCCGTTTGGATAGTGCCGCCTTCATACAAGAACTGGGCAGTCTGTGTGTACTTCTGGCCTGCTGCTTCGATGACGATCGATAGGGCGAGGGTTGTCTGGTCTGGTGTTTGTGGCAGGATTTTTCTGTGTTTGCTTGTGGTACAGTGAGGCCTGGTGATTCGAAGACAGCCATCATTTTCGTAAGCCCTTCAACCGACTTCGAGACGATTCCGGCGGCATCGGCGTGCGCATCCCAACCGCTTTTGCTCCTCTTTTCCGAGTATCCCAGCATCATTGAGTTGAGCCAAATCCCCGACGATGCCTTCGTCTTTGCTGAAGCGTACAAGCTCGACGTGTAACGCAGCAGCGAAGAATACGTCACACAGTAACGGAGATAGCACACAGAGTCGTCGGAGCCCCTGGGTGACTTCGAAACATTACGAGTGCTCGGCTTCATCCGTACGCACGCGAGCCCGGATGCTGTCGTGCAATTGGGGGATTATTGTAACCAGATTGATTGGTACGCCCGATCGTGTGAGTACCTCCCACAACAGGTTTCGGTCGACAGAGTCGTATTCTTTCAGCAGGTCGATTATACACACGTTCAGGGTTTTTTTTCTCTGTCGTTCTAGCTTTTGCAATCGGCGCACGACGAAAAACATAAGTTTGTTGATCATGTGGGGCGGAGGCCGCACTGTTTTTCCGAGAGTATTCCCTTGGTCTTAGACTACCTGGTAGTGGCTAAGGCTGTACGTGACGATATCAAACTACAATTCGCCTGCGTGGACAACGAGCGCACTTTTTCTGTTCATGTTTCGACCACTTCAGTTTTTTGTTTTTGTTTTGTGGAAGACCTTGATGCTCGCATATTACTGTTGCTGCGGGACTTCTCCTGTTACCCAACGATCGACAAGGATGCTATGAATGAAATCGGTAATTGCGGGGTGGGCGATTTGCATAAGTTCTGCCGGGATGCCATCTACCCCAACAGCTTTGCAATTTGACAGGCCGTTAAGTGCCTGCAATTTTCCATCCATAGATGATTCATCTCCAAGCGATGGTTTGAGCGGTGGTGGTGGCAAGAGCTCGATGATCGTCGGGTCGAGTTTTAACGAATTCTTGTTCAAGAGCTTGTTGTTGAACCCGGACCATCGTTTTTGAACTCGCATCGTATCCCGCAACCGCGTGCAATCTTCGTCCCTCATGAGATGTTCGCTCCTCCTTTTAGTCCGTGCCAATCCCCATGTACGTTTCGAGTGATTGTAAAATTCCCTGTGGTCGTTATTCAGTAGGAGTCGCTCGCGGAGAGGTACTCTTGGAAGCACGTATGCGGTCCTGCAGCAATCACCTTCAGGTCCGCGCACGCAGATCTCTGTGTCTTCCCAATGGTTCTATCCCGACGGTGGGTACGCAAGAATTGTCGCGCACACTCCTCCGTTGTTAATGCTAATATCAAGGCGGCAAGGTTCGTTCGACAGACTTACACCATCTATTTGTGCGTTCACTTGGCCAAGCCGGTGTTCATTACATCCTTGACGAACTTTGCCCCTGTGTCTTACCTCGGCATATTTTCTTTGATACAACGACACAAAAGTTGTTGTGATACCGATGCCTACATTGTCGCTAGTTACGGGGGTCCATAGTTAACAGGACCTATGGTATACATAAAAAACTATATATTTGCCTATTTTTACTAACAATTTTTGGTCCCGTTAACTATGGACCCCCGTAATAGTTGTCGATGCTTTGTTCGTCTGCCTTCATAACGGCCAGTTTCTTCATGACCCCTACGGTCATAATTGGTGCCGGCGATACGTTTTCAATATAGGTAGTTTATCACATGAAACTGTAATTTAATGCCCCGACTCTTGGTAGGTACTCCGCGTTTCTGTTTTAAGTTTAAGCAATATTACAGAGGCCTACTTCAAGAAGGACGAGGATGGCCCATACCAGGTTTTACACTTGAACTCCTTCAACTAGAAGCAACAGATTCACATCATGAAATAGAATACTTCCTTGGAAAGCTCCGGAAGTCCTCGTGACCGTGACATAGTCTGTTTCCTGCAAATTTATCCCGGGGGAAAATTCGAAATGCTTGTGACTCGTGATCTTCTAGGAAAATCCAAATCCTATCCAGAACCGGAACAAACATATTTCACGTTCAGTGATCTTTATTTGGTGCTGATACTCCGCCTCCGGCAGTGTCCTTTGATTATTTGTGGGGCCTGCATATCGACGTGTCGATGATGCTCATGCTTGTCGAATTGTGTGGACATCAATGAAACCTCAAATACGGCAAAAACAAAAACAATATGCTCACATATTTGGAAACGAAAACGATAAAAAAAATATCACCACGTCATGGGTTCGCCATCCTCATTGACTTACGCATTTGTCCTCACGATTAGGGGAACGATGGTCGGCTTCCCTTTCAATGCTGCACAAACGAGAAGATATGTCACTGTTGAATACGCAACTATCTCCGATGCGCCCGATCATCGAGCAACTGTGTCAATGGAGTTGAATAGAATAAAATTCGAATGGAATTTCGTGAAATATATCACTCCACGTCAAAACCGTGAAAAGCGCAAGGGTCAACCAACACCCGAGAGTAAGCAACGAGGCTTGGGATTTCCCCGCGCCACAACAGCCATTGGCTCATGTCATCAGCGGGCACCACCCAAGAAGCTATTGCTCTTGGTTTATCTTTGGTCGCAAGGATATCACGGCAGCCTCGAGAGACGTTGCAATTGGCCTCCCATCTGGGTATCTCCATACGGCTTTTGTGATCGTTTAGCTGCTTTCACTTCACACGTTTCGGCGATGAAAACGGCAGTGATCGTTCATTGTGCACGTTTTGCAACAGCACCTGCAAGTGCGTAGGGCTCGTTGTACAGAACAGTCGACTGTTGTCGTTCTACGTAGATGTTTTGAAGTGGTCCTAGGTCTATCACTATCGATACGTCGCACAATCCAAACGAGTGTTGGACATATCCCGCTTCCAATAGCATATGTCGCTACAGTTTGGCCTCCGCTGCACTACGCTATAGACTTGTTTACGCGATCGATTGTGTTCCTAGCCGTTGAGGATGAACACGCAAGTAAAAGGACGAGTACTACAGATAGGGTGGTCCCGAAATCGTTGAACATTCGCACTTGAGGAGCTCTGTACCCAAAATATGAACAGAGTTCGAGGAGTCGCAAAATATGTCCAACGCAAATGGATGTGCTCGTTCGAGAGAAAATTACGTTGGGAAGAACACACGTCGTATCCAGAATAGAACGGGTTATTCTTGCTGTTGTCCACCCGGTGCTACCATCGCTTCCCTCAAAAATGTTGGCGCCGTGTTGCGGGTTTGTGACCACGGATGTCGTATCTCCGTAGGAAGAACTATCCGCACGGGCATTGTCTGGATGCCTACGGGTAGAGCGGGGGGTGTGGTGTGTGGAACGCACACCCTACAAACGACGAGCCCGGGTTCCGATAGGGCTACCTAAAAATGCCCGACAGACGGGACTACTCAAATGAGAGACAAGCCACTAGAGATAAAATGATGATTGTGACATGACGTCTGATTCGTGAGGCCTTCAACAAATGAGGTATCACATTTGGGGAAACAAACTTTCTGAGCCACTACGGCGTCCTCATTGAGCGCCAGTTTTCTGACGAGATTCTAATTTGTGCGTAATACGTAGGTATACGTGCGATGTGCGCGTAGCATTAGTCGTATCCATATGTTAGTCCCTGCTGAATTTCGCAGTATACCTCGGGGGGACGTGTTGGCCTCAGACAATTTAGGGTCATTATCTATCGTAGATGGCCTCTCGTGTGTTGCCTAGGCTGTATCCATTGCGACAGGGTGTCGTGCGGTACGTTTAAAGTCAGGTACTAGGTGAGACATGGACTTCATCAAGTTTTGAGGCTTACAAGGATTTGACGGAGACATGTACCAATGGATGCGTCTACGTCGGGTGCACCACACCCATGTTCGTCCACGACTTGGCTGGGGAAAAAGAAATCGTGCGGACCGCATCCTGTTTCTCGCTTATCTTGTAGTCTAAACCATTTACTGAGAGTCTGCGACCAATGACTTCCAATTGGCGAATACCGTGTGGGGCGTTTGTTTGGAATAGTTGAGTAGATGAACCGCGGAAACTGTTGATGTTGGGCTTGCAAGAAGGGGCCGAGTCCTACCATGGTGGGCGCAAGATTTAGTGGATCAAGGTTCTGGAAAGGAATCAACCCGGACTTGGCAGCAATATCAGTAAGCAGCGCGAAGACCAACACAGGACCCGAAAATGGCGCCGTCTGTTACTTGACGGATTGGATGCCTTTCCGCACATGGTGCAGAAAGGTTGAATCGTAGAGCAACGGGCCAACACGTACTATTTGCCACGACAACAGACACCAGGGCTACAAACACGTTTCACGCATGGATGGGCGTCCTTGATGGTCCAGGTGGTATTTTGATGTTGCTTAGGTGTGGGCTTAGCCCCGGTATCAATAGTTACTACTTATCCTCCCAGGTTGTGTACTTTAGGTTGTACGCGCCCTTGTAAACACCTAGCACACCTGATCAACACTAGAGTGTACTTGTTCGATGAAATGTTACGTTCTCCTTGCACTCTTCACGTCTGTGGATTAACAACGTTCGACACATGGTCACGCCGGTTGTAGGTAGGCGTAATTCAATATTCTGTCGAATCACTTCGTCTGACCTAGGCCAGCCGCACTGCACCGTCTACAGTATGGAATAGTCAGTGAGAGGTGCGTTACGGTTATGGTGGCACAATCAAAACAGATCCTTGCTTGTCGATGAAGCTCCATGACACGAAAATTACGAAATATATTGACATTTGATATGATGATGCAGCCACTCGTTCCACACATTTAGCATGACATTGTTCACTATGCTCGCAGACCAATGGTTGTCGAAACCGATCGTTGTGTTGAAGACTCTGATCGCGATCCACTCTCTAACCACTGAGACGGGCTGGGTAGAATCGTACGGACGGGCCTCTTCGACAGCGGAACCGACCCATATATATATATATATCGATCCGATGAACTCATTTTGTGGGCTTACCTATGTACCCATCCCATGGATGATTTACCAGCCATAGCCAACGAGCTTTCTTTACCGTGGTTGCTGGTAATTTGCTCGTCTTTTTAAGACTTTCAGCATTCTAGGTGGTTGTTCGTACTGTAGCAAGCACGCGTTGGAGGATCTTCCTCCTACCACCAGACGCTTTTTCGCAGAAGCCGTTATCCCAAACTCAATTGCCTTTACTCTTGACAATTTTCCTTTGCGCCCTATGTTGACGTTTTACAGGTGCCGCATCAAAGCTACGACTCCGATGTCTCGATGTTGCTAACCTGCCACCAGACGCGTCTTTACAAAACCCGTGCACCCAGACACAACTGCCTTCACTCCTGACAACATTCCGTCGCGACCTTTTACAGGTGCCGCATTTTGCCACGACTCCGACATCTTCATGAACGGCAGTGGAGCGTTCGCGAACAACTCGGCGTTGGAAAATGGAGGTATGAAAGGGTTTGACCAACCATTACTACCGTGCAATATACCGGACAACACATTCCCTAGGTATACCCGCCATCAGTGCTGGTAGAAACACTCCAACACAATGCATGGATTGCACTATACACGTACGTCATCACATTGACATTCCCAAATCGATATCTGCAGGTTCACCAACGTATCAAAGTACGAAGTACGATACTGTCTGCGCACGTTGAGCCATGAAACTTCAGACGTGAACCTTAAGAGGAAAAATACGTGTTCGTCAGCAACACGAACACGAAACATCGTGTGACAAGCAAGGCCAGTGCTGCTACTACTACGACATCGGTCGTACTGTCTGATTTCCATGAGATCGGAGAGAGTATCGTTTGTCTTACGTGAGCAACGTAATATCATAGCCGCCCTATATGTAACATTATGTTAAGTTATAAGTCAAAATGCGCAGGCTTTTCTTGCACTATGTTAGGGTGTCATAAAAAACAACTGGCCTAACATTTCGTTATCTAAGTATCATTAAAATAAGTCCCGGTGCAACAGTTCGTTTGTTAGTCACCATTGAAGCCCCAATCAGTCCTTGATCATGTTCAGACGTTACGTGATGGATCTTGCCGAGATAGTAATAGCGTCACCCTTGTTTCTGATAAAGCGGCGTCGCGGAATGAAATGCTCTAGTCGTGTCATGCAATTTCGCTGAAATCCTTAAAAGGGGCACCTCTTGAAAAACTCCGGCTACGGAGTAATAGATTGCATCCCCGGTCAAGATACCCCCTACATATTCGTGAAACACCAAAACAGGCGATTAAAGAGAGATCCCACGAAAACAAAGCTTCGGAAAGTTCGCCAGTACGTATTTCATCTATATCGCCGGTAAGTCGTTCATCGATACCTTTTTACAACGTACGCCGTCTCGAACGTACTAGCTAACAGAGCTGTGACATATTGCGGATGCGAAACTCGGGATTGGGGTTGTGCAGATAATAGTTCATATTTCCACATGAATGGCATACGAGCTCACACGTTGATAATATGTTATATTTCAAAAGGTCACGCACGTATCCTGTTTCACGTATTTTGTAGCAACAAGGCCAAGATTCAATCCAGAACGCACCGTCGCCCGGCACGCACTGCTCTAGCAGATGATACGACGACATGATGTCTAGGTTATTTGGCTCGTAAATGCTATGTCCAATACGTGTGTCAAGGTACAGTAGCATTAAGAATCTCGCCAACAAATAGCAATAGTGTTTCGTCAGAATTTCATCTAGAGTGTGCTACGGGAGCAAAGAAGAATTCCGCTGGCACTTTAGCATAACGTCATTCGCCATACTCGGTTGCCGCCGACTGTGCAGTGCCTCTGTAACGTGTGTTTCGGTAGTCAGTGGTTATTCGGCTAACTCAGTGACAGGATTAAGTGAGAGCGTTTCATTGACCATGTACCTTATCGGTCTACAGAGTGTCACGGTAGCAAGTTTTTTTTCTGCTTAACCACGAATGTATAGTCAATCACGACGGCCTGATGTCGCTATCACGGTAACATGCGGTAACCGTTCAACTAGGCATGGACGTTATCCTTTAAACCGGTACATTAAGGACTCCGTTCATGCACCAACATAGCGGGATGTATACGATAAACTCTGGAATGTACGTTGTCGGTCTAAAGTGCGTCACGGCAGCAAGTAATGATGAAGTTGAAACACAAAATTAAAGTGACGTCGCTGAGGCTCCACGTTACGAATACGGTAACGTACAGTTCACGTTCCGTGACATTTACGTTAATACTCAAACGTTGGTTACCATTGCCCTCGGGAAGTTCTCAAACTTTCTAGAATGATCTTAATCGCTGTAGGGTGCCTACGATAACACCGTATCACAAATTCGTTGGGTCATATTCGTATAATAAACTTTTTTCCGGGTTGCACGACCTCGATTCATCTGTACCACGGCTGGCAACGATGCACGGCTAGGGCGGCAGGCTCATTCTTCGTTATGTTATTTTGTTTCACGGCGCCTCGGTTGCCTTCTTCTCTCGAGCTCGAGGTATGTTCCTTGTGATTTTGATGTATTTCTGTGGTTGACGGTAACGACTGGATTATAGCGGGTGTTCGCTCTTTGTAATCGCGAAAAGGGTTCTTGCGACCTTCAGCTGCTACGGAGTGACCGAGAGACGCCCTTTCAGTGATACAATCATTCTCTTGAAGATTTGCAACCTTCACTGAACGTGAAACGGAAGGAATGTACTCAAGCCACAATCCGGCACGTGCACCGCCGAGGCCGGCACGTTTTGGCCGGATCAGTTTTGAGTGACGAGGTCCCTGAACTGATGAACTCGGGTGTATGGCTGCACATATCGGTTGTTCCTATGAGAGTAACATTCTTAATCGGGATGCACGTCCAGAGTTGTTCCGTAAGGTATAGAGCTCCGGAAGCGAGGAATGACAGGGAATCAAGTGCGCTGTCAACATCGGTTTGAAGTCGAACCGAGGGGCAGAGGCTTCGAATGTAATCGGGTATGCTGACCACGCGAGCAGTACATCGCGGACGTGTACTGTGCAGAGATGTTCTGGGTACTGTTACCAAGGGCCATTCAGATGCCATGCTCTTCGGAGTCGAAATAAGAACCGGTGTAAGAGGAAGCATCCACTACGTTTGTTCAATGCATGGCGGACGTTTACTGTGCGGGGATTTCTGGGTAACATTGCGAAGAGCCATGCAGAAGCCTTGCTCTTTGGAGTCGAAATGAAAACCGCAGTAGATGCGTGCTACGATGGAAGGAGCACCCCCTACATTTATGAGGCATCATCGTTGACGAGCTCTATACCGCCCACAACGCTCGACTGGATTATGTGTAAATCGCATCAAAATGAAACCAACCTCACGCTACCCCACGAGGTATGTACTAATATAACCAGCAGTACTGAGTGAAATGAAAAATACACCTTGAATCCCAAGCTAAAGGGGTCGTTCGTCGGGTATAAGGAGTTGCATCACTTTGAAAACCTTGGTCTAAAAGCAAAAACGCGTACCTATCTCAGCGAACTTGTCGTCCAGTGTCATATGTTTCGTACCCTATACACGTGCATATTTGAAAATGATGCTTGTCAGTAGCTTTATAGTCGTTACTAGATAGCACGATCTAGACTCATCTGATGCACATTTCCTTATTTACAAACATTTACGCATTTTTAGGTACGACAGGTTTACACTCTGCGCCTTTTTGTGTGTTGACACAGCAGTAAACAGCAGCAGTGCATGTCTTAAACTACTGCTGTGCACTTATACACCTATTAATAGCAGAGAAATTCCAAGACCAGAAGTGTCGTGGAACGTGTAGTACATGGAGAAGATACCTTCAGTATCCCTCCGGGACCGGTAGCGTATGTGTGACTGTTAAAAATATAAGCAAATACTACACACTGGGTCATTAGTACGTACCCCACGAGGTATCGGTTGGTGTATTCAAACTGGGGTTTCCTGTTGTTAGTGGAGCTGAATTGAAGGGTTTGGTTTGGTTTTTAGAGAATCGTAAGGGTTGTCCTTGGTTTGGAGCTGTGATCACACACACCGCGCGTCTTGGGATTCACTCTTCCCTTGCTCACCATCAGATTCCATCTTCTGAGCGAATCAATCCATTGACATCGGCCTGAGGTCAGCAACATCGTGTTGCTCTTCTTTTGAAGCTCCTCGTACAAGTTGTCTCGCCGTGATATACGTGTTTGCCACCAACGTGACTGTGTATTGACCGGCCGGCCATTGGGGATTGAGGTTTGACGTGCACATCAGCTCCGAGCTGGTACACGCGTCGATCGCCATACCCAGTAGTATACTACTGTATGTCCGTGCTTCTAGTTCGAGCATGCTACTGTTATATTGCTCCGATCACTCTCACCTAGCGCCTCGCGCTTGATGCAAGCAATGTCTGCCTGGTGGGTGAAAACCCGACGTGCTTCGTCGCGGCATTGTATGGATGCGAGGGTCTATGGTCATACGACTACGACCATACATGTTAACGAATACACCCCCCCTCCTGGCGAAGGTGGCATTCGTTGTTTATCGGGTTTTCAAACATTGACGTGTAAAGGGAAGAAAATATTATATTCTCACGTTTTCTTGTCTTTGAATTTTAATAAGTATCGTAGTTATTAAGAATACGCACAGAACAATCCGACAGTCGCTACAGGGGCCGTTAATTACTCTCTCCAATCATACAGCGATAAAAACCCCCGATTCGTTGGTAAAACCAAACGCCTGTGTTGCGCACACTGTGTACTTTTTGTGCTAGTCACATGTTTAATTTACTTGTTGATTTTATGTTTTTGGGTACACAACACAACTAGTGCATGGTGTACTAGTAATTTTCCCCCTCGGTTGGAGGGTAAACAGTACCATGATGGCAATGCCGAGCTGTTCATCATTTTCCCGTCGTACAAACAAACGATTAAAACAATTTACAAAACAAAGAAGTAATTTTACTGGTCTATTAAAACCACGACGAAAATCCGTTATTGGTGAGGTTTCGTGGAACTTCAACCTATTAAACATCTCCGAGTCAGTACATGAAATCGTAAAGTCTTTGTTTGTCGTGCTTGGTGATACCATATAATGTGATGCCTATGTTTACCTGAAAAATACCCAATGACTTCGTTTTGCCAGCTGCCCGTCGGACTGGTATCACTAATGGCTCTCTTTCATTTTGAAGTGTTGGTGACCTGCTTCACGTGTGCTTATCATTTTTTTCGAGGAAGTACCTCCGCTCGTACTTACTTTGGAAGAAAATTTGACCACGGACTAGAATGGGGCAGACAACGAAGTGTGAAACAAAACTAAAACTTACAGGGATGACGGCAATTCATGATTTATACAAACGAGCGACCGATACAGTCTTCGAGGGCTGTTAAAACAGGTGGAGACGGCAACTTCGGCTTTTTGTTTAACATCTGCGAAGGGTTTTGCCACGCGCCCGTGACTACGACGTTCACACTTACGAAGCCAGTGCGCGTGCCCCAGAGACTGAACGCATGGCTGCTGAAATCGGCGAAAAATTAAATTCAGCGATACGGGTGTGCCGCATGACAGCTCACTATCACTAGTGCAGCCTACGGATGCGTGCTACGATACGGCTACTAACTTGTGTGGTGAAGACGGGGACTCTCATAATAGACTACACAAGATCGCCGGAGTCCAATTTAGGCGTTATAACATTTTGCTGTTAGAACGAAAATTGCCGTCTCCTCATCCCACGGGTTAAGCAAACAATACTAATGGAATTATCGAAATGAGTGACGTGAGGATTTTGTCAAGCTTGACGCCTAGAGTGTGTTGGATATACCGGTATCACGACGGGTCCATGACATCCATATTTTGTTGGACCCGTACGATGGAATACAAATCACGCCCAGCACACCCCGTCGTCCCTGGCTCTGTTGTCAAAACCGACCTCGAAAGCATGCCGCCAATGACGTTCTAGCCTTGGACGCGGTTCATGGGCTCCGTTGCAAATACGAGTGTAGAGCGACTGCGAAACCATCGTGACTTTGTTGTGTTAGGGCGTACGCCCTAACTCTAGAGAGAGGAGAAAGAGCTAGCTGGAGGCCTAGAAGTGCTTCAACTCCCATGATGATGACGAAATAGGCGCACAGAGGAACATTAGGACGATAAATGTAGCAGTGTATGTTTTTGACGGGGGAGAGACGTTTCAGCAGAGATGGGATGACAGGGAGAAAATTTACCAGAGGCCTGACATCCGAATCATCTACTCGCGGCATGGGCTACTCTCACGAAGAGCGTGTGCGATGGACGTGAATGTATTGCCCAGAAATGGTGACTACACAGCCTACTATACTTTGCGTGCAGCAAACGTCCACGTTTTGTTAATTTCAGATTGGCTGACTGGTAGGAATGATTGTCCTACAGGAATCCGCGAACGTAGGGTGTCAAAAAAGCGTTGATGCCACTCAGGCAAGTCGATCTGTATTTCACCTACCAGGTATTAATAAATGTTTGCCGTAATATGTTGTTGACTTCGCGTAGTTACTCGGCCAGGTGGCTCAAAGAGGTTGAACGAAAATTTAGCCTGCGTGAGCCCCCTGTCATTGCTTTCGTCAGTAGTCCCTCTCCCGAGCATCTTATGTACGCGATATCGCTGGTCGGAAAAGGCTTTGCTCATATCTCTTACTGGATATGTTTGTGGAAGGTAACTATCTGGGTTGTATCCACACTTGGTAGGGGCATTTAACACTCAAAGGTCTGTAGCGTCGTTTTATTATTTACGGCGTTATCTATACTGTATTTTGTACGCGATGCCGACATCAATGGAAGCTGTATTACGGCATGGGTTTCGTTTTCGAGAGCACATGCATTAGCAACCGAAGGAGGTCCTTCACTGAGAATCAGCGCGATACATTGGATGATCGATGTGATGCTTATACCGTGTATTCCTTCAGAATTAAGGCTTGAGGTGCTGTGTGTTTGGCTAAGCTTACTAGTGTTGTCAAACGCGGTTATCGCGTGGGGTGTAGGGCTCCACAAGCTAGTAGCCGTAGAATGGTGGAATAGTGCGGAGCCGCATGTTTTCAGTCTTTTCACGAAGTTCCTTGACCGGAGAGACACCAACGATATATTCGACATGACCCATGAAATGTTCGTGTTGATACCGTTGTCTACCTATGTCCTGGAACAACTATCAGCTCTCGCCAACCCGGTTTGTCAAAGTCGATTGTTGGGGGGCGAGTCATGTATATATATTTATATGTACATCGTTCCTCTAGTGAGATCCAATTTGGAGGTTCCTTGCGCCATCGCAGCAAGCAGGCGTGCGATAGTGCTATTACTCATTGTGTGGCGAGCGTCTTATTACGTTTTATTGCCTGTTCCGACGCGGCGGATGTCGACATTCTGCAGGTGCAGTACTTTTTTGCGTTTTCGAATATCTACATGGACGGCATTAGTTCATTCCTCCACAACTCGGCCTTTACCAACGGAGGTGAGCGAACGATGAACGTCAATGCCCTACTATGTACAACCTGTACGAAACTACCTCGGATGTGGTGTCTTTCTGGCGGGGAGAGTTTAGACCACGAGCAATGTGTCAAAGGAAATGTACACAAACGCCCCATAAGTCCGGTGTGAATTTCCTCTTTGCTTTAGTTCGAAGCATCAAGATATTCTGTAGCACAGCCCGGACTGGCGCAGTTAACGAATCGGCTAGTAGCTAGTTGATCGTTGAGGTTTGTACATCCTGAGGCGCAGCCCGTGCGTCTTTCAAGTTAATAGTAGGCCCATAACGCGTTCAATGTCGAAGTACGCTCTATTTGATGATGCCGCCGTGCTACCGTAGATTAGCAGTTCTGCTTAGTTACAGATAACTGACACAGCACCTCAAGCGAGCATATTTGCATAGTCGTTCATTTGCGATTTACGTTTTGAAACTTAAGCCGAAACATGTTATATCTAGGCATTTTGAGCCGATCATAAGACACGGAAGATTTCAGGCTGGAAAATCATTTCGTTTCCCATATTAGCCGTCGCCCGATCATGGCTGTTATTGAGTGAGAGTTACAAATCTCCGTGTTCACGCATGTTGGGCTTCGCCTACCGTTGCCTTAAATTGGACCAACACACGACTCGAACTGTACCCGCAAAGGACCACTTCCCTACGTATTAAAGCTTTCCCTCGAACAACCCTGCTTCGTACTGAGGTTTTGGCGAGTTTGATCTACTGTGTACCAATAGGTAAACCCCCTGCCACAGACGAGTTGGAGAAAAGACGATGTTCTCGGTGACAGCTCAGATCACCTAGTCACGACAGATTGATCGAGCTTAGATTACCGCGAAAAACGAGGATATGTATATACCAGCATATACCAAGTGTATATTCT
Source organism: Macrocystis pyrifera (assembly GCA_031763025.1). Classification (NCBI taxonomy): domain Eukaryota; class Phaeophyceae; order Laminariales; family Laminariaceae; genus Macrocystis; species Macrocystis pyrifera. The sequence continues at coordinate 7,353,341 of JASSKH010000002.1, read as the reverse complement.
ACCAGGTACAAGGGGTGCTTGACCGCGACGGGCTGACTCGCACCTGCGGTTCCGCGCATGCCCTTAGTGGCTAAGGGCGTAGCTGTGCGCGTGCAACTCGAGGCTGTTAGTGCGACAGTACTGCTAAGGATCGATAATATTTTGAAAGAAATAATAAAAACGATGCAAACACGAGAAAAACAGGCAATGCCGTCCGCCATCCGGCCCAACAACGCATTACTCGTTCGTATACAGCAGCACGCATCACTACGAAGTACTAGGTACGAGACGCTCGGCGTCCGTACTGTATACTTCCTGTACAGATATATACTAAACAATTAGTTGAGCAACAGTCGATCGAGTTGCTCGACAACACGAAGCGTCGACGATTATGTTGCAGCAAGTTCGGCATCAGCAAGCAGCTGCATAGCGTACAGGAATATATCATACGAAATTTACGCGGGCACGAGATCCTTGCCGAGGCGCCATATAAATGGCAATTTTGAGACGGTACTCCTACAGCTTCCGGAACAGATGGCTCCGTCCTTCAGCTTGACGATTCGGAGATACAGCACCGAGAGGAGTTGACTTGCGCTATAACCATGCTTACACGGGAGTCAGCAGCAAAAACGTATCGCAGTCAAAACAGCAGCACTATAATATAACAACAGAACAGAAAAGGATCAGGATATACATAGCAGTAGCACCAGGGCAGCGGATGAACAGCTGCAGCAGCGGCAGCACATCATGAACGCTCGAGGCTGCCCCTGGCACAACAGCCGGGGCAGGGGAGCTCGGTGGCGCACGCGGAGGAAGAAGCACGACGTCCTCGTCGTACCTCGTTGGGACCGATACATGTTAGTGAATTAAATTATATCTCCTTGCGGTCACGCGGCAAGAAAAAGAACGCCTACACAATACAACCGAAACTCCACACCTCATGTAATACTGGTGCCCGATGGCACTCGTCATTGCCATTCCAGGTGCCTAATTCGAATAATTATTTGTAGTAATTCCCATTGATGGCAATCATTGCCACTGCTGCTGCCAGCTGCGTGTGAAAAAAAAAAAAATGCAGACACCGTTTGTACCTCCAACACGGTACCGCTCCTCCCACGGCGTAGATTCATGCGATTCGGGGACAAACAAAAGGCCCCGTCGTCTTTGCCTCACGGAGGCTGGTCGATCGGCATGCACAGCAGGCGAGAAGGCTCGTGACGATCGTCACCGAGCAAGTGCTATCCTACTATTCTCTACATTTTTGCGATTTATTCGTGCTTTCACACGTGAAAGAGCCCGAATCGGAATTTCAACACTTGTTTCTGGAACGCAACCCTTAACGCACAATTTACGGCGGAGCATAAGACCGTCCACCCCGTCCCATTTATCCCACACTCTTGCCGCCATGAGCTGTCGAAAGCCGCAGATGATTCGGCCTCTCCCGTTTTGGCCAAAAGAGTAAAGGTCCGCTCTGAGTGCTGGCATCGAAAACAGAGTATTTTTACCGTGACGAGCGAGCAGATATGTCGGTTGCGGCCCATTTGCCCGTTGACAGGCTGCTGTCGAGGGCATCCAAAAGCTCAATACTACTATTTTTCACGAGAGGGTTTAGCGGGTCACAAGTAAGCCTGACGGAGCAAAGGGAGGCCGTCAACCAAACTCTTTGGCGACGAGCCTGTGATAAATCAAGTATCGACCACTCAACTTATCCATCTCACAGCTGATGTTTTTCTGAAAAGCTTTAGCAAAACACTAGCACAGCACACCCGGCCACAGCTGTCAAGGACATCCTGATGGTAAAAGCTACATTTGTTTATAGGAGGGTTCGACGGGCCAAGAGTAGGCCTGACGGGGCAAAGGTAGGCCGAAAATTCAACTCTTTGGCCACGAGACTGTCAATAATCCAGTATCGGCCGCTCAACTTGTCACATCTGATGTTTTTCTGACACGTGTTTTCAAGAAACTAGCACAGCACACCTGGCCACAGCTGTCAAGGTCATCTTAGTGGTAAAAGCTACATTTAATTATATAAGGGTTCGACGGGCCAAGAGTAGGCCTGACGGGGCAGAGATAGGCCGAAAACTAACCTGTTGGCCACGAGACTGTCAAAAATCAACTATCGACCGCTCAACTTGTCTAAATCACAGCTGACGTATTATCACCCGGTTAGCCGGCAGCCAGGGCACGGCGCAAGCACGCCCGAGGCCGCCCCCGACATAGTCGGGATCGGGGATCACGATCAGGTGAACCTCCTCTCGCGCGAGCACGATCAACGCCAGCAAAATACGTCTATGAAACGCTCAGGAGCGCTGAGAGCACAAGGCCAACCTGAATCATATATCTACCTATATGTTGCTGTGACTCAAGGGGGGCCCGGCCGGCGGCCTAGAATAATCCGCCTACCAAAATAAGAATCAAAGTGACATGCGTACACCACCATTGACTCTTTCAGGCACAAAACCTAGGGACTGAACCAGAAGGGCCTCGTCTCGAAAGTAAACCCTTCCCCGTCGTATATTATCTCAAGATTGTCCTGACTTTGTTGCTGATGCGTACAGGCATTGTCCTCTGCATCGGCCACCGACTATTTTGTTCGGTCATTTTGTGACTATTCGGCCTGATTCCGAAGTGAATCCCCGCAGACGTACATCAGCATTTTAATAGTTTAAAAAAAAGAACGAAGTTGTTTGGCCCTCAGCTGCCGGTGAATATTCGTACAGCATATCCACAAACAGCTCAAATTACCAAGTGTTCATTCGGCTGAACAAGGTGCATATCGTCGGGAGCGCGTTGTAGTAGTGCTTAGTGTTGTTGCTGCTATTGTTAGGCCAATTTTAGTTTGGTGTTGTTGCTTTGTCGACTTTCTTGTTGGTATTTCTTTCGTGCTGCTGTTGATGTTTTTGCGCTTTCTTCACTCGTCGACTTAGAGCTTTGTGGTTTAAAACCGGGTATGTGTTATGTTCTTTCGTTCTATGTTTACACGGACCTCTAAATTAAACAGTGGTGGACAAACCTTGATAGTAGTGTTCCTGGGGTAGCTAATTGGGCACTCTGATTGGCTAGGGGTATGTTTTACGCGGCTAAATCAACTTTCGAGTATTTCCCAGCCGCAGCATCCCGAGTCATCCCGAGTTAACCTAGAGTCTTTCCAAGCTCAGCATCCACGCCGGCCGAGCCAACCTAGAGTTTAAACAAGCACAGCATCCCAGCACTGACCACTGGCTTAGGGTTCGGGTTAGAGTTAGGGTTAGGGTTCGGGTCGTGGGGTCGGCTTCAGGCGCCCAACACAAAACCCCCGTAAAGATCTACTATCAAGGTCTGTCCACCCCTCAAACTAAATGTAGCTCTGCAAATAGCTGCCAGTTTAAAAACAATAAAGCCCTCCAAAACGCGATAGTCCGGAAAATCCTCATCCGTGGCTTGCTTACCAAAACACTATGTGTCCAATTCCATGAAATGTACGTTTCCCGAAAGCAATTGTCCCGACATCTCAAATTTATATACATCACCCGAATTTTTATTGTTCAAGCATTTTCAACTATTACCTAGACAGCCTGTGAAAGCATTGTGAGGACAGATCCAACTAATAGGCACTCTCCGAGTGCATTTGCCTCGACAATTCCGAGCGTTAGAAAGCACCCGACATCAATTCATTAGACAATTCCAAACAATCAGCAGTGTTTAAAATGTATCAAGGTAATTTCAATGGATAGAAAATCGTCAAAATCACTTATCATGACGATTCTTTTGGGTAGAAGACACCAAACTGCATCATAAAAAGTCCCACCTAACACTTTTCGGGCTTGCTCCCACCGGTATACCAGCGCAGTCCCACCAGTCTAGGATTCCAGAGGCAATTTTAAAGCAGTAGCAACCCTCCAGTATACCAGCGCAGTCCCACCTCTCTGAGATTCCCCTACGCTGATTTGAAGCGGTAACGACCCACCAGTATACCGGCGAACTACAACCTGCCTAGGATTCCCTAATCTAATTTGGAGCTGGAGCGACCTACCAGTTTACCAGCGCAGTGCCAATAACCTAGGATTCACTGTACTGATCTGGAGCGGTAGCGACCCATCAGTTAACCAGCGCTATGGCTCTGTGTCCTGTTTGGCGTGTGCTTTGCGTTAGGTGTGCGCCCTCTTTTCTACGTGCTATTTCCCGTGTTATTTGTGCCTGCTGTGTGCCCAGTGTTTGCCATGTGTGCTTGCTCTGTGTGCCGTACCCTTTGGGCGTATGTGGTGTGTGCTGTGTGTGTTTGCTGTGCGCTGTGTGTGTTTGCTGTGCGCTGTGTGCTGTGAGTGGGTCCTGCTTTAGGTCATCACAGTGTCACGCAGTTCCTCACCTGCTCTGCCTTCAATTCAAACAGAAACTCCCTCAACGCCTGCGTATACGATACAGTTCCGCCTCCTTTTCGTCGCGTGTCTGGCTTAGATACCATGGGTAGAGGTCCAGAAACATCTGTAGATCGTTTGCGCCAAGCGAAAAAAACATAAGAAGACGTTTTTACCGGGCGAGCTACAGTACCAGATACTTAATAATGGGAAAAAATATGAAACTGAAATGCTGGGCCAATACTACTTTTTTTCGGAAAAGGCACGTTCCATACCCAGTTCAGTATCACCCCTATCAAATTTGTAATTTTCCTGCCATTTACTCTTACAGCGGGCTCCTTTACCTGTGTTCTGTTAGGGGGCAAGATTTTGTTTTCAACGTTAAAAGCCGACTTCATGTAATAGTGCGCACCTGATCCAGATAAAATCCGATTGCAAAACGGTTTTTCACGTTGGATTACCTGGTACATTCCGGATTGGCTGGCAGTGCCGGCATATGTGATGCAGGTGAACGGCTGCAGGAGTGTCGTCACAAAGATAGGCGACAAAAAATACTAGAAAATGCATTATGTTCTACTGCAGCTAGCTGCTGTAGAATTTTGTCTCTGACTACACAGAACGATCACACATGGGATACTCTGCGAAACGTGACCGATGGAAGTAGTATCTCGTATGATATACTATTATGTTCAACATGGATGCATGGAGAGTTGTCTGGTGGTGTAAAGACGAAGCTCACTGAATTTTAGACAACACACAGAACGCATAGTGTACGTCGCCCTCGGCCTTCTCCAAAAAAACATACACGTCCAAACGTGGGTTAAGAAGAAGACGATTTCAATCGCAAAACGTATATTCAACAGCAGCCAGTGCTACACTAAATGCTGCACGTTAGACCATGTGCAACGTCAATGGCAACTAAAGACAATCACCTAGGCGACCAACCCATCCATTTTTAGAGCCCTCGTACGGCCCATGGACCAAAGGGAACTTGCACGGAGGAAATTTAATTATCGTCTGCTTTTCGACGAATACGTTTGCCGTCCCTAGGCCAGCGTCAGCAGGCACAGTCCGATGTTGCTCGTACAATTGGTCGATCTGAGACCACCCACTCCTGCATTGTGTGCACACCTGACACTCTCCGGATTCCTACATCGGTATACGACCGTCATTTCCTCCACCCACCCACCCCAGGCGATATCCACCCGCACTGCGCAGACTCATATCTCTGACCCGGCCCGCACCGTCCCGGCCGCGACCATGGATGATGCCAACGAGTCCCGTATTGAAGGTTTGGGAGCAAACATCCGAGGCGTGGCCACAGCAGTGCTTAAAATTCCGGGCAGTGGTTGCTGCATCACCCCCCTTACAACCCCGCCGCGACTTTCATGATTGGAAGCTATCCTCGCTTCGCAGACACCGAAGCATAGAAAGAAGTCGTATCAAAAATGGGCACATCCAATTTTTCGTAGGGGGTGCAAGGCATATTCTCCGGTAGCATACCACCATTGATCACTCTCGTTTACCCGTTTTACGCTTGTGAAATAAAACAACAAAACTCGGGGATTGGGCGGAACCCAGGGAGCTCGTCAAGTCCTGCAGCTTTAAATTCGGATTCGATTTGACGGAGAATGTGGACGTCCCCGTGGGCGAAAACAAAAGTACTCTATCTAGTCAATCTTTCGGGGGGTGTACCCCATTGTGTCAAAAACACGCGCAATTCACCGTGTACGTAACGTAGACCTAATATGTGCAAGTGTTTACTAATGTACAGGAGTCACCTGTACGTATGCATTCTTTCTGGATTATGGACCTTATCGTAGTATAAACTTAGAGCACCCTACGAGTCTATAGTTAGAAGTCCACAGTGCGTACCGCATTTTGTTAAAATGTTCAATTTTCACCAGGGTTACAAGACATACGTATTACAAGGTTCCCTTCTGGGAAGTGCCTAGGGCAGTGGCGCAAGAACGAAACGATACTCGTATGAATTACCTACACACCTGTTTAGAACTAAGTGCATCCCACCCATCATTCTTGGTGCGGACAACACACACACGTTTTTTGGGGACATAACTGCTGAACTGCCCCTGCTTGTGGAAATATTGTGGGATCCTTACTCGTAGTTAATGTACAGGGGGGGGTACCGGCAGGACAGGTACTGCTACAGTATAGGTCCGCCAATAAGAAGGTGCCCAAAAAGAACATAAGGCTCACTTATTGGAGAACGCTAAGAATCTGGGTTAAGTAAAACGGCTCCGTGGTGAGATCTACACTGAATCCTATTTTGTAGCCTATGCTCAAGGTTGTTTGAAGATAGCGCCCCAACAGGAATCCCAGGCTTCCCCATACTGCTGTACCCTTTCGGTTGACTGTACTAATCACACCGCTGTATTACTTTTACTGCGTTCTCTTTGGGAACAGCCCGGCAGTGTACAGCAGCAACAACAGTAGGGTAAACAGCAGCCAGTGCTTCGTCGTGCAATAATTGTGCGAACGACGTAGTGGACATGACACCTTACATGCCTGGTGGCATGAAAGCTTACACGGGGGGGAGGAATCGGTTCCACTTGTTGGGTGCCAAGAAACATAGAAATGAAAAAATGCCTGCAGACTGCAGCAATCCGAGAGAAGTAGCTGTGTGCCCTGGTGCGTAACGGCCACCATGATAACAACAACGAGCAACACCAGGCACTCGTAGGCACGTACTTGCTACTGCTGGCCTCTCCGCTGCTGCGAGCATCGCACCACTTCTTCAGCAAATTTCCTTGCCTTCATGGGCTAAAAAATCTGTCTCCTGACATCTATGTTACACAACAAGCACAGACAGCCTCTGATTAACCATTCACAGTCCAGCGTGGCTCTACCACGCGTGCATGGTGTTGCCGACTGTTCATGCTGTATTTAGCTTGCAGTCGGAACGCTGCCTGCGCTGCTGGTGTTGATGTCTGTCGCCGGAATCGCACTGCTGTGTGTAACAGCCCCAACATGCTGTACGATCGCACGATCGCGCACCGCGTCAGAGAGAGAGGTATGTTGTTGCGGGATGATCCATCTCGGATCTGAAAAAGCAGCTAGCCACAGCAATACAGCATAGACCTGCCACACGTGCCCGTGGCTGCCCATTGTACTGCTGCTGCTGCTACTGTTGCTGCTGCTGCTGCTGATGGACGACAGGGTTGTAGTGTTGTATGCAGCTGCGGCTAACCACGATCTTTGCTCTGCTATATTGAATTGCCTGTTGTTTGTGTTGTGTGTTGTGTTCAGACGCAAAAAATCATGGTACCCGTACGTACTAATACATGAAAGACCAAAAATACGACGACGTTTCAGAGGTACGTACGTACAAAATACAGCCCTTCGTACTGAAACCAGGGAAAACGTCATATCCACTCCCGATGAAAAAGGACGTTGAGCGCCCGCGCTTCTGAGTGCACGGATCGCGCCGAGGCCTAGACCAATGTGTCCGGCCGGGTTTCCCGTGGCGGAGCACTTATTATTTTGCGGAGGAGTGCTCCTGTGAAGTGAAAAGTGTAGGGAAAAGTACGAAAATTTGACAAACACAAGTATACATATTTGCAGGTGCTGTACGCATATATACGGTCACGTACGTACCGGGTACTCTATAACCTGGATGCGGCCACGCGTACCTGTACGACCACGCGAAACATGCCGACTTGTGGTTTCTAAACGAATACTATTGTTTATTACTTCATCCCATTGGCCTTCTGAGAATCTAACGCTAGTTCCAAACATAACACCCATATAAAAAGGTAAAGTCAGTGTGACTCTATATGAGGTACGTAAGAGTTGGATATGTGTGGACATCTCGATAAGCAGTAACACAGCGGCACAACGAGCACTTAAACCCACTAAAACAGTCAAAAGCTCCAAATATACACAACGAATGAAGACAGATCGAAGTACCAGCGGCGATTAATCTCATTCGAAGGCAGAAAAGACAGCGTTAGGGTCAAACGAGTTCACCTAGACGACAGTACGATGCGACAAAGCATACCAACGTTCTCCAAGGGGGACCCGTCGGCTGTCTATTCATAACCACCGACGAAGCTGACGCCCGCACCTCTCAGCGGGAAGCATATTTGCTGCAAACGGCATTTTCGATGCTGAGTATGGGTAAGGAACACAATTTATGCCTGATATATGAAATGATCCTGTAAAGACCAGTAAAGGGGGGAAAAGGGCTTTGCGAATCAATGAACCGCATTTACTGAGCTGTATGTCATGCCAACATCTTGTTCGATGCATTAACAATGTCGGTTCATGGTTAATCCCCGAGGCAATTTAATAGCATCAACCAACAACGAGATACATGTTGGTCAGCCCGCTACTCTATCATACAACACCTTAAAATGCCAACAGGAACGCCCGCCATCCCAGATAGCAACCGTTGACACAACGCAGTGTTGAGTGTCCCTAAACCATATTCGCAAGGGTGTGATATGCCCACGTCGTTAATCGGTTTGTCACCGACAGCGCCCAGGAAGTGTCTGATAATCCGTCCGAATCGTTCTCCAGTGATAAAACGATACCAACCACAGCCTTGACCTGACTCGACGAAAAACTAAGGAATACAATCTCTACTGCACGCAGGGGACATTCGGCCTGATATCGTTTGATAAAGCACAAACAGGCCAACCACGTCACGCGAGGATAGCACTATCTAATACCTTTGTTGTCCTCCCTATTCGACTAACTGATCGAAATTATCCGACGTGCCTTCTGGCGGAAGAGTGAACTAGACAGTCAATAGAACAAAGCACAGCCCTGGAACACGAAGAAACGATCGTAGTGTAAGAAAGATTCCGCGCAAACACTAGACGTACAAACATAGTACACCTTCCACTACATACACAAAACACGGCAGGAAGCAAATAACTCACCGCAGTCACTCTAGAGTAATCAACCGGAAAAAAATCAAAGTGCCAAGAAAAAAAAAATAGAAAGATATACAATGTAGCAAATTCGAACACTTTACAACGTCAACGAATACTGTAAAACAAAACCCAGCACAGGCCTCCCCCAACTAATTTACCCACACACCCCGTAGTACCCGCGATCGAAGTATCACATAACTTCGACTTATGAGCTTCGAAGAATATTTCGAGTGTGTTCTCCTTCCCCGAATATGGTCTAAACGCTCGGCTAGCCTCACCTATACCGTTTTTTTTTTGGAATATCGAACAGTGGAACGCAACGTAAACGGTCCAATGGCCGGCCGAATCCCCCATACAGTCCAAAAGTGCACAACAAACCTACGAGAAGCAACCAAGAGTAGTAAAATTGAACGCAAATACGCTAGGATATTCGTATCGAACGGGTTCAGCCTCGAATTGCTCCACTTACGCATCATACTCCATAGACGATATAGAGCAAATAGCCGCCAGATATCGTGGTGTGAGAAACCAACCCACCACAACCAACCAAAGCAAACCACAACATTGACCCGCCAAGAACTCTGGCCAGACTCAATTTGTAATGTTGTTCAAAAACATCACACGGAGTAACTACGGTACGATGACAGAGCGTGACGAATAACATACAAAACATATCTTTGTGTTTTGTTGTTTCTCAACCCTGAAAAGGTAGCTTTATGTTTGACGAGCTGATAAAAAATGTTGAAATTGCACGAACACGGGTGAACATGGGGTGTGCTGGATATCCACGCGCAAAGATAACGCAAAACCAGCCGCAACAACCCAACCCCCAAACGATGACAACAACAACCCAACCGCAACAACATGAACAATACCGAAGCTCCAAATGTACACTACGATCGGGCCTACACTGAGATTCTACCGACCTCAGCGAGCGCCCACTCTGCTTCCATGGAGTATCATAAAAGATGTTGCGGTCTGTGGAGGGATTCCAACGAGGAAACTCCTGGTAGTTTATTTCAGGACGTACGCGTTAAGGTTGTGGAGTGGAGCTACTTCGTGCAGTACGATGTCTACAGCCTGCTCGTGACCACGGAGCTTGTATCTCTGTAGCAAACCAAGAGTTACGCCTTTGCTTTGAAAGGCCCATCCCGTAACGTCGTCGTTAAAATAGGCCAGCGTCGCCAAAGTCGGAGTGGTCTATCTTCGTCCCTAGTAAATTATTTTTCGGTGGTTCATTTCTCACTGAGTACACACGTTCGTAGGGACGTTTTTTTTGCCCTAGAATCTAAAATATTGGAGTGGCGCATGGGCGTCCGCTAGACGACGGACACAATAGAAACCGTTGCACACCTTGTATTCAAATGATGAAGAAAGAAAGAAGAAATGCATTATCAATTGTAGTTTATTTTGTTTTTCTCTTGGTTCAAACAACTCCACCCTCCCCTGTCTAGCGGGAAAAAAAAATGTGACGATTCACATTTTTGTTTTTCTGGGCGCCCTTGAGAGGCGGCCTATCTGTTCAGGGCCTTACACCGGGAGCTCATTATCGCACACCAAACATGTCATGGGGCTTCCCATAAGAGTCTTGCACAAGCCATCCAACCTTTCTCCGCGTAAGTTCTGACACATGGCGCAAAATGCAAGAGCGTTATTGACAAATAGCGACATTCGATGCAAATCGACGAGCGGTTGGAATGATGAATGCTATCCGTGATAGAAATGTACGCACGTACGTACCGGCGGGAGTTGCTCATTATCCTGCATGTCCGTAGTCGTGAGACCGTAGGGCGGGGGCGAAGAAACGGTCACTGTGACCACTGCTTCGTTAGAAGCGGAAAAATAAAAAACGATGATGAAAAAAATATACCGTATGTATAACCCTAAATTTCTTCACGTCATCTATCTGTACCACGACGAAAAAAACAAATCAAAATGTTGCTTCGAATTTCGAAACGCGGGTAGATTTCAACATCGATGCAAGGAGTATCGAGACCGACAAACAAACGAACAACGACAACAGCAACGCCAAAAATCACTACCCGAAAGCGTAAAACAAACGTATACCGGCCTTGAGAAGAGCCATCTCGGCTTGCGGGGGAAGTATCAAAAAAATATTGCGGACCGTAGACGGGTCGTGGCTAGGAAAGAGTTGACGGTTACCTTGTGATCGACATCTGCGGTTACTGCTGATGTTGTCGATTCCGCACACACATCTCTTACGTAGGTCGACGTTTGGGCTCCTCGAAGTCTGCATGACGTGATGCTGTTAGACCGCAAGTTGGTTTGCACCGTTCAGAGATGGGTGATGTACTCGAAACCGATACATATCTCCATATCTCCACACAAACAACGGGGCGCAAGAACACTGAAATGAACGCGCGGCTGCTCTCGATACCGACCTTCGTTTGTTCTAACAAGAACAGAGGTAATCAACGGCGCACGGTTCAGCTAACGATGTAAACCATGATGCTTGCGCATTTTTTAATTTTCTATCCCACGCGGCGTGATGTTCCTCATCAAGTGTTGTACGAAACCCTCTCAAGAATCGGTCGAAGTCCTATCATTATCGTATTCGGTGATCATGTGATGTATTACCCTTATATTTACGTATCACATGATATCTGACATATAATCGCGTTTTGTGGGTGATATTGTCGCTTCTTCGTCTTGATGGTTTACAACGGGGCCTTTGCTGTGGCAAGCTGTGGGTGTATATAATTACGACGACTTCTTCGTCTTGATGGTTTACAACGGGGCCTTTGCTGTGGCAAGCTGACGCCCTTATCCTACAACCCATGCTCGCCCATGACCGAGGATGTAGGCAGATGGAAGCGGTAATTACGACACTACTCCCAAGGGTACAAATAGAATATGGAGAAACTCAAACATAGGTCTGCCTGGACCTTATGGTCATTCACAGATACACTGCTTGTACACTTTGGCTGGCAAAGATAGCGCCCCCCCGATAAATGACCAACGCTCCGTCGTACCTAGTATTTCATTAAAAAACCGCCTAGATGTACCTATCCTCAGCTATTTATCTGGGCTTCATCTATATTTCCTTTGAAGCGTACCTGTAGATGTCTCGACTGGTCTGTTGTTCTGGGACCGTAAATATCATCAATTGCCGACACCCGAGGCCTATTTTTCACGAATTCCTATGAAATCCAATCAAATTCATTTTTCCTTCTTCGATTAAATGAAAAAGGTTGCTCGTTAAGACGGGCTCCTACTGCACGCAACAAAACTCACGGAGTTAGCTTGCCATCAACCCCGCCCCCAACCAACGTTCGTATTTCTCAGCGGCATTATACGGCCGGATGAAAGACACAACCATGTGGACTTTGTTCGGTTGTTTCTCACCACCAGTACTTGTGTTCACTTCTGTACTTTGTTCGCACCACGAATATGGTTGAACATATCAGAGCTACATTCGCAATGGATGATTGTGTGAATGATGCATTCATGTTGTGAGAAACCGAGACTCATATCAGTAATTAATCTATGCGCTTTTTCTACTTTTGTGGACGATAGTGATCGATCACAGACGATGCCTTGCATTTCAACCTACGTCTGGAGACTAGAGCAAGGAACTCATGCCAGCGGTTCGCAAATTACACGGCGTACTTGGCCTGGTCTGTTGCGTACTCTGCATGTGCACAACGTCTCACAATGAGCCGTCAGCGCATCGCGTACCAAAACAAGAAGTACACGTACGTAACCCACTAAAAAAAAACGCGCAAGCCACAAATCTGAAATAAAATTGAAACTGCGATTTATAATCTCATGCCTGGTAGCTGTCACAACGATTTGGCCTTCAAAGTTTATACCAAACCCACATATACCTTCGAAAACAAGTAACCGATATCAATGTTAGAACAAATCTACTCTTAGTATTGACCGGTCAAGTCACCAGGTTGCCAGTTGTGGCATAATCGTGCTCTATTACCCATATTTCGGTTCCCAGAAACCGGATCGGTCCATATAGTTACAGAACGCTTCGAGGATACGAAGATTCTGCGCTGACTTTAATAGCCGGCGATAGGCGTACCTGTCGATGAGGTTTTAGCTAATAGTCGTAGGTACGATGATGATTCTGCCAAAAACGGGGTGGGCAGGAACCCTTCCCATTGTGTGTGCTTTGCTTTTTTATTTCTTGCATTCTTGCTTAAATCGTTCTTTTTTCTTTCTCCCTTCCCTTGTGGGATTTCGATTTTTCGATTTCGTTGTTCAATTTTTCGACGTCGGGTTGTTTTTTTCATCCCGTCTTTTTTTTCTTGGGTAGTGTACGGTATTCTCCGTTTCTGTGGCGACATGTACAGCGTACCGCATGTGCACGATACGCACGAGCGCGGACCTCACTTTTTATTTTTTTCTGAGAGGTGGATGTGCTAGGATTATCATGCGCAATATTTTTGCTTTTTTTATTTCTACAGAGAAGTATTCTTCCACTCCAGAGTTATAGGAGCCTGTCCTGCGACCAACAAATGCGTTGCGTTGTGGCGATGAGTTAATGTGAGAACAACAACGACAACGGCATACAGCATCAACCATTCGACATGCTACATCGTTCTTAAACAACATTGGGGTTAGCTGGCAGAAACAAAGAGCCGCATGCGTTGTGCATTTTGTCAATCATCCACACCAAACCCTATGACGCAATGTTAGCCACGACGAAACGTGAACACATGTCCTAAACGCGTTGAGAGTATAAGCACCACCAGGTGTCGCTCACGTGTGGCTCTTCCCTTATATTCGCCGTTTTCTATTCGTATTGCGCCTTCTTCAAGGTGGCGTTGTTACCTTTCCGCCCTCTTTTGTACGGCACGTCGGCAACACAGCACTGCTATTAAGGAGATAATGTGGGGTTTCGACAATACACTATGCACAATACACCATACCTGCTCGTACTGTAAATGTAATACTACACGATACACAGTGACACTGTTGTCAGCTGTCAGCAATGAGCACCAGCAGCATGCCGTTGCAGATACATGATAACAAAATAATGGTGGAAATAATTGTATGGAATCGTAGACACCAGCAGAAGCGAAGACGTCTTGCCGAAGGATCCGTATCTAGACCTTCCGACCACAATAAGAGCAAACGTATCTCCTGCGCGACCCACCAATATCGGTCAGACTGATGCGCACCTGTATGATTCAGTAGACAGTAGAAGTCGGAACAGCAATTTTTATTCACAAAGTCAAACTAGCTGTCGCCTCTCGGACTCGATCCGAGCTCAGCCGAGAAGAAGATGGGCAGGGTTGAACGAGGCGAGAAGGGTCAGCGCTTTATAGCGAACAGCGCACCACGGGGTCTACATCATCTCAACAAAGGTGGTCGCTTTCGGCTCGAAGTGGAGTACTGTAGTATATCGACGTTTTGACGGCTCGGCACCCACCTTAGTGGGTCAACTGTGATATGTTTCTAGCTAGGAAATGGAGCGATTATGTATGACGTACCTGTACTATTACCGGGGACCATAGTAAATAGGACCTACGGTTCACACAAAACCTATATATTTCCCTTTACCTACAATATCCGTTCCTATTTACTATGGTCTACCGTACCAGATATAGTAGGAACAACCCAGATATCGTGCGAGAGCGACGGATTAAACCGCAAACAACAGAGACTATCCCAAAGCCTCATCCAGCTCGCCGTGCTATCACTGCGCTCGTGACGACGCACCAAGGTCCGTATGGACGACGATCGTGCGTATGGTCGTTTGGCTTTGAGGCCAGCCTGTCGTGTTCAGGCGTGACTGCGTGTTTCAGCTTGCATCCTTTATTATTTATACATATTTGCGCGTTCGCCAAATGCAATATCAATCATTATAGGACCAAATGTTGTTAGTATAAATAGGTAAAAAATTGTGTCTTGGTATATTCGGTAGGTCCTATTTACTATGGTCCCCCGTAGTAGCAATAGCTCGAATCGACATACCGTGAGGTTGACATGACTAACACCAATTGAAGTGGCGAAGCAGTTCAGCAGCACTATAATAACAGCTAGCCATCATCAGTTGCAAGGGTGGAGACCAAGGGAAGAAGGAAGGCAACAGAGACGTAGACATATTGATTGTGGCGATGGATAGAAAGAGGGGGTTATCTACCAGGCCGACGAGCATGTCGAACCTGTCTAGGGTATTCGCGCCGCAAACTCCTGCTGGTGCCTCCCATTCGAATTTGTGGTTTCGAGAGTTGGTTATATTTTTTTTATTCACCTTCCCGGTAGTTTTCTTACAAGGTACCAAAATACAAGGTCAAAAAAAAAAAATCGTTTGTACTTGGTGGGTGGATTGCTTCTCACTGCTCCTGTTTTTTTAGGATTGATGTTAGCTTTTTCTGTCAGTTCTCCATCAAGGTTACGAGCTGCAACAGAGGTCCCTCACTTCCTCGCGAGCTGGACCTCTCGTCTCGTCTGACAAGGCGGCGCGATCGTGGTGCCAATCAGGGACGTATGTCCCAACAGACCCCTACAGAACTAGTTGCGATTGGGGCCTAATTGGCAGAAAATAACCAAATTTTCCATAAATGCCAACAAAAAGTGCCTTAGGTATAGAGACATGACAACGACTCTTCCTGTGCCACCGATGACGACGAAACACCGAACAGAAGGCTTTCCCATACCAGTATTCGTTGACGAGCTTTTTGGCGGTTCTTTGTTTTCCATCTTGCCTCGGGCTCGTGTATTTTGTTTTTATCACTGTTTCTCGGTTGATTATGTTAAACGTACTGTACATGATTTCTGTTTTTTCGCTCGTGAATGCTTGTCGAGCTTGTTTACTCGATTGCCTTGGTCGTTTTATGTTTTCAAATATTCCAGTGTGTTTTTCTTTTGGAACTATTGTCATTTTTTTTCATTTTTTTGTATCTTTCACTGTCAATGGGTAGACACCTTGACATTGCATTGTCTACTCTGTTTACTGCATTGCAATGATCATTAAACGTGCCGTCGTTTAGTGGGTAAATAACATTTTTTTCGCCCAGACACATTTTCAGCAAAGACGCTGGGCGTGCTGGATGTCGGCGGGTAGAAATAACTGTTGGTGGTGAATGATTTGTCATTTCCTGCATGTCATAGACGCGTGACACGATCGGACTAGTCCAGTTCGACCCGAACATGTCGGACAGACGAGACAGCTCTTTGTGATACAGTATTGTCCGTGCTATACATAGGCTGTGTTTGGGTTATACAAGCTAATGCTGCGGTGTTTGCTCGATTCCGATCATCACGCAGGGTAAATTTTGTGTCAGGGATGGATCTTTAGCTTTTCTGCGTGCATCTCCACAGCAGCATGTTTCCGTGGCAAGATCACGCTGGTAGTGCTCCCTACCTTTGCTGGCGCATGTTTAACAGTACCGACCACACCACTTCATACTCCGGCTCCGCTATCAATCCCAGCTCCGAAAGCGTTCAGCCAATAAACCACATTCGGCGGATACCGTACTTGTGTTTTGTAGCGGTTAGGGAAAAGGAGCGACGTCAGAAATATACGTTTTTTGTGTTACAGGGAGAAGCGCTTTCACGCGGAGATACAGGGGGTCGAGGGCCTTGAAATAATGTGCAAGATATCTGCTTTAATTGTTGACAAAGAACGCGCTGAATACTAGAGATCCAGCAGATGTCGGAGAAAGGTTGTTAATGGGGAGGAGGCCTTCGTGTAGAGATGAGATTATTGCGAGATATGTAGAGCGGCAACCCGACACCCGAAGATTGCAGACTCGGCACAGGCGACCGACACGAATGCGTGGGGGTCGGGAGGTTGGCGTCATCCGCACAAACTGTGCCCGCCCAGCCGGTTTTTTATTGCAGCAAATGTGTGGTCTCTGCCCTATTCCAGCATAATTTTTTGTTCTGAATCTCAGAAAAAGGTGTACTACTGCAGTTGAGCAATAGGTCGCCTCGCACTCCGCTCAACTGCCTTTTTCTCAACTAAGCTGGTCGGAAGAGGTTTCTCACGTTCAACAAAGTCGTTTAATGTGCAGGCGGCCAACGCCCGCTATATACTCAATAATTCAGACTCATGTCGCGACGTTTTGCTGTGTCCAGTCAGCCATATGTCCCCATGTAGGGCTACCTAATATAGGAAAGGTTTTGCGAGCTGTGCCACTGGGGGGCTTGCTCTTTGAAGTCCAATGGTTTTAGCACTTCTCTTTACCTAACCCGCTATAGCATGACTTGGCTTTCGATTATATGTCTTCAATGGTTTGCGTTATATACATAACTTATAAGATCGAGTAATTAGGCCCAGCTTGCTACCTTTGTCGGACATGGCCGTAGGGTGAGATAAACTGCTTCTAGCGCGAGCAAGTGTAGAATATTTAAGTAGTGCTAGATCGCAGTAATGAAGGAGACAGTTTCTCACCGACGGAGATGTACATCGGCGGAGCTAACTACTGCGTCTGTATCCGAATAGCAGTTTTCAACAGGATCGCTGTCTACTTACTTGCATAAGTGTTTACGCGTGCTAGCAACATAGATTCGTCAAGATCGGAGCTTGAGTGCGATAGGTGGAGACTCATATAATTTCAGCGCAAACGCAACCGTAGCACCCGCCTGGACTGCACCCTTTTGCCCAGGTTAAGATGCATGCTTTTGTTGACGTATTTCCTCTTCCCTGTTGTCGACGTTCCGCAGGTGCCGTGGGGTGTGTTGAATCACAAGTGTACATGGGCAGAAATATTTCTTTCATCGAAAACACCGCCGACGAACGTGGAGGTGAGAAACTGGGATGACCAATGATGTCGACTATACGGTACGTGACTGACGTGATTGTCTCTCCTAAGTAGAGAGTGCAGACGTCAGATAATGGACAGCTAGAAATGGACCCAAACGATGATTTTGTTGGTGGAGTTCCGCTTTTCTCTCCAGGGAAATCGGCAACGGCAGCATTCACGAGGGTTCGCTGTCTTTCGTTGTATATTTTTTACAGTGGTATTAGAGACAAGACTCGAGTTTGAGGCACGTCGACAAAAACTCAGCTGAGCCCGTGTCTGACGAAAAACAATGGATGTAAAAGATACACGTCGATCGTCGAACGATGATGGGAAACTTGAAGACGCCGCCGCGCTACGTGGGCTTTGCACTTCTGATCTCACTCTTTTTTACTGTTCGAGCTTTTGAATCGAAACACTATCCGCAATTCTTAAGGCTCCATTTGTTGTTACTATGTCACTCAATGTTGCCTAGTAAACCCAACTGAAACAAGTAAAATCTATTCGTTAAGTAAGTATTTCAGTACTTAGTTTGACCAGTTCGTGCGTTCTTAGGCCATGAAACTACTGTACGAGTCGGGTTTGTACTCCATGCTCATTGTGGAAGGCCTGTTGTAGGGGGATGAAGGTCTCATGAAGTGAGGACACCAATCCCCTCTGGTTCTAGATCTGCCAAATATATTATTGAAGGGTTCTCTGGGATCGGTTGATCCAATGTTTCTTGAAGTTTCCGAGTCTCAGTCCGGCGTATGCCTCGTGCCCTAGGCGTTTCCTCGGGTGAAGCTGCTTATGTCGTGAACCTCATTCCTATATACCTCAAACTGTTCTCTGTAAACCCATCTTCAGTCGCAAACAATGTACTAGTATCGTGGTGAGCAACTACTATGCGTATCCATGGCGTTGTTCACGGCCGACACGAGGGGAAAACCGCTGAAGCGAAGGTCAACGCATAGTGCGATAGTTGTGTATTTCATGTTCCGTGGTCTTTCCGTCTCGGGAGCTTTGTACCTCACCCAAACGTAATGCCTAGATGCGATGTTAAAAGATTAATCGTAAGATCTATCCCGTGGACTACTCACACCCGGAATACATACGGGAGTGTGATTTTTTTTATCAACGCGAGTCCATCAGTTGAGGAGCCGGGAAAATCGATCATACATGTTGGCCCGAACACGTTACCTTTATCATACAGAACGCAAGAACGAAGTCGCTGCAGGTTTTCGGCCGTACAAATTTAGCTCTTCACGAGACGAGTTCATCATGAAAGCGCCATGACTTCGAAACAAACGTCCAGGGCAACCGGACCAACATGTCTATGCGTTATTCCGCAACCAATACACGCTATTTGATACAGCACATTAGCCGGTAGTACCTCACTTAGGGACTTTGCCGGCCAGAAACTATGTCGTGGTATGAGTCGTTCGCCGATATCCATTGACAACGCGATCCAAACTCTGTCCTAATAGCAAAAACAACTTATCGGACGCGTGCGAATGGGTTAAAAAAATATGAAACGACGAGTCGCCAAAGACGTGGGTGATCTCACAAGACACTGTTGAAAAGTGTCATGGATTCTGTTGGCGGCCAACAATTATAGCGCTGACGCAGCAAATTCCGTGCACGTAGATCCCTGTATTGTTGTCGGTTACCTGCGCACAGCGACAACAAATCAGGGTACGGAGTCATGTTTTGTCTGATACCAAGTATGATACAGATACGGTTGATGCCTTGGCTTTTCCTTGCTTTTTTTTTTTCCATATTTCGTACACAGATGCATACACTGTCACGGGGGACCACAGAAATAACGACCTACGGTGTACTGCACAAACAACCTACATATTGCCCTGTTTTTTACCAGTCTAGTAAAACTATTTGGTCCTATTCACGATGGTCCTCCGTGATAGGAAGAACACTAGGCCTCTGTGCTTCAATGGCGGATAGCTCATACTCTGGATTCAGCAGTACATTCGATCGAACTACCAAACGTATGTATGGAGTGCCGTTATGGGACCTGGTTTCGGTGTGCCAGGTGGCAGTTGTGCAGTATACGATCAGTGGAATATGTCTACGCCAAACCCAAGCAAACTAAATTGTTAAAGGCGCGATCGTCCCCGTAGTGAAACAAGCCTGATTTACGGAGAAGCATGTATAAGGGACCCGTGTGATATACCAACCAGTGCTGGCTCGAGAAATCTGATTCCTGGTCCCGTACGGGAATGTACGTACAAACAGGACACCTGGTCCCACGCTGAACTCAAGATAAACAAATCGGACCCAAACTTCCAAAAACAAACCGGAAAAAGATGAGAACCGGTCGAAACACAGAAAAAGAACGATTTTTAAAGCTTAACCCCGCTATCGAAAAGCAGTCGCAACTATGCGAGATGTGCCCGCTCAAATTCAGTCTAAAAATTCCGTGCACGCAAATTTGAGTATCGAACTTTTTCTTTAAATAGTAAATAAAATAATGAAGCAACGTATGAAATTGGACTTGAAAAAAGACAATTTTGAATCGAAAACTAATCAAAACTGAATGAGATAGCCGTTTACTCTCTAAATTGAAGATGCAAATTCCGTCCAAAATAACTTGAGTCAAATCATGACAAAACTTCGAACATTTTCCAAACCAAACAAGAGAATACGCTTCCAAAAATCGAGTCAGAATTAAACAGGTCAAAACTGCGCGAGAAAGCCTTTCCCACCATGAACTCCAAGTGCAAAATCCGCCAACACTATGTTCGATATTGACCGTGTCGACAAATAGTTGGAGAACAAGTCAAATATAACTGAAATAAAAAAATGCTCTTCAAAACTCGAGTCAGAATCGGAAAACTGTCAAAACTGGGCGTACTAGCCACTCCTATGCTAAAATCAAGTTTAAAGTCGGCCTACATTAACTTCCAGAGCAGTGTCAGAGAAGAAGTCGGGAAAAAAAAAATCGGAAGGCATATTGACGGCCTATTCCGCAACTCAAGTCAAGACCGAAAACCACTCAAAACGTCGCGAGACTGCCGCTCTTAGACAAATTTCAAGATGCCAAATCTGCGCAATACAATAAAAAAACAAGCTAAGCAGGGACTCGTGTGTGAGTGATCGAAGTTGACTTGGTTAACTTTGACTTCGGTTTGGACGTAGCCAACCGCGAGGTTTACTGCATGCGATCATAATGTATCAAGTCTTGATATTCTGAATGAATGTATACGTGAGGACGAGACGTGCGTTCCCTACCGAATCTTTCGTCATCAATATCGACTGGCCGAGGATGTATGTACTTCGTAGGTCCATTTGCTGGGCAACATATTTTTTGTGACGTCGAGACGGGGGATAGAAGCGTGAAAACGGATAGCGTCTGTAGCTGGTTTCTTCCTAAAACCTGGTAAAGAATACCAGGTACCACACACACTACAGGGAGAATGTCGCACTATTGAGCTGGGGCTCTTTTCTATTTTTTTGGGCTATGTATCTCATCCGTCATCGTACTGGAGCAATGATCGAACTTTAATTCAGTGAATTATCGACATGATCGACGTTTTTGACAGTTTTCAGAAATAATGCACCATTCATACGATAGTTGAATACACAGATTAGAAATTCTCTGTTGGGTCGCCCCGCCAGTCGAAAATTGTTGGTGTTTGTATGCAACTTCTATCGCCAGAGTGCTTTATCTGTCAGTACTAGGGCAGACGTTTCGGGCATCAACCGTGGAGGCACTGCTGCTGCGGATGCTGCAAATATTATTCAATAGATAGTGTTTCTACTGCCAACATCATCGGTGACAGGGGGGTACTGAGAACTATCGACGATTGTGACTGCGACCACTGGGCTATTCGCTGTACAAACTGTGGTTTGGCACTTCCTCTGTAAAAGGCTGAACCAAAACAGTCCACGTTATATTATTGGAGTACAACATATTTTATCGACGTTTCATGTACTGGGAGTGCACTGGTTCCATGGGAAACATACCGGGCGCCGTTGCGGTGGATTCACCGTAGTGCTTGTCCTTATGTTGGTGTCGATATGCGGTTGTGTGCTGTACAGTTTCGTCTTCGCCCTTCGGGAAACGACATTGTTCACTGGACAAGTACTCGATAATCGTTCATTCGGCAAACGTCGTTTAAGATCTCCGCAGCGTGGTGAACAACAATCACGGTTGCATCCTTAAGTACGCCAGGCATAGTACCCATGCATGCGTTTCATTTGTTCACGATTGCCAGTTGCTGCAGTTTCCGCTGTGACTAAAACTCGGCACGAGCGTGAGCGCCCTATGGAAGTGTGTTCCGATTCAACTCTTTTGGCCTTGGCTCGAGGCCGGCCGGATGCTTGATTAGCGTGAACGACGACGCCGGTTTGGCCAAAGTATTCGACAATACGGTGTCTCTACGTGGTCAGAAGAGCTTCAACAGCGCGAAAATCCCAACCTAAAAAGTCAAAGGCTACAGCAGTGCGTAGTGCGGCAAACCTAACGTATCATCTAATGAAATTGTTTCCAGGCATCTTGAAAGCGTACCATATTATTAATAGCTCGTGCAGAGCAATGTTGTTGTGTCTCGACACGAAGCATTGGTGGCGAGTCTGTGTATTTTCTTTCTTTGTTGTAGTATTTTTTAGTAGCATTATTTGTACACCTTTCTATTCTCTTTAGGGGGTTAAGCTTGAACGTCGTACGTAACGTCTCTTCTATCCAACGCGTCTCACCTGCGATGTTCGATGTTCAATTTTTCTTCAGTCGTGCGTGCTTTCCTTAAGATTTATCACTGGGCAATCGAAATGGTCGGATAATGTGGAGGATGATTTAGGGCCAAGAAATATAGCTGTGGCCATTATCCTAGAGTCAGAAAGTAAAACAGCAACATATGAAGAATACTGATCAATTTCGTGTAGGAGCCCGTGTCTAATCGGCACGAACAGCTATTTCCTGATATCCTCGTCAGGGTTTCGGGCGGCCGTCCCATGGGACAGCCCCGTTTGCCTTGGCGAGTATGAATTCACGATATACTCGTGACGATAAACATGTGTATTCTGAAACCGGAGAAAAGCGACGCTGCGGTGCGGGTGCATCTGTTGACACTACTGCAAAATTTTGACCCTTGCGCCGGTAGGGCTTTACCTGGTCTTGCACCAAACATGTTACATACGTTGATTATCAATAGACAACCTGGTATCGTTGGCGTGCTAAACTGTGTTTTACATCTGTACAAGCGATGCATCTGCAACAGGCTCTCTGATAGTTTACCAGCTTAAGCATACGATGTCCATCGCGTTCGTGTATCGGATGAGCTACCCACACATTCAAGTGAAATCCCCAGAACGTTTAGATGCGCATCGACCGTATCGTGCGTGTACGGGGTTTCACCCCACCCACATGCGGATACGGCTCCACTCGTCTACGCCAGCTCTATTGTCGACACCGGCCCCGAAATTGTTCAGCCAAGGGGATGAGGCTGTCGTGCGTGTTTTGTTTTAACAAGTGTGGGCGTATTGCGACCGCGGAAATGTTAAGGTATTTTTGGTATGAGATGAGTCAACAATCCACCACAGGAGCTATGAATGGTGTGCCTTGAAGGCTTGGAGTGGAGCCGAGCTTAGAATGAATTAAACCCGAGCTCTGGGCCCATACAGACCACTAAACCACCGAAATTGTCCTCAGTTGTTACGCAATGACCGTTTACAAGGCGGAGGACCTTTGGCCGAGATAATGTTATGTGGAGGGAGGTTGTGCAGCATTCCAAGTCTCGAAACTAGCAATCGTGGCAAGGACTACCGACTCAAATGTGTTGGTACAGGAGGCGGCGTCGTGCTCATTTACCGCGATCGTCTAGCTGGTTGTGTTTCCGTTACAACAGAACGTCTTTTACCTTCTTCCGTTTCAACGATGCCAATAGCTGATGTGGATCATATATACCAAGTGATGTATAAGGCATGTAGGCCTTGCGGCAAGCATCGTGTACACCTGTCCATTGCTTTGTTTCAGGTGATCGAAGGCGTTGAACCACCTCTCAACTTTTATTGTCTGTGAGAAGCAAACGTAAATATATTAACAACGCTCGGTACGGGTATGGAAAACAAAATCGTCAGCGAAATGGTTTTGGTGGTCCTCAGAAATCTGTACTCC
The DNA here is from genome assembly GCA_031763025.1 of Macrocystis pyrifera. Classification (NCBI taxonomy): domain Eukaryota; class Phaeophyceae; order Laminariales; family Laminariaceae; genus Macrocystis; species Macrocystis pyrifera. The sequence goes on along the minus strand of JASSKH010000002.1, from coordinate 7,329,292 downwards.
TCTATGTACCCTAAACAATATTGAGATATATGCCGCCGTAGGGGTTTGTCGTTCCAGCTCATACATTTTTCGTCAATGAAGCTCTGTGATTAAAGCTACGACCTCGTTTAACAATCAAAATAGTGGTTAGTATACAATCGGTAGATACCCGACCCATGGGATTGTGTGTCGAGCTAAGCATACATTTCGTCGTCAAGCTCAGCAGTTGGCGATGCCGTGAAGGGCTAGAGCGATCGAACGCAACACACGTTCAACCGTCATGGGTGGAATATTCATTGACAAACAATTGCCCCCAACTGAGCTCCGCAATTGGGAGCCACACAAACTATTCCATTCGATTCACATATCATTTGAGTATCTTTGTATACCTACCCCATGAGCCGATTCATTCGGCGGATCTACGCAGCTTGCTCAACGTGCGTTGTTGAACAAATTTCTGCGTTTGCCGTTGCGCACTTTTGGTGGACTCCGTCAAACTCGTACAATATTGAAACATAGCAGAGGTCTCGGCTGAGCCCAGAACACCAAAGTTCTATCTATGCGCCCTGAACCGGTGTCGACATTTCGCAGGAGCTGTATGGAGTCACGAGTCGGAGGTCAACATAATCGGCAGTATAGGGATGGCCAACAATTCGGCCAATTTGGAAGGAGGTGAGAACGACGGCGGTCAATAGTGTCGACACGGTTCAACAATAAAACAAAATAGCCTAGTTTGCGGTTTAACCCCGGTTGCCACGAACACACGAAGAACGCACGCTTATAGACGCGTGTTGCAAATCTCTTCAAACCTTACCATTTCCTTAGTGTGTAGGTTATTCTTCTGGAGGAAACTTTGCTATGAAACACACTCCAGATTTTGTTTTCTTTCGTACTGTCAATGCCGGGGTATCGGAGGCCAATTGTGTATATTTAGGATGTCAACCACTGACGACAAATATAACCTGTCGCAGATACATGGGCTCTGTGAAAAACACTCATCATTATCATTGCACAATGGTGGTCGACCGGTGTGAGAAACCACGCTACGTTGGGGTTGCGCTCCTCAGCCAAACCTATTTTCACGGACAGGGCTACTGCTATAAAGTGTACCAAACCACGTTCGCAGACGAAGCAGGTGATGCTGCACGATGAAATATTCCCTTGTACGATATACAAATAACAGACCCGCACGAACCCGTAAGTCAACTAGTTGCGTACTCCATTCTATGACCCATACATCCTTGCGTCATGAATATACGTGTCGCGCGTAGTATTTTGTACCAGGTAGTACCTGGTATATACGAAGTCGGTTAATGGGCAAGGTGAAGGGATCTTCATGTGTGCAGACCCCGTGTTGGTTCCATCCCCACTCTATCACGCATCGAACGCTACTCGGCGATCGGTCACACCGATCAGGCGTTTATGATATGAGTTGAAGGCCAGCGGAATATTGGTTTCCGGGGGTGACTGTGACTTGACGTTCTGCTTCTCCGTTGTGCTGGTGATGATCTTGTTTTTGACCTTCACAACTGATTCGGGTTCAGTATGATTGAATCGGTTATCATATCATGAACCAGCACTCGAGGCACTAACCGAGGTAATAATATCCTAGTCAATGAACATACGCTGTGGCTTGAGCTCTCTGAATACAATATATCGGTATTGCTTTCATTACTGCTTTTCCCTTGTGTTGGTGGTGAACATGTGCAGTTACTCAGTCGAAGAGCCCCAGCTGTCTAGATAACGTCGGCTGAAGCCCGATGCTCCTTTTGTTGCGCGCGTGAGGCCTACCCCTTTGTACAAGATACATGGGCACTCGAAACGTCTACCGACATCTGACGTCTAGACGTGGAGGAGGGGATTGCGTATAAGACGGGTCGTTACGACAGTGGGCGCGTTTTCATACCGTGATTCGGGTGTGATATGGATACTGACCGGTCGACGAGCGTCTTCCACTCCCGACCTATGTCGAACACGTACGTCGTGGCAATTATATTTATTTTCCCGTCCACAGCGAGCATCATTTCAGCTCGACATTTTTGGTTTTTCTTTTTAGACGGGTTGCGGTACATCGCATTGATCACCACTAACTCGGTGTGGCTTTACCATATAGCCCTGTCAATGAGTATGCATGTAGAACCACATTCTGCTGAATGTCATGATAGGGGTTGAGTGTGTAATATATATACATTTCTCACTGATGTAGCTCTTTCAATATATATATATTTGACGTGGTGTACTATTTTACGTTCCATCCGAGTATTTCACGATGTTGGGGGTAGAGATCAGCACCTAAATACTGTCAAACACGCTTGGTGAGGGACACATGAGGGTGCTGAAGCCAGCAACGTTCAAAACCGCTGAGCAATGCTTGATTCAATTTTTCGAACCGAAGAGTCACGGCGAGCAGCGGTTATAAGGACCGCTTCCCGTAGCGGACGTGTTTCCCCCTGGCGGAGCGTCTCAAGCGATCAACCACCAAGACGGTGCATCTATATTGGAGGCAGTGCGCTAAATAATAAAGACCTCTCACATACCAACTGCGTCGGATGATTTGCAAGGCCTGGGCAACACATGATTCCGAAGTCAGTTGTTGTCTGAGGTAAAAAGGCCGTCCCATTAATAGCTTCATAGTAGTTGGGTGGTGCCAGTACCGTAGCACAATTCTCTACTGCACCCTTTGTCCCAGTTATAACTGATTAGGCCTTTCCGTCATGTTCAACACCCCCGGTCTCTACGTTCGGCAGGCGCGGTATATTTTGAACGCGTCGTCCGCCTACATCACTGGCAGCACATCGTATGTCAACAACTCGGCCGGTTCAGACGGAGGTGAGAAAAGCAATTACCCATTGTTTCTACTGTATCTCGTAAAATTTACACGTCCTTCTCAGGATTCTTCGTCCGAATATATTCGCTATGGGGACGATGTGTCTACAATATGGTATCCATACAAGTATTTTCCGTCAGGAGCGCCTCCCCGTCCTCAGACGTGTTGTGTTTGAAAGTCATTCACGGTTGCGTGGTATCGAACGATTACGATGGCAGTAGTAGAGACGAAGCGTGGGTTGCAGAAACAAACGCAACTGGCATCAGGTAGCGGAAAATACACGAATGTCATGAAGCAAGGCCGCCTCACTCGTTGAACGGTGGTATCAGCAGATTGAAGGACCCGTGCTAATGAATGGTTGAATGTCTGAGCCTAACCATATGACACGGACAAAAGTTCACAACTCAGGCACTTACCATTGCAGTATATTTGGAATGCGATTTTAGGTTGTACGGTAATGTTTCACATCTATCCGGGCGTAGGTACCACGGTTTTCACCAAACCCGAGTGTTGAGGATGGTGAAGATGATCTTGAGTATTGAACCTTGAAAGCGATCACGGTACATGCACCGTGGCACGTGACGAAAGCTACCCTCCGATCGATCGAAGGTATTTGGCTTGTAAATTCCGTGTTTTAACACACATGTTTTGTCTGGAGGAACAGTTACTTGAACGCTCTCAGTTGAATATATTACGCCCAAAAAAGCCCGTTCGCTCGTGAAGAGGTTGATGAAAATGTTGGGCGTGGTTTATACCCCGGTTTACAGGCGACGCGAGCCCTTAAACACCAAGATAATAGATGTCGTCGCCGAACGAATTGAAGGAAACGGGTCGTGAAAGAAGTGGGAGCATTTACGGACCTGGATAGCATGTGTTGTGACCAATTATATCCAGAAGTGGACCACTTGCATGTGACACGTTGTGTGTGTTGGTGTGTGTGTGTTTTTTTTTTTCCCGTGTGCAGCTGAATCTGTCCAGCCCTGGTTCGTTGATTTGTGTCTTAGCATACAATGTGGCAATTGACCCCCCCCCATACAACTCGGCACTGGGGTCTGCCGATGACAAGGGCATGCTATTACGGGGGTCTATAGTTAACAGGACCCATGGCATACATAAAAACCTATATAATTAGGTATTTTTACTAACAATATTTGGTCCTGTTAACTATGGACCCCCCCGTAATAGTTGTGGTTGAATCGATCTCCCCGCCGTTTGACTTTGCTATGGACTATTACTGACCCGGGCTCCACGCGCAGTTTACCAATGTGCGATATATAGGAAGAGCAATTTTCGTATACCCACTTGGCCAGTCGCCGTTGAGCCGAACTGTATGCAGCTCTTGTCCACTTCTGATGGACCTCGTTTCACGTATCTGTCTTCAGTTTGTGCATGCCCGGTATTGTTGTGTTGGAAATACTTTTGATTATATTTTTTGACGCTCATGATGCATCGAGTTAGTCGGTTTTCATCAATTGGGTCGTACACTAGCTACACATATCACGTCTGGTTGCGGTCATTAGGCCCTTGCTTGAAACTTCGGAACTTCTCTGTCCGCGTGTTATTTGGGGATCGTCAACGGCAACCAAGCATGTTGTACGTGAAGGTGTCTTTGTGTTATATATCATCCTTCAAGCATTGCTCTGCGGTACGCGAAGTCTTCAGCTGTAACACCTGCTTGTATGAAATGGGCGTGTACCCGACCTACTGTTCCTACAGGAGTACCTGGTAGCCCTGTGTTTTGCAGCAGCGACTAGGTGATACTGACTACTGCTGTAGTACGTACGTATCATCCTTAATATCACTATGAGTGGCGATGTTTTCATCACACATCCAATTGTGTAGCGGGTTCGATTCTAGATTGTTCCTCAAAAGTCGGCTGTCGCGCAAGGTAAAACTCTTCTCGAGGAAAGGCGCCCATAATCGTTTTCCGTGTACATACGTACTCTGGCATCAGTCTCATCAGGTTGTCTTTTCGTATAGCGATTTCATAGCCGTGAGATGTTCGGTGCCCGGGAGAAACAGCGATTCAAGGATTTTAGCTTTTATGTACGCCACCCGTATCACTAAAACCGTTTCAAGATGTTTAGTACATGCACATGCCCGCTCTCAACACAATCTTCAACACCGGTGTTCGATGCACACACTGGTGTAATGGGCCGATCCTGAGTCAGTTCATCGAAATCCCTTACGGTATGTATATTATCAATGCCGAAGACACCATAATAGGAAGAAACGGAAGAAATCTAGTCGAGAAATAGAAGAACATGTAGTGGCACACCACACATGTCACAAACCGATGAATGCTTCAAACAGGAACACGCATATTTCCTGTGTGCAACTCCCAAATAACGTTACACGTGAAATCCTGCACCGAGTACATGAGCACTCCGAACACCCACAAACCGATGGACATCGGGTGGAACGTTGGCTGTTTTCAATATAGAATCAACCGAGCATGGGTGGGTGGACTCATTTCGATAGCTGAAAAATCCGAGTACTGGGCTACCGAGTACTTGGATGTGCCCATTCTTACTATGCGTGACGCTGCGAGCAAATAATTTCCAAGTTTGATATATCCAGCAAACATATTTGCGCAGTGAAGTTGACTAAACGTTTTCCACTAGTACAGCGAATTTAAGGCACGCTGGCACTGTCTCGGTTTCCTGAGGTACGCCCCTTAATGTTCCTTGAAGATATATGCGCTGTGAGACTTGTTGCTGGGTTCCTGGCCGTTATCAGTTATGAACGTACTGAGATTTTAGCTATTCCTTATGTGATCGAGAAATAATCGATGAAAGCGATCCTGCCTTGCGCCTGCATGTGCGTCCCCTCTCCCCCATGCGATTAAGCACCGCCGCGTTCACATTGACGTAAAGTGTAAATTATTACCCATGGACGTCGGGAGCTCGTTCCAGCGCTCTCCCTGCTGTTGATGCTGAAACATATGTTCAAATCCTCCGCTAACGTTGCGGATGTGTGTTTCTTCGGGTCCAACTTCTTTGACTAAGTGATGGCATTGAAACATGTACGATACTTGATGTTAGTTAGTGTTCGCATGTGTACTCGAAACTAGGTCTCTGGATAATACGTGTACTTCTCCCACTGCTGATCGACGCGTAATATATATATCAACTGTAAGCGTTGAGTTCATGACTGGTGAACATCGTAAGGACAAATGATGTCTAACACTCGATGCAACAAGTGCTTCTGTAGGCTGGCACGTTTGGGCCGAATAATGTATTTTCGATGTAGCTCCTGAACCGAAGAACTTCCCACTATACGTTGGACATCGTTTGTGATAAACGTTGCAAAGCCGTGTTGTTTACATGTGCGTTTGGACATTATTTCATCTGAGCGGTTTTACCCACTTCTCGAAATTCATGATTGGGTAAGGAATACAGCACTGCAAGATTGGTGGCGTACCCTTACCGTAGAATGCATGAACCGTCGTTGTTGCCGCCAAGGGGTCTTGTGGCTTTTAGTGACAAATCCATGGCGAAAGCTGTGTGTCCACGACGGCAGAACGTATCCTGTAGCATTTAGGAAACGAACTGAAGAGCCTTATGGTGGTGATCTCGACTGGGCGCTGCTTTTCGGTACACGAACAAGGGGGTGGCAGACGAACAGCGTATGTTTTTTTGTGAAGATGATCACCACGTCAAAAACGTACTACCATGACGGTAGCAAGTAATATTAATGCCTAGGTCTTGACTACCCAAGCAACACCCGACTCCGAGACTCGAATAAATAAATGCCAGATGCGCGATATCCCTTGGTCGAGGAGTTTACAGAATATGTGTCGCAGCCCCCGAGTTCGAAAGCTCCGTCACTCCGTTTAAGTATATATCGGAATCTTGACGCCTGCAAGATCATGGATGAGCAAATCGTTTGGGTATTTCTCTTGCCTCCACTTGTTCCGTCGGAGGTGGAGGTGGGAACATGCCCGCATGCGCAGTTCTTGCTGCTGAATATTTTTTTGTTTTGAAAACCCTTGCGGCGCACAAGTCGGTTTACTCCCTTGTCATTGGTGTTGTTCGACTGGTCCTCGTGTTGAGCGTTCTGTTTTTGAAGGTGCTCGGTTCGCGTTCAAATTCGGTCAATGTCGTGCACGTTACATAGCAGGTAGACAACTATTTTCACATTGATTCCTAGGCTGACCTGTACGATTCGTTTCGTTGGAGTGCACAACTGTTTGCAGGGGTCCTCCTGGGACATGCTCTTATTTTGTAGGTAGTGGACGTTGAACTGTGAGCACGGTCCGAATTTAGTCTCAAACGGTAGTGTCTGGACGTAACGAAAACCAACGGCAACATACTTTTGAAAACCCTTGCGGCGCACAAGTCGGTTTACTCCCTTGACATTGGTGTTGTTCGACTGGTCGTCGTGTTGAACGTTCTGTGTTTGAAGGTGCTCGGTTCACGTTCAAATTCGGTCAATGTTCGTTCACGTTACATAGCTGGTAGACAACTATGTTCACATTGATTCCTAGGCTGACCTGTACGATTCGTTTCGTTTGAGTGCACAACTGTTTGTTAGCGTCCTCCTGGGACATGATCCTGTCTTGTAGGTAGTGGACGTTGAAATGTGAGCACGGTCCGTATTTTGTCTAAAACGGTAGTGTCTGGACGTAATTAAAACCAACGGCAACATACGATTGAAAACCCTTGCGGCAGACAAGTCGGTTTACTCTCCCTTGACATTGGTATTGTTCGACTGGTCCTCGTGTTGAGCATTCTGCTTATGAAGGTGGTCGGTTCGCGTTTAAATTCGGTCAATGTTCGTGCACGTTACATAGCTGGTAGATACCTATTTTCACATTGATCCCTAGGCTGACCTGTACGATTCGTTTCATTTGGGTGCGCAACTGTTTGTAACGTCCTCCTGGGACTTGATCCTATCTTGTAAGTAGTGGACGTTGAAATGTGAGCACGATCCGTATTTAGTCTAAAACGGTAGTGTCTGGACGTAACTAAGACCAACGGCAACATACTACGGTCGCGAAAGGAAGCACTCGATTTAAGCCTGTTCAGCAGAGGCCATTTCGTAGTATATCGGCCTATAACCTCGATGTTCTGAGATTCCAGTTAATAGGTAAAGTACTGAGGTTGAGATGTTACGGGCATATGAACACTCATTTGCATCGTTCCCACAGCTTGTGTGTACGGCGAGTTAGCCATGCCCACAGTAGTTCATGCGAGAAACAATCGCACCGACTGCCCCCTGTGCTACGCCGGCTCTGTTGACCCCAGCTCCGAGAGCACCGAGCTAATGACACGCTACTGGACGTGGATTTCGTTGCATCTGTCGGAAAGTAGCGACTGTGGAGAAGGACAGTGTTCTGGCAGTATGATCGTGGAAGCCCTAAAAAGGACGGTGACAGAAGAAGCAGACAGCACGTTTTCTTCGTCTGTATCGGAAACGGGCGAAACCACCCAGTGGACCGCCATTTGCTGCACGATGTCGATGCTAGGATCGGTGTTTGTTATTATCGCGAGAAACGTACAGAATTAGCCCAACACCCAAAGCGTGAACGAGATGTACGCGTCACGGACATAAATTAGCGAGTAGAGAACGGGCGTACTGCCCACAGCCACGACCGTACCGCCTGTGCCTTAGCCTAGGAAAATCATCATCTTTTGCCACTCCCAGCTAATCAAGATTTAGATCTTAACATTGTGTTTGTATGCAGAAGGCCCTCAAATAATAACGTTCAGACGTGGTGCGCAGCATGCTTGGGGCCGATTTGTCGTACAGAAAACGGATAGTCTTATTCGCTGGGCTTATTAAGTCAATAGTTTCAACGTCGCTCGTAGTGCGAGGAGTGCATGTCCTCCACCGGATTGTGCAAGACGAGTAACGTTCCGCCCCCACCGTACCAACCATGCGATCACACCCGTCCACCCAGCCACATATCACCATCCTGTCGTGTTCTGCCGCGTCCGATGTCGACGTTTCGCAGGTGCTATTGCTTCTCTCATTCGAATGTCTCCATATCTGGCAGGGCATTTTTCGTCAACAACTCGGCCTCTGTAGACGGAGGTGAGGAAATTAGTGACCATTTACGTCCACTGAATAACACGCAGGATAATACACCCCCCTCGAATATATTTCACTTCTCACTGGTTCGGGCACCGGGAGAGAGCAGACTCCGGGCGATGAGTCTGAGGAAACTTATCTCAACAACTCTTTTTCGAGATAAGTGCGTCCCTGTCACTGGGTGAATGCTGCTTGGAGGTGAAACAAAGCTGCGTGATAACTTGCACCCAATGCAGACATACCAGGGATCACACGTGTACTCAAGCAATTATGACAACCGGCGACTGATGCCGGGAGTCCTAACCCGCATGTAGTCGGGGTATCCGGCGTTATGTGTTCAAGGGCGGTAGTGAACACGTCAAATGACCCATGCTACTGTGGGCTTGAAGATCAGAGGCGGGTCATATGGTACGGGCATAGCTTTCCAACTACGCTCTTTTCCCCTTATAGTACATTTTGAGTACGTCGACAGTGTTACGGGTGTGTTGTATGTGTTCGTTGCTCATGATTGTCCGTATCTGATGGCGATCCTCCGAGTCTCACAAGAAAAGACTGCTCGGCAAGATGCAAATCTTCTCAAGTCAGGAGCCGCGCAACATTCCGTTATCAATTATTATTTGCCACGTGTCGAAAGCTTCTCGGGGTCCGGTCGTTGAGATGTTACGTTCAAGGCTCCGACGTAAATACTTTAGGCACCGGTTAACTACGAGTGTAGCCGGTCAGAACATTGTTACAACTTGGTGCAGTTCCGTGTGTCTGTGGGTATGGACATTTTGGACGTTGACCGCAACGTGTATTATGTTCTCCGCCACTTGCATTGCTTATAAACGTATGACGTTGGGCGTATTTCAGGTTACTTGCGCATTTTATGCCGAACATTTCTCCCAATTCACCTTTTCGAATACCACTGTATTTGATGAGTTGTTTTGTTGTTAAACATTTCAAAACTTAACCCAAGGAATGTATCATTGGGTAATTAGCATGCAGATAGCGTCAAACTTGGTTGTTAGCGTATGCGTCCAATTGCGAGCATCGTTGCTAACGTTGACACGTGGTCGATAGCATGTTGGGGCCAAACTTGCTTCTGCTGTCGCATCGTTTCAACTGAACGCTCACTGAACATGCCAACATATATTGGGATCCAATATCTGCATCGTATGGATATCGTCTAACAGAAAAAAGTCGAATTATGCACTGGACTTGGTGAGCATTTTTTGTAAACTTTGCTTGCAGTGTGAGGAATACAGTCTATCCAAACATCACGCAAAACAGGTCAGGTGCCTCCCACACCGTTCTAAACAACCCACCACACCCGTCCATACAGTCCCGAACCACCAAACCTTCTTATGGTGTTCTGCCGCGTCCGATGTCGACATTCTGCAGGTGCCTTAGGATGTGTCTATTCGAAGGTCTTTATAGCTGACAGGACGTCATTCGTCAGAAATTCAGCTTCTGTAGACGGAGGTGAGGAAAGTAGTGACTTTTTACGTCCACTGTGTAACAGGCAGGATATTACACTACCTCGGACAGATTTCCCGCCTCACAGATTTGGGCACCGGGAGAGCGCAGACATCCGAGCGATGCGTCTTAGGAAAGTTATACGAACATACCTCATGCTAAGTGCGCCCCTGTCAATGAATGAGTCCGTTCATGAAGGTATTTGTAAGCTGCGTGGCGATCTGCACCCAATACAGTAGGACCAGCGATCACACGTGTACAGGAGGAGTGATGGAAACCGGCCACGGATGCCGTAAAATCAAACCCGCATGTAGTCGCGAAAGTACGACATCATGTTTCGAACGGCGGTAGTCGACATTCGAATGATGTGGGCTTGGATTTCACAGATGAATCGTATGGCACGGACAGTACTATCCAACCGCGCTCCTTCCCCTTACAATACACACTTTGAATGTGCTGTTAGTGTCGCTTTTGTAATCGATGTGTTTGTTGCCCATGGCAGTGAGTATCGGATGGAAATCCCCCAAGCCTCAGTAAAAGAGGTTGTTCAGCATGATGAAGAGCATCTCAGGTCAAGAGTCGCATAACCTTCCGTGGTCAATATGCAGTGACACGTGTCGAAGGAGTCTGTGGGGACCGGTCGTTGCGATGCTACTTTCAATTTCAGTGTTCATACACACCCCATGTTTTGCCTGAGGGACGCCCGTTGTCGAGATATTATGTCAATATCCAGAGGCCTAAGGAGGCCACTTCCTCTTCAATGAGTTAAACAACACCACTGGCTGCATTCGTTGCGTGCGTGCGCGTGGGTAGCAACCCCTTCAAAACCCTCGAAAGGAACCGTCAGCGTAGACCGTATAACCGACGTTGTCGATGATCCCGACGAGATGGTTCGTGACAAAAATGAGTGGATTTAACCTCATGGGGCGATGTAAAGGGTGCTGTGACCGATTGACGTGTGCTGTGATGTACTACTATGAAAAATTGCATGACCCGGGCGCGGCTGAACCACAACATTGTCCCGGGGGGCGACATTCGCCTCGCTCTGGCTCTATGAGCCATGTGCATAAGAAATCAGGCCGTTGGGGTGGGGATGATTATGTTGTGGAGCGGTAAACACCGGGCGGGGTTCACGATTTCGCCGCCGAGTGTTGTAGCTGTAAATGTAAGAAATGTGCTCTGTTCCGAGGGTTGGACTTCACATTTCCCGGGGGCAGCGGGATCTCGGGAGAGGTTTGGGCCGGCTTGCCACAGGGGATGCTCTTTTTATCCCTTTAGTTGTTGGAGGTGAATTTAGTGGGAAAATTCATACCGAATACCCCAGAACATGTCACGTCGCTAATACCTGTCCGTTACCATCACGATAACAATGCAGGTGAATCGGTGCCCCCGTCGTTTGACTGTCATTGTTTGATGTCACGGCCAGCGATGTTTGTCACCTCAGCCAATGTTTCAATACGAATGTGTTGTTGTTCGTTGGGGCTGATTCGGCGTGGAACTTCGTCACTTGCGACGGTCATATTCATCGGTTCGCATCAGCTCGACCGACAAACAAGCTATCAGTCCATATTGGTTTTCGTGCCTCTCTTTAAAACCCTTGTTTCAATTGACCTATCACTCGCCATTCCTGTGTTCTCAGGGGGTCATCAACGGCAATGACGAAAGTTGTTTTCTGTGCAGTTGCGTTGTGTTTTTTTAGCATCGTATACATGATAAGCTGGAATACGTAAATACTCGAGCAAGGTCAATGAGTTCCGTATAACTTTGGTTGTGGCGGCCCAATATACGACGACTATGTAGCGTTCTTTGTGGATTATTATTAGGTACGGGCTCGAAATCTCTCTGTGAGACCAGTCGTGCACAGCAGGAGAAATAGTTGAGACATCCACTGGAACTCACGTCGCACATACACCCATCGTCATGAAGGGAATAATGCCTTCCCACAATTTGTTTTTGTGCGTCTGTGTGAAACGAAGACCATGGGTTAGGATATATGTATATATGTTGTAAAGCGTGCCACTTTATATGCTGATTCCTCGGGTCCACTGCGGTGGAACCTAGTCGGTACATCCAGCCAAGTAACATATTGCCATTAGAGGTTCCCAATTACGGTTGTTCCATTGTCACTCCGAGTTCAATCTCTCAAGGAAAAACGAGACTTGTGATGGTGTATAAACAACGTGGTGAAAGCAACTATCTACCATACCGGTAGCACGATGTGAATGACTATTGCTGACCCTTCGGGGGTCTGAACCTCAACTGTTGGGCAACATGGTTTATCTTTCTAAATATTTCTGAGAATGTTGTCCATGTGTATCTGAGCCATGGGATTGCTCGTCGGGTTGCACGCTCGTTTTACCCCAGTGCAAGTTGGTCCAAATGTAGAATATACTTGAGGCAATAGCCTATATATTTATACAGTAACATAGGCGTACCGTAACATGAGCTGATGCCTACCGACGAAATGAATATTACACGTCTATAGTTCCACTATGCACGAAACCTTTTTGAAAGTAAATTGCATAATTTTCGTCTTGGTGTTTGAAGCCCACCTGTACGGCGCAGAGTAGAGCTGGACCTCAGTCTAGGTGTTGGTTGTCTGTGGCAACGTGTTACCAACTCCTTCTTAGGGTTTGACTGAAACGCACAGACAACAACTGCAAACAGTTAACGTCGTATAAACCTATGTAGAATCTCGCGAATTAAAGCACTACACAACTCGGGGTACAGATTGAGCAAATATATAGTGGTCTGTTTTGGTATTCGTTGGCTCCCCGTTCAATATTTGGGACCAACCGCCAGCCTTTTGTCCGATGCGTAATCATTTTCATCCGCCTTTCGATAACCAACTCACGCAAGTGAACTGATTTGTTTTTAACCCCGTTGCTGAGCTAACGATCGAAACTTCTATCAATGGGCTAGCGATTCGTTACTTTTGGATTTCCATTTTCGAAGTTGGGTTTGTTTACTTGGCCGTGCGATTTACCGGTTGTGCTCGACGTGTGTGTTGGCTTAAAATCAGCAATAATTGGGTGAGAACAGTTTTTAGGTGCAAAGAATGAAACCGAATGGATGAAACCCTTACTGTTGTACACAGCAGGTGATTGTTCAAAGTACTAGCCGTCGCCCAGAAAGCAACTTGGGCCGGTCTTGCAGGTCGCGCGAAACGTCTGGTGTTTAGTTTCCCCCGTCCTCAATATTTCGTTCTGTGTATCGGCAAGGTATCTGCATTTCATCGACAATCACAGGTGCGTATGTTGTCTGTATCGTGCCGTCTGCAAGTTGGAAGATCCAGCAATCGGAATACCAAAGTTAGTTGCAAGTATATATCATGTAGATGTGTTCAGCTAGACCTTTAGGTTCATGTTTATACGGATGAAAATATTCTGACATCAGCTCACTTCCCTGAAATCCTGTCTGTGGTGATCGGGATGTACGTTCATGGTTTTGTGGCTGGCCCCAGCAGGGGTTTCTCTGTCCCATACAAAATATATTCACGGTTTTTGTGTATGGTACGAGCTGTGCTTTAGGCGGGTAATGTCATTGCCCCTGACTCCAAATGTGAAAGACTCAAGACAATCAAAGCGTTCGAATGACCTACTACGGGAACGGCAGCACGTTCGAGCTTGACCCGCATGGACTTTCGGGATTCCATAAGAGATAATCCTTTGAATTCAAGGAATATGGCTTGTAAAATGTATGAACTATTGAGATATGTACCCAAGCCATCATGTAGTGTATCAGACCTGGATTTCGTGGTTCTTCACAGTCGCCTGTTGCGTCCGCGAGTAACGAGACGACGGAGAGTCGAGACGTGGCCCCTGTTGAAGCTATTGTGGTACTGTAGTGTTAAGAAGACTTGTCTATTGTTGTACTTGACAATAAACGCCATGTTCCTTGCTGTAGGGGTAGCAACATCGCACGGATATATTATGTCAGTGTTATAGGAAATATAAACACGTTGATTCTTGACGAGCTGATACACCTTAGCACATAGGTTAGACCACTTACTAGAGTATCTAACACGCTCAGCGCGCACGCGTGAGCAAGACCACGGCGGGGAAAGCACTGTCGTGATCACAGCCGAGACAGGACGCTCAGCGCGCACGCGTGAGCAAGACCACGGCGGGGAAAGCACTGTCGTGATCACAGCCGAGACAGGACACTCGCGATCGTGAATCTGTCTTTCGCTCTCGCAGGCAGTATAGTGACTTTAACCCGTGGCGCAATAAATATTTGTATGACGGGAAACATCGTGAAATTGCAAGATACGCAACACTCAACGCTCGGCAATGCATGGGTTGTCGCTTGCACACCCTACAAGGAACCGCTGAAACTCACGGCTACATTTTCATGACGAGAAACACCGTTAAACTACAAGATACGCAAGACTCAATGCTCGGCAATGTATGGGTTGTCGCTTGCACACCCTACAAGGAACCGCTGAAACTCACGGCTATAACATCCGGTGTGTTTCTCGTTGTGATGCAACATGCAACGGCTTCGCGTAGGATACCGATCGACGCCGTTAGAAATGTGACAACGATGACCATAACCAATGCCACAACTATTGCGAAGGACGATTAGAATGGGGAAGATCGAATGGGGTGGGGAAAGTGGCGTGATATGGTCAATTAAAAACAGTACGCGATAAAGACGTCTCAAGGCACATAGTTCCAAACATACATTATAAAGGTAGGCGTATATTGGTATAATCAAACAGTGGGACAAAGTTTACGTTTGACCGCGTTTTTAGCCGGGCACTAACTCCAGATCGAAGGTTAGCGAACACGATGAACGGCCACTGCTTGTGTCTGCTAGTTGTGCTTGAACAGGTTCGCTGCGGACGCCACACGTTTGTATATATGGTGATACGAAAATATTGTGAGATACCTTGTAGTGACAAAAAAACTGTTTGCCGTATGTCGTTTTTCAGACGTTTGGTGTTTTGAGGGTGTTAAGCGTATTGCCGTAGACACTTGACCCTCTTTCGAAGGACACGTGTTGCACAGCACAGTGTTCACCAGCACAAGCCTCAATCTAATTCGGCGCCTCCCGCTGCATGTTACACAAGTTTACTTGTGTTCGGTTGTGCCGCATCCCGTTGATAGTGACAATGCGGTTTAAAAGAACGCCCCCTGGGGTGCGGGTAGCCCCATATTCGTCTCAGGCCATTCAATGAAGAGCGAAAAAAAAACATATGCAGTCGACTGTGAGAAGATGCAGCGATATCGCGACACAGGCTCGAAACGTTTAGAGACATGCAGTAAGAAAAAAGGTAATAAGATGCATATCTGGTTCCAATGTATTGGTTTCTACTCAGTTGAGGAAGCGCGTCCACTTGAATGGTTCCGCGGATCTCATAAGCAACCCTATCGATCCATGAGCTAAGGTTATGTTTCAACAGCAGACTAGATCGCATCTTCCTGCTGAGATATTCAGACGGTCATGATGGACGTGTGCTATTTTTGGGGTGGGGCGTTTGGGCCCCGATGGTTTGACTAAGGAGACCTTGCAAACAACGAACCTGTACTGTAAGGTTGAAAATTGGGTTTGTTTTTCAACGTTTGCGGATGTATACATCTAGACCATGGGATTTACAGTGAGGGTGCACGTGGACGGTGATCAGGATACGTTTCTGCTGCAAGAAATGGAGCTCTCCGTCTCAAAAAGTACCAAACATATGCTGGGAGGGGCGCTAACCCTACAGTAGAGCGTTTCTGTTAGTGAACTCCAAATCACTATCGTCGGTCTCATTTGTGCTCCACCGCAACAAACCCGTGATATTCGAACAAGACAACAAGCATATTAAAGGTGTGCGTAGTCTATGGTAGTACAGAGTATTAGCGGCACGTCAATTCACGACCAACATGTACATCAACGAGAACGCTGCTGCTACCATGGAGCCCAGTTTCGGTTTTAACACTCGTAGTGTACATGAGGTTGCGTCCCACGCTGCTGCTACCGTGGAGCCCAGTTTCGGTTTTTAACACTCGTAGTGTACATGAGGTTGCGTCCCACGCCTTGATCATCACTGCTTCCGTCACACGTCAGACCATCCTCTGCCCAATACACACTGGACGTCAATACAGAAACGTTGATGACGATTGCGCTTTTCACCGATGACGAAATTCAATATCAATCGTGTTGATAAAAACTACACGAGCGCATCAAACCGGCGTCGTATGTGACAAGCAACTATGTATCAAACCAACTATGCGTTTGTGGTTGAGATGTGGGCAACAATACAGTACTCCGTCAGGACAAACCCCTTTCGCGACGGATAACTTTGAAAATGGGTTTCATCGCGTAGTGCATGTGATATGTCATAGGTGGAGATTGACGTTGCTTGTTTCGCGACGCACGATCGGAGATTAAATAGCGAAGGTCATCCACGTTTTAGCTTACCAGCGTTGCCAATGGCGGCAAAAGACCTGTATTTATCTCGAAAACGGAGTTGTTCGAAGCGGTGTAACACAAAAATCTCGGCAGTGAATCATGTGCCGGTATGTCAAACGCGAAAATCACAAAGGCCCACCAGTTTTGTTTTTTTTCTTGGATTGGGTTTTTGATTTTACTTCCCGGGATACGTAGCTTTTTAGTTTCTTCCAAAATTTCCAATGCGAGTATTTTATCCTTCGTGGGAGTTCGTTGAAGATTCCATCGGTTTCCATTTTCATCGACATGGAATTCGATGGAAACGTCCACGGATGTAGACGGAAAATCCATAGCAGTGGAAACTTCCAACGCCCAAGCAACGAACGATTGATTTCTACCGTAGGTTGTGTCAAAGTTGATGCGTGCTACGGCAGAAGTATCACCTAATTGGAATTCGACTCATCAGAAGAAAAGCGCTATACCTACTGCGGAAACGACAACGACGTCGATAACTGGTCAAACCCAAAGTATTCTCTATCTACTCTCGATACGTCTATCAAGGATGATAATAGGTTGTTCAATGTTTTTCTCAATGAATTCGCGAGCCCCGTCTGACAATAGCATATTTATTCGGACGTGTAATACATACCGCTTTTTTTTTCCGTCTTCACGCCTCAGCAAAATTTGTATCTAGGATGACTACGTGCTTGACGTCGCAGTTTGAAAAAGTCCCGGATTGATTGAAATATGCTCGATAAGTTATTTTTGGCCTTGCGCATCCGTATTCTATTACCTCTTGGCCATCGGACAAATACCTCTCGGTCGAACGTGGCTAGAGTCACTCCACGAGGTCAACCCAATGTCATTTCCCAAGCAGGTACTCTTGGTTAACATATGTTTTACTCAAATCAGATTGGAGCCTGTTCTGCCACCACGGAACGGAACCATGGCGATCAAAGCAAGTGATAACGACCACAGACCAACAACATCAACCCAAGCTATATATATGGTGTATCAAGACAGCGTCCTTGCAGGAAGGACACGACATATTTCATGACAAGGAGCTAAGATATAGAACAAGTACAGTCGAGAAACTCTTACCTTGGCATGGCGGTATCACGCGATGGTCAAGTTCGCCAGTTCGCCGTCGTGCTTCGTTTCACCCTCAAACGTGGGTTTGGATGTTCCTAGACCGCAGGGCTATCCGGTCGTGAGATC
Source organism: Macrocystis pyrifera (assembly GCA_031763025.1). Classification (NCBI taxonomy): domain Eukaryota; class Phaeophyceae; order Laminariales; family Laminariaceae; genus Macrocystis; species Macrocystis pyrifera. The sequence continues at coordinate 7,311,396 of JASSKH010000002.1, read as the reverse complement.
AACGCTGCGAATGTTTCGGAATTGGGCTGGATCTTAGACCCTTAGATAGTAGAGGGTAAAGACGCGGCACACGAGCTAGGTCGATACGGTTTCCTCAGGCGAGACAGGCGCAGGCACCGACTGCGACCGATACATCGTATGCTCTCTAAAGCATTTTTCTCCTTCGCGTTTCCCAAAGTATTTTCGGGGGACATAGCACCTGTGAACTAGCTTCACAAGAGTTCTCAACAGTTCGTATCCGAATTTGGGATCCTCTGTTTAGATGACTACTTGGTTTTCGCGCTGTTCTACCCTAGGTTATAGAAGAATGAGCTGTGACCACAAACCGTACATCGCCGGATAACAGTGTCAGAACACCAAAACCCACAACAACATTAAAGTGCTTGAGTCAACGTTGTCGAAGTGATCCGTGCGATGGAGATTTAGGAGGGTGGTCTCTACGCAGAGAGCCAATTGAGAAACCTATACATCTATTTGTTGGGTATATTGACGAGGCCTTGTAATGCAGTTGACACTATGTCGTCCACTTGGATATAGCCTGTACGGGCATGCGAAGCTGGGGACCCTGAAAGCAGTCTGAAATTGAACCTTGCTCTACGGGTGCATCGTATAGAGGCCGGCAGAGACTGAAGTTAGGCGGTCACGAATGCGTTCTACGATAGGGGGGGGATTTTTCAAACTAACGAATTCTTGCTGAAGTCATGCCTACTGCATACGTTTGAGAAACTACCTGGTCCCCATTGGCGTTCTAACCATAATCGTGAATCACCAGGTGCGACTAAATTATAATTTGATGGAAGGGAGTCTCAACACCTTGTTGGGAGCACTTGGACGAGTTTGATCATGGTCATTCCTTGCGTTGTTAAGTTTCAAGCGGAATTTAAGTCCATGCAGAATCCTTGGCCTCGCCAGACGAATCTGTACGAACGGTGTTTTTTGCGCAGGCCGTGACAAGTATTTGTGGACGTCTACGTTCGGCGGTATCCGTTTACATCGCATGAGATGCTACTTGTTCCCGTTCGGTCGGGATGTTCGGTCCTCCCAAAGAAAGAAAAAGGGCGCAACACTTTTTCTTCTTCCGAGGCGTTCTACGATAGAAATGCACACTGAATTTTCTGAGACTCCTCACTTAAGGAGCTCCATACCTCACCCGAAAACTGACTTCAACAGAAAGAAATTTCATCCTGGTGGATAATCCCGGGTTCCAAGTATACATTTACGTCATTTTTCTAAACGAGATTGACATTGCGACGATTTTGGGTTGAGGAACCCCGTCATTCAGAAACCATTTTCGCTGAAATGGGCTACCTCTATCGTAAAACGCGTCTTCCAAGATAGTCTGTTTTTTTCCCGATCTGTGCTGGATGTATTCGTTTTCCATAACTACTCAGCACCAACTCGTGTGGCAAGTAGTATTAGTATTTTTGTTGGGTTCGTTCTAGTGCTCTCTGGGGGAGGGCCAATACACGCTTTTAGTCTGTAACTATGTATCGCGTTTCATTCCCACGTTGCTCCATGGGTGAAGATGTTCGGTGCTACAGCCGGTGGAAAGCTGGCTATTGTGCCCCGCCGACCACTGACTGTGGTACGCTGAGTACTGCCGACAAAGCAGTACCAGTTGCAGTATTGCAACGTGGCGTAATTTAAATGAACGTAAGAACAGCAGCAGCAGAGGGGCAGTGGCAGCACAACATGCGGTTTCTGTGTGTCCATCTGTATGCGAAAACCAGCAGGCAGAACAGCGATCTATCTTCCGGTCCTCGACCCTGTCTGCGCAAGCAACGGCATCACGACGAGAACGTCGCACTCGTTCTTTGTTGTCCTCTTCTGCCCGACAAGGGGTCGTACGGAGGAAGATCAGGAAGGTGGCGGCAAGGGTTCACGTGCTTGCGGCAGCAGCCGCGAGCAACAGTACCGCCTGCAACAGCACTTGCAGCAGCGCTAGCTCGAGGCGGCTCTTTGGCTTGCGGCATCGCTTGCTTGCAGCAGAGATTGCTTGTGCAACAGCGCTCGCTTGCAGCAGCGCTATGTTTGCAACATCACCTGCTCATCCGCGATGCCCTATTGCCACAGAGCTCGCAGCAACAACACTGCCGCAAGCGCCACGCTTATTTGCAGCACCAGCACCAGCACACTCTATGTAGTAGTAGCAGTAGTCCAACACGTGCAGTAGCAGCTGCAGCAGCACCTACCTATGTGCTGGAAGTAGGCAGGCGCCAGAGGTGAGCTGCATCGGCGGCAGCAATTCTTCTCGCAAAAACCTGAAGGTAGCGGACAGGGTCCGAGACCACTCTCGGGTCAAGCTTAGCCATTCCAAGCGTCGGGAGAGTTTTCCGTGAACATAATGCGGCGGTCGAATCCCATATCACACAAATATGACTCCAGCTCATTAATATAACATGTAGAATACACGCGGACGGCTTTTCATACAACTTTAAAAATTCAGCGAGATTGAGGCAAGGCGAGATGTATTACGCAGCTTGCAAAAGTTGAGTATCAACTATTTAAGCAGTCGACCTCACGGATGGCGTATTTCATAAGTAAACAAAGTACTATTAATAAATATGATCCAAAACTATGCGTAACTTCGTCATTTTTGAACAAAAAGTTGGATATTTAGGCTTTTTGATTAGTGGTCGGCAACGGGGGAATAGACGAGAAAAAAAACACACACACACAGACACGATGGTCTCCGCTGCGGCGGGCTGTAGCTCGCCTGCAGTTTCGCACATGCCCGTAATGTAGGTAAATGCTACTGCCAAGGGGTTTACTTTGGGAATTATGAGAATAATGAAAATTATTGGAGAGGGGGCAATATTATTGTAATATTCATGACGCTCGCCGTGACCGCTAGCTTCCTCAACGTTGTTGTTGACATTCTCCTTATGATTTTGGTCATGCCATGCTTGCAACGTCCATCCACGAAAAGCAACACCACCGTGCTGCAAGACTTTACCCTGAACGCGTACACCATCACAAATCTAAATGAAAGCCTCTGTCTGACCGGCACGTGAGATGCAGGTAAGTTTGGACCTGTTTCAAGTACTTGGTGCGACCAATCTATCTATACTGCAGGGGAACGCTCAGACCATGCATACACTGATTACTTCAACATGTGACGGCACCACCGCCGCTTCCTCATTGGTCCACTCGAAACACAAGTACCACCGTTCTTGCAAAAATTGAAATCTGAACGCGTACATAATATGACTGGACGCGTACACCATCACAAATGAAAGCCTCCGCCTGATCGACAAGACAACACTACCGCTGCTGCTGCGAAACTTCAAACCCTAAACGCGTGCGCCATCCCAAATGAAAGCCTCTGTTTGGTCGGCACGTGAGTAGCAGGCGAGAGGGGACCTCCTATCTGCTGTAAGTACCTGGTGCGACGGATCTATCTACGCTGCAGGGGAACACTCAGAATCCGTACACTGATTGTTCCAATTTTACTTTTCAGATTTGTATATGGCGGCACGACGGCAGCTTTTGTCATCGGTCCACTCGAAACAAAAGGATCACCATTCTTGCCAAGTCGAAACCTGAACGCGTACAACCCTATAATTTAACGACAGTCGGATCGGAGCGTGTGCGGCGGATGATGCAGCCTGCTTTTAGATACACGTACTCGGCTCGATGGATGATTTGCTTAGTTTACAAGCATAACGCTCAACAAAAATCTACCAGGTATGCTGAAAGGCAATACTCAACACCATGCCAATACCTGGCAGTCGTAGTAAAAGCCCTTATCACACCGGACACATGATCGTGCTGCTGTACAAACAGAAATCATGCGAGAAACTGCAAAGAAAGTGACGAGCACGGCAGGGCAGCGCGCCCCGTCTGGGAACTGCGCGAGCCGCACACGATCTCGTTCGTACTCTTTTTTGTTTTGCAGCTTGCGCCATGTGGGATCTTTTTTTTTTTGGCATGCCCGAACTGACTGAAAACACCAGGCATCAGCCTGAGCAAGCTTGCGGGAGAGAGCACTATTTCTCCGCCCCAAACGTATAAAAAATGTTAGATATATACCTGTATTTTTTTATTTCGATCTCCTCCCCGAAAGAAGTTGCAATTATCGTTTGCGGCGGGTTAGGAATCTATGAATGATACTAAAAAGTGCGTTTGTTAGTCTGGAAATTCGTGCATAGTCAATAGACCATAAGTGCTTTGGTCGTTCCGTAAAGTCGTGGATTGTGTAATGTGATGTATCATTGAAGCATTCCTAACCCGCCAATGACAATTAATAATGATAACCTCTTGGTTGGAGAAGATCGAAACCAAGAAAAATAAACGTTTTTTTTTGGGGGGGGAAGGGCAACAAATCGCGCATGCCCGAACTAACTGGAAACATCAGGCATCAGCCCGAAGGATAAATGGACATCCAACCCTATTAAATTATAGTATTTTCAAAGACGGTTTAACGAGTGATATGTAGGCTGACAAAGGTAGGCCGTCAACAATATCTTTGACCACGAGACTGCTGTGATGAACCACATACCAGTAGCTTGCAAAATTGGGTATGAATCACTCAAATAACTAGGGTTGGATATCGTACCGAAACTTTCGATATATCGTTCGATAATTTGTTTTTCTATCGAACCGAAAAAGTTCGGTATTTTGATATTAGTTTCGACAATTCGATAAACGATAACGATACGATAAAACGGTAAAAGGCCGAACGCCCCCACGGGGGACAGGGGACACGGCAAGCGTAATAGATTGGGAGGTGACACTGTCGATGCCCTCGTGTTTATGGACGGTTCGCACGGATTGGCATGGTGAAGCGGAATCTCGCAGGGGGCGCTCGGCAGGAAGGACAAGAGATTTTGTGTTTTTTGTGTGGCGGCGACGGTTGGGTTCGTGAGTACGTATACAGACAAGTTCTTCCGAATAATAAGCATTGCGTGCCGCATTATACACATTTTGTGTTGAGCGTGAGTACGTATACAGACAAGTTCTTCCGAATAATAAGCATTGCGTGCCGCATTATACACATTTTGTGTTGAGCTGTGTGGTTGTCGTTAGCCCTGGTACTTAACAGCTACAACATATCTTCTACTAATTCGGGGGGCATAGTAAATAGGACCAAGTATTGTTAGTAAAAATAGGGAAATGTATAGGTTTTTGTGTGTAACGTAGGTTCTATTAACTATGATGGTCCCCCGCACTAACCATAGAGCATAGTAAACCTGATCAGGTTATTTTTTCTTTTTTCATGCACATGGTACACAATACACAAAATACCCGGATTATACGAGGTAGCCAATACCTGTCTTCCTTCCTTTTTGGTTTTTGGTTTTTAATCTATTGGTCTCTAATATGCTTCCTTCTCTGGTGTTCTTAGTAGCGGAGGACGTATGTGTTTGTCGTTTTGTTCTTATCTCTGATCTACACCCCTCGCGTAGTGTGCGAGCCTGCAATCTGCGGAAACATGCGCATTCTCTCGTGTGTTTCCTTCTTGATTTCTTGCTTTCTTGCCTGAATTAAACGTTTTTATCTCGTCCCTTTTCGATTTTGTTTTTTTTTACCCCCCCGATTATTTTGATTTCGATTTTTCGACGTCGAGTTGTTTTTGTCATCCTGTCCTTTTTTTTCTGGGTAGTATGTAGTCTTCTCGATTTCTGTGGGGACTTGTACAGCGTACCGCATGTACCTGATACGTACGTACTACGTGCGCGGATCTCACTACTTTTATTTTTGTCTGAGGTGTACATACATGTGCTTCAGTTTCATGTGTACTAATCTTTGGTTGTTTTTTTTTTACCGAGAGCCTAGAGGTATTTCTTCTAGTCCAGAGTTATGAGAGCTTGTCTGCATTGTGTTGTGGCGACGAGTTAATGTGAGAACAACAACCTGGAATACGTTGATCCTGGGAACCCCGTGCTGGTGTTGTATTCACTTGTATTACGGGTCCTCGTGGTGATGTCGCGACCCCCAAAATTAAAGCAAAAGGTCCTTTTGCGCCGGATTTCGCCTCCATTGTCGTTATCGTTATCGCTATCGAAGTTGTTTTGGCCTTATCGTACCGCAACGTTCATGGTTTCGATATCCAACACTACAAATAACACGTCGAACTCAGTGTCGACCGCTCGACTGGTCCACGAAAAACAGTATCGATCACTCAGCTGTCATATATAACGTGCTGGTGGCTTGCAAATTTGGACATGCCAATGCCATGAACCACAGTACTTTAAATGTCGGGTTGACGGGCCAAAGGCGGTCTTGACGGGGCGAATATAGGCCGTCAACCGGAACCTATAATAATTCACGTACAGGTAACTTTCAAAATTGGGTGTCCATAACTCTGCTCGTCGAACACAGTATCGACCACTCGACTGGTCCACGGAACTCAGTATCGACCACTCATCATTTGATACGACTTCCAGCTGACGTATTTAAAATGTTTCTCGCGCCCCGTCTGGGCAAAGCACGATCGTAGCAGAGGCCGTCTCTACCTCAGCAGGCTCGACATATCCTCGAGTGTCGGCAACGAAACATGTTGCAGGGTGAGTTTACCGCGGACATAAAGGCATACATGTACGTACTCGTTCGTAACTTCTGTGCTTCTTTTCTTCTTGGTAGTTCCATTTGAACAGAAAACGCCTTCACAACACAACCAAAACTCCGCGATGCATGTGACGCTCTGTCTGACAGTGCTTCTGTGTGTGCAAAATTGTTTTCGTAGACACCCCGTTTATACCTTGGACCACCGTACCGCTCATACAGTGACGTAGCCTCGTCCGATTTTGTCGACACCGTAAAATACGTCCTCTCTGCCGTACGGAGTCTGGTCGCCCGGCGTGCACAAAAACAGCCGAAGAGGCTCGTGACGTTCGTTTCGCGACCTTATGCTAGCCTATGAAAATCAACATTTTTCGCATAACTCGTGCTTTTACACGTAAAATAGCCCGAATCGGAACTTCGACACTCGTTTCTGGAACGCCCAGCCTTCAACGGAAACAGCAACGGCCAAGCATGAGTCCGGCCACCCCAGCCCAAATCCCCCACACTCTTGCCGCCATGAGTTGTCGAAAGTCGCGGACGATGCGGCCTGTCCTGTTTCGAACAAAGGAAAACACGTCCAATCTGGGTGCTGGTATCGAGAACATAGTGTTTAAACCGTCACGAGCGAGCATAGATGTCGGCTGGCAGCACATCTGACATTTAACGGACAGCCGTCATGCCAATGCTCAAAACAATTATCTTTCAAAATAAGGCTTGACGTGCGAAAGGTAGGCCTGACGGGGCAAAGGTAGGTCCTCAACCAAATATTTGGCCACGAGACTGTTATCAATCAAGTATCGACCACTCTACTGGTCCAACTAGTAGCTGACGTTTTCACGAAAGGTTTTTGCTCACGAGCACGACAAATCCGGTACAGCTGTCAAAGACATCCCAACGGTAAAAAAACGTTTTCTTTAGAAGACGACTTGTCGTGACAAACGTAAGCCTGCCGGGGCACAGGTAGGCCATCAAATAAATTATTTGGCCACAAGACTCTTGTAAATCAAATATCGACCAATCCACTGGTCACACTCACAGCGGACGTACTCACACTCAGCCAGCCGGCAGCCAGGTCACGGCGACTGTTACAAATCAGGTATCGATCACTCAACTGGTCCAACTCACAGCTGGAGTACTCACACCCAGCCAGCCGGCAGCCAGAGCACGGCGCAAGCACGCCCGAGGCCGTCCCTGACACAGCCGGGGTCGAAGATCACGATGAGACAGCTTCGTCCCCTGGGGTGAACCTCATCTTGCGCTAGCACGAACAATACGACATAATACGTCCAAAAAAACGCCGATAAGCACTAGAGGAAGAGGGCAAAAAAGCATCGTATCTGTGTATCTACAAGTTGCGCAGACAGTCTAGTGTGAGGTTCAGAACTCCACCCAAGAGTTATTAAAGGATGTCACTTCACGGGTAGTATTGCGACGGCTACTACTGTTTTCAGAGTCACCGCAAGGGAAAATACATCTACAGCCGGCAAGGTAGACGTAAGTAGCATGTCGATTGCGTCTTACGGTGTTGACGTATACCAGGTAGTGGATAATTCGTGGGGCCCCTTCATATATAAATACATATTATATTATAGGCCCGGCGGGTCGGCGCATAATACCGGCTGTACGTGCTGTTGAGGCGCCAAGTGCGGATGCTGTAGGCGACGGAAGTCGACACTCTGCCGCACGAGTATGTCACATTGACCCCGAACACTCTTCACCACTGCAAGCTACGGAAGCTTTCTACCAAAGGGATACCACCTTTCGACCTGTACACATATGGTTTACCGTTGGATTCGTGATATATCTAGGGCTTGTGAATCCTCGACCAAGCTGGTCGAAGTGATCAACTTCTAGGCGTTAGCTGGAAACGATCTCTCACCTATTGTAGGGGCCGTGAGTAGGTGGAAGCCAATTTCAATGTGTCATGACATCGCTTGTTGTGGGCATGAGACGCTCGCACTTATGTCGCGACGTTCGTTTGTGCTTTCCAAGCAACAAATTGCCCATAAGGTGACTACGGTTGAGGTATAGGCTACGACAGGGGAGACGATTTCGAATCGAGCTTCACTGACGCAGATCCTCGGCTAAGGAGTTACGCAAATTAGCAGAACATGATGTGGTGTGTTTTGATCATACACGTTCGATGCGTCACATATGTCGCTGTGGTGGGCTTAGCTCACAAGTTTCGTTAATCTCGTTGTCGAGTAATGTATTTGTCTTCTAGAGTGAAACTCATTTGAAACGCTGAAAAGTGTTAAGTTAAATGCTCATAAGCTAGCAAAATGGCATGGACATAGCCCGTCAGATGCGACACCACCCAATATCTTGTTGTATACGTACCCCATAACACTTGAGATGGGGTTATGGAGTCCGCTTGGCTCTCCGTTGGTTGTTCTGTGCAGGAAGATATCGTTTCCAGTTCAGGACGGCGTCTTATTCCCTTGCCGTATCACACTTCCGATGGTCTGAAACCTATTGTACAACGCGTGTCGACTGCACGCGTTAGGTGATACAACCCTGACTCGCATTTCACAACCTGTTTCGCCGGGGCCGTTGTTGACAATCCACAGGTGCCCTAAGTTGTGAGGATTCGGAGGTGTACATAGGCGGCACTACAACTTTCTTCCTCAACTCGGCCGGTTTATCCGGAGGTATGTAGCGGGACGACCAACGATTTCCACTTAGAACCAAGCCAGATTTCAACGCTCCCTCGGACCCAATTCTGCTCCAAATGTTTAGTCTACAGCGACACACCATATGCCAGGCAATAGGTCTAAAATGAGGTATATCATGCAACCTTTTTCCGTTGTGGTTACTGTCCCTACATTTTTTTATATCGGCTCTAAACATTTTTTTTCAGGGTATGTTTGCGTTTATTCTTACGTATACACTAGGATCAGCGACAAACGTGGATGAGAGGGATGACGACTCACGGCAGGAATTTTCCACTTGCCGTGCGTGTCAAGCGTTCGAGTCTCCTGCATGTCTGAATGCAGCGGACGTAGTACGGCAGGCTGCTCAAATGAGATGTTACCAATACAATGTGAAATCCGATATACATGTGTATAAGTATATAAAAATATATGTGTATGTACGTTGTCACTCGTGTGTACGCCATGCGTTTGAGCATATTTCCATGATGTTCATGATTGTTTCCGAAGAACCTGTTGGGCGAGGTTAACAGCTCAACTCGGGAGTAGCCCAAGACGCATCGGCGTTACACGTACCATGTAACAAACAAGAGTAATCCGGGTTCAATCCAACCATTTTTCCTGCGGGCATAGAAACTTCATATATACTTCGCCAAGTGTATTGATTCAACGATATATTTGCTGCACTTGGTATGGTATAGAAAGCTGTTGATTGGTGCGATGGTTTTGCGGGTTGTAGGATTGTCAGTAGAAAATGGCAAGGGACGGAGGTCCTCAAATGAGGAACCTTCCAACATGTTTCGTTTGTTGCACGGTTTATCTCGTGGACATACCCTTCGGCTTTGCTAATCGTTTCCCACGAAATCCGCCGTGGGCGGGGTAATATGTCTCCTCCAACTTGGAACCTTAGACCAATCGATGGCTTCATCTGTTGTTGGACGACGTGCCTCCACTGCACCTGATAGCTTTACCACCTTTACCTTGATTTTTCAACTTGCTCGACAATACCCGTGTTTGACGTCCTACAGGTGCCGTACATTGTGGAGTGACGGACTTTTACATGAACGACAGTACTTCGTTCATCAAGAATTCTGCCGGCTACGGCGGAGGTGAGGAACGGAACATTCTGTGACCTATACCGTGTATCCGAGCTAGAGTACACACTGACACCAGACGGATAGGGTTGCCGGATTAGTAATCGACGAGTGAAGTACACACACCGGGCGATGTGTCCTCTAAAAAAAACGAAACCCCGAACGAAGCGTTTCTGGTGTGTGGGGACTCGTTGAGGCAATATTCTTTCAAAACCAGCCAAGGTGGTTTGACATAGGGTAGGTGTATGCAGTTGGGTCAACTACAAACTTAGATTGGAGGAATCACGACAAGTGGATGCCGAGCCAGAGTCTCCTAAACAACTACAGTCGGGAAATATGTGTCAGGCGTTGAAGCATGGTGGTCGACCGTATGAAGAAGGTGTGGTGGTATAGTAGGGCACTGTCCACAGGCTAGCGCAGCTCAAATTAGGCAGTGCCCAATATGTTTGAAAATGATCTGAATTCCACACTAATTTAGGAGATCTGCGTTCCACACCGCTCTAGGAAGTGTTCGTTGGGCATCAAATTACTCAATAGGTTTTCCCGGAGTGAAGAGCTTTTGCGAGCAGGAGCCTAAGAAACGTTCCTTAACCCTTGTCGTATCACGGGTCGAACGGTACATTCGCGAACAGTTAAAGTGTGACTTTGGCGTTTAGTCGTGAGGCGTAGTATGTGCCCTGGGATAACTGACATGATCGTTCAACTTAAAGTACGACCAGTCCCAGAGGTACTTCGTATCTGAGCTTGCTCGCTCTGAACAAACTCTCAGTGGTGTAAACCAGTACGAACATCCAAAATATACGAATGTCCTAATGAATTCTCGAACTCTTTTTCACGCTTAAAGGAGAACTCGAGAAATTCACACTGTAGCTAAAAGCGGACGATTGCAATGATACAGATGTACTATATGTATATCAGCGGAATGACTATGGGAGTGGACTTGTGTGATGACGCTTCCTGGCTACAAAATAAGGATCATTATGGTGTAGTTTGCCCATGCTGGCGGCTCTGACCTTCAGACAGGGTTTGAGGTACGGCACAACACCTTTTTCCACTACCGTGATTTTTCTGTGCCTTGATTTGTCATAGATATGTTCCTTGCTCCCGTCATGTACCTAGCTCTTCATTTTAAATATTCATGACAGGTCGCTGTTTCGTCCTCCACGCAACTATACGATATCGATTGTTGGTGCAGTCTCACAACGTTCCAAGTTGTCACTTCCCGAGCTATACGGCCAGTACTGGTCATTCCGATTGCATGTTACCGTATGCACAGCAGGTGCCCACATGGTCATCCCTGGGTTGGTCCCGGCTCTATAAGGGTCTTCACAAATTGTCGTTTGTATGGCGATACAACTATGATAATCTTCTGACTGTCAAAGCGAGTCGCCCCCGTGGGCTAGTGGTACCCTTCGCTGAAGTTAAAATTTGATAATAACCTACGAATACAGCCTGAGTCCGCCGTTTGAAGAGTTTTGCCTCAACCGATACAAATAGGGAATCAACTGCTGAGAGCGCCCAGTAGCGCAGGAAGGTTGTAATCCGATGGGAGTCGACGAGAGAAGAAAATGTTGGAAGTCTTCTCGCGGCGAAAGTTAAGGCACGAACCGTAGTTGGAGAGGGGGTGAGAGAGCCTGCTCTGTGACCTCGGGTCTGAGTTACGACCAAGAAGTAGGCAGAAAAGAAGCGCGAGGACAATACATCGGAGAGGAAAAAGCCAATCAAAGATGAACAATGCCTGGCTAGTCTTCTTGTGGTCATTGCGAACGATGACGGGTTTGGTCCATATCAATGGAATCCATATATTAAACGCCGAGTTCACCTTTGAATACCCCCGTGAGTTTCCATCATTCCCGTGATTCTTGAAGTTTCGAAATACGACTGAACTGCGCGATTTAGGTCTGGATAGTGTTGGGATTACTGTCTTTTCAGAGGTTTTCATCCACCGTAGCACTATTTTTCCTTGTAACTCGGCCTGTGCGGACGCAAAATGGGTGGGAGGATACATACGGCTAAACTAAAGGTTTGTATTATGGTAGCCTTAGCAGCTGTGGTCACCACTTGTTTCACTGCCAGGCTCCGTCAACTAAAGAGTTACCCAATACATCTGGCCTTCCGTAATCGTTTTTGATGAATTTCCTAGGTACCTAACGCACAGGACTGTCAGGTTGCACGTTCAAAAAGTGTTAATCATTATGCGTTGGGTAAGCGATGAAGCTCTAAGCGTGAGCAGGCACGGCATGCAAACCCGAACGCAAAACGTGCCTTCCAGCGAAGCAACGTGTCAATTGCTTCTCGTTTAAAAGAAAAACAATCACACATTTTTTTTTTTTTTTTGTTCTGGTCCCAGACTGCGCCCCCCAAGAACGACGAGAAAACCAAACCGTATCTTAGGTAGGGCCATAACGATTGCTCGAGCTCACGGCTAGTGGGTGTATGTGATCATTCAATCAGAGCACAACACGAAGAAGCGAAACAATCCAGACGAGGGAACCAACGCACGGCCAGGGATGGCCGATTACCGCTTTTGAACACGTCTGGCAGTTTGTCAGCTAATACAAACAAAGTATGATTCTACGTCAGTAGCAGTGTATCCCTGAGTTTAAGGCAAATGTTTTGCCCAGCTTGGAATATTGGCAAATATGAGGTGGTTTCGTCTCAAAGAATGTTCGAGAAAGAATATGGCCATGCCTTAGTTCGAAGAGATTTAACTAAGCAAATGTTAGAGTATTACCAGCTATAGGAAAGCCCGTATGATATAACCCCTGTCTTCCGGACTTCGCTTAGAATTGATGCTCATCTCCCTCCGGTCGTGACGAAACGACCGATATCCTTATTATGATCCAATTAGTCGTTCTCACAAAATATATCGCGCGTACGAGCCCCTATAAAAAGTCGAAATACTACGATTTACCTATATCAATATTAATCATCATCCATCCGGATGTGCGCACGCATTTCGCGGTGGAAGTGGCGAATTTCCGCCCGGCATAATTCATGGTACTCCGAACCGAGCGAGCACGATCACAAGAGAGTCTGGTCGACTGAACCATACTCCTTGCAGAGGTCGACGAAACACATGTAAAGGGGGGTGCTCATTTTCGTATCAACTTCTGAAGTCGTCGAACCACACACAAATCATATCAATCGTTGACCCTTGCGGCTGGAAGCCGCGCTGCTCCTCTGGGAAGATATTCTCCCGATTATTTGCAGTAATTGCTGAGGCGATTGGCGATTGCGCTTGAGTATACCATCGTGAGCGTATGCTACGAGCGCGAGACCTCGATATTCACGGTAGTCAGTCCGGTCCTTTTGCATCTGCAGACCTATGACGGTTACGTATTTCCGCTCTAGCGTCACGCCCTCGCCCTTACGTTTGGCGACCACAATAGCGTGGATTTTAGACTCTACGGCAGATACCATCGCGATCTCCATCTAGCGCGAGTTGGGGCAGTTGAGCGGGAAGCCCACCGTATCGAACGTCCTCTCGGTTTTTCAAAGATCGAAGGTAAGTTATGTGGAGGTAAGCACGGGGGTCATATGTTGACCTCTTCGACGGTACTCAGGTCAAGCGTTGGCGACTTCGTGTTGAGCAAAAAGCTGAACCACTGTACTCATTGATCGCGATCGAGCCCTTGTCGCCAAGGAAACTGCCCTCTGCGTCCTCGATATATTGAGCGCTCCAGGATTCTTCTCCTTGAGGTGCTCGAAATATTCCAGATTGGTCTCCATCGTTGATGCGTATCTCACGTCGACTGATGGACTTCTTGAAGAATTTCTGCACAGCCTTGATCCTGACGCGCTTTACGTGTTTCTCATCTGGTTCAGCGATTTTCAGAGGTTGCTGTTTCATTAACCCGCACCGATAGCTCTCTAGCGGCGACCTTTTCTTTCCGCATTTCCGTTTGCTCTCCGTCGTTAGAACACCGTTTCACTGGCCCTTGACTGCGCAATTCACGTGGCGTGAAGTTAGCGGCAGTCGACAGCATCGCTTCAACGAACACCATCGTCATTTACTATCTACATCTGAGAAACGGGGTAGGGGTTGTATTCTTCCGGTGAAGACTCTCCGCGGTTTTAGGCTTGCCCTCAGTTGTTGCAGGTCGAGCGCCCGTCTGCTGTGACTAGGTTGGGATCTGATTCATGTTTCACGAGAGGAACTCGGCGCACATTGACATTTTTTACGAGTGGTCTGTCTGGTTGCCGCGTGAAGATAACCGCCTGGCGGTCCGAGCGTTCCCACTATTTAGACTTTGAAGGTGTATGAGACGCTACGCTGGTTTGCGCTAAAAAATGTCCTGACAAAGGCAAGTTGGATTTTGTCCTGACAAAGCCCGCAGAATCCGCCCGTTGTCTTCAAACGTCTGCCACTTGCATGCAACCAACACCTTGTCGTGGACAACCCTAGCCCCTTTGTTCAAGTGCGAGTGTTGTCATCCATCACGACTAGTGGGTGTTTTCTTATGGGCGCTTTTGCAACTGTTCTTACAAATGTGGCCCAAAGAAATATAGTGTCATGCACTGATTAATGACTATCAGTCGGAGCATACGCAATAACAAAGGAAATCCCATCCGATTTGCTTTTCAAGTCTAGGCGCACCTTCATGAATCGAGCACTGATGTAGTTTTCTTGTGGGCGCTTTTGCAACTGTTCTTACAAATGTGGCCCAAAGAAATACAGTGTCATGCACTGATTAATGACTATCAGTCGGAGCATACGCAATAACAAAGGAAATCCCATTCAATTTGCTTTTCAAGTCTAGGCGCACCTTCATGAGTCGAGCACTGATGTACTCCACAACCATTCACATCTTCTCGACATCCTGCACGATCGATCCCTTGATGGATGTCTCCACTCCTTGTTGGCCTTTGGCCTCCGTGCAAACACCGCCAGCTTCATTCTAGTAAATAGTGAAACCCGCTGCTCTGAACCCATTCTGTCCTTCCCATCTTGTGGCCTGCAACCCAACGAAACTCAAAACTTGCTTTGCCTGAAGATTTCATGATCCTCTTGGAACGACTAGGACCATTTTTTGTCCGTCGACGGCCAGAGTACAGACGTTGAATATACGCACGAATAACTCGACCTCACGAGTATTCAGTCGAGCGGCCATTTGTACCGCTCGATAAACTCGCCGCATTTTCGGCGTTTCGTTGTTTGTCGAGCTGCTATCAACCGTCAAACATTTCGCCTGCTCTGGCTCTTTCCTTGTTTCCCACGTGTCGAGTGTAGCACTCCAGACTCTCCACATCGTCTTCATCCTGACCTGTAGGTCGGTTTCGTACGTGGAATCTCCTGTACATTTAAATATATACGTACTGCGAAGCCCATGGTTCTTGCTGCGGTGCACGATCGTTGACACATGCCTGAAAGGCCGCGGGGCATCAAATCAACGATATTTGGGGTGAACTCTCCGTCTATGTGATAATGCCAACGTAACACGAGCAACGCAGTTCGCAGACGGAGTCGGCGCCCCGGATATATCAGTGACCAGTACCAGGATCGAGGTACAAGGTACCGATACCCTTCTCAGGCTGGCTAAGGAGGCACAAACGGTTTCGCACTGACAACTGATGTTGCGTGGTAGCGAGAGCATCGTCGACAGCACCATATGTTTTACTTCTTCATTCACGTTCCTACGTCCCCACCCGTGTATGGCAAAATGATCACCTGCCAAATAGTCGAACATTGTCGTATTGTGGAGGTCAAGTAATCCTCAGATAGAAAACATGACACCCCTACCGTCTCATCCCACTGCGTATGATGTAAAGCGCCATCCCCTGCACTGTTCAATCCCGCCGGTCGATGTTTTCCTGCCTCCAAGCATTTATATTTGTACTCCTTCGTTTCGTAAAACGGACGAAATAGTATTGTGTTTTTGCTAACTGTCATTGTGGATCCCAAACGTTTAACTACTCCAAAACAAACTAGCAAATGACAACATTTGTCTCCACGGCATTCGTCGACTGAAACTCATTGCCTCATGTCGTTTAGACGAATACTTCATGTCAAGGCATCAAATGGTTTCCAGGAATGAAATATATGATGGTTGCACGCCGCACTCAGTACTTTCTTCTGTTGACTTGAGGTAAGCCGAATCGAGGGCGGTCCTCGATCTCTTCCGGACGATCGCGTTTCGAGGGAATGTGGCCGGTAAACTGCAGGTTTGGTTTACCATTACGTCGCCTACCATGTCTTCACTAGGTTAATCGTATGTGGCGAGTACTAAATGGACGGTGTGCGCATGGTGGCTAGACAAATATCTCCGCGCGCTACGTTGCACGTACCTGAATGATTCGTGTTCCAGTAGACGATCAAGGTACGACTTAAGACAGTTCCCGCACATGGGTATTCGAGGATGAATGTTTTTGTCGCATGTTCATGTTCGAATCAAACGGGTACATTAGACATACACCGACGTTCGAAGTGTATATTATGAACGCTATCATCTGAAACGTTCTTCCTGAAACGTTGTAACCATGTAGCACTGTTCGACAGAGAGACGTCACGCCTCTATTGGCGTCCGTGGTTTAACTCTGTGATTTTCCGCGGAAAAATATTCGCCCTGCAAGAAACCATTCAGATGTAATTGGCAAACATTTCTCCGTACGGGGCAATCCGCTTCGGCGTACAAGACCAGGACGCTCAAAGGTTGGTGTAGGTTCTCTTGGGCTACGCGGGAAATGTCCTCGCCTTTTTTCTGAACTTATAGTTGTCCCCAAACCCCTAACAGGTTACAGTGTCTGTGTCTGTAATGCTTCAGACATTAACTGAATTGACCACATGGGTGTATGTATTGGGATGGCTGAGGAATGTGTCTCGATCATAAATAAACCCAATTTTAACGTATATTAATCGTTGGGTACGTTGTTTCCAACTGCAGAGTCATATGCCATCAACGTTCCGCCGGTTGCGACCCGTGATCACAGGCGCCATTGACTCTAATCGCGGAAGATGGACCATCACTGGAAGGGCGATACAGACGAACGAGCAAACGTGCAACGAGGATATCGGTGGGTTTCGTAGGAATATAATTTTATACTCCTGGCCTCAACAGATGGTGCGTTGAACACACTGAACATGCTCTCTGTGAACATTTAGTGAGCGACAGGTACTGACACGAGCTACGATAACAGTAGTTCATTATATCGTACATGTTTTGTGACTTACGCGTATATTCGACATATGAAATAACCAGTATCATTTGTGGTTTACACAGTGTCCAATGAATTCACTCGGCCGTGGCATTGTCCGATGAGCTTCAATATATTATTGTGGAGGGTGTTTTATGGGTGGGGCATAGATCTTCGCGAGCGAGGAGATTTGTTCTTTAGTTGACACAGTACGATTGGTTATTCTGCCACCAGGACCCTCACTGGAAGGGCGCTCTACCAGCTGGTTCTCAAGAATATCCTCCCGATTCGAACACGAGCGCAGATCACAATATCTTGCCGAATGGCGCACTTTTGTTACCTTTCTCATCCCAATTAGACCCCGAAGAGAGTATCATGGCCCATGTTTTTGTTTAAGACTGTAATGAAGCTGGAGCCAGAAGACAAAGCGTGTGTCACCCAACCACAGGTTCGAAAGCGGTCGATGAAAAATGAGACGTTTCCGTAGGAACAAACCGCTCTGCTTTGTTGTATATTTTGCATGTACTCAAAGGCATGCGTGCAAAACGGTTGGCGTAAAGTATGGAACGATTCGTTGCGCGGGACTAATATCAAATAGAATTTGGACGACAAAGTTGATCAATGCTAAACCTACAGTAGCTACACTCAGCATGCACTCAACGTCTTCAATTTATCAACGCCGAATGTTTGCTACAGAACCTGACAACAGGCACGAGCCCTTTCCAAGCCGTTGACAAATTTCTTTTTTTGTTTCGTTTTTTTACGTGCTATGCCTCATAGTGTGGATCTCCCAACACCTAAACGCGGTAAACTTGACAGTAAAAAAAATATACATGGCGAAACAAACATATATTTTCGAACAAACACTTTAGTCGCAGGTTGGCAGGAACTCACAAACCATTTGTCGCAACTTTAAGGGTAATCTTTCCAACAAACAACGTGCACTTTCGATGCTTCAGTAATTTCGGGCTATGTTAACGTACATGAAACTCCGGGTGCCTGATCCAAATACCGGCTATCATATGCCGCTTGAGGTGAAGTTGATAGACCATGAAACTACGTGAGTATACGTGTATTACGAATGATGCTGTAACTACGTAACTAGGAGTTCAACCACCTGCTGCAGTTGCTCAGTTGAGAGACCCCCTTAACCAAATACATGTCGGATATAAAGTGTTGTCAGCCTCTGGAGACCAAAGACAAATAGAACTTATGCAACACGCTGTTGCCGGTAATGGTGATGATGAGACGCATACTTCGACCATGTCACACTGCTGTGGATCCCCTGGTATCTAAGCTGGCGTTTCATTCGTCATGAGGTATCTGTTTACCACGCGTCTTATTCATGCACCACAAGCTTTTTCCAAGAAGCTGAAATATCTCGCAGCGGCCAATGTAAGCCAGATCAGAGAGGTCACAAACATACCTGCCCCATCACTGGATAAAAAAAGTTGAGATCTTGCGATCATCGCATGTGTGAACACGTGTGCCAGTGCACTTGACTTTATCATGTATGTCGTGACTAGAACGCTTGTATGATTCCCATTTGCACCATAAGGCATTTTTCGTAGGCCACATTCAGCCTTGTCGGTTGTTGCTTAACGTAGACCTATATCGATCAATCGGCTGAGTAAGTGCGGAGGTTTGAACAAATTAGGAAGGAGTTCTTCCACGTCGCTTGAAGGGGTGATAGCAACTGCTTTAAACCCATTTACCGGCTAAAATATTCGTTGGTATTGCATAGCCTACGCATGTCGCGTCCAACGGGCAGGGGTAAATTCTACTGGGTTCCGATTTATAGCTGTCATATTTGAATATTTTCCCGTCAATCCCTCTGTACCTCACTCCGCGTGCGTTGTTGAGAAAATTTAATCCAGTTACGCCTAAAATTTGCTTTCATGGACTAGATGTCTCACTACTAGGTTTGCACAATATATATCGGATTCAACGTTGTCGAGTAGCTACGCAACCAAGGAGCTCCGTCAGTACGAAATAGACGGATTTTGAGAAAAGATCTTACCGTAGTTCAGGTCCCTGACGTTTGCCATACCGATACGTAACACAGAGGCTTCGTACCCCCCACTGACTGCACAATGTTAGCGCTTAGAACCTAACGGTAGGTGGCGTCGACCGTGGTTTGTTGCTGGTAGACAATGTGCCAAATGTAATCATTGTTCTGAGGAAACCTAACACCCTCCACGCGCGCCGCATCGTACAATACGTTTGAACAATGCCATGTAGAAGAGAAGGCACCAAGTGCTGGTGAGAATTTACTACGGATGCAATGTATCACACAGTTGTGTGTCTGGTTCGAAGGACCGTTGTCTATATCAGTAGGTCTTGCAACTTGATTTTTTTTTTTCGCCAAAACGTTTGGATGGTCAAAATCGGTTCTGTAGCGCGGTTGGCGGTTGGCACGTCGCCGCAGATGTGCCGTTTGATGCCTCTTCAACATGATTTTCGCGATCATCTTAACGCTGAATTCTCCAAATAGATTGTGAGGTGTAGTGTTGTGCGTATCGAGCGATGAGCTTCAAAAGTTGTTCGTGCACCGAAAAGTACCTATCTGTAGCACGCAGATAATGCACATATTCATCAGTGGTTGTAATTCCAACGGATACCTGGCTTACACTCGTGCCGACGTGTCGCAGGCGCCATTGACTACGACATTACGTTGGTCCACACGTGTACCCCGGGCACATATTTTGAAGGAAATAATGCGCGCGAAGTTGGAGGCGCCCTCTCTATGGACAGGGTGGTCGAACTGTTCGTAAGCCATGCAACATTTGCGGCCAACAAGGCCGAGCTCGGGGGCGCCGCTTTCGTTTCTGGTGCTGTTGGGCGCAATTCTAAGTTCATCTCTTGCGTGTTTGAGGGCAACTCGGCTGAAGACGGGGGGGGCTGTTTACCTATATACAAACGAGGGGAGCGACGTATTTAACACGTCAGTCTTCCGCGGCAACATGGCAGGTATGTAGAGTATGCTCGGTTTTCCACGTGACGCTTGCTATGCAATATGCTATGGCTCCTTTTTTATAGAATTATTCACATCATCACCAACGCCTTTGAGAACAAGTCTGATCTAGTCCTAATAGGCAAACCGAAAACTTAGGTCCATCGAAGCGGGTAGTGACGAACACATCGGATCCAGACTTTGAGGAATTCGGTAGTCGGGAGCCATTTCCGAGTGAGGCTGTCAAGCCCTCAACTCTCGCCGTAGCACAGCTCGCGTGTACCGTATGAACGAATGAGAGTCAATGCGATTTTGGCCTGGTCAAGGCGGTGCTGGGAATGTCTCGAATTTCATTTCATTTCGGGTATATTTAATTCATAATGTGGTATACTGTCACGGTAAAGCACAACCTTGTAGGTCGCCAGTACACACAGCATATTCACTAGGGACGAAGCTTTAGGCGTACATACCGTTGGTTCGTCGCCGAACGGAAATATAGAGCATGCGCTTGATCATACATGGCACCATGTGCATCGCATCTACGTAATTGTCCTCGAACGAAAATACTCGCTCGGATGGTGCCTGCTCCTGACGAATATCCAGTTGTTTCGGGGGGAGCTATCTTCCACACAGGGTACCTGCGTGTCGTCGACTCCAGCTTCGTGGAGAATCAGGTGGAGAAGGAAGGCCCTGCTATTATGAGCGTTGGTGTGCTACAAACGCTCTCCAACGTTTCATTTGTTGGCAACGCGTATCACTGCCGGGCCGGGCAGTACAGCCACGTCGTTTTAGATGAGGTAAGGGGTCGGCATGCGTCGCACGTGCGTGTTGTTGCCTTCCAAAGCGAAATCCGGAGGAAAGTCCCACGTCTCTGGAAAATAATGCTGTCAGAATTTTAGGTTGGTATAGATATCATCGATTCGTAAATGCCTTTTGTGTAAGTCCTTGCGCAGATGCTCTCCGGAAACGGCAAGGCGTCTTGATCACGTAATCATTCAAAGGACGTAGCCAGAGCTGTGATTCGATAGGTATTCCATTTTTGAACCTGCCCACTACTCGACTTGGATGTCCTCAATCTACCAGGTATCGTTGGACTTGTCTTGTAGGTTTGTTCGATATTTAGACCTCGAGAACATCAAGCGGGCCTAGCTTACAATTTTAGTGAAACGCGTGAGTGTTAGATGGGGTGTATATCCGTTCGGGCAAGCGAAGCATGTAAACGCTGGGTGTCATCGTATCTGTTACACGCCCTTGCACGTGCCTCCCATGACCCCTGGATCCCCATGATGTACACACTACTCTACCCCCCTTTCTGATCTTCGCTAGAAGCAGCATCTTAAGTATTTTCAAACTATTTCTGAGAGGAAGCCAGCCCTCAGTCAAGAACCGACGTTTAGCAAAATTTCAAGCCAAGCGTTCCGCACAAGCTCGAAGGGTAGGATTCCACTGGATGTTAAAAAAACATCCACACGCCGGATCCGAAGATACGTCGTCGTTTCTTACTAGAGGAGCCCCGATACTTGAACGGCTTTGGCCCCGAAATCGCAATCGCTACATGAGCACCGCCCACCCTGGGTACAACGATTACGCGCCAAGCTTCGAACAACACTGTGCGGAGTCAGGCATTCGAGGTTGATTACACCCTCGCTTCTAAAATGGTGCCTCCTTTTCACTGCCCATTTGATCCTGCCGCCCGCGACGCAACAGACAGATACGTGCGTCAGGTGCTTCTATGAAGTGTGTTCTCGCTGCTCAAATGGTGTTATTGATGGCTTCGAAGTTGGAGATGTCCGAACGCACGGCTACCCCGTTTGCGAAACTCCCCCAAGTGGAACTACCGCTACCTTCAAGGGCACCACGGTCACGACTCTTTCTCTCGAGAAAGGCTATTATCGTACCTCAAATAATAGTCACGTCGTTGTCAAGTGTTACCAGGAAAACGCCTGCCTTGGTGGTGACAACCCCGACACGTACTGCGCACACGGTTACTCGGGACCATGTGAGAAACTGTTTGGTATATCGGTTCAGTCCAGCTCACAATGGGCGGGTTTTCACGTTTTTCACTTCATTGGGTCACTCGCACGTGCGACTCTGTATTTTGTTCACAAGCGTGGAACTATTCTTTGTTTGCGTAGAGTAACAGAAAGTAGTATCGCCGTGTGCGTCGCCGAATCGATAGTCTCACAAGATCCAGTCATCACCATAACAGGTTAGCCAACTATCCTAGTGCGTCTGAGGCACGGCATCGAGAGGCCTTACAATGTAACTTTCAAACATAGCGGTTGTGAGTGATGCCACTTAGGATACTGCCTTCAAGATACGTTTTTAGGTGGCCATCTAGCTGGGGCATTCCTGCGGATTTCCCATAGCTTTTAGTGGGGTTGTCAATACTTGTCATAATTTACCGAAGACAGCTGCATTCGTTTGGTGGCATTCTTTTGTGTACTGATCGAACCTGGGGGTGTGTACATAGTGCTGCACGTCGGGTGTACACTACGATACCAGTTTGACATATGCACAAATAACTAGAGTTGTTAGATAAACGTTCTGTATGTCTCCTGCCAGTCATCTGCTCGGTCGCAGCATTGAACGTATTATTGTCTACGAGAGGATTTCAGGTGCTGGAACATATTAGTACGTCTGCCAGGTAGTCAAATTTGTTCATGCGCGTCACCTTTCTGAACACCGCCTTCTACCCTTCCGTTACAGACTGCGCTGTGTGTGTAGATGGATTTGCGCCGGGGATCGCCCATAGCTGTCAAGAATGCTCCGGGGGTGTCGAAAGATCGGCGATGGGCCTAATGATTGCCCTAGGATTGGTTGGGCTGGTAATGGTGGCTCAACTTTTTTACTATCTAGGGAGGGTGATTTCGGAGTCACCAAACCAAGGCACGGATGATGTGGCTCGTGATAGAGTTTGGGAGCGATCGTCGTCGTCTTGTTCGGTTTCGCTGGGGAGCACGCTTCCACTGACGGCGATAAAAATTGTCTTGACCGTCTGGCAAATCATCTCTCAGGTATGGTGGTTCTATCGTTTTTCACATGGGGAAGTTTGGTCTGGATACGATTCGTAGGGGTTCACGAACATAATCAACGTTCACAACGTGTGGTGCCTCTATTACGCGCCATTAACACTCTTGGAGAACTACGTATACCATCGACGCGTGTAGATATTCAACGGCAAACAAGGTCAACGATGTTCAACGGTATTGAGTTATTTGTCACTGAACGAATACCGCCAGTGAGAAGATTTGCGAACGAACCTTGCTGCCACAAAGGTAGCACACGTCGTGCACTGGATACTGCTAGGGTGTGTGCTGAGTGTGTTGTGTACGTTATCGATACAACATTATAAGTTTACAGGTACCGTACTGCGCGTATACACGTGCCTTGTACCTGATATCCACACTAAATACAAAGCGCTTTGATCACGACGCGGGGGTTTAATCCTGGAGATGAGGTCCCGACCTGGTCGGCTTAGGGTTCACAGAGCAGGTTCTCGCGTAGACGGACCTTCCACAACCGGAAACAGACGATTCAAATCGTCGTACAGACTATTGAAACGTCACACGCAACAAAATCATCGTTGCCTTAGTTTCATTCGGTTGTAGCACTCCTTACCCCCTACCCCATACCACGCCCTTATACTCGTGGGGTAAATCTCAGAATGGGACCACAGCAGCACAGCAGTAGGCATCATAGCGTTTCAGATCACAGCAACGAAGCTGCGCAGCAGTGAAATTTGGCGAAGGGTAACGGCGGGCAATTTGCAAGCCGTTGAGCATGTTGATGAATCTCTGGCCGTGCACCTATGACGCGGATCATGGGCGTGGTCGGAACGATGAATGCCTATAAGAGCATCCAGCCATTTTTGGCACTCCAATCACTCTTACGGAAAGCCGTCACGAGATGTACCGTCTGAGTGTAGACCCTCCCGGTTTGTATGTCGTGCACTGATTGACGCGATATATAAAAAGGTGAGCGTGATGCTCCGTAGGGGTGCCAACGGAGTCAAAGTTAGCTATTTATGTCCCAGTAACAGACAGGAAAAATCATGGGTTCGGGACACGTTCTTCAAATGACTGAAAACCGAACACAATATTCGGATATACGACCCAACCGCAAAGGTGTTCGTTAACCACCTCTCAATCACACATGTTTGGGAAAGCGTTCTAGTGTTTCCGATCATCAATTTTGGCGTCGTCATGAAGGCTTGTTCGAAACTCTCACATGAAGCAACACCTCCGTTGTGGAGGCCGACTCAGTTGATGGCTAAGATGGCAACCCGGTCAGCGGGTCGCGTTTCAGGCCTCCATGTTCAGCGTCCGACAGCCACTGGCGAAAGTGTCTACCTAGTGTAAAGCTTAAGCTGATCAGTATTTTGGTTGGGTGACAAGCACAGCTTCTTTTTGTTTCCTACGCCGTACCAGCAACCTTGGTTGAGGCGCGATATTTAGTGCTTGACCGGGCCGCAGCAACGTCTTCGTTGAACCCGGGTTTGTTTAACTGATCACCCCCCCCGTCCCTTACCTTACGGTGGCCGTCCTAGGAAATATATTTCGATGAGGTAGCTCGGGCATATACGTATGTACTTCTACGTGGTGGGCCGTACTGTAGTTGCGGGCTAAAACCTGTGATGGCAACAGAACGTTCGTTTCAAGAGCCCTGTTTATGCAGGGGTTGCTAAGGCAGACCCGGTACTCATCACTGATGGAATTATCGACGTGAAAACACGCTGCTCAATATGTTGGGTTGAGATACGTATTTAAAATCATTGTCCGTTGCATACCTAGCCATTGTGACTAATTCCCGCGCTTAGCCTACCATGTTCAAGAACTTTGGTCGTGCAAGTTTTCGCTGTGTTCAAGAGTTCTTCTTCAAGTGAGCGCCCTGAAACAAAGTGTTCGGTTACCCCTACCTAAGCCCGCCTCTCAACCAGAAAACCAAGGAAACGGCAAAGTGTCTGCGCGGGTTGATTGCAGTCGCACGAAGGCGTTGCCTTCGAAGTCGCAGGTATAACTTGCATCGACCCACGTGCACCACTTGAAGCAAGGCTTTTTGATATGGCAAGCTGACATAGAGTCGAAGGCATGCTATCATTGGTGTTGGTGTAGTGCGTGTATCCTCGCTGGGTGTCTGATGTTGATGTTGACTTTTCGGTTTCGTGCAGTGCATCTGTTGTGGTGAATACCCTCACTGTATTTGTGTGTTTCACTTGGAGTCATCTAGCAGGATCAGTATTAGTATTTTCGTATAGGTACACAGTAGGTATAATGACCAGGTATGTCATCTATATTCCGGCGTACTCGGTAAGCCATAGGTGCCGGAATATCACGCCAGAAAATGCGGTCGAGGTAGCTGATACACGGCCGTGCAAAACCCGATTCTCATGTTTTGCGTACATAATCTCTCCACGACATAAACCTTCTCTCGATCACGTTTTGTTCGTGCTGTCTGTATTTCCCTGCCCGTGCGCTTGCCCTCAACAGTTTGGCGCTATCGCCGGAGGTGTCTACCCTGAGCTTCTCCAAACCTTCATATCGAAGCTGATTCCGGTCAACTTCGACATGGACTTTTTGCTGTCGTACTCGTGCGTAATCACCAACGATTTTTACGACCACCTTATCTTAGCGACCATTGCACCGCTTGTGGTGCTCGTGATGCTTGCGAGTAGTTATATGACGGCAAAGAATAGAAACAGCACCTCCGAGATCGCGATGCGTGCTGTCCTGTACAAACATCAGTCCGTCGCCATATATTTCGCGTTAATTGTGTACTCTCCGGTCTCGTACCGAATTTTCCAGACGTTTTCCTGCGACGAGCTGGACGATGGTAACACGTATGTTCGTGCGGACTACAACCTTAGCTGCTCAGCTCCTCGACACAGCTGGTACGAGGCATACGCACTTGTTATGGTCGGTATCTACCCTGTCGGTATCGCCGCTCTGTTCGCGTGGTTTCTAGGTCGTCATAGGTATGACCTCGTCAAGCCTGACCGGGAATCACTGGAGCACCTTAGGCCGCTTCGCGGTATGTGGGCCGCGTACCGGCCGCGTCGCTACTACTTTGAAGTTGTAGAGTGCGTCCGACGCATCGGGTTGACTATAATTGCAGTTTTTGTTCTTCCCGGCAGCAGAGAACAGTTGGCCATCGCCCTTTTGTTTGCGGTGGCCTGCGTTTTTATTACGGAAGTGATATCTCCTTACGAGAAGAATGCTGACATGAACCTCTACCGATGGGGGAACGGAATCGTTGTGGCCAGCATGTATGTCGCTTTTCTTTTGAAGATTGAGGTAGCCCATGATGAGACACCCGCTATGTTGACGTTTTCGGGTGTTGTTATCGCGGCGAATGTGTTTATGGTCGTCACGGTGCTGCTCCAAACCCTGCTTCTAGTGAAAGCATGGCGTGCGGCGAGGACATCAATACGCGCGATCGAAGAACCCCTTCGCCGTACTACAAGTTTTATTTAGCGAAACACAGCTTCTCAAACGCGCGAGTTCTTAACCGAGAGTATCCTCGGTGGATTTTCACGTTGTTGTAAGTGCGGCTTCGGCTATCAAATGAGTACAATATACGAACTATTTTCATGGTACAAGGGACCATGACGGCAGTTAAAGTCTATGTATTTCGACGCCTGCTGCGATAGCCGACGGACCGTTTGTAACACACATCTCTTACTGTTGCTGGTGGTAGCCCAAGAACACGGAGACCATTGTTGTGCTCACCAGTTGTTTCATGTGTGCAGCATTACATAGGTTGTTCAACTCTGCCAGGCAAGGTGAGTCTCGGCGTATGACCTGTGGAAAACGTTCCTTGTTACGTAGAGAAGGACGCAACGATGGGAGGGAGTGGTGGCAAGAGTAGCTGTGGCAGTTTACCTGATGCGCTCAAAAAATGATCCGCAGAGAGAAAATCCTGTAATATTTGTGGTTATACTTCAGCGTTGAAGCCACCATGCTGTATCTATGATGCTTCGGATTCTACTTTGCCGGAGATGTTTAGGTTATTACTCGGTCGGCGAACCAACGTATATGCTCCACGTACGAGTGATAGCTGGCGAGTAGGACGTGCCTATCGTTAACGTTTCTTGAGGACCTTGCTCAGCTCTGTGCAATTATGAAGTTATGAGACCGTCGCAGAGATTGCGGGAACCAGTGTTCTATATGGTTTGAATTTTGACTATTAGTGAAGCCGTTGTTCAAGGGCCTCGTACGTCTGGTAGCCCTTTTTCACGCACTCCAGTGCATTCGAGATCGGGTTGTTAGTAATCGAACACCTTACGTTGATATCCGCGCCTTGCTGTCATCAGTGAGGACTGACGGGACGCAGACGTTTGATGTCCCATAAAACAGGTATATCGTGTTCCGTGATCGCCGGCTCCGTTAGAGGCGCATTGCAATCCGTGAATGCCTCTACAAAGCGATATAATGCGCCCACACCTCCAGAAGATGTTCCTACTACTTGATGTTCCAACCAGCATCGCACCGAGGACCTGCTCTCTCTTCACGTTTGACTTGGGTTTTCAATACTGGTACTGCAACCAGGGCATACACTTCACGACCGCCGTAGACTGAGCGGCTATTGATGGGGAGTCTTAACTTGTCAATCCATGGCTCAGTCATAGTGTGTCAGTTTCCTGGCGGATGTGTTCAGAGTGTCTTCGGTCGCCCAAAACTGCTAGAGCACGAGATGGGACAATTCGATGTATATGTAGGTCGACGTGCACCAGGTTCTGGAGTTTTTCCAGACGGAGCGTGACAAGAGTAGTTCCTGTAGCTGCAATTTCTCTAATGAAACGTAGCAGCCGTACTTGTTTCTCGATTGGGTCGCGTACCGAACGTATAGATATTCCTGTACGCATAGGAGACAGGGGTGACGGGACGGCGGTCCCGCTCTCCCACTGGTCTTATTTTTCCAGCTTTTCGGTTCTATATTGTGTCGCAAAATCGCCCCCCACCGAGGCATTCACATCACCTCCGCACCCTGTGAACGACGAGACCTGAAGGTCCACCACATTGCTTGTTTGTTTTGTTCGCGTCTGGGTGTTGGAGATTACGTTAGGAACTCTGGATTGCGGAAGTTGAGTGCGTTATTTTGAAATTTAAGAATCATTTTTGTTGCGGTTTATACAATTTCACGATAAATATGTGATTCTTGGTTTTCGGCATTCACAATGCAAGGTGTAGACTTGATACACATATGGTGCTTGATATTCGAACTTTAAATTTATATGTAAAGATGGTTGGTATGGGCATCGAGTATCTAGTATTTTTATATTGCTCGTATGGGTTTTGTTATTTGATATTTGGCATTCGTTTTGTTTTTTCTCGTATGAGGCATTCGACATTCGGATAAGATAGTTTTGCACGTGATGTTGTTGGGTGCCTACGTACGCTTTTAGTACTCGGGTTTCGAAATTGGGACGTCAGGTGCTGGTCATCAGTATTATTATAATTGGTATTCGTGTTTTGAATATGTGTGATATGTTTGTTTTTGGTTCAGGTTTCTTCTTCCCAGTATTTGTACAATTTTCAAAATTATTTATCTTGGGAATGGCCTGCAGTATATTGTTCGGTGATAACACAGTCACTATTGGCAGTTCCGAAGATTGTCTGTTCTACTAAAGTCATGGGCTTAATATTCCGTGGTACGTCACGGCGACTACTTCGTGTTGTGCTGATACGGTCATCGGTGTATATGATCGAACGTTCTCACGATTGTGCAACTACTGTAAGATGGGGCATTGTTGAATTTGATGGTACGATAGTCTATTTTGCGTTTTGTGTAACTGCAGTATACTTGTGGAGATTATTGTTGTCAGATCGATTTCCCGCAATGGGTTAGGTAAACGAAAAGTGTATTTTTTCGAGGAGTTTTTGAGGCATGACGACAGCGGGCCCTCTCTTATTCTCAAGTGTGTTCCTTGTGTACGAGTCTTATGTTGTGTGGCTCGCTCGGGCCCGACCGAGCCATTCAAGTGATCACCGCACCCTGTACACGACGCGACCTGAAATGATACTAATTCTCTTTGCGGTTGTTTTTCGCGTTTGCATTTCGCGCGTGAGGTTTGAGTGTTGTGGGTTATGATATCTATTTTTGGTATTCGGACTATTTTTGTTTGCTGCGTAATATTTATTTCATGTCAGATATCTGGCCTTCTGATTTTGGAGGGGAGACTCTGCAGTATGGTGCTTGGTATCGGGTACCACCGCTGCATTATGGTCAATGTTTTAATGCGAGGGAAGAATTGCCAGCAGCCGTCAACCCCACCATCAAGGTAACAAACGCCATCCGAGCGTCAACCTGAAATCTGCGACAATGTACTCCGCTACAATATTGGAAAAAAAGTGCGTTGTCTCACTCGATGCGAACTTTTCTAAAAGCGTCCTTGACGTCGACGATTAAACCGTAAATGTGCACTCCCGCTACAACGTGTTCTCGACAACCGCACCTTTGCGCCATTAATCCAAACACCCCCCCCCCCACATCACACGGAGGCGCTTTATCTGTGTTTGATGCAGGTCTTACTCTCAGATTCATATCACTAGACCTTTTTTTGTATCCTCTACCGCAGCCTATCGGGGCTATCCTGAGTCCACTAACCGTACAAGCTGTTGACTGGAGGGACGCTAACGCGACCGCTCATGATGTCCTCTATGAGTCTGTCGAACAACTAGCCGCTGGACTGTGAAGTGCTCGCGTGATTCACATATTGCAACGATGCTGTTCTAAGTATTTAGAACTGAGTCTCTGTTTCCGTGATGGCAAATGTTTCTGTCGGTCTGTCTGCTTGTCTGTCTGTCCACATGCCTTATATGTTCGAAATAATATTGGTATGTTCCTGTTATCGATATATAAAGTCGTTACAGATGGTAGTCATACGACGTGTTCGACTCCTTCAGACCTCATATACTGAAACATATATACCACCAGGCAATAGTTTAAACATGTAACACATCCACCACACCGCACCTTCATACCATACCACATACCGTGACTTTTCCATTAAGTGTATCCACCAAACAAACCGTACCATCCTACCAACATACGATATAAGCTATCATGCCACACTATACGCCATACCGTACCATACCATACCCATACTGTACCTACACCACCCGAGGGACTTAACTATACGCGAACACGAGACGGGCAAGCCCAATATCGAAGGTAGTGCTGTTCAACTTGGTTGAAACGAGTGGCTCAACCATACGAGCACAGTTCTGCGGCGGCATATGCAGCAGGAGCAGCCACAGGTCTGCAGCGGTAGCGTATGTATAGCACCGCCATACAATCCAAACCCCAACTCCACCAAGTACAGCCCGCTTCTCCGTGTAAAGTATGAATTCGCAGCCATCACCCTGCAATTGCAGCAATAGCAGCAATGCCGGCGTTGAGAACAATAGTCAAGATGCGCAGGCTGAACAAGAGGGCAGTCAGGTGGCGACCGTGTCAGATCTTTGGTACCGGAAAGTTCACCGGGTGCCTTGCCGTCGAGTAAACGCTTACTATCCGCTAGTAGGCCTCGCGTTGGGTTAGGTGTCGAACTTACGGCCTGTGTGCGAGGTTGTGCTGTGCAGTGTGGTGTTCATTGTGCTGCGTGTGCTCGATATATACGGAGAAATATTGTCGTCGAACATTCCCAGTTTCCAGAGAGGCTGTCGGTCAAGTCACGAGAGCTGGATGCCCCCCAACGCCGCCGACATTGCTGCTGTTGTGAGGTGGTGGCTGCGAGTTCGTACTGCACCGCCAAGCGGGTTGTACTTGGGTTGGAGGTTTGGATGGTATGGCGGTGCTATATATGCGCTCTTGCTGCAGACCTGGGTGGCTGCTCCTGCTTCATGCTGCTTCAGAGATTTGCCGTGTGTCGTACATTTTTGCTGGGCCAGGATATGCCACAATGTAAAAACAAAATACCGAGAAGCTTACTATTAATACCAAAAAGTAGTATAAGGAGGCCCTCGAGCGCGAAGAGCGACATGTGTGCTCTTGATTTTCCTAGGAAAAAAGGCCTCAACGACTCGTACGAAAGTAGGGTGCCTCGCTCGTGGTTGTTCTGTCTGTGCTTGCCAGTGTCATCATGTGTGATTCTACGATATTTTAAGCAACGTTTGTCCCCCGCGCTCAACGCACACGACACCATCACCAGTCCCGGCTGGCTCTGTGTAGGCACACACAAACGTAAAATTCTCGTACTGGTGCGATTGGAGTTCGTCTAGATTTGGTCAAGCTGCAGTAGATGCGGCAACGTGTGTAGGCACGTGGCAGAGCAAAACAGAGCCGAAAATCATCAAACGGTTGTTGTTTTTTTAGTACTACCTGTCAGGGAAACCAAGTTTTTACGAGTACTCGTGGGCAGACTGTGCCTGTCCACAGCAGCAACGTCCGGGCCGTTTCGTAAGAGATACAGCGGCTGATGTAGTCAGACCCATTATCCTACTGACGAGGGGATGGAGAAGCAGGACAACATCTGCTGTAGATGGCGGGTACAGCCGAGATAGTAGTGGTGGTGGCACCGGTCATAATAGTTTTGTTTTTTTCGTTCTACCCAACGAAACCCATCTCTACGGGTACTTGCAGGCAGAATGTGCGTGTCCACAAAATACGTGGGGAAAAATAGTTGTTGTTGCAGAACTGCTTGTTGGAGATCACGGCCCCGACCGACACCGCAGCCGCAGTATCAACAAATAGAAAAAACGTGAGAAATTATGTTATTGCGAAAGTGCTACTTGGGGATCGCGAACCCCTCGTGATGGACTTTTGTACTTCGCCGTACAGAGATCTATTGACAATGTCGTGTACTTTGTAATACGCGTCGTGCGTGTTTCTTAACAAAACCGACATGGTTTCCATTGCACAACCGACATACAACCGACGGCAGGCAGGTGCATGCCAGTTCTGTCGAACATCCTCTTTTCCCCCTACCTTTTTGCGTGCCTCCTCCCTGTGTGCCCACGGCTTTTTCTTGTCGCAGAGGGTAAAGTAGGAAAACTCGATGAAAATCGACGAGCAATGGGTAATGCTCAATCGTCTGGGCAATAAAAAAAGCAGAGAAAGGACGACATCACAGCCAAAAAGTCGAAAACCGAATATAAAGAATTATGTCATACCAAAAATCCGAATAACAAAAAATTGAGTCAAGGTAAACAATCAGTCCCGAAAAGTCAAACAAAAATATATATATATATATATCCAAAACTCAAAATGTAGTCCAAGCCAAAAATCAGTCCCGGAGAATCGAAGCCCAAAAAAAACAAAATCGAAAAAATTAAAAGTCAGTCCTCATGGCACACGTGCAGCATTTCCAGCTGGAAGATCACCACAAATTCATCGCGCGGCTACGGTGAAACTCGAAAGAGTCCCGCGATATCGCTTTGGTTAGGAAATCCGCATGCTGAGAAGGGAACCGTAGGTGGATGGTCGACATCTCTTTACTCTCATCAGTTCCGTGCGATGTGGTGTCGCACGTCGATAAGCTTGGAGTCGGAGATAGCAACGGGGTTCTGCGCAAGCTTCACCGCACCCTTGTTTTCCTCGAACACCGGTGGGCGGGGCATTCCTATCCAAATCAACATGAAGAGCTGAACCTACCTCTAAACAAAAACACTTCCTTGAACACGTCAGCAAGCGCCACGTACTCTGCCTCCATGGTCGAGAGTGTGATGCGCTTCTGAGCGTTCGAAAACCAAGACACACAAGCACCCCCACACATCTCTCATCCTCCTGAACTCGACCTTCTGCCAGCCGCCTTGCTTGCGTAGTCCGCGTCAGCAAGTTCCTGCAACCCCAGTCCCTCTGTTGTACCTCTCTGGAGAGTCATCCCGAAGGTACTAGTCCGTCTCCCCTACTCAAACGAGCCAAGTTCTGCCCTCCAGTGCACTAACACGGGTGAAGCACAGTACCCTGCCACTGCTCTGACGGCATTAGGGATGTCTGGCCGAGTCTGGGCCCATAGGCACATCAGTGAGCCAACCAACTCGCGAAACGGCCAGTCTCCTGGGGCTTCATTCTTATCGAATTCCGCAAGTTTCGTGCCAATAAGGAGCGGAACACACTTACTAGAATCCATGCCGTACTCATCCGCCAGTTGTTCAGCGACGTCTGCTGTGAAATCTCAGCACATCTTTCTTCCATTCCCTCACGTAAAACCACCCCGAACACCAACGCGAATTTCCCAGGTTCTTAGCCAGAATCATTTGGTATAAATCCCTGCCAAACTGGTCACACTTTGCCTTCTCCCCTACCGCTAAACTATCATCCACATGCACTACAAAAGTCTTAGCAATACTCTCCCTTCATCCATCAAACGGCACACGCAGGCATCTCCCAGGCACTGTGTCGACCCTAAAGTCAATAAGCACCTAGTAAGGTGTGTATGTCATCGCCTTGAAGCCTACTTCAAACCGCACAAACCCTTGTTCAGTTTTGCACTCTTCTCCGACAGTCTACTGCAACCCTGAGGCAAACATATGAAGACGTTTTCCTTTTCGTCGGATGTCACGAAAGCCTGCTCAATGTCAAAATGCAACAAGTCAAGATCCTGGTCGCACGCTATCGATGTCAATATCCGACAACTGGAAACAGCAAGAGTGGGGGCAAACACTTCCCCGAAACCAATATTAGCTCTCCGTTCATCCCTCCACGCTACAAGTCTCGCCTTAGTGTTCGTGGGCCAACCGTACTTATCAGCCGTCCAGTCAAACACCCACATCGCGTTGATGTAGTTGTAGACTGGTTGCAAAGCTGGATCGAACGTACCGGCATCCATCAATCCGTAGAAATCCCTCTCCGTCGAGTCCTTCCAACGATTAGCGTACTCCGACCGCATGGCCTCCTTGTGAGTTCGTGGGACCTTGAGGCCAGATGCGTAGCATTATGGCAAATCCGGGCGCTTGTAGGGCGGTCGCTTGTCCCTCAGGGTGGTGTCGATGTCCTCTCGTGTGGCCAGCCGCGTCAAGAACGCACACGGCACCCCCCTCGGGCCCCATTTTTGGCGATAATTTCTTGCGATTTCGAACAGAAGATGACAGCTGCCCGCGCCCCAACACTCGTCGACGTGCGTCGACGGCCTCACGCGTATCGAGCATAGACAACATATCTGTCCTGCCCCTCATCAAACGGAGTCCGACGCTATGGGGAAGGCCATGATCGTGGTTCACTGGCGACGACGGGGGCGGCTCTTTTAGCGTTGCTGAGCACTGATCGTCCGGTGTAGCGGTGACCTGAACCTTCTTCGAAGAGGTACGGCCAGATATCCGTTGCGGCTCCAGGTACGGTTGGAGCGACGGATGCGGCGGCGGTGGTTGAAGCGGCGGTGGCGGAGGCAATGGCTGGAGTGGCGGTGGCGGTGACTGAAGAGGTGGTGGCGGCCACTGAAGTGGTGGTGGCGGCGACTGATGCGGAGATGACGGCAGCTCGTAGCTGATGCTGAACACTGGTATCGCCGGCGCGGTCACGTACTCTGAACATCCCGCGTCCGGCGGCGCCGGCACGAGCATAGCAGGCGCACGCCGGACCGTCCATACCACGTCACTGGTATAGCAGACCCCCCCCGTCAAGGCCTTGATCACTTTCAAAGCCGACGACGGATGGTTGTATTCTTTTGGGGGGAAGTATCACGGTTCCGACTGGACGTCGGATTTATAGCTTGGATCCAACCGCATCATGCTCTCTTGGGAGAACGGCACCACTTGCAGATCCGGCAGTGGCGATTAGACGCCACCCGGTGTTGGCCTTGGTCGAAGAGTTCTCGAAAACAAGCAGTGACCCAAACAGCAGCTTCCTACCACAGGCGGTTGCCATTGGCCCCGACGTGGGGGATCCGATAGAGGCCGACGCTTCAATACAGCTGTCGGATCTCTCGACGAGACGCATGGCCACACTTCATGGCTAACCGCATAGCGCTCTCGACAACCGTGTTCTGTTGCGGCTTGCCCGGGGTCGTTCAATGACATCGGATCCAAGGAGCGACGCAGAGGTCGACGCGACTGCGGCCGGTGACCTCACCACCGTTGTCCGTGCGTATGCAGAGTGGTCGCCTCATGACGTTTGGATCGGCGAAGAACTTCTAGACGTACGCGGTGGATTCTTACTTGATCCTCATCTCGTGCAGTCGCATCCACCGCGGAGCGCCGTCGACGACATCAGAAGGTAGTGGGGCCCGCGCATGGACGCCGACCAGATCGATGTGCACCGTTTACCTAGGCCTCCCCCCGCGCGATGTCGTCCTCCGCGGTACCCCCGCCGGCGCGCCTTTCGCCTCCAAGCATCCAGCACACGGCTGCAGCACTTCTGTCAGAGTTATACCGTGCTTGCTAGCAGTTTCTCTGAACACACGTTCTTGTTTGTGTTTTGTTTGGCGGTCGGTCACAGCTGGCAACCGGGTAATAGATCATTAATGAGGCGTGGAGAACCTTTACTCTTCAAAATGGGGATGACAGCATCATGTATCATCCATAGTAAGGCACCCAAGAGACAGGCACATAGAAATGTTGCTGCCTCTATAAGTGGCCGCACCGCAAATTAAGCCAACGCGTTGCAACTGTCATCCATGTGCAAGTACGCCTAACAAGCGGGTCATAGTAAGATGCAGACAACCGTTCATGTGACCCGCCGAACACCTCACGGCACGTCGCGCTTGGTTCAAGCAATGTCGGCCTGGTCGGTGAAAAGCCGACACGCTCTGTCGCGTCAATACTGTGATGCGAGGGTCTATGGCCATACGTCCAACAGTCAGGCATGATGTGGAGTACACCTTCCCCCGCCCCCGCCCCCCGTGCACATCTCTCGATTCTCTACAACGTGTCGTTCCTCCTACCTGGCACTCGTACCCGCGAAAAAACACGATTTCAAAATGATGCATTCCCTATACAGGCCTGGGAGCTTTCTGTTTTGCCTCCATTCTGTACGCTGCCCCGGCCGGATTCCGTCACGCCCTCTTGGGCCGTTGTGCTTGCCACCCAACCGGTGCTATTCCAGTAACTACGTACGTACGCCTTGTAATTAATCGGACGCGTACCGACCCTCACGAAGCAAGACCTCTGGTGTGTCATCCTCAATCGACAGTTTAGTTGTTCCTCCAATCGTCGGGGCATGCAGGGCGTAATCGTTCGTCCGCGAGCCCATCAATGCAGCCCCTGTTTATTCCAGGTCAGCCGTCACTTGTTTCTGAGCCCATAAGTGCCATCTGCGGCTACCAGTGCCGGACGCAAACATTGGAGCCGACGAACAATTTAACTAACAACAAGACGCCAACTGGGTCGTGGGACTGGTGGCGCCACCGCCGCTGCCCATAGGCCTCAGCGAACCCTTCCGCGCGCGCGCAAGAACAGCCGCGTTTATCATCTTATCAATGTTTGACCCGCGAAAGCGAACCCCAATGCAGTCCACGGTCGACCGAAACGCTTCCGCCAGCCACGAATCACGGCGAACAAACGCTAGGTCAGCCCGCCGCCAGCACTACGACTCGTTAATTCGCGTCCTCGTTATTGGAACCCTTTGGGTCGTGTGGATCAGGGACCGAACGTATGCCCGAAGACCAAGATACAGAACGCAACCCGTAGCACGCCACGAAGATATCAGAGCCGCGCCGGCGATCAACATTACTGAGGAGATTGAGCGGTGAACGTCCGCTAGGTTTCCCGTATCACCGTGCGAACGACCAGGGTCTTTGAAAGCGCGAGCGAGAACAGGATGAGGTGTGACCAGCTCCAAAACTGCGTGAAATGCGGTGAGAGCGTTGGATCGCCGACAACCGAAGATCGAGTTCGGAACCAGGAAACACGACAAGATCGAGTACGTGTACAAAGGTTTTAAGGGTAAGACAGAAATCCCGAGAGTTCAGCGATGCTGACCCTGGCTTCGTGTGTTGTACTGCTACTGCTGCTGCTGCTGCTGTTCCTGCTGCAGTTTTGCTGCTGGTGAAGCTCCGCAGTAGATGTCGTACATCAGTGGTAGTGGTGGCACCTGCTACGAGAGGCTCTTTCTGATGGGCAAAACATATCAGATGCAGATTTTTCGTTTTCATAGTATTATGCCGAAATTCGAGGTGGAAACCAGGAAACACACGACAAAATCGAGTATATGCACGACAAAGGGTTCAAGGGTGGAGTCAGACCGACAAGCCGAGCGTATAGCGAGGCTGACCCTGGCCTCGTGTGCCCAAGTGCTGCTGCTGCGACTGCTGTTCGTGCCGCCGCCTCTCTGCTGCTGCTGCTGCTGCTGACCATTTGTGGTTGCTAAAAAGCTACGTCACGCACACGTACGACCGCGTACGTACGGAGATCTTCGCTCGTGTTGGTTCAGAATACACCGTATTCGCCCAGCATGATGCATCGCGGATATGACTGCAGCAGGCATTACTGAGGTCGCGCCTCGAACATTACTGTAGTATCGCCGCAGTGACACGTCAATATCACCAATACCTATACCAAGAATATCGCGCCTGGAGTACTAGCTTGAAAATACAAACTTGTAGTTAAGTCGCCAATGAACCGGCGTCCCCGGTGGCTTGGCAGGTGGTCGACGTACCTGTGAACATCAATTCCGTGTGTTCCAATCTCACCGAGTGCATGCCCGTAGGGAGTTTTTCCTTGCATAAAAAATTGATTACCGGAAAGCGCGAGAGCGTGAGTTAGCTACATTCGACACAAATCCAAGAGCAGCGGGAATGCTGAACCCTATGCGCGACAAAAAAAAGAGACGTGCCGGGAGGGAGGGGGGACGACACCTGTGACCGTGTTATGTCGAGAAGGTCGCTGAGGGCTGAACCTCCTCTGATAGCTACGAGTTATGCTGGTAATTAAAAGTGATGGTGATTAAAAAAAAGAAGAGAAGAAATCATTATTTTACAAATTCAATCATCGACAAGCATAATCTCAAGTTTCAAACCTATAATACTGTGGAGGGGGGGGCTGAGAAGAACGTGTAAGAACTACAGAGAGAACGAGACGGCAGGGACTATCTCCCAAGTTCTACCGATAGCAGTGTAGGCCAGCAACACCGCACGACCTTCTGAGCATTGAAACATGCGCGCAGCAGTTATAAACCAGCCTCTGTTGTATATCTCTTTCGAATTGCGTTGTTTATTATTATTTTCTGTGACTTGGCAGAGAGAGCAGCTGGCTGAGCTGTCTACCGCATTGCCCAACTCTGTGCCATGCCTACATGTCTATGCTCATTAACGCAACTCTCCCCCTTCAATACCTGGGTTCTACTGTACGATTTCTCAGATGACTGAGACAGCGTCATTGTACTCCCCCCAAGAAAAACAAATACCATAGTATAAACCACTGAAAAAACAACTGAAAGTAAGGTAGATATACACTCGGTTGTACGAGAACAACCGAGAATATTACCTATCTATGTGCTCGCAAACATCTTCATCTCCTCACCATCAAAAGACAAAGGGTGGATGGGCGGGAGAATTCACGAAGTACCTGATCCAGCGAGCGACCGCTTCCCAGCTGCAAGCAACAGCCCTGTCTGTTCGAGTGTTCTACCTGCCTGCCAGCAACGTTTCGTACAGTATCCACTGGGTACACCCACAAGCTCAATCAACCTGACAATGTCAGTTGCTGCTGTCAAATTGAGCTACCTGGTACGTACTACTGATACGTACCCAGCCAAAGAATATGGACCCTAACGCCTAATTCTCTGTACAACAACAAACTGCAGATAATTACCATATCGGTTCCCGATCCCAAATAATATTATCCATTATTGCGGAAAGCGAGTTTCTGGTAGATGCTTCTTCGGGAGTGCTCGGGAAAGACGACTGGGCCCTTGTGGTTGGAGGTCACAGGGTCAGGGGTACGGGAAAGACAAGTAGTAGTGGTGATGGTAATATGTGGGGGGAGGGGTTGGAAAGGGTAAAAAAACTACAGAGAGAGAAGGCAGAGACTCTCTCCTAGAAGCTGCCGATAGCACTGTAGACCAGCAACGCCGCACGGCCTTCGGCGCGTTGGAACATGCGCGCAGCAGTTATAAACCAGCTATTTTGAAGGGCAGCGGGGTTTTATCAGATGCCTACTAAGGTGTGCTTGGAGGGAAGGACTGCGCCCTTGCGGTTGGAGGTGGCAGGGTTAGGGGTATCGGACGTAATAGTAGTGGTATGCGGGGGGGGATGGAGGAGGTAGTTAAGCTACAGAGAGTGGAAGAGGGCAGCGACTCTCTCCTAGGTACTGCCGAACTACGGAACTCGCGCGTTCAGTGACTGTGCAGTGTTTTCGACGTGGAGGCCAGCCACGGGCGTGCCCGGAGACAAGCGATGTGGCTGCCGTCGCCGGTTATTGCTTTCAAGGATGGAGTGCACGCCCTGAAAACAACAACGTGCAAACACAGTCGAACAGGGAGAGGTCTGTTGAAGAGGAAATGACCACCCGCGCCTGAAATCGCTCATCAAAAATGTGTGGCCTGCCTTTTATGTATTACCAGGTATATATCACCGCTAGCCGGACTGTACGTACCCCATGCAGGCATATCTGTCTTATAGCGAAGCAAACTCGATGTTCCGCTTGAACCTACGGCATCATTGCAAATGTATGCGAGTCGGTCGTGGCCACCATGCCGCTGTTATTGACTATTGTGACCTCGCTGCTGTGTCGCGTTTGACTCGGGACTTGGGTATTTCGGAATTGTATTTTCAATTTGCTGTTTGAATGCACACGTCGTGCTGTAGGTATTACGCAGTCTCTTTCGTCGTTGTAGCCGTTCGACACTGCGACCACACGCTGACTTCACCTCGGTCGGCATTTCTTCCTGTATTCAAGGTTATTTTTATTGCATGACTCGCGCAACAATATGTGCTATGTTCTTTGGAGGCGGATCAACACCATCCCGATGCCGTAGATAGCAGTCTCTACCGAAGATTGGCATCAAGACAAAAACACAGGTCTGCGGTGTTGCAGCCGCTGCGTCAAGACGCAGCTCCCCGGTTCAAGGCATTGAAACAAGTAAACGTAATGTGTCAGTTTCTGTTGACAAAAGTCGCCTTTGCCGACCGTTTCGAACCACTGGAACCAAACAATGGTCACAACAACACGCCACGTAGCTTCTCCCGGGCCGATCTACGCAAGATCGATGACTTCACTGGCATTCCTAACCCGGGTGGAGGCGCAGAGGCTCGTCGAATATGCTACGGGTCACGAAAGCTCCGGGTTGAACATTACACACCGTACGGTTGAAGCGAACTGCATCGTATGTTCGCTTCTCATAGGAGTCAAACATCCCTTGTATTCAAACTTGCATCGTGATAAAAGGAGGCAACCAAGCGATCCTAGAATATGTAACGCCTTCAGTGTTTATGCGATCGCTAGGAGAGGATGTCCCAGTAAACATATCCATCACGTAGACACCTTTATTATATATATATATATCTGGGTACCAACGTTGGAGTGCTCGGGAAACATACATTGTGGTGCAGTTTTGATCATGATCGGGTATATACGGATATCCCCGTGGCATGTTTGATCGGAGTCCACCATGAGGAGCCGCAGAAAGTATCAGGTGCACCTCCATCACCG
Source organism: Macrocystis pyrifera (assembly GCA_031763025.1). NCBI lineage: Eukaryota > Phaeophyceae > Laminariales > Laminariaceae > Macrocystis > Macrocystis pyrifera. The sequence continues at coordinate 7,270,532 of JASSKH010000002.1, read as the reverse complement.
TGGCATGCATCGGCCTCGACACAAATAGCATCGCCGGCGGTGACAGCATGCGTTCACGGCCTGAGGCGTGCTCCGGTAGGGGTAACTGTGGATATTGCTTCTGCTTCGCAGTTGACCAGTTCTATACCGAACCCGACCTCTTAGCTAGTGGGCCCAAATACACCTCGGCTCAAGGTTTATTGGGTAGCACCGCCTCCACGTGAACTCCGTGAGTGGGAGGTATTCGGTTTCACGTACGTCCGATACCCAACAACGCGTCATTTTGAACAGCGGCGATCAAAAAATTATAACACAGCACGCCCGAGAAGAGCCTAGTTAAACAGTCGGCGCTGCATGCATCGTGCCGAGCTCCCGCTGAAGATTAAACTAATAAACGACCGCAATAGTGTCGCAAACTGTGTTCATGAAGGTGACTCGTCGACGACACATCATACATCGTACACCCCCGTACCATTGTCTGAACCGCGCACCTCTTAGAGTTGCACATCTTCGTTCAGACATAGATCACCGAAATGGTTGAGGAACTGAGAAGCAACCCAATATCTTTGGATCGCTACTTGTTTTAGATTGTTCGGTCAATCGGATTTATAGGTCAATAGGTTGTGTATCTGGGTAACCTGTTGCATGTTTATCGTTATTTCCAACCCATATCTGCCCTTCATCCACCCTCCAGTCGATCCAGTGTAAGCCGGTATCGCTTTGGCAATGCGAACTCAACACAACACCTACCAAGCCTTGCGCATTAAAACCCCACCACGTCTTCTCCTAATTGCCTCCTTCATCAGGATCGGCATCCAATTCTCGCAGAGGTACCACGTAGGCTATCACGGCGTTTCCTGAATGATTACCGTCACATCTTGCGCGTCGAAGCGTGCGCAGACCAATACGAGGATCACTTAGCCCGAAATCATCTGTGATGGCTGTACGAGATTGGGTTTATAAGGAAACAACACAGGAAAGGAACACATATACACTGTGCGGACGTCTGGTCATTTCTCGTTCCTTGCAGGACGCACGCCGCGGTAGCGTATCACCCATGCGTTATGTGGATCCACACGTGTATCTCTATTCCTGAGACAAAACATGTTCTTGACGAAAGATGACGACATTGGGTTAATGTGCCCGGTCCGTCCAACATACTCTGGCAACGACGTTGCAGCCCTATCGTAGAACCTGCGCTGGATGGTGCTGTATCAGACGCCATAATTAAAAAACCCAGCGAAGCCTGCCCAGTTCGTAGCCAAGGCCATTGGCCATCGGCCGGGTGGGGGGGGGGGGAAGGGGTGTACTCGATAGGAGAGATGTACTCGATCTCATGCATGGCCGTAGTCGTATGACCATAGACCCTCGCATCCCTACAATGCCGGGACGGAGCATGTCGGGTTTTTACCGACCAGGCAGACATTGCTTGCACCATGCGCGAAGCGCTGTGAGGTGTCCGGCGAGTCGCATGAAGGGTGATCTGCATCCTACTAAGAACCGCTTGTGAGGCGGACTTGCACATGGATGACAGCTTCAATGAGTTAGAATAATTTCCGGTGTGGCCACTTCCAGGGCGGGGGGGGGGGGGGGGGGGCAGTTTACGGGGCCAGTGATGGTTCCCCAAATGAAAGGCGTCCGTGGCAACATGCGTCGACCTGTATGACTATGGTCAGGCCAACTACAGGAGACTTATCTTGATGCTTAGTTTATGAGTTCGCAACAAATAACCTATTACTGTAGGTCATACGCGGCGTGCGAGGCGACCGACGGCTGCCACAAGCGACTAGCCACGCTATAGTACGTATGCCTTGGTCACGCAGAGCTGGCTGACGAGTGGGGGGTAAGTCTAGTGCACAGTCGTTGCACAGATTTAGGCAACGTATTCTGTGACGCAAGGGACAAACGAGAGGCCGGTGTTGAGGTATTTCGGAGGTTACTTGTCGAAATACAGCAATCCTTTAATATTCTCGTATTACAGTAGTATTAGTCAGGAGCTGTCCCAGGCGATAACATACGCGCAGTCCCCAGCAGATGTGGTAATACGATTTTCATGTAATGAAGAGACGGACGTACTAATCACGCATGCGGGCCAAATAATAACAATCGATGCAGTAGTACCAATCGGCCACGAAGAGCGTGCATGGATACTTCAAGCAATCACCGGCATGCTTCCTCCCACTTTCCTGGGTTTGAAGTCAGGACACACAGCCCTGTACTCGTTTCCTCCGAGCTTGTTCGTGTCGCCCAAGCCAGGTTGTTTTCATCTGATTCACGCTGCTTCACTCTGAAGTAAAAAAGGAGCCAACCATCAGCGGAGGAAACCTCGTGCCACGGTTGAAGCAGCACTTGTTTGGACAAAGGGCCTCCTCGACCGAGGACCTACCCGACGTCGTTGGGAGGCAATAGGATGTAGATATATATATAAAGTAACAGTTATATATAACTTTATAGTAATATATATATTTGTATTTAGATATCAATAGTTATATTGATATATTTATATATATTTATGTATTTAAATATTAGCATTTCTACATACGAAATGGAGGCGTTCTACGATAGAGGCATCACATTTGGGGGGAAAATATATGAGTCATTACGGCGTCCTTGCCGGGCGCCGGTTGAAGAATGAGGTTGTAACTTGTTGTGCCCCTGATTGTCGGACATAATTTGTTCTTACACACACGAGATGCGTGTAGCATCAGAAGTATTCATAAGTTTATCCCCGTTGAATCCCGCGTTATACCTTGGGGGTACATAAGTGCCTAAAGAAAAGGAGGGTGAACCTCTTCTGTAGAACGCCTCAGTATACCGCGAGTAGGGCATGGGGTTGTTCATCGGGCTGCGCGTTTGTTTTCATTTACGTACAGCAGTAGTTGTGGGTATCGTGACTCGTCAAGGCCGCGGCCCCATGGCCGTTTCGGAGCACCTCATCCGTGGTACTCGGTAAAAATGGCATAGTCGTACACCCGGCCAATACATTAGACGGCTCGTGTGCAGTGAACTACTAAGTAGTTCACTGCTGTCATGTACAGGGTATGTTCGTCCGACATATACACAATGTACGTGTTTATATACGTCGGGAAAACTGCAGATATGAGTACACAACCGCAATGGACACCATGCACAAGACACCTTGCACTTGCTGTACAATATCATACTACGTATGTGGACATATTTGATTTTCTGGGGGGCACGGCATACGATTGGAATATGGGTTTTCCCGCTGCTGCCCCCCGTTCGAATGGCGTTGTGGCACACTGCACGATGCAGGGTACTACCTGAGCACTTTGCCTCTTCAGTCATGTAGAGATGAGACGCGTCGACAACAGTTCACTTGCGATTGGGAACTGCCTAACGTCGCTCCCGCTGCGACTTGGAATGCTCTACGCCGCCACCAGTTCAAGAGCCCTACACGACACCATGCTCGCCAGTGTGCGCATCGGGAAACGTGCGCAACGCATCTGCGCTGCTATACTTTAGGACGAAGCTCCCGTGCAAAACAAAGGCCAGATTTCACCCAAATACCCCGGCACACTCCATATACGTTCATGACGGCGAGAGTGCTCTGGGGAACCAAGTATTCTAATGACTGTCAACGATTCGCATTAGTACACGCCGTATACGAGCGGCCGTCGAAACCCGATATTTACCGGGCACAACAGGTACATAAGTTCACGCATCTATTTACGCTTCTGATACGGCCGTGATTTTCCTGCTCTGACTACCGCTGAGGTTTGGAAGATTTGACGCTTCCACAAATCCACCCGACAGAACATGTGATACTATGAATTGCTACAGAGGGAAACACACAATATATTGGGTATACACATCTTCACCACTCATACACGTACATCGCGGCGAGTATACGATAGGAAACTCTCAACAGTCGATCATGCTCTTGATTCGAATGCCTTACAGCTACGTCATACAAGTTACCGTAGGGTACACCGCAGACATCAGGCATGCTATAAGCACGAGACTGCGCCGACTGCGCGAGGTGCAAGAGGACGCGCACACCATCGAGATGTGCTTACTCTCAACATACCGCAGACATTTCACCACAGACACCTCATACGCGCTAAGAGGCACGCCATGTGCCAGTGCACACTGTAGGTGCGCGATTATCCGGATTGTCGAGCGTACACGACGACTCGCACATGATGAGCAGCAGATTGCGCTCCCTGCAGTTTGCATTTCCATATGCAAGGCTGCGGCCGATTGAAGAACTACGGTACGAACAAACCATACAAAACTTGGAAACACGTCGAACAGCAGAGCGCGTGGCACCTGTACGACAACATTCAGTATTAGGCATACATGACAGCTGGCAGAAGGCCGTGAACAGCCTAACCTTTCTCCTGGAACTCGGTTCAAGCATCTCGCACTGCTGCAAATGTTACTGCTCTACAGACGCATCATGCGATATAGGACCCGTGCTGGGTACCGCATATACCGCGCCTGAAAGCGGTGGCAAGGATGTATACGCTTACACCACGCCGCTCAAACGGGCGTCATCTCACTACGCTTACAATTTGAAAAGCCCTAGATACACTTGACGTACGCTACGTCGAGGGTAAAACCTCTTGTTCCTGAGGCTCCTCCCCTGGGAAGCTCTATCCATCTCCCAAATATCGATTTGGATCAGTTGTTGACGCTATACCTTGACCTATCCCTAGGTGAGTATTGGTTGCGTTACGTTGCGAATCAATAACGGGATGGGCGATATTGGGTACTTTTGTTCCTCAGTGGAGAAACCCCGTCAGCCAGCAATGGTATGCTAGAGCTGTTATATGCCAATAGCGTCGCATCATATGGCATTTTCAGGGCACACATCATATACCGAGTAAACCACAGCCACACGAGTATATGTATTTTCATACCCGTGCAAGAAGGCGCGGTCACATTACTGTAGGGAACTGTCTACTGTCACGACTTCGGCCCTGTCAAAAGCGCCACGCTGCTGCCGAATCCAATTTGTTTTAAACACAACACGCGAGCTGGCATACACACTGGTGGAGATACTACGCACGCTGAGCCTAACTTATTTTACGGAGGAATTACACGCTTACACCAAGCCGCCGAAACCATTTTAATTAGCCTACGGTCACTACTTCTGCCCATCACAATGCCCTACCGATACATCGTCAAAAATGTTTTTTACACCGTGCACATCGCACATATCGTAGTACAGTGTTCATGCACGTACATGACGTGGCGCATACAATTGGTGACTGCACAAATCCACAACAGCTACAAATTCCATTGGCATATCAATCGCGCCCGTGACCACGTTTTGGAGACGTTTGAACGGCTGGACGCGAACGGCATGTCACATGGACTCTCCAACTCTACACCGGGCTGTATGCGCTAATTCGGAACATGTTTCTGCTCCAATGCGTCCACCCATTATCTCGCACCGTACGCACCTTACAGACGTATCCAAATATACAGGTTTTAGGATCGGGTAAATCTTACATACGCAGAGTATGCACACCGTGACCTCATCATAACCACCCCACGCCAGGAACAGGCTATTCCGTTCGTGTCCTGATTAGGTGTTAGTAGTACGTTCTTGGGTAAGTCCATAGCTTTCAGACGATTTTGACGACCAACCGTAGGCGGTGCTGGGTCTGCCGGAATGTGCATAATTGAATGCACTCGTCGAGGTCCCACATCCATAACTCCAACTGTTTGAAAAGTGGACACGTTCTCGCACCGATGGACTCCCTAACTACTACTGAGCGTTGGGGAGACCTCGTATCAGCTATAGTGGGAGACGCTGGGAACGTCTAAATGTACGTTGTATATATCAAAAAGCCTCCACGGTGACGACGTTTAAGGCGCAGATTCCTGATCATGCGCCTGGTCCAATTCCCCCCGCACGCATTATCGGGCGCGATGTTATGCTTCACACAATACATCATGTTTGGAGGCTATTGGAGTACCTTGACAAGCACTTCATTATGCGTGAATGACACGATGCAGCTGTGTTATGCCAGCCAATCAAGATTCGCTTTTTGCATCGATGGCTTCCCTAGGTAATTTGTGGCACTGTCCACACGTTCGAACCTACTCCGGCGAGTCCAGCTTGTCCACCACGAATAAACGCAGCATGCATCCCATGAACGGTGAGACGATCTACCGTGGGAAAACCCCAATCCCCTCCCCAGCTCGTCATGAATCTCATTATCAGCAACAGGTAGCCTAAATCCAAAACTGTGTGTCTGACTAACTCGGGCAAAAATGTAAGGAGACAAACGACAGTGCTTCATACAGCATTGGATGGTCTATGCGAAGCAGGTAAATCAATCCTCACGATCCGGTTATAGACACTTGCGCTGGTGCCTCTGTGGCTGACTCTAGCACAGACTAATCTAACAATATACTTTGCGACTCGAGCACAGACTAAACTATAGTTTTGTCATATCGTAAACAACAGTGACGTAGTGCATGTCCAGAAGCTCAAACACGCAACAATATGCAGGAACACCACACGTGCAAACCCCTCTGACCCGTCTCAATGAGGAATTCTACAACTCGATATCATGCAAGAGCCTTAACGGCACTACCCTGAGATCCGTGCCAACACCATCGGGCACCTTTAACGTACAACGGTATAATCCAACTTAATTTTACACGACCGTGAGGGCCTTCTCCGGGGTAAACATGATAGTGATCATCGTTGCCGGTACCACGCCCGTGCGGACAGCTGTCCTCCATTTTTTTATCCTCACCGACAATCATTACTACCTCAATCGTCACGATCATCATCTTCGTCACTATCATCGCTGTCATCGCCACCATCGTCCTCATCATCATCATCATCATCATCATCATCATCATCATCATCTAGATCTTCGAAACCATTGTCAACTTTGTCCTCATCATCGCCACCTTCGTCCGGGACGTCAGTAGCATCGCCGTCGTCGAGCCGGACTGAGCAAGGCGCATCCCACGAATTTTCAAAGGCCACCTCAAGTTCCTCCCTGTTGGTGAGAAAGGCGCAAAGGGCATAAATAGGTTGGATATTTGAATAGTCGATATGGGTCATCACCTCATGAATCGTCTGACGACCGTCCAGGATAGCGATGTTCAACGTTTCCGTCTTGAACGACTACAAATACTCGCTGCTCCGAGTCATCAATCATAATTGTCTTTTATACCGTTTTGTCTTCTGTGTTCTGCTCCAGACCAACGTGCAGTACGTAGAGACCAAGGTATGTTCGGTTACGGTGAAAACGTTGCGTTTTATTAGTGTTTACGATTCATGTCATGACCTGTACGCCTATCACTTGTGTTTAGTTTTTGACGTTGTCAGTTGATGTGCGTAGGCATCATTTGTTTGTACATCACAAAGAGTCGTCTTCTAGAGCCCCATGAACAGGCCACCAAGATAGATAGACAGACCTGTCTAGTCGCAGCACGCCAAAATTTTCAAGACGTCGACTGCACACAACCGAAACACAATATCAGGCGAAAACAACGTTGTGCGCAAGCCGCTTACCTGTCGAGATCGCACGGTCCGTCTTGGCAGGTGTTGCCACAGACGTGGGCCTGCGGCCCGGCTCGAACGCCGATGGCTCCCCTCATCGTCTTCGCGAAGTTGTTGTCGTATACCTGAAACAGTGATTGGTTGCGAGAGACTTGTCGTTTGAGCATAACTAACCGTTCGATTGCCGTACGCGGCCGTTCTTGAGGTACTACAGTGCTGTCATTGTTTGTGATTGACTCTCACGCGATCCGAATTAGTTGCGTCTGTGCGCACTCTATGCCCTGTGACCAAATCGAAAGGCTGCATATGGACGACTGACTCAGGTCACGGAACATTCGACGCAAACTATGGTAGGAGAAATTCCGTTGGTTTATGAGGCGCCTCACCCCCGAGGAGCTCGCTGTACCTCCACGAAAAACCGAACCCTAAAGTATGACTGTTACCATTCCATGCCCTAGGTATCCAACGAGTCGTTCTACGATAGGGGTTCACCTTACGTTTTCTGAAGCCCTTCACTTAAGGAGCTACACACCTCACCCGAAAACTGCCTTCAGGAAAAAATAAATGTCATCCCGATGAATAATCCCGTAGGCGAGCATACAATTACGTGATATATCGAAACAAGATTGACGTTCCGACGGTTTGGGGATGAGGGGCTCCGTCATTCAGAAACCATTATAGCGGAAACGTGCTACCCCTGTCGTACAACGCGTCGAACGAGGGATCTGGCGAAACATGAAAGGGTTTGGAACAGTATGGAGTTGTCCATCTGTTAATTAGCGCCATAGTCGGAAACATGTGTGTCCCCAACCTATTTTACCCTTATCGTGGCAACTTGTCATCCCGACAAAATGCTGAAGAAACTCGAACCAGTGCAGCACACGGAGGCGCTGTTCGGCATTTCGGAAGCAGAACACGAATAGAAAACGAGTGTGTTGCAACTTACGTCGTTTTCAATTCCGTAGTGATGGCCTCTCAGAATTGCTTTACTGCCCAATCGCGCACCCGTTCCAGAGCAGTTATAAGCGTCGTTGTATCTGCACCGACCAAAGGGAGTCATATGGGTTGAAGGATCGTTGATTTAAAATGTCTAGAAGACATTTGTGAAATACAAATCTTACCGTTGCCCATATCAACCACATAGTTCTTGGCTGTATATGTACAGCCGGGGAGAGCCGCAGAGCAGACCGTACGGCTGTTGGACTCCACATGATGAAATATCTCTATAAGACACGCTGCATAGCTGTCAGATGCGTCGGTATAAGCGTACAGACGAGAGGAGCCGCTGAGCGGCAGATGGTTTAGTTAGGGGGGACCGTTTTCGCCGGAGATATAGTCCCCGCTTCGAGGGTGATATCTACATCGAATGGATAAAACATTTGTGGCCAGCGTGGTACCTAGGAAGACACGTCTTACGACCAGCGAACCACCAACACATTATGCGGCTACTTGCCTGAAGTGAGGTATTTCGCCTCAACAAAGAAACTGTCTTCGAAGAAGATTCCAACTCCGGGCCCGAGCATCAACCGAAACCCAAACAAATACGATACCGAACAGTACTCATCGGATCCAAACAAACAAAGTAGCGGCTGAGTTAAGGAGCTCCGGCACGACTGAGCGGTCTAGCGCAACAGCGCGACGTATACTGTTGCAAGGCTCTGAGTACTATGTCGGCACGACAGCGTGCGCTCGTCGTCGATGGCAATGGCGCAAGTTCGAGGAGTTTCACGAAACAAAGTGCTGTCGACCCGCCCGACCGTAGTGGTAGCGCTACCAAGTTGTGAGTCTGCTCACGCGGAGATCGCTACACCGCACTCGTCAAGCTCAACCTCTTTTGAGGAAGAACGTGATCTACGCTTGACTACGGACATGTGCGCAACTCCATATGCGGCTGGTTACCTAACCCTAAGTATCGAGTGCAGCGATATTGTGTGGCTGACACGTGCTGCGATAGAGACAGCACTGTGTCCCGCGACCATTATGACCAATGAGGCTCCACATCTGCGGAAGTTCCACAAATTTGTGATAACGATGGGGAGGTGATCGCACCGTCGATGGGATCGCACGTTAGGTTACTATCAGGGCCGACGTTGGGAAGTGGCACAGCGCTCTTAAGCGATAAACCTCTTAACGCAACCGGTGGACCCGAGTCGTGGCATGCATCACCTCTCTAATTAACAAACTCGGTAATTTGATAATTGTGTGCATGAACGGGCGGCAACGATTATCTTCCCACGTCTCCGTCCCCGAAACAGTGTTCTGACCGGTTTTCCCCCTGGCATTTCGCCCTGGGTTACATCGGGCCTTCATGAAAGAACGCACGACGACGCCGTCTTTTCTTTTCCCCCCAAACGATAACTCAGAGAGATGACCCCAAAACGCTGCACACAGTATGAAACACAAGGAGGCCTCTTCGTGCTGAGATTAACGCTGTATGCGCTGCCCACGCATGCACGATAAACTACAATACAGTATGTATACCACAAAACACATTGCAAGATTACTGAATAGTATGTAAAGGTCGGGGACCCTGCACGATAATACTTACTACAGCGGGCGTATCACGAACACACTCGCGAGAATACAAAATACCATTGCAGGACTGTTGGATAGTTAATTCAGCCGGAGGCCCGCCCCCCAAATCCAGCCAGATAGGCTTGACGTGGAAGGTACCCGTATATGGCTCGACACGTACGAAAGATCCTACCGTAGGGGCGGCACGTTTAGGCTCAATATTGTCATCTCGGTTTAGCTCCTCCAGCGAGCAACCACCGACTAGTATGGTACATTTTGCTCGTTCGGCTCGTTCGGCTAGGGTCTAGCGGAGTGGTATATTGGTCGAGTTGTGCGAACAAAAGTGTATAGATATCATGTCTCGGGCGTGATATTGAGCTCTAAAAAGTGAGGAGGTCGGAAAACAAACCATCCCTCACACCGTGGGATTGCTCTTACGTGAGTCCTTCGGGTCAAATTTGAGGATGCTTGCGTCCCCTTCGCAGCATAATCATGCAACACGAGAACAGCTCTCTATATCACACACATCTAGGATACGATGCACGCATAGCGCGCGCCCTTTCCAATTCCTAATGAACACTACATACGGCTCGACATACCACTATTGCGTTTAAGAGCACAAAGGGTCTTTCCAATGTATTGCGGTCTTTCGAGGTGCTGGTCCAAACCTAGAGTAGGGTCAGTCGTTTTTGCCCCGTTGATTCCACCGCTCCGTCGCGTCACTATCAGCCTATGTATTCCCAGTCATACGCTTTCACGCTCGCCGCGTTTAGGCGTTTCACGCTCATCGGCGCCAAGAACGCGATTTATGAACGATGTCAAGTCGTGTGGAGCACAACGACACTCGCACGAGGGGCCTACACGCGGTGGTGTTAATCCGTCCCGTAACACCGATCCCAGAAGCCCCCCTACAAGTCAGGTTGTTTTGAGCCTACAGTGCTCCCCATTTACCGTGAATGCGGGGCGGTTCGTCGCGGAGGCTGACCTGAGGATGTTATAGTCGCCCTTGAGAGCGTAGCACCCGAATTTTGGTCGCATTGGTGCCTGCACGTGTTGTGTTCGATCACGTTCTCGTTGGATCCTTCCTTCACCTCCACGCACTCGTTGCCGTGAGTTTCGATCTCGTTGCCTCTGATCACGTTGGAGTTGCACTGGTCTTCTATCTCGTGGGACGACCACTTCATCCACCGCGGGAATAGTACAAGAGAACGAGCGGACGGCAACGGACGGACATTGAAGACAGGCAATTTAAGCGCACGAGACGAGAGTCACAATTACGAGTACGGGCTCCGCTAGCAGACGTCAAACCACCATGGTCTTCCTGTGAGAAACTGAGAATTTCGATTCGAAAACCGTGCTTGTGTTGTTAATAATGTTGTTACTGTACGTTGAGAGAGAGGCCTTGTGATTGCTCTCCGGTCGGACCATGTGTTGTCAGGATTACACTTGGCGAGGGCGAGGAGTTCCCCAATGAGGAAGGCTGAGAAACCCTTGGTGCACATTGTTGTTCAGGTCGGACTGCGGATGAACATTCATTGTGGTTGTTAAGTAAGTGGCGCATATACTACGAGTTTCGCGTAGCTCCCCCGCCTTATGTTTGGAAAAGGCACGGTCGCACAGAATGGAGCAAACGACCTCGAACACAGTCGCACAGAATGGAACAAACGACCTCGAACGCGTTGGCCTATTGTGTGTGAAGGAGGAAACGCACGACCGAGAAACACAGTGAACATATGTTGTGGGAAATGTTTCCCGTCCCTGCACATCCGCTACCATCTGTCGATTCTTCCAGTTTAGAATGCAAGCAGTCAAGCAAATACAGGAAGTGACGCAACCAACGCGTCCGTGGCGCCCGACTCCATCTTCAGCCGAACGAAAGGGGGGACAGATCTCCAATGGCACGTTTGTATCTATACGGTGAAATGTCTGCCGGGAGTCGGTTAAGCTCAGATTGAAGGTGGATCGCACGCCTGGCCCATTGTCCAGACATCTAAACTGTTGCCTGTGCCGCGTCTCCTGGACTGACGGGTACATCTTAACCAGTGGCCAAAACTATATCGACAGCGCAGACTCCACTGTCGAAACAGATGCAAACGTTTTTGTCTCAAACAATATATTATTAACACGCAGGTGACCACTGGGGTACCTTGAGAACGTACTCCACTTGGCCTGAAAAGAACAGTCCTTGAGCGATAAATGTCTTGGTCGGTCAGTGGCCAACATAAACGCTCGCAACGTCCCCGAATTGTCCAATTAACGCGTCACAGTTTTCGCGGGTTGAGCAACGTACCAAGCCTAAATCCTGAGCGTTTTCGGTATGGTCGTGGTATTGACAGCAAAGTTGAACGGAAACCGAAAACAACCCGAAAACGAAAAGACTCTAAATTCGTAAAAGAAACGACACACGATCTCCGGCAAAACTTGAATAATAGGAAACAAATCCATACGTTTACACCTATTGAAATGTCTGCTAAATGGTTGTGAAATGCGACAACATGGACACGACATACACCCACAACAACAACTTACAACAGTAGTTAAATATATGATCAACATCGTGTTCTGCACATGTATCTTCTCTTGTCTGGGTCTGTGTTTGGCATCGCACGAAGACGAGATCATCTTTTTTCAAACACGTGCTCTTGCCGCAACAAAACGCCTGAAACATAAATAAAAAATATAAGCAACGAATAATATCTAACTTGGGCACGCGTCACTACCGAGGAAGACGAATTGTTGGTACCTCTTTCATTTTGATTTTTCATGGGTTCGATAGCCTATCCTGCAAAAAAACGAAATGCTCGAAAAAAAAAAAAAAACTGCATATGAGTTGGCAAAACAATTGTGATCGACACATGCTGTAGCCACCTCTTTCACGATGCAAGCATCGCAGATATAGATCAGGGAGATGGCAGCTTCCTCGTTGTATTCCGTCAATTTACCAGATGTCATTTCGGTGTGTTGTACAGGAATAAACAATACTAATACACGGAGGACCATCGTAAATAAGACCAAATATTCAGGTAGATTTACGTGAATATATAGGTTTTTGTCTGTATCGTAGGTCTTATTTACTTTGGACCTCCGTAATAAAGCGTTGCAAGAACATGCACCAACCGGACGACAACGATACACACACGTTTCGTGAACTTCACAACAGGACGTCTCACAATCGTGGTGGAACCTGGCACGTTGCGCAAGGGTTGCGGTACACGTTTTTCCCGTAACCGCAACGTGCTAAGGTTGCTGTTTCGCCGCAATGCCTGGTAACGTATCCCAATGGCCACCTGTGCGACCTTCAATGATCCCGACAAGATCAGCAGTAACATGTCACACCATTATTGGAAAGAATTCTGGGTCAAACTGCACTCTGTGAGAATGCGCGTCGCGTTCCTTGAGACTTGCGCACGGACCCCCCCGCGCCAGAGATACAATACATCTACGATCCTCAAGGTAAATAAATTCCAAAAAAACGATTTTACCATGGGGTGGTAGCTTTCACGTAAGTGTGCACTTCCCTGAGGAGAGCCACTCGACGAAGCGACAACCATATTTCTTGGCATATTCACGTCCAGAAGTTATTTGTTTTCGCAATCGCGCCGCCAAAGGGATTACTTGCCACTCGGATTTAAAAAAAAAGAAGATATTACGGGGGGGCATAGTAAATGGGAACTACGGTACACACAAGAACCAATATGTATGTCTTAACCTATTTTTACCAATAGTATTTGATCCTATTTACTATGGCCCCCCGTAATAGTTCGTAATATTTTTGAGTGGGGCACAGAGCTATTCCGCCGAGTAGCGCACACGCGGTAATATAAAAGAACGCCCCCCCCCCCCGGGAGCACCAGTAGACACTAGAAAAAATGGGGTACGTTTAGCCTCAACAAACCTCAACCCACAGGAGACCTCATCTGATGGACTGCGCCATCTTGTTGAATATCGATTTGTGAATGCAATACACTTGCGGTAGAAGTGTGACAAGCCCATCGAATTGTTAGTCGGATTTTGAACATCTAGTGCGTAGTAATTTTACATACTTTCCTAACCACCGTGGCACATGCTCTCTTCCTGGTCTGTATACCGGGTCGAATTTGCAAACGTACCTCTAAAACGCTTGTTTCGCCAGGCAGGTGTTCCAAAGAAATCGGTTTTGGCCAAGATGGTTTGCCTCCATACTTCTCAAAATTCAGGACAAAGGGATATTTTAAGGTTATAAAGGGTACGGTTTTCATGGACTAGGACAATTTAAAATGATGTCGACAAGAGCAAACAATAGAACCCGGAACGTCATCTGAAATGTACGTGTTGTTCAAGCTGTCAAGTCTCTTGTCCAACGAAAGCGGAAACAGGGATTCTCAACTGGCTACTGTAGCCTATAGAGGCAAGTGGAATACTATATTCAGTGTTTGGATTGGAACGGTATTTGTGGAATATTCCTGGGTTGGATTTAGAAAAAAAAACTGGAGACCGATTTTGCTATGAATTCGCCATTGACAAACTGGAACTCAATTGATTTTTGGGCGGCCGATAAACGAAACCCCCTGAAAGAGCAGTATTGTTGTCGCTCAGCCTTGGTGATGCATGACTGTGTTGGAATTGTCCTGCAAATAGTCGTACTTTGAAAGTCAATAGCCGAAATAAGACTATAAACACCGCGTTGCACGGAAACCTAGCTACGGTTCAGAGTACACGTTTCTCTCTCGACATCGATCGTGGCGGTGAGATATTATGTTTTTTGTTCAAGAAAACAAAATTGAACAAATCTAGGTGCAACTCACCACCGTTGGGCAACCCTGACGATGAAAAAACGATGCCAGACAACTTCTGTAAATAACATCAAATGAAGAGGGTCGGAATTACCGTTGCAAAGGATTATATGTATAATGCGAGCAACTCTATAAGCTTGCGAAAACTACCGGTAGTTCCGTATACCAGCAGTGCCGTTACCTCGGAAAGGGTTTTCCGGCAAGATTTACCCCCCCCCCCCCCCCCTCCCCACAATCCCCCTCGGTGATTCCTTGGAATATATCGGCATACCGTTTCGAATGACGTTCCGATGTATATGCCTTCTCCAACGACGTCGCGATTATTGTCGTCAGCACGGTTGTGAAACCTGTCAAAATCGAAGACGAAGTCGTACACCCCGCAGTGTTGGATGACGTTTCCGGTTATCTCCGACTTAACCACGAAGTTTTTCAGGCGGACACACTCCCCACTGCCAACGCAAGAGTCGTTACCCCCCATCGCCGTTGATGCCGTGGCCACCGCCGCCGCCATCACGCATTGTTGGCATTCCAGACCGGACGAAAACGAACGGTGTGGGCGCTTACGTGAGGCCGATACACCATGGGTTATCGCAAGAAGACACAGCGATGCCACCGTCGCGTTATTGCAAAATGTTCAAAGAGGCGTCCTACGATAAAAGGTAACACGTTCCGCTAAAACGTGTTATGAATGACGGGGTTACTTTTCTCAAAATGGGTCGGAACGTCAAACTTGTTTCGAAAATAATGTTTTTGTCTACTTGGACCATGATATTATTCATCGGGGGTGCTATTTATATTTTTGCTGAAGTCAGTTTCTGGGTGAGGTACATGCAGCTCCTTGATGCGCGAGGAGCCCCAGTCAAGTTGGAGTGAACCTCATTCGTAGAATGCCTCCATAGCACTCGAAAACAGGCGTTTGGCGAATATTGTTCACGAAGATCGAGTAAACCGTTTGTTCCGTTCGTATGGAAGTTAACATGTCGGTAGGAAACTATCATACCAGAGGGTTTAGTTGTTCAATTGAGGAGCTCAACCGGTCATACGATAGCGACTCGGACGTTGCGAGCGCTGCCGTGGGACGATTCACCACCCAAAGGTAATACCATCGACGGACGCAGCAGTCTATCATTCGCTCGAGTGACATTATGCCTTTTTCACTCCCTAGAGAGGCGCGAGGGATTCCTAAGAGATTCGCTGATTATCGCCGAGTTGACGACAAATTTGTTTCAAGTGGGCGCGTTGCCCACTGACGCCTGCCACGGCAGGCGTGGCACTCAAATTTGCTGAGGCTCCCCCTATTGCCAGCTCTATACCTCACCTTTAAACCCGTTTTGACAAACGCATATAGTGCAATCCAATCAACAGTTCTCAAGCCTACATAGATAGATAGATACACCACGAATGACTACGCGAAATATTAGTCATATGCCAACGGTATTAGGTTTACGATCGCGGTCACTCAGATATCGTGCGCAGAACAGAACGCTAGAAGGCATGTTTAATCCACGATGTGTTGCAGCTGCTGTCGTTATTGTAGATGGTAAGCCGGCGACAGGCGATGCGGGGGGCAGTATGCGCGGGATCGACCACGTACACCCAGAAAGCGCATAACCAACACGAGCAGACCTCCTTCTAGTGTATTTGGTTTTTTCCATAGTCAACAAAGTACCTACATCATCCAGTCCCATTAGCGAAATTGCCGTCGAGACTCATTTGTTGCCAGCTGAGTGCGATGATTCGATCACGCGTTGCTATGGGGTGCATGACATGGCGATCCCGTTTTAAGTGTTGGCTTCCATTTGCCGAGGCCAAACCAAATTAAGAGGAAGGACGTCGCACAGACAGGTTGACTACCATGCATCAGGGAGCATCACGGTTCATAAAAAGTGTATTCATGTTGGCAAGGAGAAAAAAAAGCGTTTGAATCCAAACAGAAGGGTTTCGATCAAGGCAGAAACCAGCCATACAGTATGGCCCACAACTAATAAGAAATACTTATATCATGCAAGCAAGTGTCCTGAGACATATTTTGGACAACATCCTCGATACGCATGATTGATTGTTTATTGCGGCGTTGGTTGCTGAGCGGTTGAAATTCGTAACCTAACTCTCTCAGCGTCTTCCAAACATTGAATCACACATCGCTCTAGGCTTGTTTTTTCTCTTGTTACGGGGCTATAGACTGCCGTGTGGTAGAACCTGTGTTTCGTCACGCAACAAAAAGGGCACAGTGATGATGTGGCAGACGTAGAATTGGCGTAGCTCTGCACTGTTTTTGCCTGACTTTTGAGAGACCCGTCTCACAGCGTTGTCGATAGTATGTTTCGCTTGAAACTTCGCACTCAAGGACGCGAGGGTATGTGATAGCTTGCACGAGAGTGACTATTTCAATCACGTGTGTGAAAAACACCCCCCCCGTGCGCGTTAATTCATCCTAAACATTTTCGAACCGATGGAGATGTGCAGCATTTATTTCTCGTTTTCCGCTAACGTCTTCAACAAACATTAGAACCAAGTCGACGTCAGAGTGATATACGTATGTCGCATATGATACCCGGCATATGTAGAAAACTTTAAATACCAATCGGAATCGTGCATGTATACTTCGTGTACTCGATCAAGCAACTCCGTAGAGATGCCCGCAGCAGAATACACGGTTTGAAACTCACCCACAGTACTTGACGTTCATCCCGTTCATCACGAAACCTTCCAGGGGGTCGTCTGCGGTGCTGCTCTCACGTTCCACCTCGACACACTTGTTCACGATGGAGTCCTTACCCTCGCCATCTCGCCTGCCGTCCACCGTAAAGCCCTCCATGACCCATCGCAATTAGGGAGAATATTACGACGAGCACGGGTTGATCTTGTTAACGGCAAAATGACAGGTTGGGTGTTTAGTTTCCATTTTCGCTTCATTGTCCTCGCAATATCACTGCGTGGTCAAAAGGGACTTTCACTCTGAATATTATCGATTTCGGTCGCCAATTTTTATTTAGAGAATTTCTCCTTGGATAATACGAATGTACCATGCAGCAATCGTTTGTGCATCCATAATAACGCTCCAGGTAAAACATGGTAATAAAAGTTTCAAGCCTAACCACATACTTACAGCCAAGCTTATTCGCGGATGAAACCAACCATTCGGTCGGCCCACTGTAGCTATCACAACGATACACACAATACCCTTTGGTGAGCAAACGATACGTCGCAGATGCTTCCTGTTTTGCGTACAGATAATCGTATCGGAGATTGGATTTCCTTTCTGTGTTAGTAGTCCGGTTAATTTCCAGATATATTTCTTGCATCGCCAGTAGTAGTATTAGTGGTGGTAGTAGTAGTAGTAGTAGTAGTAGCAGCAGCAGCAGTAGTAGTAGTTGTTGTTGTTGTTGTTTAGTTGTTGGGGTTACTTACAGGTGTCTTGCATCGTACTCGGCAACACCCTGTCATCCACGAATACTTCCCCACAACGCGTGGCTAGCTTGTCTATACCCAACGTCGTGCAAAACAGGACAATACATTTTGCTATATAGATACCGACCCCACTGAAAAAAAACTCGTGCATTTACAGACAATAGAGCTGAAATGCCCTGCGCGACAACACAAATAAAATTAATCGTGACTTCAACATAGATAGATATAGGCTCGTTATCGATGTTTGTTTCGCACGAAGCATTCGAACGCCGTGCCGTGGTCGGGGGAGGGAGGGAATCGCGTGCTCGACGATTGAGATCCTCTTGGTTCCGCTGCCGGACGCGTGCCCCCGTCAACAACAGCGCGGACATCTGTTGCCAGAAAGGTCCAGCGTCCATACTTGTATGTTCCTGATGGAATCATCAGTTTTCAGTTGATGAACCTTGTAGCCAAAAGATACCAAGCCGTGGAGGTTTCAGTGTAATCGCATGTGTGAGTGGAGCAGTGGCCGGGGATCCTGTGTGATGTCCCCTAGCCACCTGGCTCGTGGTCCGATGAGGATCACTCCGTGATAATACAAGCTCTAAGAACAAGACTTACTGAGTGCGAGGCCAGCGAGACTGGTGGAGTCCCTCGCTGGAAGCCCTCTTGCTGATATCATCTGGCAGAGGCCATAATATCTAGATATTCGCGGAACTTCTGTTGGAGGAGTTTTCGGCTGCGGAGTATTGGGTCACAGCTGGGAAGGCAGTTGGCCCGTTGGACGGATCGAAACGGCTTGAAGCGCACAGCAGGGGAGGACGCTCCGGGAGCTGGAGGACGCACAGGTCAGGCGGCAGTTTCTCCGTTATTACAGTAGAGTCCAGGTGGACTGCTGTGGATTATGGCGCACACGGCAAGCACGCCGCTGGTGGTAGGGGAGTCTCTGACTCCACCGAAATACGGAGAGGTGTGGACCGAGCAGGCCTCTCGTGTTTTTTACGCAGCGTACCTCGATTATGAGGAACGGCTGCAGCTCGCCAACGCTCAGGGGGTGGTTCAGCACTCCAAAGTGAGCATGGGCCAGCTTATCCCCAATTACATTCATCGGTGTTTTGAGGGATTTTACAAGCATCAGACTACGATGACCGCCTCGGAGTTGTTGGACGCTGTTAGGCAGCACGCCGGTTACACAACCACCAGCAACAGATTTGACACCTCGCGGGCGGCAGCGGACTTGCGTCGCGTTCTCTCAATGAGGCGCGATGAAAAGCAGGGCGGTGAAACATCCGTCAAAGACCGCGCGATGATGGTAAACTCCGCTATGGAAAAGTATTTTGCGGAGAATCACGCGGTGCATGCCATGTACCGCGCGCAGGACCGTTCGTGGTTGCCCGGACCGGCGGAATTTGTGAGCATGGCGTTGGTGGATGGCTTATGGCCGTCCGAGTTCAAAAAGTACGTAAAAGGTCAGCTCACGTACGCTGCAGGGTGGAAGAAGGACCCGGCATTGGTCATGGACCAAATTTTTTCTGCTGCAGAACAGTGGAAATTCATCGAGGCGTATGGTCGGAAAGATGCTGCAGGGGCAGCTGAACCGCGACGCCAACAGCAGCAGAAACCGAAACAGCAGCAGTCCGCGAAAAAGTCGTTTGTTCGCGTCTGTTTCGAGTGTGGTGATCCCAACCATTATGTTTCTGATTGCCCAAAAGCTCGCGGTGGCGGCACAGCTCCCAGCAGTGGTGGGCGCGGGTCGTCAGGGTATCGCGGGGGCCGCAATGGCGGCCGGGGCAGATTCAACCATGGACGCGGGCGCGGTGGCCGTGGTGGCAATCAATTGACAGCGGGCGGTGGAACTTCTGCTGTTGCTTCTTCAACTTCTGGTGCGCCAGCGGCAGGAGCCGCTGGGTCGGGATCTGGTTCGTCTGTTGCCGGCCGAGCTGTATACGTTGGAGGAGCTGGAACATCGGTGGGTGCTGCTGGAGCGAGAACTTCGCCATCCACCGAGCGGGGGGAGTCAGTGTCTGGTGCTGCTGCAGGGGCGGTAGCGCCGGAACCGTCTGTATATTCGACGTCTTGGTCGGGGTGGACCGCCGATTCTATTTCTTCGGCGCCGGCTGTAGGAGGGCAGCCATGGCGTCAGGTGACTCTTGGTACCGACCAGAGTTCAACGGCAGGTGAAGTGCCTGTCGATCGCAGCGCTGAGTGTTTACGCGCTGATCTCTCTTTGCCAGGGTCGGTTGGTTCGCTGATGGCGCGTGTGATCCTTGATTCGGGGTCGGCGCTCACGTCCATCGGTGTCGGCTTACTTCAGCAGCTGTCTTCGCATTTCGGCGGCGCCGATCTGCAAATTCCGTTCGAAAATGGCCCGCAGCAGGCGAAAACCGCTACGGGTGTTTCAGTGATGGTCACGCACAAAACGGTGCCGATTGCCGTGAGTGTACGGACGCCGTGGGGAGCGGTGAAATTGGAGCCCATCACTTTCGCGGTCATGCCTGGTACAGATAACGTCGTTCTGTTTGGCATGGCTACCATGAAAGCTCTTGGCATCGACGTCTACCGTGAAGCTCTGGAGAAGCTTCGCCCTCGCGCAGTGCCGGTATCGACCGGTGTGGAGACTCCGAGTTACCTTGCGGCGCGCAGAGTGACGGTTTCCGTGCGTGCTTTTCAGACCGAGGCTACGGTGGATGCTCCGGAGGACAAGGCGGTGGAACATTTGGTCGACCGGGGGCCAGACATGTTCATGGATCCGGAGGCGGAGCGGACGGCCCGAGAACGGGCGTTGGAGGACAGCGTGCAGCAGGCAGAGCAGAGTGGATTAAGCGTCGGCGGAGCAACCCGTTTGCGCGAAATTTTGGCTCGTCGCGTGGGTGCTTTTCGCCGTGCGCTGTGTGGTGATCCGCCAGCGCAAGTGGAGCCGATGCGAGTGCAGCTGAAGCAACAGGCGAAGCCTGTCAAGGCAACGCCACGTCGGTACGAACCGACGAAAAGGGACTGGCTCTCGAAGTGCATTGCTGCTTTGGTGTTTTTTGGCTTTGTCTACCACAACATCCAGGCGGTGTGGGCGAGTCCGGCGATGGCGGTGCCCAAGAAGGACTCTTTCCGTTTGGTGAGCGACTACTCGGCGGTGAACGCACAGGTGGAGAAGTCCCCGGGCGTCATGCCCAACCATGAAGACATGGGAGATCTGCTGGGGGCGCGTTTCTTCGGCAAGCTGGACCTACTTCAAGGGTACTGGCAGATGCCTTTGGCTCCGGAGGCGCAAGACGTCTTCACCATGGCGACAAGCGACGGTTTGTTCACGCCTACCCGTGTTCCCCAAGGTGTTTTGAATGCGACTTCTTATTTCCAAGGTGTCATGACTGAAGTGTTGCGTGGTTTGGATTGCAAAGTTTGGGTCGATGACGTTTTCTTTTTCGCAGACACCGAAGAAGCTCTTCTGCAGCTGCTTGATGACATTCTTGAACGCCTGGAGAATGTTGGACTGTTTGTCGCCGCCCACAAGTGTACCTTCTTCTCTCGTGAACTGGTCTGGTGTGGTAAGGTGTATTCCAATGGTGTCGTGTCCCATGACCCCGCTCGAGTGCAAGGTTTAAGTGAAATGCGTCGTCCCGAAAACGCTGGAGAACTAATGCAATTCTTGCAGGCTGTCAACTGGTTGCGTACATCGTTACCACGTTTAGCGGAAACGGTAGCACCGTTACGTGATTTTTTGGAGGAGCTCCTTGTTGGGGCTACACGTCGGACTAAGCGAGTGGCGCGCAATCGTGTCATCAAGGATACCGCGTGGACGGAGGATCGGGTGCGGGCGTGGAATGCCGCACGGGGTTTGGTGGCGCAAGCAGTGCCGCTTCATCATCCTCGTCCCGGGTGCGTTGTTTTGATGTTTCCTGACGCTTCTGATTTCCATTGGGGTAGTTTTCTCACCCAAGTGCCTGAACACGAATTTCGCAGTGGATTGGCGTTGGAAAGCATGTCTCACGAGCCTCTCGGATTTCTGAGTGGTTCGTTCACAGGTTCGCAGTTGCGCTGGGCGACTGTCGACAAAGAAGGTTTTGCGATCGTTAATACGTTCCGGAGGCTCGAATACCTGCTTTGGGGTGGTGTTCATATCTTTACTGATCATCGAAACTTGCAGTACATTTTCAATCCGGAGAAGTGTGTCACGACGGTCACAAAGACCATGGCACAACGCCTAGAGAATTGGAAGGGTGTTTTAGGACAATACCGCTATGCAATCGAACACATCCCTGGCGATCGAAACTGTTGGGGGGATCTGTTGTCTCGTTGGGTCAAAGTTCCTACGGTGCCTGTTCGTTCGGTTGCCGTGCACAGCCCATGTAATGCTGACGATTCGCTTCCCGCATTGGATGTGATTCGTGCCTCGCAACAAAGGTCTGTCGCTCGTATCGGCGTTGGTGTTCATGAATTTTCGACAACCTTCGGTCAAGCTACCTTGGCCGATGATGGTTTGTTTCGTGTGCGTGTTGGGGTGCGTGACGTCTTGTGGATTCCGCCGGATGATCTTGCTCTTCAAACTCGTTTGATGGTGTGCGCGCACATGCGCTCGGCTGGTCACCGTGGTGTGGCGCCGACTTTGTTTCGCCTGAAGGAATATTGTGTTTGGCCTCACATGGATTCTCAGGTTCGCGAATTCGTTCGCCAGTGTTTGCACTGTGTAGACACGCGTGCAGGTGCACTCATTCCTCGTCCCTACGGAGACACGGTGCATGGTACCGCTCCGGGAGAAGTGGTGCACTTTGATTTTTTGTATGTTGGCCACAGCGGGCCCGAAGGTAGCGATGGCCTGCCTGATGAGGATGGTTTCCGATATGTTTTGGTCATCATGGATGATTTGTCCAACTACGTGGCGTTGGAACCGGCCGAGGCTTGTACAGCCGAGGTCACAGCGAAGCATTTGCTAGCCTGGTGTAAGACTTTGGGGGTGCCGCGTGTGTGGGTGAGTGATACCGCCACGCATTTCAAGAACAGGGTGCTTGCTTTGTTGAGCGACGCGTTGCACATCGAACATCGTTTTGCTGTCGCTTACACGCCGTGGTCGAACGGTACGTGTGAACGCATGGTAAAAGAGGTGGTACGTGCTCTGCGTTCCATTCTGTCAGAACAGCGTCGTCAGGTTTCGGAGTGGGTTGATGTTTTGCCGGCCGCTCAGTGGGCCTTGAACACTTCGTTTCGTGAACGTTACCGAAGCACTCCGTACAGCGTGATGTTTGGGCGTGCTCCGCGTACCGATTTCTCGGCGCTCGTTTCTGAGTCTGATGGCAGGTGGAATGTTGACGTGATGAATGCTGACTTGTTGCGTGCGAACGTCCGTGAAGTCGTTGCAGAGCAGGAGAGATTTTGCGCCGATATTCGCGCAGCTGTTGCCGTGTCTCGCGACAACAAACGTAAACAGGCTCAGGGCCAGGTGGTGTTGCCAAAATTTGCGGTTGGTGATTTCGTGTTGTATGCTCGTGTTCGTCGGCAGGGTGCCACACCGAAATTGTTGTCCACATGGACTGGTCCGTGGCGTGTGGTAGCAGCTGATCATGATCATGTGTACTCAGTTCAGAACATCGTTTCTGGGAAGGTGCATCAAGCTCACGTGGCTCGTTTACGATTTTATGCGGATGCGACGTTGAACGTCACCGCTGATCTGAAGGATGTTTTCCAACATTCCTTTGCGCAGGGTGAATGCCGCATGAATGCTTTGGTGCATGTGGCCGAAGATGATGCCAACGAGGTGATTGTCTTGGTCGATTGGGATGGTTTCGAAGCAGAGGAGCGCACGTGGGAGTCTTTGCGGTCGATTTATTCTGCTGCGCCTGAATTCGTCGTGAAGGAATTGCGCAAATTACGGATGACCCGTGCGCTCAAGATTAAAATTGCTTCAGAGTTCAGCATTGATTTGTGATTTGCCGCATGCGATTTCGTCTTGGTTTTTTGGTTTTCGTTCGTGTCGAGTGAACTCGCTTTGGGGGTGCTGTAGCCAAAAGATACCAAGCCGTGGAGGTTTCAGTGTAATCGCATGTGTGAGTGGAGCAGTGGCCGGGGATCCTGTGTGATGTCCCCTAGCCACCTGGCTCGTGGTCCGATGAGGATCACTCCGTGATAATACAAGCTCTAAGAACAAGACTTACTGAGTGCGAGGCCAGCGAGACTGGTGGAGTCCCTCGCTGGAAGCCCTCTTGCTGATATCATCTGGCAGAGGCCATAACCTCTACCTTACCAAAACAATCTGCCCCACGCGAGTTTCCTTTTGCCAACCCCTCTAGATCTGAAGCCTCGTTTTGGGAGACAAATTACTTTAAGTTAGAGTGGGTTTTCCTCGAGAAGGGACTGCGGTTTTAAAACAACATTGACAGGGACTACTACGGGGGACCATAGTAAATGGGACCAAATTTTGTTGATAAAAACAGGGAATTATGTAGGTTTTTGTGTTGCCGTAGTTGCTATTTGCTATGGCCATCCGTAATAGAGATCGTCATTATTGCACTCTCAACTATGTTATTGGACGTTAATTTGTTCTACGTTATTTCTTTTAGCGGGAGAATTGGTATATATATATCAGCTGGGGAAACGAACGAACACTTCCGGGGTTACGATCCGATACAATCACAACAAGCTGGCCCGAATCTCTCGCGTGCACGATATGGGCGTGAAAGGTAGGGGAGACACTGAAAAAGGGCAACAACCCATCAGACGTACCGAACCGAAAGGTTATCAACACCTAGGCGTTTTGAAATGTGTTGGATGTCGTCTCCACAGGGGTTTCTTTGCTGCGACATCTTTCTCCCAAGCGCGGGGGTGGGTCCCAGCCGTCATCTGTGTACGGGAAGGGGAATTTTAGCAACCTACTGACGAGACGAACGACAGTATTACCCGGGTTACCGTGTGTGTGATATAGTCCGACACTTTTGAAGGAAATCCCGAGGAATACGTCACCGCCAACCAAGCAACTTTTTCAATCGTCCTGTACAAACATCACAGCACCACTGTACGAGGAAATCAAGACCTACAAATCACCCCCACCCAATGTTTTCCCGGAATATTGCCACCAGCCAGATAAACACCCAGCGACTGCATTGTATCCCGGAAACCGATTTAGCACTGTTATCATGCTTAAAATAGGACTGAAGTCCCGTTTATGGGACAAATTGCTTAGAAAATGAGTGGTTTCTCCCCTAAACGGCACTGCAGTCTTAACACAGTTAACTTGCCCTCGATGACGGTTCTTCTGTTGTGGGGACAACCCCCCCGAAGCAATACTACTCGTGGCTTAGGTGTGTGTACGAGTGCAGTATTAAACCAAATCAAGTACACAACACAAACGTTTTGTACATATCGAGGCTAAGCAAGGGAGCAACACAACGGGACGAGGCGTGCCCTGTTTTATCCTGTTATCACATGACGAGCTCACTGTCTTGCCCTCACGACATCGTTTCGAATATGATTGTGAGCGCAACTTGACGAATACGTGTATGCGCTAATCATAAAACAAAAGTACAATACTACTACTACTACTATCAGTACACATATCATACCACTAACAGGGAGTTGTTTCTTAGAAGCTCAACCAGTCACACACATCGAACAAAAAACAAAGCTCAAACTCTACTATGGAACTACTGCAGCCAAATATACAACTACGGCAGTGTAGCAGTAAAGATATTATAAAAAAACCCGATAGCTCCTGGGTTGAGGGCCTCAATCTGTCCGAACTTAATGTGTCGTCGAAGGACAAACAGTATCGCCGGGTGCGTTACAGCTACTCTCACCTCCAGCGTTATCCACGAGTGTTGGACTTTGACGGACGTAGAGTCGCCCTTCATCACTGCACCTTCTCCCCCGGTGATGGTGATCGGCTTACCCTCCTCGCCCGGACGTGTAGTGTGCAGCTTATCGGTGTAAATGCCGTCCCCTAGATCGATTGTATCGCCCGCCTTCGCATTGGACAGTGCGTCCATCAGGCTGTATACCTCATCATCGCTGTCCCCAGAAGAACCGGCGTCCGGTACCACATAGTAGGTTTTGGAATTGACTCCGTGGATGTGGAGAGCCATGATACATGCCACAGGCAAGAACAGGACAAACGCGGCCTTCTGCACCATTGGCGACAATGGTTGAGGTTGCAGCTATAGTGCGGTCGCGAACGCGGAGAAGGGGATGGATATAGTCTATATATATAAACGACGCTTGCGTTGATGGTTCTTGGATCGTGGAAGGAAGGCGTTGATGGTTCTTGGTGCACGCGCTACTGGAGGAGTTGGGCGCGCCACGTAGCGTTGCGAGGTTGTCAGGGTGCTGGCCCTGCCCCACACACCGCTCCTGTGGGACAAGATCGGAATGCGCTCGACACAATACTCGACCGAAGAACCAGTGCTTGGCCAACTCGCGTGACTCGCAGTGTAGGTAGCCTTTTCCCGCAGGTAGTGCTCAAGGGACAGGAGGGAAAAGAAAGTGAGAAGGGAGGGGGGCTAAGGGTGCCAGTTCGGTCATGGCTGTTTTACGTTGGCTGCTCTTACTTGTACCCCCTCTGCTGTTACACTCGTCAGGGCAGACAGCAACCATGGAACCCCTCGGTACATATACCACGTTCGTGCAAACTCCAAGGTACGGAACGATATCACATATATATCAAGTGATAGTCAAGTTTCGATTAGTTTTGCATATATATAATAGATGTTAGGTTCATATTCCAACATTGTTGACGACGAAGGGGTAATAAAGCCTTCCTGCCTCTTCCAGACGCTGAGGTTAATGCTACGAGCAATCCCGGCTGCGGCAATTTTTCACGAAGAATGCGCACTGCAAATACCTGGTATTTTTCGTGCGTAGTAATCTGCTGTGTGCAGACCCAAGCTATCTGATTCTGACACGCGTTCGACAGACAGGGGAAGGGGACTGTGAAAAGTTTTATGAACAAACAATATCGATGACGTATAGGTGTGTACTACTTTGCCGAACCCATGCACGGGTGAAGACAGGGTACACATTAGTTCCGAGACTTCTTTTCTCAGAGAATGTGGCCAAATTTTGAGGATGTCGAAAACTTGCATCCACTGATTGAAAACCTAGAATGCCAAGAAGTTTAGAGGCGTGCACTGTTCTGGACTTGGTGCGTATATTTATGCGGAAATGATCCCGGTCTGTACGCTCAAGTAATTTCCCGGTAAATACAACTTGTTGTGTTTTTGTCGACGCCGATACGTCAACACTTGGACAAAACCATGCCCCCAAATCCATTTGTCGTCGCCCCAAATCCATGCCCCCAACAAGCCGTGCCACCCACCCTATCCGGCAACAAGCGGGTAGCGGTCGGCGCACCGGATGCCCGGACAGGAGGAGGAGCCGCTTGGCAGCCACTTCATGTCGGCGCCATCGCCGATAACATGGGTTCTGGTGTGAGCTCTACCTACCACAGCAGCAGCAGCAGCAGCAGCCACGTCCTCTAGCTCATGTGATGTACATACGTGCTTGACTTGCTGGAGGGTGACGGGACCGTCACCTAATTAATCAGACTCTTCATAATACACCCGAGTTTTATATCTCAGGTGCTTCTGGCAAAAAAGGCGATATTGAGTTTTATATCGAGGGATTTACGGAAATCGCGATATTGAATTTGACGTAAAGATTCGAAATATCCCCCTCTCTTGAGTTTTACATATGTCTACAGTAACCCGTTTTTTCTACCGTACAACATCCAGCACAACAAAAGTGTTCGAGCCGGTCATTGAATCCTAGAGATATACAAGCTCTGCGGCCACAAATCTGCGCCGCGGATATACTAGATTAAAATGCGGTACGCAGAGTAAATTATGCAAAATGGCGTGTCATCATACTTACTGAGTACGATGGGAACGAAATTCGTAATCTAAGATAGGAAAAAACAAAATATTCAAAACAAAAAAAAACATCTTCAATGAAACCATGTATGTGTAAGTTTCTGTGTACACTGCTGTGTAGCTTTGTTGTCAAGGAGAAACTCGAGTTCCCCAGAAACAACAATTGAATAAGGGGGTTTTTGCCAAAATCAGGTATACCTGGCCACTTTTGTGCCAAAAACAGTTACATACTTAAATCAAGTACGAAACACACACCAGGAGCCCTGCTATTGGCCAAGCTGACATTGTAACTGATTTTGGCACGAAAAGGCCAAGGTACACCTGATTTTTTATACTCTGTCTAGCTTTCAACTGATTTTGGCCAACTTTGAACCAATCAGAGAGGCCATACGTACACTGTGTATTCTCTCCGTATGCGTCTGCCCTCCCCCGGTTGAAATTCTTCTGTATTGACGAATAAACTCTGCACTCGTACGTCGTACGTAAAAGTACGTATATACATGCATACATGCGTACGCTGGTTTCACTTTTTCTCCTTTGGGGTGTGCGATGTGCTTCAGTTATTAATGGTTACTCGTAGTTGTGTGTTGTGTGTACTCTGTTGTTTTCTATGTTCACAGCAGTCTTTACAGCACCATGGACACTCGGCGCTTCGTCTGCACCACCCCGCGTCGAGGTGGTCTCAGGTTTGGTACGGCAAGATAATTTGCCGAGCAGGCGGTTCCGCGAGGACGGTCTGGAAGCTTTAAAGCTGTCAACGGGGGGGGGGGGCGCCAGAGTGTATACTCTTGACGCTCCCGCCGTGGCGAAGCATATTAATAGTGACTCTCTGCAGGTCCAAGTGGAGCCCGTGGTACCTACACCCTGAAGAAAACAAAACAATTCAGATTTTGGAGGCCCTGTGGCACGCTCAATGCTTTAGGCGCATTCTTTATTTAAGGGATTGTCATGGACGTCACACCCTCGTGGCGCGCGTTTTTTACTTGGTTTTAGTATGTACCTGATTTTGGCTCAAACGGATCAGGTATACCTGATTTTGGCATTTTCCCATTGAATAACGCAACCAGGTTCGCCGACAGGGACCAGTTCAGGCCAAGACGGCACTTTCTGTCGTCTTGCGATTCACCTCTAACACAAGCTCCAACACCAAAAAGTTCTTAATATTTATAGTGCGATAACAACATCCCGGTCCAATTATTATGCTTGCCATCCGACAATGTGAAGGGCTGTTCCAAAACAGAGAAAGGAGCAGAAAGTGAAGGACTCCCCAGAACAAGAGCGCAGCAGCACAGCAGCAGTTGATGTATGCTATTACCAGGTATATATATATATATATATATTAGTACTAATATTTGAGGTGCGTACATCACGGCAGTCGTTATTTGTTTCATTTTATTGCATATTAATAGTTGAATTCTAAAAAGGTTACCAAGCATGAAATATAGCCAATCTCAGGCATAAAATATAACATATCATGTCATAGTTTTTTTTTTTTTTCAAAGAGCCTCTCCACAGCTCCAAGACAACCATCAGCCACACTGCAGAGCCCCTCTTCGATACGGAGGGGAGACTTTGTCCTTGTTTAGTTCTCAGCCGCTCGTGACCAATTGTCGAGATATCTGTCCATAATTCCTATACATTTATGATCTGAATATATGTATGGTGATTGGTCTTTGGTTGTCTCAACACTCGCACATAAGCGAGGTTGTTTATTACGCTGCTGTGCGAATGTAAGACAAAAAAAATAAATGGCAAGAATAAAAGTTATTGTTTGCGCCGAGTGGCACACGTACTACTAATAGTCGAGGTGATGAAACTGCTGACAGAAGTAGGCTGCGGAGAACAAGTCGACACGCATCCACTTGCTGCCTCCTGTGTCCACTTGGTGACGTCTGCTGGGCTTTTGGTAGAAACCCCGAATCCGGAGACACACTTCGAGAGGGTGATCGTGGAATGAATGCGAAGTGCGATATTGTATGTACACACCAAGATGACGATACCTATGGCTGAAAAATACATCCAACACCACGCAAGGCGGGAGACAACAGGCATTCAATCCATTGGCCACCCTGAGCTCACTCGTGTCTCGATGTTGTTGACAAAGGATGGGTAACAGTTACTCTATTACGGGGGTCCATAGTTAATAGGACCTATGGTACACACAAAAACCTATATATTTACCTATTTTTTCTAACAAAATTTGGTCCCATGAACTATGGACCCCCGTATATATACAGACACCAACAACAACGACTGAATGTCATTCCATTTTGGTATATAGTAAATAGGCAAACTGAAGGCAATTATTTACGTATGTATCTACTCATCATTTGGTAGGTACGGTACACTCTAGATACATAATATACCGGTTCCCTCCGGCCGCAAGAAGAGCGTTTATACATATAATCCATGAAGGGCGCAAGGCGTAATGTCAGCTTTTTCTTTCTTGGGCAAGCACGGTTGGTTGTGTATGTATGTGTAGCTGGCATGACAACTTGTCCTCTTGCGAGTGTGCATGCCATAAATTGCCAGAGACTCGCGCAGCGAATAATGTTAAGATTTCGGGCGTGGGCAGCTTACAGAGAAGTACGATGAAGATACCGTTCGCGGTTGTAAGCACTACAACCCTCGTTACTCGGCGTAGCAGGCAGGTGGACTGGAGGAGATGTGTGTGTGTGTGTGTTCTTCACATTACACCCTTCTTTCTACCTGTCGATATCCGGCACAACCAGTGTCCGTTTCCGATTCTTCAATCATTCGTAATAGCGACATGCAATTTCTGTGGTCACACAACGACGCCACAAAGAGATACTACGTTGCCACGTGGACAATGCAATGCCGTGTTCATCATAATACTGGATAAGACAGGCTCGACTTACACATCCTATGAAATAGAGAAACGAAAGAAAACAACGAAAAAAAAAACAAGACGACTAATCGAAAGAGAAAAAGGAAAAAGGATAATATAATAATATAATAATAATGATCATAATGATAACAATGATAATAATAATAATAATAATAATAATAATAATAATAATAATAATAATAATAATAATAATAATAATAATATTAATATAATAATAATAATAATAATAATAATAATAATAATAATAATAATAATAATAATAATAATAATAATAATAATAATAATAATAAGAATAATAATAATAATAATGATATTAATATTATGATACTAATAATAATATTAATGATAATAATAATAAATATGCAGAACATTCTCGGAAGAATGAGAGAATGTGAGTTTTGTACGTACGTGAGAAGTTCAAGCTAATCAGATGACTGCGGTGATTCATGGTAGCATGAATCGTAGCCCTTGGCAAACACACCTTGTCTGGTACGTAGCCGCAACCTACACGTATCAGCGCAGTGATGCGGAGGCAGAGCTACAGGTCCAAGGTGTGAGACTAGTCTGAGTTGAGCGTTCGATCTGATCTGTTTGAACGCTGAGCAGGCAGGGTTTTCGCCAGCCAGACACTTGTTTTTAAATTTTATTTTCTTGATCGAGGGACCTTCCTTGGAGAGACTCGTTCGTGGTGTCTTGTGAGTGTACAAGAGGTGCTAGCTGGGAGTGTGGACGGAAGACCTTTTGGGGACTATGTCGGAGGGCATGGCAAGCGTGGCCGGACAAGCCAGCACAGAAGCGAATCGGCAAGATCGGTACCTCTGGTATGTCGTAGCACAGTGAGACGTTACAGGGGATGTGTACTGCTGTAGGTCAGCAGTGTGACGTTACCCGGGATGTTGCGCCCACGGTGGTATCATTATGTTCGCAAATTGCAAACGCATGCGTACAGCAGCGATGGGCCGGTAGTGTGTGCTTGCGGGAATATTATACCAGACGCATCCCCTCGTACTTTTGCTTGGTACCAAACTCGAGGAAAGGCACGATTATTGATAGTAAATATGAAGGGTTCAGCAGAAGTGCGGATACAGCAGCAGGGTTTGTGCAGCAGTGGTCGTACGTTCTTTCAAGTGCTCGTACTTTTATTAATAATATTAATGCGAAATATCATACCTCATGCGAGACTTTTATCGGTGGTCCCAAACTCGAGAAAAGGTTATGTTAGTATAACTGGTACAGCCATGCGTATGCAGCAGTGTTCGTGCAGCAGTGGTTGTATGTACGATATGTCAAATGCTCGTACCGGGGTATACTACCAATGTATGGGATAGCGGTTTCCCGAAACTAGGGCCTGTGCAGTATTCTGGTAGAGCGTACTCTGAGCTATTGGTGCTCTGATTGTTTCTTGGTGGTATGAGATTATCAGAGCATACAGGCTGTGTAGCTGGTTGCGGTGGTAACTGATATTTTATTGTCCTTCGCTACAATAATACGTGGATTGGGGTCTAACTGGTACCGGTTGCTCCACCGTAGCTTAACCACCTATGGTGGTACAAGTTGCTGGTCGCGAATCGGGGGGGTCGCGTCGGCTTCCTCGTGCATGTTACGTTAGCCGTTAATCCGGGAGAAGTTCCACGAGCGGGGGTTCGTGACCTCCGTGGGTACACCGCGTATCGCCGCCGAAGCGGATTTCGTCGGTTCTCGTTTCTTCGTCTGCGTAGCACCCGTCCACAGGGGGGTCGGGGGTGCTGTCGCAGGGTGTGCACCTGCTTCAGCGAAACAGGTTGCATCTTGTTGACTTCCTCGTCCATGTTTCGTGTGCGGTTCATTCGGGGGAGCGTGTGCCACAAGTTGGACCATGTGCTATTGTAGTGCGCGCGTCTGTTTCAGCGAAGCAGGTGCCGCAACTCCTTGACTCCAGTGTCCGTGTCTCGTGTGCCGTTCATCCGGGGAAGCATGTGCCACAAGTTGGACTGTGTGCTGTTGCAGCATGTGCGTCTGCTTCAGCACTACAGGTGTCGTGCATATCACCAGTCGACAGGGGGACGGTGTGCTGTCGCAGTGTGTGCGCCTGCTTCAGCGAAGCAGGTGCCGTATCTTGTTTATTTCCTTGTCCATGTTTCGTGGTGCTATTGCAGTGCGTACGTCTGTTTCAGCGAAGCAGGTGTCACTCTTTGGCTCCCCGTCCATGTTTCGTGTGCCGTTCATCTGGGGAAGCATGTGTCACAAGTTGGACAGTGTGATGATGCAGCATGTGCATTTACTCCAGCGCTACGCGCCCATGTTTCGTGTGCGTTTGTCGTTCATCCGGGGAAGCGTGTGCCACAAGTTGGACCGTGTGCTATTGCAGTGCGTACGTCTGTTTCAGCGAAGCAGGTGTCACTCTTTGGCTCCCCGTCCGTGTTTCGTGTGCCGTTTATCCGGGAATCCGGGGAAGCGTGCGCCACAGGTTGACCCCGTGTGCTATTGCAGTGCGTACGTCTGTTTCAGCGAAGCAGGTGTCACTCTTTGGTTCCCCGTCCATATTTCGTGTGCCGTTCACCCGGGGAAGCGTGTGCCACAAGTTGGACCGTGTGCTATCGCAGTGCGTACGTCTGTTTCAGCGAAGCAGGTGTCACTCTTTGGCTCCCCGTCCGTGTTTCGTGTGCCGTTTATCCGGGAATCCGGGGAAGCGTGTGCCACAGGTTGACACCGTGTGCTATTGCAGTGCGTACGTCTGTTCCAGCGAAGCAGGTGTCACTCTTTGGTTCCCCGTCCATATTTCGTGTGCCGTTCACCCGGGGAAGCGTGTGCCACAAGTTGGACCGTGTGCTATCGCAGTGCGTACGTCTGTTTCAGCGAAGCAGGTGTCACTCTTTGGCTCCCCGTCCGTTTCGTGTGCCGTTCATCCGGGGAGGCGTGCGCCACAAGTTGGACCGTGTGCTATTGCAGTGCGTACGTCTGTTTCAGCGAAGCAGGTGTCACTCTTGGCACCCCGTCCGTGTTTCGTGTGCTGTTCATCCGGGAATCCGGGGAAGCGTGTGCCACAAGTTAGACCGTGTGCTATTGCAGTGCGTACGTCTGTTTCAGCGAAGCAGGTGTCACTCT
The DNA here is from genome assembly GCA_031763025.1 of Macrocystis pyrifera. Lineage (NCBI taxonomy): Eukaryota > Phaeophyceae > Laminariales > Laminariaceae > Macrocystis > Macrocystis pyrifera. The sequence goes on along the minus strand of JASSKH010000002.1, from coordinate 7,236,581 downwards.
TTGGCTCCCCGTCCTTGTTTCGTGTGCCGTTCATTCGGGGAGGCGTGTGCCGCAAGTTGGACCGTGTGCTATTGCAGTGCGTACGTCTGTTTCAGCGAAGCAGGTGTCACTCTTTGGCTCCCCGTCCGTGTTTCGTGTGCCGTTTATCCGGGGAATCGGGTGCCACAAGTTGGACCGTGTGCTATCGCAGTGCGTACGTCTGTTTCAGCGAAGCAGGTGTCACTCTTTGGCTCCCCGTCCATGTTTCGTGTGCCGCTCATCCGGGAATCCGGGGGAGCGTGTGCCACAAGTTGGACCTTGTGCTATTGCAGTGCGTACGTCTGTTCCAGCGAAGCAGGTGTCACTCTTTGGCTCCCCGTCCGTGCTTCGTGTGCCGTTCATCCGGGCAAGCATGTGTCACAAGTTGGACAGTGTGCTGATGCAGCATGTGCGTCTGCTCCTGCGGTACGCGTCCATGTTTCGTGTGCGTTTGTCGTTCATCCGGGGGAGCGTGTGACACAAGTTGGACCATGGGCTATGGTAGTGCGTACGTCTGTTTCAGCTAAGCAGGTGTCGCAACTCTTTGGCTCCCCCGTCCATGTTTCGCGTGCCGTTCATCCTGGGAAGTATGTGGCACAAGTTGGACTGTATGCTGTTGCAGAATGAGCATCTGCTCCAGCGCTACAGGTGTCGCGACTCGTCGGCTTCCTCGTGCATGTTTCGTTAGCTGTTCATCCGGGGGAAGGTTTTTTGCGATATGTTTGGTGACCTCCGCGGGCACACCGCGTATCGCCGCCAAAGCGAATTGCGTCGGTTCTCGTTTCTTCGTCTGCGTACCACCCGTCCACAGGGGGGACGGTGTGCTGTCGCAGCGTGTGCGCCTGCTTCAGCGATGCAGGCGTCGCGTTTGTTGGCGCCCTCGTCCGTGTTTCATGTGGCGTTCATTCGCGCAAGCGTTTGCCACAGGTTGGACCGGGTGCTGTTGCAGTGTGTGGGTGTGCTTCAGCGCTGCATGTCAGATATTTGCAGATGCCGCACTTCGTCGGCTTCCTCGTGCATGTTTTGTTTGCCGTTCGTCCGGGGAAGCATGTGATACACGTTGGACTGTGTGCCGCTGCAGTGTGTGCAGTGTGTGCATCTGGTTCAGCGCCGCGCAGGCGTCGCAACTCGTCGGCTTCCTCGCGCATGTCCGTGTGCCGGTCATCTGGGGGGTTCTTCGCAACGCGTTTCGTGGTGTCCATGGGTACACCGCGTATCTCCGCCGCCGCGGATTTCATGGGTACCTGTTTCTTCGTATGCGTAACAGCCGCCTAGAAGGTGGGACGGTGTGCTGTTGCAGTGTGTGCGTCTGCTTCAGCGAAGCAGGTGTCGCATCTTGGTGTTTCTTCGTGTGCTTAACGCCCGTCCACAGGGGGGGGCAGTATCCTGTTGCAGTGTGTGCATCTGCTTCAGAGAAGCAAGTGTCGCAACTTGTTGACTTCGTCGCCCTTATTTCGTGTATCGTTCATCTGGGGAAGTATGAGCCACACGTTGGTTTGTGTGGTGTTGCAGTACGTGTGCGCAGCACCCGTCCATGGGCGGGGAAGGTGTGTTTTTTTCAGTCAGTCAGTGATTTTCTGTCCTGATCCGCGAGCATTCTTGGGCAATTTTTTTTCCCAGGTGGTTTTTTTCTTTTTTTTTTTTTTTTCCACCTGGTTATGTTTTCCCCTTGTGTTCTGCGAGTTGGTCTTTGTATACCGTCCGTGTGCGACGGACTGATGTTGACCTCAATCGCGAAACCGTTCAACTTGCAGCGCAGTGCAGCCCGCGTTGAGGTGTGGTTTCGTGAGTTGAAAGGTGACCTGCTTGGGAAAGGGGCAGTTTCTACCTGTATTCGGGTGTGGGTTCGTTGCGCACGTTCGCACGTTCGCGTGTGTGTCTTGTTACTACCTTTGTTTTTCCTCGCCGGACCCCTCGTTACGTGCTGCGTCTGCAGCGGCGGATGCTCTATGCGGACTCCGCTTCATCGGCCGTTAACCCAGCGACGAGTGGTTGCGTTGGCGGGAGTGTGCGCACGAGTACGCTCGGCACTCCCGAGGATTGGAGGCGCAACGAACTCGTCGAAAGGCGGAGCTGTACCAGAGGGGTTGCAGCCCGGCGGTTGATGGGCGTGTTTCGCCACGGGGCGGGACGCCATCTGGATAGCAAACGGAGTGGCCTAGGAGGGTCGTGACAATGAGATCCCGCCGGACCTGGGCGGGAGCGGGTTGATCCACCTAAGGTGTTGCAGCGTGAGGGCCGATGGGCGTCCGATGCGTACAAGGTGTATGTTCGCAGTCACGGAAAGGATGCCAGTTGGGTAGCGGACGTTATGGCCCACGAAGGGATGAGCGGTGGGATCCAGCCGGGCCAGGGCACTGAATGGGGGCGAGTTAATTCACTCTTAGAGGTGAATAGGCAGAAGTAAATAATGGTGAAGTGTGTTATCACATGCGTTCCCTACGAGATTGCAAGTGGGACGGGGAAGGGGTCGTAAGAATACATCAGTAAATAGGGTCAACTCCCATGTGTGATGGAGGCTGGCGTCGAGAGTTCTGTGTCGCCAGTTGGGTTGGGAGTTGACTCGAGTATACGGATGTTAGCGCGGGGTTGCCGTTGGGGCAGCCCCGGGGGGGTCACCCCTTTTCCAACGCCCCTTTCCGGGCGGGGGGTTGCGCATTAATATAATACAACTTCGAAAGCAAAGTGCAAAGCAAAGTATTCTCGGGAGAATGAGAGAATGTGAGTTTTGTACGTACGTAAGAAGTTCAAGCCAATCATATGACTGCGGTGATTCATGGTAGCATGAAGCGTAGCCCTTGGTAAACACACCTTGTCTGGTACGTAGCCGCAACCTACACGTATCAGCGCAGTGATGCGGAGGCAGAGCTACAGGTCCAAGGTGTGAGACTAGTTTGAGTTCCCACCCACCCGCCCGTGCTTTTGAGGGAGTCAGTGGGGGGGAGTTCAATAGTCGCAGTAACGTTTGCGTTTGTTGCTGTATGTTATACGTACCCGGTAATTTCGCTGATGGTGCGACCGGGTGTCGTAGATTGCGCGAGTGGCGGCGTGGGCTAGCCGCCTTCTTTGGCGTTTGGGATTGTTCGATGCAAGTGGGGTTTCTTTACATCATACTATTATAGTTGATAAAAGTAAACGTGGCGTTGACGTGGTGTTGCATCGGCTCGGATTTTGCGCGCAATCTGAAAGTATCGGAGAAGGGGGTTATCCGTATATTAACATTGAAGTGCATCGTGAGTTTAAATGTACTTGTGTTATTTGTGTATGCCTGGTACAAGTGCGTGTCGATATTCTCACGTGTGAGGTTATCTTGTACTTGGTGTGGTTTCTCGAGTTATTTGTCAGAAACGGCTTTTCTGATAGCGGCTTGGTAGGCTGGCGTCGAGAGTTCTGTGTCGTCAGTTGGGTTGGAGGCTGGCGTCGAGAGTTCTGTGTCGCCAGTTGGGTTGGGAGTTGACTCGAGTATACGGATGTTAGCGCGGGGTTGCCGTTGGGGCAGCCCCGGGGGGGGTCACCCCTTCTCCAACCCCCCTTTCCGGGCGGGGGGTTGCGCATTAATATAATACAACTTCGAAAGCAAAGTGCAAATAAATAATAATAATAATCTATACTAATAATAATACTACTATTACTACTACTACTACTACTACTACTACTACTACTAATAATAATAATAATAATAATAATAATAATAATAATAATAATAATAATAATAATAATAATAATAATAATAATAATAATAATAATAATAATAATAATAATAATAAAATAATAAATAATAATAATAATAATAATAATAAATAATAATATAATGGAAGAAACAAACTGTCGGGGTGTGGCGGACACTCGAAACACTTGAAAAGAACGAGCCGAAAAAAAAGAAAACACCATTATTTTACTTGTAAACAGGCATAGACTAAGAACCAAGGGAAAACAAAAGACAAAGCAAATCATAAAGCACCGTCCAGGTAGCGGCAGCAGTTTGTAGTACGAGTAGCATATCCCTGCCAGTCCGCCTGGTACCTTGCTACCCTCTCTGCCATCTCCGCCCTGCGTTGGTTTACTATGCCCCGCCCCGCGGCGTTAGACAATACTAAACAAGCGAAGCAGACTCGCCATCCACCCACCACGCCACACGACTTATCAATCGAAGAAAGCAAAAGAGAAATAAATAAATTAAGTGAAAAATCACAGATTTAAAAACTAGACAAAGGAAGACCACATTAAGACTAGCGGCACCAGTTGGCGGCACGAGCAGTATAGGCATGTTTTACTTTCCTTGTCGGCCTGGTGCCTTGCTACCCTGTCTGGCATCTCTTTCCTACTTCCTTCTCGTCCACCACAGTTTCCCTTCTACCCCCCCCCCCCCCCCTCCGCATTCCCTTGGTCAGGTTTTCTGCCACTCCTCCTGTTGCCCCCCCTCCCCCCCCCACACCCTAGGACACCACCGAGGGCGAATGCGCGATGCTGCCTACTCAGCTCAGTCACATCGTCTTGCCACGTCACCATGAACCGTTCGGCTGCTTCGAGGATCCTCCAGTACCAATTCTCCGCCTTGTTTGCTGCAGTTGGCCACGGTGCGGTATCAACTTCGGGGCCAGTTCCGTAGACTCTTCGTCGACTCGGAACTCCCGCAGGTCTTCGACACTGCATCTGCTGTGCCAAGTCTTGAACGGTTCGCCATGGGAGGGTTCAAGGGGTCAATCAGTTTCAACGCGAGTACGTCGGATATCTTGACCGACATGGCATGCACGCTCAGAAACTAAAGCTAAAACTCCACGCACGCATCATCACACAGGCACACCTACCTGTATTTTAGAAAACAACTCGCACATCAAAACTTGAGATCCCACGTGTGTGTGTGTTTTCTTCACCTTAAACCGTTTTTTTTTTACCGGTCGACATCCGGCACAACCAGTGTCCGTGCGGAGTCTTCGATGCCGGAGATATACAAGTTTTGTCGTCACAAACCTGCGCCACAGAGATACTACATTAGTAAGCAGTACGCAGAGCCTTCAGTTCAATGCTATGCCGTGATACTACTGGAGACGACAGGCACGACATATACACAGCGTACCTTGTATGAAAGAGGTAAAACAACAGCAAAAACAAGAAAAGTATGGTATGCCCTGCCAGCAAGAAATCGTGTCGTATGGGTGGATGCCGAACCTGCAAAGTTTGTTTCCTACAGTCTGATGCATCCCCTCCCGGGGTGGGGCAAAGTTGACGAACTAACGTAACATGGAGACGCGGTAGATAGGGTAGCAATGTACCAGACCGCCTCGTGGGGAGAACCCGGCTATGACACTCTCACGCCCAACTGGTCAGGCTACCTGTGGAGTGTGTTTTGTTCTTCGGTTTGCCTGCTATCTCTCTTGGCTCATAGACTTTCTGTGTTTTGATGTAGCATGTACAGTAGTAGTAGAGGTGCTGTATCTTGAGCTCGCTCATTCTAGGTGCCTGCTACATCTCCAGGGGAGGGGGGGCATGATGCCTTTTTTTCCCTTTTCTTTTTTCTGTTCCATTTGTTTCTTTGCCTTCTGATTTGTTTTTTATTTTATGTTCTTTTGTTTGGTGCTTTTGTTATCTCTCTTTAATAAAAAATGTATGTCGTGCAGTTAGTGCTGTGAACCGGAGACCGAGAGTTAATACTCGTAGCTGATTTCGGTCAGTTTTTCGTCGGTTTTCCCAACCGAATACCGCCCTTTATTGGTCGGTTTTTCTGTCGAAAAAAAGAAACGAAACAGCAAAATCGACTCGGTTTTTGTCGGATTTTTTTATTTTTTCTTCTGTCCCATACCTCAATAACGCCTTTATACTTGGATAGAAACCCCTCTTCGATGTGTTGTGGATACACCACACGCGAGGCATCCAGCACACGGCCCACAGAGATCACGCAGCCCACACACCGCAACAGCATGTCATCATAGCAGCACGGCACACAGAAGCAGCAGCAGGGGAACACAGGCAGCAGCAATGGCACAGGGCACAGGGCACGGTGCGCCGCGAGACTGTGATGGACAAATCATGTCGAGAACAGACGGCAGGGCTGGCTTTTTCACTCTCTGAACAGCAGTCGCACTGTCGCCCTCTGTGCCTATAATAGCGTTACCTACTTGTTCGTGCTCAAAGCCCCCCCTTGAACAACGCATATTCCTTCATGGCGTTAACTGTATGCTACAATTTGTGCCGTCATAAAATACATCATGATGACATGCGGTGCAGGCATGCCTAACAGAAAGTTCCCACAACGAACATGATGAATAAAAATAGTGCTCAATTGTCTGGAAAACGCTGAGAATATTAAGAAAAACGGCTCAGTGATAACTCCACCGTAAACAATTCATCTTAGAAGTCGTTTATGCTCCACGTTGTTTGAGGATGGCGCCCCAATCATAATCTCAGTCTTGCCCAGATTAGGTGTTGCTTGTTTGCGGGCCCATGCTACTGTAGTGTAAGTACGTAGCGACACATCAATAATATGTCATCTACGTTACAGAGTACGCGACATATGGCAAAAATGTGGTAATTAAGAATTTGAGGCTGAGATTTTGCGAAAGTTAAGAATCTACAGCTGAGCATTCGTGCTGAAATCGAGAATTATATAAGAATTGGAGCCAGGGGAATTACAAAGGACGGGCGGATAAGGATTTTCCACATTGCACTGCAGCCCAGAAGAATCAAGAAACTACCCAGACGCCCACCAACGCCAGATCAGGCTCCAAACCAAGCGTCTAAAATCGACCTCACAAGTGACCTGATGTGCGTTTTTTCAAGATAGTTTTGCAAAGAAAATTTAAACCCGTTAAGAACCGCAGTCCCGTTTATGGGGACAGATGACTCTAACTTTAAGCAGTTTGTCTCCCGTCCTGTTTCGACAGGAGCGAACGAAAGATGTGTACGACTACATACCGTGTGCATTTCGAAGCCGACCAAAGCGTGTGCGTAGCATGACGCTACCGTCGTAGGCTGCACACATCAGCACGGAAAACAGCGCGGCGGTGGGTGCGTGGGTTTTGCTGTCGAGTACAATGACGCAGAGCAGACGGGGGGATACCGTCGGAGAAGGCGGGCAGAACAGTCAGCTCGGAGGTTCAGAAGCAGGCGGGGAAAGGCCGGCAGTAGTTGGCAGGGGAGAGCGTTAAGGCCCAACATGCGTAACGTAGACCGTGTTGCTTGAGTTTCTTTTCTGGCTACAACAGTAGTACCACTTTTACTACCATACCGTAAGGGAGTCGTTCAAGGTCGGCGCCATGATGAGCTTCGTTTCCTGCTGTCCGGAAGAGCTGCGTTTATACATGAATACATGGTATGATATATTTGATGCATACAGTAGTACTGCTGAGTGAGATGTTGTGAATTATGAGTGGTGTGGGTGCTATGTCGTAAAACATGTTGTACAGCAGCATGTAAATGATACCTGGTATATCGGAATGGCAGCCGCTCAAGAAAGAATGGTCGTATGCACGCCTTTGCAACAAAACAAAAGAGTTTTGAACGCCTTGGTAAAATAAGCTATTGATTTTAAAGAATTTGGCACCCTTCCGCGAAATAAGAACGAATGTGGATATAAGCATTTCTGCTGAAATCGGAGAGAAAATAGGACGCGACCCTCAACCAAAATTGAAGATCCTTATCGTCTGTCGCGTACTGTGTGACGACCCAGCCAAGTGCCTTTGAACAATCAATCCTAATAATATATATATTTTGTTTTTTTTTCAATCATAGCAACACAACATGTACCATCTATTAATAGCTGTGGCATCTATCTGTAGTCATTGTTTGCTGCAGAATATAAACACGTCAGTATGATAGCGTATGTCCGTCTGTGCCGTGTGGTGCAGCAGGCGCAAGTACTGGAGAAAGGTCACTGCACCAGACACCATACGATCATCTCACATTATGCCAACACATGCACACCGAAACCTTCGAAGTACTGATAATTTTAGTTGAAAGGTTTTGACGAGAAACCGACCTAGAAATGCTCGGTTTCGTTTTCTCGGTTTTAACCGATCGAAACCGACGGACTTTCTCCGGAAAAAAAAACGAGAAGACGACCGAGCCACGTCTCAATTTCGGTTCACAACAACATCGAATGTCGTGTCTGTCGCATCAAGAAGCACGACACGGCATCGCATTGCCTACTCTTCATATACTCCCTAACTATCAAATACATTTGTGTGTGGCGTGGGTTTGTTATTTATATCTCTAGATTTTAAAAATCGGCACGGGCAGCAGTTGTGCTTGATGCTGACGGGTACAAAAGACCGTGGAATATGAAGAACAGACACGCATATGATTATTACCGGGTACTACAGTATATATTGGACCAAATTTTGTCGATAGAAATACCGAAACATGTAGGTTTTTTGTGTGTACCGTAGGTCCTATTTCCTATGGTCCCCCGTAATAGCAACATCACATCTATCTGCGATGATCGTTGAAATGTTTACCTTTATTTCAAGACGCATCCCCTTAAATGTGCACGTGGCATGAAAATTGCCTTCAAAGCGCCCGATATGACGACACCCATGCAGACCAGGGCACAGTAGTTAGACGAAACTGCTGTTACAACGTAGTAGGGATGTCCTCAGCTGGCTACACCCGTAGGTGTGCGATGGAACGTGATTCTGTCTCTCTCTCTCCTTTAGTCTCCCTTGCAGTGGCTGTTATCAGCGAACACCCCCTCTTCGTAGTGTTTGGGTCTTATTACGAGGTGTGGGGGGATCTATAGCCTCATTTCTTTTGTTTCGAATACCCGCATCTTCGACCACCTTTTTCCTGGCCGTTTGGGATAAACTTTGTCATCCCCCTCCGACCATCTTGTGGTCTGCATATACGACTATTCAGGGTGGGCTAATGTGATATGAGTAGAGCACTCATGGGCTATAGATATAGATAATACGTTGCAGTCTTGTAGTCTCACGAATACGAGAATAATCCAAAAAATGGATTAACCCGGCGGATATTCCGTTAGTTGAGAGTAACGTTCTCTTAGGAATGTTCCCTAGGGCGGAAAACCCCTTAGATGAGAGTAATGTTCCTTAACGCAGATAGGACCACGAAGTGAGATATTCTTATATTAATTAGCAGTAGAACGATCGGTAGCCATAGGAAAGTTCTGTAGGCGTACATCAGATAAGAGGAATTTAGGAGAGCTTGTGGCGTGGGGTGGGACGCGTATATCTGGGCGTCGAGTCCGGCCCCCCTACCTCTCACTTCTCTACCAGAGCACCTCCTCAGCTCTCGCCATCAACAAAAGATCTAAATCAGAAGAAGCGAAGCACTGCTTTCCAGCTGCCAGAACCACCTGCGTCCCTTACCACTACGCTTACCACTACCCTAGAGCGGTCTCCGCTTCACAACATACCCATCAACTTAATATGATGCTGCTGTTGGATATCGAAACTAATACCCTATCGATACGATGTTCCCCAAACATCTTCGATAACGATAATTGGAGTGGAGACGAAAACTGACGCAAACATACCCAGCAATATCAGCGTCGGTCCTGCCGCTCTACGCCATATACGGTATTCATGGGTGACTTTGTGTCCACTCTTTTTCATACCCTCGGGAGGCATGTTCGACATGTATGTGTGTTCATGCCCTGTCTTCATATATTACATGTGAAATGTTTACGTACATACACTGTTCTATTGTGTTGATTGACATCGGGTGTAAACCATCGAAACTTGTGTGTTTGTTAGACCGTATTTGGGGTTGTTTTTCGAGCAGCTCTCTATGAGTTCCACCAATCGATGCGCTGTTAGCTGTTCGCGCCTCACCTTGTATTACAGGTGACCCCTAACAGCTAGCTAGAGCTGTCGTTCGGGTATCTCTGATAAAATCATCATCCATCTGGACTTATAATCTCTTCGGCGTCCTTGGCCGTTATTCTTGTTTAATGAAAATCACAGAGGAAGTATATGCCACAGTGCGCGCTTTCTTCCAAGCACAAACGAAGCGCCACAATCCCTTCTGGTCGAGGTGCTGATGAAAGAGATTTAGTCGACTTGAGAGTAAAACGGAGTTCCCGTCTTGCCCGCCGGTGTCCCCGGATTGTGGTTTTTCTGGATACAGAGATAGCTGTGAGCGCTTACTGTTAGCTCAGTGGATAGGGTGTATGCCTCGTCTTACTCATCCCTTCTGACTTTGCCGGGGACCGTCTGCCTTGTGCCCGTGTGTACCGGAGGGGTATTACTGTTTTTGTCGATACTCCATCAATAATTCCTCCGAGATAACTATCTCCTCGTGAGCTGCTACTCCTACATACATATACACATCTACAAAGGAGTAGGAGCTAAATATATATTAGAAACCGGGTAGCTCGACTCATAGCTTTGTTTACTTGTGCTTCACAGGTCGGTGGTTTAAATACCGCAAGGCTTTTGTTGTATTAGTTGCGTGTTGCTAATGGGCGGCATTTGTTTATTCCTCGTTTTTTCCCGTGTCATGCATGTGTTAGCGGGCGTACCGTGTAAAATACCGAAAACAAAAAATGATGATATATCACGTTCCCACTATTCCATCCGATACGGTGCTGGTATGATAGGTCAGCACTGCACTGTTGCTTGACAGGCCCCACGGGTACGTCAATCATCCTCGATCCACCATAATCTTCGTTATATTTAGCTCCTGTACAAGTACAAAGCACTTTATAACGAGCAGGAAACCTCGCCGTGTTGAATTTCTTATTCGAGATAAATCGTGGGTGCGATATACAACCACTACGGCCTCAAACACTTTAAACAATCAACGTAGTTTCTGGTTAATTTGAGCTTATATCGTGGAGTTCGTTTATTCATTGGGGATCTTGTATTGTATGCTGTTGTTGTTCTTCACATTAATCCGTTGTTTCTACCCGTCGGCACCCAGCACGACCAGTGTCCGAACCGATTCTTCAATCCAGCGAGTTACATTTGTTGTGGTCGCAGAACTACCCCACAGTGACATTATATTGCTACGAAGAATGGTGAGTAACCTACGCAATGGCATGTTATTATACTGGAATAAGTACTTTCCGCATAAACACTCGGTCGACAGGGTCGTACGCTTTTTTGTAGATCGGTGACGCACAAGTCCAGGGGGGGGGGTTCCTCTCTCGCTCGTGTTCCGCCGGCGCACGACCAACAACATATCCATCGCTGATCGTGCGGGGCGGAAGCCGCACTGTTCCTCTGGGAGTAATCTCTCGGTCTCGCAGTAGGTACCAAGGTAGCAGGGGAATATTTTCGACAACCACTCTGCGCGCGTGGGCAACAGACCAGATCTCTCTGTACTGCAGTGGTTGTTGGAATCAGTTCGGTCCTTCTTTTTCTGAAGGACATTGATGATCGCATATTTCCATTGATGGGGGACTTCTCCTGTTACCCGAACATTTGACAATGATATTGTGAACGCACTGGGCGAATGAGGGGGGGTCGATTTTTATGAGCTCGGCCCGGACGCCATCTGTTCCAACAAGGTTCCAACTTGGCATGCCCATGAGTGCTTCCGCCATCCCGTCCATACGAATATGGTCCATTTCCGAGCGACAGTTTCAGCGGTCGCCGTGGCAAGAGATCGATGATTGTGGGATCGAGTTTCCGCGATTGCGTGTTCAGTCGCTTGTAGTAAAATCCCGCCCATCGTTCACGCATTCGCACGTTATCCCGCAACAGCTTGTCACCCTCGACCCTTATGAAGTGCTCGCTGCTAGCTTTAGAAACTTCCAATCCCACCGTACTTTTCAGGTGCTCATAAAATCCCCTCCCGTCATTGTTCGCTAAACGTCGTTTAGTTTCGGCGAGGTAATCGTCGTAGTACGAATACAGTCCTGCGGAAATCACCTCCTTCTCCTGCAGGTTCGCACCCGCAGATCTCAGTGTCTTCACCGCCTCTCTATCCCAGAGGTGGGCACGCAAGAATTTCAGGGTTCTACACTGTTTCACATTTTTGTGGCATGCCGTGGCATTACCACGGCACTACCCATGGCATACCATGACCTCTCCACGGCATCCCCTGGCGTGACTTTGGATTACATGGCATCCCGTGGCATGCCGTGGGTAATATCATGGAAACCCCAGCGGTAAATACCACAACATCCCGCTCAGCAGTCCATGGCAACCCGACGGCATTTCATGGCAACCCCTACCGCACCCCAATGTCCCGGTACTTACGTTAGGCTAGGGTTAGGGTTGGGGTTTTCGTTAGGGTCAGGGTTCTATGGTATGCCGTCGAGGTCCGCACAAAGTTCCGCGGTATGCCGTTCAAGTTCCCCCGTATGCCGTGGAAGGTTCTTCCGCAGGTGGTGCCACGGTAATGCCACGGCATGTTGCGAAAAGGGACAAGAATGTTCATCCCCTAAGAATTGTCGGGCATCCTACCTTGCTATGCATGCTACTACGCATGCGGCCGAGGTTTCGACAGGCTCACACCATCTATGTAGGCGGTGGGGACGTGGAGGGGATGGTACCTATATTTCGACCTCAGCCTAATAGCAACCGTAGTAAAAAGCTCAACCATGTCAGACATGGTACGGAGCTGGATTAGCTGGTTGTGAGTGGAGACGACCCTCGCGACTACTCGTTGACAACACTTTACATCGGACATACAAAGTTGCCTGTCGAACTGTCGATGTTTTTGGGGTATTCATATTCGTCTATTGGGTGCAAGTGACCACTGAGACGGATTTTGATAAACAAGACGTTGTGGTTAGTGTCAGCTTTAGCTGGGGGGCGAAAGCTGTGGGACGACTTCAACATCATGTACTATAGGCTGATGGGCTTGACGGGATAGGACGCAGTCGATCCGCTTACGGTCATTCGGGCCGGTGAAGTGGTGTGTATGATGCATTCCACCCTTCTTTTTGCGCGTGTTGAAAAGCGTGTTGGCGAGGGGAAACTTGCAATTGATAGCGAACGACGGAAGTTGTTTGCTGTCTTAGTTGCGAACATCACGTCCATATGCTTTAAGTACTCTACCTTTCATCACCACCGCACCCTATCCTCTTACCACTTCGTGCGTTGGCATCCATCACTACAAACAGGCATTCGTTGGTCGGATCCTGTTCAACCAAGTCCTACCAGCTTCTGCCAGAACATTTGTCAAAGTTCGGCGTCCCTGGTGCAATCAGTTGGACCATACGCGAAAATGAAATTAGCTATCTCGCATTTTCCAGCCAGCTCAAAGCGCATAGGCATGAGCTGTTCGTCGAATAAACAGGTTTGTCTACACACACTTACTCCACACCGATTCCGTGACAGCTAGACCTAGCGCTTACGGTCTTTGCCTAGCGATTGTTTTTCATGACCTGAAAAACACGACGCAATACCCAGTGGCACGGCACGTCGTGCTGCCAGATCTCTGAGATTTCTGGACGCCAATAAAGTTACAGCCGAGCTGCTGGCCCTTCGCCGGTACATGCTCGTCATGTTCATACCCGTTTTTCCTCTTTACAGCCAGGGTGCGCACATTGTAGGCCGGTACCGCCACACGTGCCTCTTTCTGTCTCTCACGTGCCTCATGTGCTGCTTTCTTTGCCAGCCGACGTGAAGCACGTCCCCGCCTCCAGTCTTGTTTTTTTTTTTCCCTTTTCTTCTCTATGACGAATGTGGCTGCCCACTTCGTAGCCCGGCCCGTGCCTTGGTTTCCGTGGGCTTGGTGCAGCCGTCCAACCAACCGCGACACACCCGTGCTTCCTGTCGAGCGTGCGTACCCACGCTGTGTCTAGCCTCTACATTCCCTATGCTGCCCATGTAGCGCTCTCCGCTCTGGTGTGGTACCCGCCCTGCCCCGGGGATGAACTCCTTGGCGTCGGGGTCAAGAAGAAGAAACATCACCACCACCCCACGTGGTCCGTAAAGTGAGCAGGCCACCACCCGGAACGCGCAAGGTTTCCCTTCCATCCAGTCCCAGGCTTGATGCTCGTGTGTCTGTCGCTAGACCGTTGCACGGGTCCTGGCGGACTCCCTCGGCCCACCCCAAGGACGGGGTAGGCCGAAGGGAGGAGGATTGCTGCACCCCAGTTAATACCCCGTATGCACATACTGCATATATACTACAGTAGTACACAGTAGGTGTAGCTTAGCTTTGTATCCTTAAAACTAACAGGCAAACATACCAGTGAATACCACACGGAGTAGAACTGGATAACTGAATCCAACAGCTGGAATACAGGACACTCATCAAGAAACAAGAGATCTGGCCGAGGCTGAATTCCCTATTCGAAACGGGGTCCGTCTTGCGCTCACTTCAGCACAAAAAAACCCTGAATTAAAAAAAGAAAAATCCGGTTGTTCTTAACCTGCCTTTCTTATTACAGAGGGTCATAGTAAATACCACCTGCGGTGCGCACGAAAACTTGTATATTTCCCTTTTTTTACTATTACGGGGGTCCATAGTTAACAGGACCAAATATTGTTAGAAAAACTAACTAAATATATAGGTTTTTATGTATGCCATAGGTCCAGTTAACTATAGACCCCCGTCATGTACCCATGCGTACCAGGCACATACTAAGGTTATCCCAACCCGGTAGCGTGATGGTGTTGTACTCGTAGTGGATGACGTGTTATTTCACTGGAAAAACTGCTGTTAGTTGTTTGTTTCCGTGTGCTCCCGGGACTCTACGCAGGCGTTCGGCCATGTTGTATCGTCATTGTTGCATCGTTCGTGTTTACCGACTCAATCGAATGTTTCATGGAACGATCGAAACCTTTTCGATACGACTTTTTCATTTTTCAAGACCGTTGTAGGTGATATCCGGGAAAAGGCCAAAACGGTTTAATATCCGAGGAAAACGTAATGCAAACGATTTCTTCTACCTGCTATTAACGCTACTATGCCACGGTACCTGGTACACTCTACTTCTTGCATGCGAACGTCATCTGGATGCAGTCAGTCCCCACGCCCCGGGAATCCACACAGAGTAGGAACGTGTAATGTTTCGTGCGTTACCGGCGGGATGCAGACAATAGAAAAATAATGTAATAATCACGCACAGCCATATAAAAAGCCGGCGTCCCCGGTGGCTTGGTAGGTGGTCCGCGGGCCTATCAAGATCAATTTCGTGGGTTCAAATCTCACCGAGTGCATGCTCGTAGGGACTTTTCTTGCATAAAAAATTGGTAAGCGGAAAGCGCGAGAGCGTGAGTTAGCTACATTCGATGAAAATCGACGAGCGGTGGGAATGCTGAACCCTATGCGCGACAAAAAAATAAAGGCAAGTGCCGGGGGGGAGAAGGGACGACACCTGTGACCACGGCTTGTCCAGAAGATCGTCGAGGGTAAAACCTCCTACGAGTGGGCTGGAAAGTAAAAGTGATGATGAAAAAAAAAAAAAAAATATATATATATATATAGGTGGAACTTGCAGTTACAATGTACGCCATCGCCCGAGCCCGAACGAAAGGCTCGAGTGAGATTCGAAAAATATCGTTTTGCTCATCGATTTGCAGTAACAAAGACCTGCAGTACTGTTGTACGGAAGACTATGCAGCAGTGTCACAGCGAGTAGAAAAAAAAAATGGAGCTGATTCGCCACATACCAGTTGCAGCTGAAACTACAACATCACGAGTGAGTTGTCCCTGTGCGGCAGAAGCGGGTGGTGCTCGTGCGCTCGATGGCTAGGCTGTCGTTTGGTCGAGTGGGAGAGCTGGTGTTCCCAGACGACATTTCTCGGTTTAAGACCGGGTTGAGGAGATAGCGGCAAATCGTTTTACGCTGTTTTTTTTGTGACAAGCCCGATTTCCCCGCTCTTGCCTTTCCTACGAGTATGCCGCTAAACCGGATGAACTTGAGATGGGTATATAAAAAGGGGACAATCCGTCCGTGCGCCCCTTGATGTGTCGCTCGGCCTTGCCAGAACAGGCGATGAAAGAAAAGCGATCAATTGCTGTTGTACAAGCCGAAGTGCCGGATAGAGCGCCTCGCATCGCAGCACCGGACCCTCGCAAGTCGTGCACATACAAGTATTCATGCCATCCGTGGATACATTACTGATTTCCGCGAGATTCTAACGAAATGCAGACAGCTGCAGACATCACACCAATCTGTCAATCAACGCAGTAGCGCTACATGATGAGACATTTTCCCGACTTTGAGCGACTGCAATGATGGACAGCCAACCCAGTTACAGCATGCTGGAAATGTTGAAGGTTCTATGGCATACTACTGTAGGTCCGGAATTATTCGCTACCTAAATCCTCTTGTCGTGGCGCTACAACAAGTAGTACTAGTACGTAGACGGGGGTCCATAGTTAACGTGACCAAAATTTGTTAGTAAAATTAGGTAAATATATAGGTTTTTGTGTATACCATAGGTACTATTAACGATTCCCCGTAATAGTTAGCGCTTTTAATCGGCACGCAGAATTTCCGAAACTCATCTATGACCGAACCAGTTGCCCCCCTGTCGTCCAAATACCAAAACGAACAAAAACCAAAAAAAAGCTCGAATAAAGGGATCATACCTCAAGTCAGCATATTAGGGCCCATCTTGACGGGGACTTTCGGCTCTTTCAATTTGACCTGATTTTTTTTTTCTCATTGAATTTAAGGGCTCATCTTATCGAGGACTTTCGGTTCTTTCAATTTGACTTGATTTTTTTTTCCTTATTTAAGTTGCATCTGATTAAACGAAATTTAGTGTTCCCCGTTAAGATGGGCCCTTATCACACGAATATGTCGACGTTTCCTCCGCAAGCAGTATACCGATCAGTGTCTTTCGTGGAAACCATCCACCACGAATACCGCTATAAACCCAGCAAGAAAGAATGCATAGAGGCACGCTCACGGACAGTAGTACTAAAAAACCTCTTAGAGCTACCTCCTATCTATGTACTTGGATGTTTTCCATGCAATAAAACGATAGTAGTGGCAATCAATAAATACCCGCGGGGAGGGAGGTGGGCGCGTGGGGGCGGTGATGAAAAAATACTTCGAAAACAGTCTTGCTAATACTTACAGTAAAAAATAATTTCCAACCGATAATATAGGCCCTGAACATGGAATATGTATACATAAAATAAAATAAATATATAATATTTACTCCCACTATCAGGAGAAAATATTTTCCAGTCAGGACGGGTGGCGGGGGGGGGGGGGGGAGGGGGGGGGGGGGGCAGCGCATCCAATCATGATGCAGTGAAGAAGCAAAAAAAAACTGATACTGATTTTCCAACTCACTAAACCTAGAAAAAAAAATTAGTATGCAAACAAACAACCCCTTTTATAACTGCAGTTCGCGACGGAAGGGTTAAAACACGCGCAGGGTAGGGGGCTGTTGAGCACAGCGTGAGCAACCTATAAACTCAAGAAAACCATGGATGCATGCCTTGATCCATTTTGGACCACTGTCCCGTTCAGGGGACTAATTGCGTGGGTGTATTTCACACACTGAGTAATCGACAATGATAACAGTCCAGTTGCTTGTATATTGGTAAGTTCCTATGGTAATTGACTGTCAATTTAGGTCCTTAGTTGCATTTAGTACGGGGGGCCATACATAGTACATCGGACAAACAAAATTGTTAGAAAAAATATGGTAAATATATACTGTAGGTTTTTGTGTGTACCGTAGGTGCTATTTACTATGCTTCCCCGTGATAATTAGAACGTATAGGGGTCTATGATCCTGACAGTTCCATTTCTTAGGGAGTCTCGGTTGGTCCGGACAGTTCCAAATAATAGACCTTACCAAAATAGTTATGTGGCCAAATGTATTTCACAGACCGTCTCCAAAATTTGTTGTCTCGACAATTCCAACTATGATACTAGTCAAGTCTCATAAATCAAATGTCCGGCCAATTCCAATCAATAGACTCTCGACTGTTCTATCTAATACACAGCCCTCGAAATCAATTGTCTCGACTGCTTGTACTAACAAGCATTGTCCAAAAACAGATATTCCCATGATTCCAATTTCTACTGGGCCCATAGCAAATAGGACCAAATATTGTTATTAATAGTAAAAATATTAGCATATAGATTTTTGTGCGTAACGGAGGTCCTATATACTATGGTCCCCCGTAATAGCAGACCGCCTTCTAAATCAATTTGCCGGACAATTTCATGTAATGGATTATCTCCAAACCACACCTTCAGACAAAGTATATAGTCTCCTAAATCAATTGGTTGTACACTTCAAATTATTAGTGCACACGGATTATTTGGTTTCGTGCAACATTTCTTTATGATTCACATCTGAACAGCATGAGCTAGGCGGTATCCAAACGTCTTACGTATACACGCACGAACACGTAATACACACCAGACGGCGTGTGTGGTGGTATTACCTACTGGGCTACAGGGGTAAAAGATCGATCATTTACCCAGTCCAGCGTAATCCTTATAGCACTTCCCCCCCCTCTGAACGGCGGGATCGTTGGGACATCGGAACCCTATACCATGGTGCGTCTGTACGCGCTTCGTTTCATCACCTGAGGAACCAGGGTGATTTGTTTTTTGTTTTGGGGATGCATGCGCAAGAGAGGTCCGAACCCATGACCTGAACGGCGTCAAATGTGAGAGTTTTTCCCTACTGATCTGCAGTATAGGGGTAAAACATCGATCGATCACCCAGCCCAGGGTAACCTTGAACAACAACACTCCCCCCCCCCCCGTCTGAGCGACTGGAACTTTGGGGCGTCGAAACCATATAGGTACGTACACTGACCTACCCGCTTTCTCTCAATACCTGGGGAACCTGGGTGATGTGCATCTCTTTGGGATGCACGCGCAAGCGTTACTATAGAAGAAACGTTCTAATATGAGGTTCAAACCCATGACCTGGACGACGTCAAACGTGAAGGTGTTACCTACTAAGATATAGGGGTAAAAGATCGATCGACTACCCATCCCAGGATAATCCTTATAACACTCTCCTTCCCTCTGAGCCGCGGGATCTTTGGGAGGGGGGTTGGAGCCTACACCCGGTGCTATAGAGAGTGCGAGGGTGGGCCCCGTTGGAAGCTCAGGGGCCTGGGCTGCCACAGGAATTGCATTGGTGGACAAGGGGATGGACACTGGTGAGGTAGTGGTGCAATGGGGATTGCTTTGTTTGGGGGGGGGGGGGGGGTCGGGAGCCGGCAGCGGTGTAATTGAGATTGCGCGCCCGGGCCCCGGGCGATACGAAGAGGTCAGGGCCCTAACGGGGGCTATATTGCGAGGCAGAGAGGAGGGAGCCACTAGATATTGACGTGGTAGCTGTGTGATGGAGGCTGCATTGGGAGGCTGTGATGAGGGATCCACTGAATGCTGAGGTCGTAGCAGTGTAATGGGGGGTACAATTCGTATTCGAGGGGGGGAGTGCGGGCCTGTAGCGGTGCAGTGGGCTGATACTGACCAGGCGATGGGGCAATAAATATTGCGGCGCCGATTTGGGAGACAAGCTGGTACTATGGTTGATTGCCGCCAGAGAACCAGATAGCGGGGCAATATCATAGTCTGTCACCCGCCTGCTATTTGTCCGAGATGTAAACCTGGTCGGTTGACGAGCAGAAGTAGTCGCCGTCACTGTGCTTCCGTGGGCGTTGTTCGGGTCGGGGAGTGGTTGCGCTGTTGCCGGATCGGAGGCGGGTGGTTGAGCTGGACGATGACATACGGCGGGTCGGCATGTCGGAGTTTCTTGTGTCGCTGTTTGTTATTGTTGTCGCGGTTATGGTCGTCCTTTGGGCGCCGTCGGGTGATCGGCAAGCGGCCGTCCGAACAGCTCGCCATCCGCTATTTGTGTTGGCGTCGAGCGGCGATGTGATCGGCCATCGAAGGACATGTGTGGTGATTCGAGGGGTGAAAAGCCCCTAAAAAAAAAGCGCCACCAACCTGAGTATCTTGATCCGTCCGAGAGTACATTGGAGTTGGTCACGGTCGAGATGGACTCGGGGGCTTCCTGGAGGGTGGTGGTGCTCGAGTGATAGAAGCCCTATATGGCCGATACACCCGACGAGATGGCTGCCCGACTGTCCTCGAGGACATTGTGCGTTGATATAATCTGTCGGATCGACGTGTGTAGGAAAACAATGGCCATGAACTCCGGTATAAAGCTCAGAGGTGCTGGAGTTAGTGGTAGTCACGCAGGGGTGGAGGAGGTCGAGGTGGTGGGGGCGGGGGCTCAAGCGCCAGTAGATACCGTCGAGACGGGGGGAGCAGCGGCCGTAATCGTGCTGGTGGGAGCGGGGGGGGGGGGCCTCGAGAGGCAAGGGTCAGGGCTTCCGACCCCGGAGAGATGCCACGACGAGTTCTGCTTGCGCTCCCGCCCTTTTCTGCTCGTACGTTGGGCGATAGATCAATTAATGGACGGTTGCCCCCACACCACAGTCACGAAGTTGTCTACAAAACAGTTGGAATTGCCCGGGCAAGTGACTCCAAGGACCGTCTAATAGTAGCAATTGCACTTGACGCGACAAAAGTCCTTGGACACTGGATTTTCTTTCGGGTATGTTAGGACAATAGACTCGGCGACACGTTGTGATGACGCTTTGTGGCTGTTTCATCTTGATCTCAGAAATATGGTGCCAGCGAAAGTGGGTGAACACCTCGTACGTGCACCGCTAATGTTCGTCCATCAGGTTTCCAAGATGTGAAAAAAAGAACAAAAAAAACGGCCTCTTGCCACTATCTAACCCTTGCGATAGTGGCGAGAACAATACGCCGCTATCTTTATGCCGCGAGGTTTTTTGTTTCGAAAAACATACACGATTAATCATGCCCGGGTGCTGTACACGAGAACCAATCGTATGATAATGTACGAATGTTTGTACGGGTACTGCAGATCTTTCCCACAGGCACTACTGTGTGGCACGGCCTACCTATACCTATACACTTGGGGTGGCGACATGGAAAGGAAGAAGATGGGAGAGCCACAAGTGGAACGATAGCGCGCGGTCTAGATTTTGATTTTTTTTTTTTTTTTTTTTTTTTGATCCTCCTTGGAGATCTGGGTAAAAAAAGCTTACGCCCAATACTAGAAAGGTGCAGGGATAGAGAGGCTCGAACTCTCGACCTTCTGCTTATGAGACAAACGCTCTAGCCGACTGAGCTATATCCCCCGAATCGCTTGAACAATAGCTATACGGTGCTCTGACAATTGGAATTGTCCGGACAGATATGTTTGGTGACTCGCTGTGAAATGTTTTCTTTCCTGACAATTGATTTCAGAAACTGTCCGTTAATTCGAATCGTCTGAACAATTGCAGTACAGTGCTTCTCAATATTTAGAATTGTCCGAACATTTTATTTCGGACACTATCGAACAATGCGAATTGTCTGAACAATTAAATCGGAATTGTCCCGACAAATATGCTGGGAGGTAAGGTTCGTACTCGATGCCGCCCAGTGGGTCATGATCCCACGTCTCTCAGCCTTAGCAGAGTGGTCTTGCTGTTGAACTCCGACGGCTAGAGTGTATGACAGCTCGGGCTGAGACATCAGTCCGATGACAGGATGAGACAGGGAGAGAGCAGATGACGAGTGAGACCCGAGGGGCGAGCAAACGTCATCCCTCTCGAGGCGCTCGGGTTAAAGGACAATTCAGCTGTGGGCCTTCTTGAGTCCTACTGCGGAGAATCTACTACAGGCGGAATAGCCACCGCCGAGGATCCGTCAGCGGAACGTGGAGCAGCAAGCTCCGTGGCGAGATCCAGATATTTCAATCTCCCGAGTTTCCCGAGCAACGCGGGTTGGCAGCGCTTTCTCGAACGGACCCTGAGGTTTTGACTACATGGGTAGGTGTGTTGGTTCCGGGGACATGGTATCCACGGAGACCGCCTATTTATTTGTAATTGTCCCCTCAAGTGATTTCACAGTCTGTCGATCAATAGAACGAATTGCTTGAACGATTGATTCGGGTGATTTACTTGAATTGGGTTTGTCGGGGGAGCTGCTTTGGGGAAACGCCCAGTATTGGGAATCGTCCGGACATTTGGTTTTGGAAGCGATCTACAAATTGGAATTATCCAGACAATCGACATTTAGGTTGACTCTTATGGGAGCCGAAACTGGGAAAAAAAGGGGTTGTAGAGAGATCCAGCAATAATTTCCTTCCAGATCTGACATGTCGACTCTTATCGATGGCCAAAAAACGGAAATCTCTGATGAAGTAATTTCTGCGTGCTTCGAGCGGAAATGACCTGGCCACACGAAACCAGACTCCAGTTTGTCCTGTGCGGTCCCAGAGCTGCCCAGAACTGGTTTTAAACCCCACACAGGGGTACAACGTGGCGGGCCTAATACTTGTACGTCATCGCGACTACTGCTGTACTCTATCGGTATCTCTGATACCGTACCCCGGCATAGAGCGGTAGCTAGAGACTCCAACCAAGCTGCGGTGATGGCGACCAACTGAATACACCGCAAGCCCTTGGCGGTTGTTGTTGTGTGTTAGAGCTTTCACCGATGTCAACCCCAACGAGTTTGTGTGAGTGCCGTGCACTGCTGTGTGTCCGCCGAATTAAAGTATTAATGCGGTTACTCCTCCCTCTAACCTCCTCCCCACTCAAACGAAGCCCCGGCATACATACACAAAACACCATAATAAGATCGGAAAAGACGAGAAGTTCCATAAACGAAGAAGCCGGGACACACAAAAAACAGAAGTTAATGCTACGGTACTGTAGTAGTTCTGTTTTCCGGGTTCAACTCCCATAAGGGCTGTAAAACGAAAGCTGGCAGCTACTTGTAGAGCTACAGTACTGCGCATTTGGTCAGTATAGTACTGTAATACCACTCTTGTGTTGCCTCTACAACAGGATCGGGAGGTTCCCTGTATGCCTTGTATATGTGTTGCAAGGCACGTTGTTGTGCCTGCCCGAATACAGTAACTTACTACTACAGCAGTAGTACAAGCCGTGGCATTGGTCGAGTATGGGCGGCATCTGAAAGGAATTGGGCGTACAATTCCAAGCTAGCCTCCTTTTGCCGAAGATCGTTTGAACAGTTCCATTTAATTGATAGCACGCACAAGGAATTGTTTGGACAATTCCACCGAAGAGGCGGCACCCGAGATCAAATGTATAGACAAATCCAACTTAACAATTATATAGACAGCACTGAAATGAATTGTCTGGGCAATTTTAATTAGTGGACGGTATCGGAAATCGAATGGTTTCGCCCTTTCTATTACAGTATCGGTGCCCGCAACCAATCGGCTCGATAGTTCCAAATGATTGGCAGTCTCCGAGAAAAAAATGCTATTACGGAGAGCCATAGTAAATAGGACCGAATAATGCTAGTAAAAATCGGGAAATATACAATTTTTTGTCTGTACCGTAGGTCCTACTTACTATGGTCCCCCGTAGTAGAGCAATTCCTATCCAAAGACAACACTCAAAAACTGTTTTTATCACACAATTACAATTAATATTGGTATGATGGTCTTCGCAATCAATTGTCTTGACAATTCCATTTCATAGGCAATCGCGGAGATCAATTAATTGTCTCGACAACTGTAATTAACGCACAGTCTCCTTAAGTCAACTGTATATGTACACAAGTTTATTATTATAGGGAGTGTTCAGTACTAAGAAATTACAGTACCACACACGTCTGCAGAATACGTAACAGAGCCTGGGTCCTGACGTAATGCATCGCGAAAGTATGAACACAGCAGTACCAGCAGTATTTATATAATATTGTTACGGGGGGGGCATATTAAATACGACCAAATACTGTTACTAAAAATATATTAAAATATAAGTTTGTGTATGCACCATAGGTCCTATTTACTATTGTCCCCCGAAATAACAGTTGTCCCGAAATTCAACGCTTAAAAAACTAAGCGCAAAAAAAACAGCGTCCATCACGTCACCCAGGTTCGATTCCAGGATGTTGCAACACACAAGCCGGAACGAAGGTCTGTCAATTTTCATCTGAACTTTCACGCGCACGTGATGATGGTGATAGTGGTGTTCTCACCTTAGCTCGTTTTCCTCAAATCCAGTCTGTGGTCACGAAACAGGCGCTACTGTCGTAGCAAAGATGCTTATGGATGTGGGAGAAAACAAACCAGTACGGCATACTGCAGCAAGCACGGCAGTATCATACGAGAGTTCGTGACGGCAACGGTACAACTGAGCTGTGCGATACCATCCATACGGTATATATTTTTACGGGGGTCCATAGTTAATAGGACCAAATATTGTCAGACAAAATAGGTAAATGTAAAGGTTTTTATGTATACCATAGGTCCTATTAACTGTGGACCCCCGTAATAGTTGCAACCAAATACCACCAGCAAGATATATTCATGGTATTATATATGTAATCTCGGAAGAAAAAAAAAAAAAAAACTTGAAGCGGCACCGGAGAGAGGAAGGAAAGGACCTAATAGTAGAAAGAAAAACGAAGCAAACACTCGCTCAGCTCGGGGCGCAGGCCCGAGTTCTGGTATACGTCCAGCTGACGGACCAACATAAGGACTTTACAAGAAGACCAGACGGAGGGTAAGAAGACCAGACGGGAGGGAAGAAAACCTGAAGAGGGTTGAGACAAAGGGCTGACAAAGAACAGAAAACGGGCAATCTTATCTCTATGATTAGCTGGTGAGTCAAGAACGACACAACGGACACAGAGAGGACAAAGGCAGACGGACCAAGCGGCGGGGGGCGGGGGTTAAAACGTAATCGTAAAAAACATCGGAACAACAGAAAAATACAACGGGTTCGAACACAGACACAACAATGTCGTAACTCAGCCGACGTATGATGGCAGGACACGGGGGATACCGTCGATTTCGCAAGGAATAGGGCCTAAAAAAACAACAACAATCGAAGTCAACAAACGACACAAGAATCGTAGCACGGCTATATGCAATGTTCCCTACGTAGGCGTCTCAACCAGAAATACGGCCGGTGCCAAGACTCAGAAAGGGCCTTCACTTTCGTGACCGGCCTAGCTGCTGTTCTGTTGCTGCGCCATCTACAAGGCGAATCCTCTTCCTCCTCAATCCGGCCGCTGGGCCAGACGGTTGTTGTGCACCTCAAGAGCTCGTATATTTTCTACGTTCTGCTTCACCTTAACGAAGCAGCGCTTCGTGTACTACTGCTCTGCCGCTTCCTCAACACGTCTGAAACACTTGCCCGACTTCTTCGCTGCCAGCACCCATTACTTCGCTTCGACGGGCAAGTTGAACAAGGAGTGGTTGCGTTCAATACATCCCATCCAGTCTTGCTCATGCCCTCTCAAGCAGCCATGCCCCCCTTCCTGTACCCCAAACACCACACGTTTGAGTAGTCTCTTGTCACTCATACCACCCACGAGCCCCGCGAAAGGTATCGGTTGCCTTCGCACCGTCGTCACGACGTTCTCACAACCAGTGTTAGCCAATGCCCCTGCGTTTGTGGTAGCCGTCGCGAGATCTGCTATTCCATCTGATGCAGCAGATGAACAAAAGGTGGTGATGTCCGCAGCATGGCGAGATGGATCACTGTGGGGCTACACGTGACACACCCGTATATCATGGTCTCCATTACCTCGGCGTTGAGCATTCGTACCTTCAGCCGGAGCGACCAGGCGGGTTGGTCGTGCAATGGGGAACTATACCATCATGATGTAAATTTTCAGTAGCGCGGTTCGGTTAATTTGGGCAGCAAGGTCGGCGTCCTTGCACCCAGTTTCTCCAGTGGTAAACAAACTTGGTGGGGTGGCGGGCGGTCTCAGTACCGAAGGTGACCTTGTCCATGCGATTCATAATCAGGCGCATGGTCTCTGTACTGACATCCAAGACAGTCAATTTGAACGAACCACACACTGCAACGATATCTGTCACCTTCGCAGGGCTTGTTCCTCGACCTAGAAACAGTGCTCGCGTCGTATGCATACCACATTTCTCCGATCGGTTGCATCTTCGGCACCGTCTCTTGAGGTATATCTCGCCCTTTCCTCGGCCCCCCGCTTCCCATCCCTCACCACATCTGCACGGGCGCTGAACAGCTCCACCGCCTCACGCAGTACGGCAGAAAAAGATCATGTCGAAAAACAACGGTGCGAGTACGCATCCTCGCCGTAGTCCCTGCTCCACCCCGAACCTGCCCGAATGTTCGACATCCTCCGTCCTGATGCACTCACGCATCTCATCTTGGGTGTAGCGAACGACACCGAGACGTGTTGGTAGTACGCGTAACTGAGCGAGCGCGGCCGACAAGAGAGTCCGGTCGACTGAATCGTATGCCTTCGCCGGGTCGACTAACCACATGTACGGAGGAGTGCTTTTCGTTCATGCTGATTTGTGAAGTTGTTAAACCACGAAGATCATATCAATAGTCGTTTGTTGTTGGGGTCTGGCGCCGCACTGCTCCTCTGGTGACATGTAGTTCCGCTCGCAGAAATCGCTTGAGCAATTGTTGATATCTTTGAGGGGAACCTTTCCAGCGTGTGTCACGAGCGAAATGCCTTAATATGTACCGAACTCCATTCTGGCCCTTTATTTTGTACGACACTATGACTGTGGCATGTGTCCACTGCCCCGGTTTGCCTTCGCCCTGCCTTATGGTGATGGCAAAAGTGTGGAACTGTTTTAAGATACGACGGTTGTCATTGCGATCTCCATCGAACGCGAGCTTCAGCAGCCCCGCGGTGTCCTAGTGGGGTCCAACCGCCTTTCGGTTTGATATGGTCGTAATGGAGTCATCCACTTGGAAGATCTGAGGTGAATGGTCGAGAGGTATGCACAGAGGCCATACCTTGAGATATTTGAAGATTATCGGATCGAGCTCTAGAGACTTATTTTTATCAAAAGGACGGAACCACTGTACGCACAAATCGCGAATCAGCCTCCTGTCATTACGAAAATTCCCTGTATGTCTTTGGTGTATTGAGAGCTGCATGCTTTCTCCCTCTCGAAACCCATCCCTTGGAGGTGCTTGTAGATATGAGATCGGTGACAATCTTTAATGCGCCCCTCAAGTTTACTGACGAATTCGTCGACGAGTCTCTGCCCACCTGGGCCCTCACGCATTCACGGCGGTTTTCAGCTGCTTTCAGGGATTTCCTGAGTTTGCTGCTGCCAAGGTCTGCGCGCATAGCGTTCTCGTGGCTTCCTTCTCTTGCCAAGCTACAAATGTTTTGTCCTTCGTTTCCTCACTAGCACACCACACCGACGGCTCTTGACTGCGCTTCGCACATGGCTTGATGTCAGCGGCAGTACTCTCCGCTGCCGGGGGTTTGCCATCAGTTGTTGGGTGTCGATCGCCCACTTACTTTCCTCACTCGCTTGTGCCAGACAGGGACAAAGCGTCGAAACAGCGGGATGTGTGTGGTGATCAGGTCGTGATCTGATTCAGGTTTCACTGGAGGAGGTCAACGCACAGTGACACTTTGTAAGAATCGTCTGTCCGGTTGCCGCGTAAGGATAAAGCTCAAGCCGATATGACCTTGTAGAAGATCCAGACTTCGAAAAGGGTGTGAAGTTCAACGCATGGGAGCGCTGAACAACATATTTACAAGGCAAAATTGATTTTCTGCTGAGAAGGCCAGCATACCCCGTCTGATGTCATTTAGCGTATTCTACCCCTTTGCACCCAACACTTTGTCATCGACGCAACCCTCCCCCCCTGCGTCAGTGCGAGCTCTATCATCGTTCATGACAAGTAGGTGTTTTCCATTGTGTACTTCAGCAATCGTGCCGCGTTTTGTGCCGAAAAACCAATTGTCACGGACTGATTTGTGCCTATCTCTAGGAGCGTACGCAAGCACAACCAATCACATTTCGATTTCGCCTTCGAGTTTAGTCGCGCCTTCATGAGTCGAACACTGGTGCACTCGATAGCCAGTTCATCCTTCTAAACGTTCGGAAAAATTGATTCCTTCATGGGTAACTCTACTCCGTGATAAACGGTGGCCTCCGTACCGCCTGTATGCCTGCTCCATTGTAGTACACAGTGAAATCTGATGCTGTGAACCCGTCGTGCTCATATCGTCTCGTCTCCTGCAACACAACAACACTTCGGGTGTCACACTTCTTTTGCCTGCAGACCTCCGTCATCGTCTCTGCAAGGCTAAGACCGTCGTTGTCGTTGACGGTGACGGCGCGGACATTGAACATCCCCACGATCAACTCGCCCGCCCGCGTCTTCAATCTTTCGACCCTTTGTACCCCTCCAGTAACTCGCCGCTTATTTCGGCCCCTCCTTCTCTTTCAGCGAGTATCTGTCCGTCTTCCGTTGATACCTCTTGTCATGTTCATCACCTGCTTCCCTCCTAAATGCTCAAACAGCCTCTCTTCAGACCCCTTCAGACCCCTATCCCTTTGCTGAAAAGCTCCTTCCTCCATGCACCCGTTTTACGGTCCTATCCCTATACCTCCACCATCGGTTTGTGGTTTACGCGGCAAAACTCATACTTCCTGGCTTCAAGAATCCCACCATCAGATTAGAGCAATAATTTCCTGGCGGGCTCTAGTAGTCGCAAATACTCCACCCCTTCCGTTGCCACAAGTACTCACATAGCTGGTGTTCGATTAGGTTTAAAAAGGTACCGGTAGCTCGTACGGTATGGCCGTTTCAATCTCCCCCTGAGCCAAGTGCCATCCTCTCCCTTGCAGTGCCCCACGACAATCGCCTCACTCGTATTCCTCGCTGCTGAAAGGCGCCTGTTGCTGACGCCCAAGGATCGCTTCCACAAACGGCAGCATGGGATCGGCTTGGGGGTGCGTTCTCGATGCTCCTAAGTTCCTTGTCCTGGCTTGAGTGCTCGCACCCATCCCTCTCTGCCTCCTTTTGTGCGGTTGCGATTTCATGTTCCTTGCAAGCTGCTTTGTTTCGGTTCACATGTTGCTGAACGGCTCCTCGCTTTGCTTCGATGACAAGGTCCTCAGTCGCTTGACGTTCTTCTATCGACAGCGTCGAAACCCAGGATGGATCCATGGCACACCCTGTGCCCGAGCCATCGTGACTTGTACGTCAACACTATTACGGGGGACCATAGTGAATAGGACCAATTATTGTTAGTACACATAGGAAAATATATAGGTTTTTAAGTATACCATAGGTCCTATTAACTATGAACCCCGTAATGGCGTAATTGAAGACCTTGCGCGATGGGTGTTGTCTCGCACGCTTCCTCCATGAGACGTGGAAGTAGGGGACATCAACTAAGGCTGAACAAGCCGAAGTGGCAGGCAGGGAACTTCGAAGGGTCGCACCGGACCTTTAGAACTTATCAAGAAAACAATATATGTATCCCATCGGGAGAGACATGGTTATCTCCGCGCCAGCCTTAGGCGAATTACGGCGGTATGAATCACAACAGGCCGCCAATCACACTATTGATACTGTGCTATGAACAAGGGCTATGTCGAACGCACCGTTTCAAACAAATACTTGCACTTCTGTTGCCCTTTCGTTACACCTCTTTCTCCAAACTATGTCGGACGGGATGGCGATGTGTACAACCACCGCTGTACTTCCAAGCCATGAGTATTCCTTGTACCCTGTTCTTCTTCGAAATACATGCTCTGGCGTCCTGCTGTGCTGCCCTGCCGCACGGCATTGCACAGCCCAACAATGAGCAAATCTTCCCCTCGAGAAAGTCTGTCATGTAAACCGAGGGAGCTGCACCCTATCGCGTAGCATTGCAAGTAAATAGTCTCCTTAGCACACTGTATGTACGTGTATGCACGTACAGTACCAGATGAGCGACAGCAGCTAAAACCTCAATAACCAGGCTACGGCTCGCGGCTACTCGTGATCTCATACGCGGCAAAGGAGACCAAATTCCTTGACTTGCATGATGCTCTCCATGTAACAATATGTTTGATGCCAGGAAACACAACGCCGCTCGATCTGTCTGTTCGCCACCACTGTTTTCCTCTACATCCAAGACAACTCATGAGCGGGAAGACGGAGATAAATTGACCTTCATCGGTCCACTCTCTAAAATAACAAAACATCAGGGAACAAAACCGTGCGACAGGCAGCCTTAACTTCACCCCCCGTCGTAAACGCTTGCTCTTGCACCCTACTTTAGCAGTTGATCGGCTAAACACTATGGCAAGAACATGATCACACAACCCAAGTTTAAAGCCTCACAAGAAACGCACGCTATTAAATCAAGGGCACTGTTCGGTATTGTGGTACAAGAAACAACCCAAGCTTCTGGTCTAGAAATTGTCACATCCGAGGCCAGTGTTCCGGCTCCTGACAATTTTATGGAGGCCGGCGTACTGCTGTGGTGTTGACACATCAATAACCAAACCTAGACATAATAGACGTAAACAATTGTCATTTATTTACAAAATGACCCATGCAGAACGCCGCGACAAACCTCGAATGGAGGCCCCCGCGTCTGTGTCGTGTCAGTGTCACCTGGCTCTCTATGGCCAGCCCCTCATCTCTTGGCTCCGTGTGCCACTGTTCACGGTTGCGGCAACAGGGTGAAACGACCATTCTCATCAACCCAATCAGGCATGCTATGTGCCAATATACACCGTCAGCATTTCTCCTGAAAACGCTGACTGCAACGACATAACAAACAGTACGCCTCTCGGGATTTTGGAGCATCCACACAACAGACCCAACTATTACGGGGGGCCAAAATCGAAAGGACCTACGGTACACACAAAACCTAAATATTTCCCTTTCCCTACCAACAATATTTAGCCCATTTTTTCTATGGTCCCCCGTAATACTAAACAGGACACATAGGACGGCAAAGCCTACCACGAACACAGTATGCGTAAGTGTTGCGCGTTCTCTTTCGCACAAAGCTCTGTGCCCGCGCCGACCTTTTGAATGATCCCAGAGGAGAATCCAAACAAACGCAAACGTATTACGCGCTGTGTTTGTATCAATGAACGAACGTCGAGTGAAGCACAACGAACAAGCACATCACTATGTTGGGAATGCTGCTTGCTATTACGGGGGTCCATAGTTTATAGGACCTATGGTATACATAAAAACCTATATATTTAACTATTTTTACCAACAGAATTTATTCCCGTTAACTATGGACCCCCGTAAGAGTACGTGAAGTCCACGTAGTACATGAGGTATCAATATGTGAGGTGCGTCCAAGTACCCCCCGTCATTGCAGTCGATATCATCTCGCGGCGGTGGCCGCAGCTTTGCCCAGCGCAAACCTCAACCCTTAGAGGGTCTCCAAGTTCACGATTACTACAGCTGGCAACACACATGCATGCATTGTCGTTTCATAGTGAAGACCACCGTTGAGACGCGAATCAGCCAGAAACAAACATGTGTCGTCCGAACAATATGCGAGAACGGAAAAAATTCCCCGTATATATCTATCCCCTATCCCCGCATAATAACCTAGAACATTCCAGGAAAAATCGCATGTTTGCGTCCGCCGGGTTCGCCAGTTGGTTTCTTGTCGTGGCTGACGTAGGGGACCTTCAGTTTCGTATTCTAGCATCTCCTCTTCCCAGAGACTTATGGTAAGTGCCGTCACAACTCTATCTATTATTATCACCATCGTATTGATCACTATTGTTCTACTGTTATCCATCACTGTCATCATTAACAATCATCGCCATCATTCTCGTCATCATGACGGACCGCCGGTGAGGGGGTTTTCAACCTCTGCGGGAGGCGTGTTGACGACCGGGGACGATGCATTCGGTTTGGTGTCGCACGGAGCATCCCACGTCTTCTCCGTGCCCCGACATCGTCGTGCCAGCAGTACGCCGTATGAATGACCACGAGAAATCACGTAAATCGTGGCTAATGCAGTGTACTCGAAATCGGGTACCGTACCGATAATCGTTGTATTTCACGGTACTGTCCGTATTTCTCGGGCGCGCTTTTTGGGTAACGCCAATTACCAAATATAAATACATGTTATATGCTTGAAGTCACGCGGGCAAGCTTTGCGCTATGACGCGCTCTGACTAAACGAAGTCCCTTGATGGCTGTTCTCACGCGGCCCGTACCCGTATTGCGTGGATGGTTGGTAGTACATTTTTGCCTCTATATGTGGTGCTAATCTTCCATGCTTTCTTGTCGGTCAAGGTTCACTGAGAAAACGATGGTTGGTGTCATAGTCCCCGCACACACTGCTACATAACGGTGTACGATCGATGGTGTAGACACAGCAGCAGCCGCACGCAAGCCCCGCTTCACTGCACGCCTAAAACGTCAAATCTCTTCCCGAACCGAAATGACTTAAATATATTCCCGCAATGAAAACGGCATATTACGGGGGTCCATAGTAAATAGGACCTATGGTATACATAAAAGTCTTTATGTTTGCTTATTTTCACTACCAATATTAAGTCTTATTCACTATGGTCCCCCGTAATATTAAATGTCGTGTGCTACTACGGAACATATTCATCAGAACTATGCACGCTTACTCAGTGAACATACTGGAATATATTGGTTCTGGTGTATGTGATGGATCCTTCTTACCATGGTCTCCCGACATAGGATAAAGGCAGCACAGTTTGGACAAAACTGTCTGATCGACGCGGCGTCCCCCAAAATACGAGCTTCTCAACATGATTGCAATCCGATTCATGATTGATGGTTCGTCGGGTTTATCCGATCTTCTTCTCTTCAAGCTCGATGGTTGGGCGAAGTAGGCTGTATCGTACGGGAGGGATCTCAAAAAGAAAAGGGGGCAACCTTACCGCCATACGCCCCATATATGGTGCCTGGTATGTACGTGTCACATTGAAATTGCAGGGTTCTTCCTTTTCGATGTTGCACGGTCCGCCTTTGCACGTTTAGCCGCAGATTTTCCAGTGGGGTGGCACGCGCATTGTAGTCGCTGCTACCGCACCGAAGTTGTTGCCATGCACCTGAACGACAAAACAGGCTAATGTGTTGCTTTCATCGAAATGACCATATCTGTTGCTTTCCTCCGACAGTGGAGTTATCCGCGTGACATCGTGGTTTTAACAGTCGTTGGCCATGTCAGCACACTGGCACCTTAAAACGACATCCTGAGTTCGAAACAAGCACATGAATTCGAACGGAATCCGAGGACGAAACGTTTGCGCGGAGTCCTACTTCGCTCTGTATCCCTTGACTCTCGTTGCAAGCGATTGTTAGATTGGTGACCCCGGACTTTGGAAAGTGATCTTCCACGTATACGGCCTTAAGTGATCATCCTCAGAAAGTGTGGCATATCGAAAACACTACGGGCATGCTACCACGCGCCTAACACCTTTTGACAATAATATTTTGACCGACAGGGTTCCTATACAGAAACAATGGTCCGTTCCTCGCTTATTTTTTATGTACAAGGTATGCGATACCAGGTGCCGGACAGGTACCGGTACGCAACTTGAAGGTTTGCAAAAAAGCTTCACATCTCCGAAGTCAAGAAATCTGGCAAGGCACAGGTTTGGCCCCAATGGTATCCCCTGTTTCGGAACATGGCTAGGCTTGCTTCTTCCATTAGGCAAGTGTCAACTATGCTGGTAATTCACTGCAAAGATCATTTAGAAGTTGCTAAGGCGGGACGCGACGAATTCGAACGACCGTTTGCCCAAGTGTGCAACAAGCTTAATATATCTGTAATCGTTGCAAATCGTTGTGTCTTTCTTTTCGCGACACCTTCGTTATCGCATGTTTCCAATGGCTGGGGAGCTGCTCGTTTTTCTCAAAAAACGTTGACGACGATGTTGTGAACGCACTGGGCGATTTTGCACACAGAAAATGTACGGACGCTATTAACGTCCTGTCTTGCGTTCCGGCGCCGTCCCTGCCGTCGCACGCAAACGACAAATATAACACATCCCTGATTGTTTTATCTTAGTCTTTATGGGGCCGAACCATCTGTGTCGATCGATGAGTGGAAAAGCACTCGTCCGACGCAGGTAAGTGTTCATTTTGTCTCGGATTTTCGGTTATCTTCCGAATGTGCGTAGCTTCGTTTTAGTGTTGTCAAAAGTAGCCGGCGACATCCGCGTCGCAGCCGAGATCGCAAACGACAGCAGCGTGCGTTTTCAAGGGTTTCACTGGTCGCGATATGACCCTTTTCCAAGTGCACGCAACTCTAAGTTTGTTTGCGAAGTCAATGGCGACGTCTGCACACACTCCCTGCCCAAACGTACCTAGGTGGACGGCCACCCACCTGTCTCAACAGGTGCCCTTTTGTCCCAGAGGCTTACTCTTACGAATGTGCGAAGTCCTCTACTGAATTAACCTTCTATCAAACTCCTCACGCGTTTTGTGTCATTGTTGCGAGAGCGTAGGAGGCGAGTATGCCGTGAGCGTTCATTTATTTAACATTGGAAGAGTATTCTTCAAAGTTTGTTGTGACTTGTTGGTGTTGTGCAGCTCTTTCCTTCGGCGCGGTTGTCATTCATCGCGTGCACGCCCTGCTCGTGCTCAATGTCTGTAGTGCAAATCTTCGAGAAAACACCCATGTCAAAACTGAAAAACCAACGGATCTGGTACGAAAGAAACGACGAAAACAATCGAAAACAACCAAACACTAGATTCACAAAGAGACATTATATAGTAACGGCAGGAAAATATATTAATGCAACAAGAAGATATGAAGACCAAGTACTCGCATATATCATGTCAAAAGTGTTCATCCTTCGACTCCTTGCTTACACAGCTTGCGTACCCTCGCGATTAGTTGCCCCACAACACAACGAGTACAATAACCACCAACCCCGGGAAAAGTATACAACAAGAAACGTCAGTGAAAACAAACGTCGATCAAGATATGTACTACACAAACTCGCAGGGTAAGGAAAGTTCACATACATCCTCATCAAAAGAGCCTCTCTTAAGATACCTGCCACCCTTACAACCCATGGGTGACCTGTTCGAGGAATTGATAAATACGTCAAGAGAAGGCTTGTAAAAACAACCCCTCCGACCCCTCCCCTCAAAACACTTCGATACTCTCAAGCCACGCTCGACCCTGGCCATCGTCCCATTCCCCACACGTGCGATACATCTGAAACGATTGCTGGTTCGCGGACCTCCGGAGGGAACATACACACTATCACATCTACGGCACACCGGCCAATAGCGCTCGATGAACACAGCTTACGTATAGGAATAGCGTGTACTGTGTGAATTACTACGAGCCACTTAGACCGTCCTAGCAAACAATTAAAAAACAGCCAGGATATTGAAGTACACCGTTCGACATACTAGGTCGACTCCGACGGGCATACAACAACAAACGAACACCACTCACATTCACGTGTTGGACAAGTACACACGCACAACCCACAAAATCATCCCACGGTAGCCGACCACGGCACTAAACAAACACAGCTAACGAAGACGTATCACCATCTACGTGTGCGATATTTTCACACGCGCAGCCTGCGACGTCTACGGCAGCCGACCACGGCACCAAACGAGCTCACCATGGCAAGAGATAAACGCGCCGGCAGGGACCCAGAGCGAAACGAGTTCACGCGCGCTACGGTCGAGTTGAATCAGTTGATCGCTGACGCTTCTCATTGGAGGATATTTCATTCCTCGCCAGAGGAGCAGATTGCGAGAAAGCCCGATGATCAATTCCTTGGGATACATGCGTACGGTATATCACGAAACATATTTTTAAAAAACTCTACGTTCTCCAGCGATATGGGGGAGCTCCTCAGTGGAGGAGGTCCGTCAGTCAGAAGCTCCTTAACCAAGTAGTGGTACTTCTATCATAACCACGCCGCACACGTTCGGACTACAATGTCACCGAAACGTCTGAAGTCACCAAGAATGAACGGAATGACGGCAATGCGAATGCAAAAGCGGCAACGACGCAGAAAATTCTCTCGTGCCACGAATGTAAGTGTGGCCGGTCGTCCGGTGGGTCGTGGACTCACCCGTTCGGGCGGTCCCATAGTTCCATGTTCTCGCACAACGTCGACAGCAAGCCGTCGTTTTACAATCGATTGCGTCGAGGGTCGATCGTGTGTACGCAGGTATTCAGCACGTCGACCCTCCACTGCTTGATCAGCTTCCGTACGCTCATGTATAGACTTTGTATCAACTCAACCAAATACCGGACCCGCTTCCAGCTCCCACACCTGGATGGTTTCTTCCTAAGCGGTGGTACAACAGCCACGGAATCTCTTCGGCGGCCATCGCCGTTTCATAGCATGTCGTATACACGTGTTCACGCTTGTGCACAAGCTACACGCCATACAAAAACACCGCGCCTCATCCACTCTTGACAATCGGGATTTCATTGCCAGATCTGTTCGCTTGAACGCTGCTGGAACACAAAACTACACTCCATGACAACAAACTGCAGGTACCTCTCTTGGCTCTATTCCAAATCATATTCAGATTCGTCTCCCTCTATCCTCACCAATTCCTATTTACACCGCTTACTTCAACGTATCGAACTTTGAGATGAGTGACCACGATACAACAAAGGGTGGCAGCATCGAGTCCTGCCCGGGTAGCTAAGAGTCAAGACGCCGTTAGAGTGGAAGGGCCCGCCTGATTGGTGTGCTCGGGTTCCTACAGAACACGAGAAACTTTACGAAACACTCTGCTTAATTAAATTCACTGTGTACACACGCTCACCTGCTTCAACCATGCAGGCCCGGCTGACAACAACTGCTTGAAAGCTTCCAACAGGGCTGCAACGCAAAATGGTCAATGTTTCTGAGATGAGAAGCCATCCGTCAGTCAGAATCATCCCGCAACCAACGTACGTAGTTTCTCCGATTAAGGCTGCAGCACCTTGCCGTCCGTCAAACTCATCCCCTCATAAACGGTTATCCCTATCGTAAGATGACATGGGTTACTGGTCCGTCCACGACAAACTTCTCGCAAGTTTCGCAGCTCTCAACCTACACGACGAAACACACACGTTGTTTCCAAGAGATGCGCCGCCCACTTTCCGTCATTTAAAATGCGTACTCTAAGTGCTATTCTTTGCCCTCGTTTCCTGTCATCGGTTCGTTATCAGCATATAGCA
Organism: Macrocystis pyrifera; assembly: GCA_031763025.1. Taxonomy (NCBI): domain Eukaryota; class Phaeophyceae; order Laminariales; family Laminariaceae; genus Macrocystis; species Macrocystis pyrifera. Next base: position 7,199,725 of record JASSKH010000002.1, on the reverse strand, counting down.
TCACACCTACCTAGAACTCGCGTGCATTGTTGTATGCATATGCATCGACCCTACGCAGTAACCGCGCTACGTGTAGTGGGTTTTGGTGCAACATGCCGCCTTGCCATCACCGGGGTGCATTTCACAGAGTACCGTATGTACTTGTATGCCCACTGACCGCCTGCACGTGATCGTCTGGTACACGCAGTACCTTCTACTAGAATTACGCTTTTTAGCCTTGAACACGGCATAGCATTCATTGTTACGTTAGTCAGTCATGAACCAGAGCATTTGCGACGTAGTACAGTACAGCAATGCGCAGTGCAGTACAGTACTGTACAGTACAGTACAAAGCAGAGCTAAGGAAGGAGGTGCTAAAAGAAACACATACTGAGATTTGACAAGACAAGCTAAAAATCGGACACGTGGAACTCTCTGATTATCACAAAACAAGAATATCAGCCCAGACAACCTTCCCCGACCTACTATCTGGCGCACTCACTCATGGGTGTGAGTGCGACCGAAACCATATGGGAATAAATAACCCAGCCCAAGCGCCGATCAACCATTGCGTGGGCTGTCATTGACACACATATATACGTGAAACAAAAACGGTGGTGGTCTGAAAACGAATGGTGCATAATGAGTGTAGGAGACCCATCAGTGGGCTTAGTCTGGCCTCAAAAATCACCGGTGGAGAGGAAGATCGATCCTGGGGATCTGGTTGCTGATTCCCATGCTACTGTAGCCGCAGCAACTTCTCCGTCTAGCTAGCGGAACCCCTAAGTCGCCTCTTGCGCCCGTCATCATCGCCGCTAGCAGCGTCTGCATCGTCGTCCGAGTCGCCATCGCCGTTGGTGACGTCATCGTCGACGGAAAAGCCGTCATCGACGGAACTGTCATCATCCACGATATCATTATCCCCACCTCTACCCTCACTCTCCTCACCGTCGTCGTCCCCACCTTCGGCAGCATCATCGTCATCATTGACGCCATCAACCTGGGTGCTTTCGAAGGATGCTTCGCCCTCCTTGTTTTCTTCAACCGTTCGAGAAGACTCGTTGGAAACCGGGGACGGGGTGGCCTCCTCCTCCTCCGCATCGGTTTCCTCTTCCTCGGTGACACCCACGTCGTCACCGCCATCTTTTTCGAACGCCTCGCTAGGGCAAGATGTGTCCCACGTACCGTCGAGATCGCCAAGGCTGTCGTCGTCCCTGCAGGGGTTAAAGATAGAGAGCACGGGGCGCCAAATAAAGAAGCATTTATAACACATGTTTCCCCCCCTAGACGTCGTATTTGGGACATGTATGTATTGTGTGCGTCACCCAAAAATCCTGGAACTCGTTCCTTCTCAATTCGTGTACCTTATTCCTTGGTGTTGGCATCATTTTAAGGTAAGTGCTAACAGCATTCACATCCTTTACATGCGGTGCGTTTTCCAGCTGGGAGGCGAGAGCCTCGGTGGTTCAGTTGTGCCCTCCCATGCTGATAGCGTTTATTCCGGTATTTAAAAATAGCACCGTGGTGATGTTTCGTCTTTTATTTAAACATACAAAAGGATTGAACTGCTGAAAGCGCCTTGCGACGGTAGGCGCAACTCGACGCCCGTCGACGCGGAAACAACTAGGTTAAGTACTCCCACGATCAAAACAGAGGCACGAATCGCATACGTAGTTTGGGTAAGACAAACCTCATATATGACCCCGCATTCGGTTTACGCCAAACAAGGAAGAGAGAAAACAGAGCAGTAGATAATACATGGGAGGAAGAAACCAATCGTACGACAAATGATACTGTAAAAAACTGACATTTTTACGCCACGCCACCACCTTGTCGCAGGGGGGGGGGGTAATATTCAGAACACATGGGGTTCGCACTGCCACACCTTTCGACCGAGGCATCCCTTCGTCGAATACCGCCCTACCCGATATCGTCACAAGTCCCATTTTTCAGCGGTTCGGGATAGTAGCAATCGCTTTCGGCATGACTACAGCAGTAGCCCCCGAAAGTGTTAATCATACTGCACTTGCACTGCAGAACGACGTTTCGTTGAGACTCGAGCTATACGACACAGGGTAGCATATCGTGGGGGTATTTTATTTCGAGCTGACGAGGGGGCCTCAGCCGGGAGACTAGCCATCATCGTCAATGGCCTTCATTCGAAATCAGAGAGAGATCCTTATGTGAGTGTAGGCGGCGGAGAGGTGTCCGATGCAGCCCTACCGTACGATACGTCTTACCGGAGGAAGAAACAAGAGAGGTACTATAGTGTTTACCCGCCTGTACTGTGCAACGTACGCATGCCTTCGTGCAAACCCTTCGACTCGATCGCGTCATGTACCAACATAACAAATTGTATCTAACTGTAGCTGCTGCTGAAGCCACTCTACGCGTATCTCGAGTCTAGGGCATCCCCCATAGAGTGAGGTACAACCCCAGCAACCCCAACTCAGGCACCAAACGAGGGACCCAAGGAACCGCTTGATAGTAATTCCGAAGCAGTGGTGAGTGCCATATTGGCCGAGCTCCGAAACATGAATAACGAGCGTTTGTTAGCGCAACGCAACCAATTCCCCGTAAGCGTAATATTTTGACCGGTAGATTTTCATTTCATGAGCTCAACCAAGTAGATGCTATCAGCAAAACGTCGCAGCCCATTCTGTTTTTTATAGATGAGGTATGACAGTCCCTAGCCTGAAACACGTGGTACGATAAGTGCAACAGGTCACGGCCAAACAAGTTTGGACGGGCGTGGTTTCTCAAGATATGGAACTATCCCATATTGCTTGAATCCAATCGAACGTTACCGGGTTCTTCGTTTTACCTACGCCACCGGTCGACCGATGACTGATCATGTTGAGAAAAAGATGGAACTCCACGCAAGAGGGGCCTCAAAACGTCTTTGGAGCGGAGGGTATAGCTTTCACAGAAGAGGCTTCATAAGACTTTTACGTGCCCCTACTACGACGAACAGTCCATCCTGTAGCAAGGAAACTTACCCCGTGAGGTCGCACAAGCCTTCCTCGCAGACGTTGTCGCAGATGACTTGCTGCGGCGACGTTTGCACGCTGATCGCGCCGTTGTCAACGTGGTAAATGTTGTTGCCGTATACCTGGACGAAGAGCAATACACACCGAAACGATGCATGGGTCCAACGGTGAGATGCCAAACACAGGTGCGGAGCGTTCTGTGAAGTTGAAGTATTTTTTTTATGTTCTATGAAGTTGTAGATTCACCCTCAAGAAAAACACCTTGGCTCTTCCGTCGACCAACCCTCTGGAACGCAAGCGCTGCGAAAGCGAAATGTTCTGATGTTTCAAGTAGTACTGCCGTGCTTCACATCCGAGAACGTTCAGTGTGTGCTTCAACTAGGACTCTCCTGAAACATCCCAGGGAGAAAACAGTACGACACAATGCATTCGTCGTCGACGACCTCTTTCGATGGACACCCAACCACACCAAATTACTGCGACAAGAGCAGGGCGATATAAGGAGACATACCAAAAGGTTTTCGCGGCGGTGACACAGCAGCGTGTAGTGAATGAATGCGACCGCAAGAGGTTCGAGAACCTCTTTCATTTCCTCACACTATTGTTTTGCCCATACTGGTGTCCTTCCTTCACCCAGCCTCCCAATCGCACACCGGCTCCCTCGCAGTCGGAAACATTGTTAAACCTGACGGTGGGCGCGCGAGACATCGAACGGCGCGGGGATGATGACGAGCACGGGTTCATGGATGGCACACGGAACTTATTTCACACGAATTTTCTAGAAAAAAATGAAAAATACCCTATATTGTGTTTTCAATATGCGCTACAATTGATGCAGTTGTTACGAAAGAACCAAATCATGTTTAACCGAGATTTATATACCCTATTTGCGTGTTATGTTCATGAGACCATGGACTTCTACTTTCTTGGTTTCTCCAAGCCAGGTTCTGGGTGACGTATAATACTCCAGACGCGAAAACCTCAGAAATGCGTATTAGTAGGTGTACTCCTTCCGTAACGCATGTCTTTCGCCGGCGTAAATAACCCTATCTATGCACTTTGCTCGTAATACTCTTTTCTTAGCAAGGAATACCTGAAAGTATTGGAATCACCCCTGGAGCCTAAACAACCGGAGTTGAAGTCGCGCTGGTTGGAGCAGACGTTGCCCTCGACGACATTGCCGGACGACCCTTCCTTCATCTCCACGCATTCGTTACCGTACGTCGCGATTCGGTTGCCACTCACCATGTTACCGTTACATCGGTCCTCCCCGTACGTCCACTGAAACCGGCAAATGACACGCCCGTCCCGAAACGACAGAGAGGCCGTGGCACGTTGGTAAGATTAAATACATAGAAACAAGGGATGAGAGTTTGGTTCGTTTTGAGCAGCAAGAAAAAAAATGGGGCCCCTTTAAAGTGTTGACATAAAACGCCCGTTGAACACCAACCGCCGTACCATTCCTAGCAAAATCAACATATAATAATGGAACACATAAACCTTGGTTGGGTTGGGCTCGGTTGGTTCATACGTTACACCCCCCAACGAACGTGCGCAAGTTGGGGATAGTTACAAAACACCTACCAGCGCGAGTTTCTAGGGACAGCTACCGTAGACTCCATACTATACTAATTTGACGGCAAGCGGGCGATGTTCGGCCGAAAGGGGCGTTCGTGTATGCGACGGACCTCGGAAAGTGCAGAGGGACATATGCAGAAAACCGCCGCGACTAAGAAAATAATTCACACACACTAGGCCGGGGTATCCGATCGCTTTAGAACTACAGTCCCGTTTCGGGGACAAGCCAGTCAATTTCTAAGTAGTATGTCGCCAAAACTTAACTCGGTGTGAAGGGAACCGTAAAGCCTCCATAACATGACGTGGGAGGATATAATACAAGAATATCGTCTATTTGTCCATCCTCCCCACCACGCGCACCCGGTCGACGTACGTCCTACAAGGTATATGTATGTATTCGCCATTATTTCCGTCGGTTCCAACGAAAAATAAACCCTCCCGTAACAGTATGGATATTCACAGATACTATAACCTTTACCCCATCCACCTGTTTGGAAGATGTCCCGATGTATATGCCTTCCCCGTTTTTCCCGACGGTAGTGGAGTTGCCGGCAAACTCAAAGTCGTACAGGCCGCAGTGCTGGATGGTGTTGTCGGTGATGTTGGCCTTTACTACGAAGTTCTTGAGACGAACGCACTCTCCCCTGGAGGACGGTGCGGTTTTATCATCATCGTAAGTATTGGTTGGGTTTGAGTATGTAACGGAAACCAAGAACAAAGAGCACAGGGAAAGGCGAGGTTGTTGGGTCCACCACGCGTAAGACTCAACGCCTAAGCTGCGTCACTTCACAAAGATTATCGTGATTTGAGCCTGCAAGCCCGAAACGAAGGGCGTAGGGAGATGCGTATTGGAGACCATAGAAAAGCGCAGGAGGCATGGTACTATGCTGCGTTACACCATCTAAATTGTCAAAAATATTTTTCCACGAATGGATGCACGACAGAGAGAAAGCCAAGAATGGGCACGCGTTCGAGGTGACCACACATTCACTTCAAACTCTTTGTAGGGTTGACCGTTCTCGAAAGTGGAAACCGTGGCCACTCCGGAAAAGTCAGTGTGGTTTTTCTGTGTTTCTGCGGAGCTTTTTCGGTTGAGAGGGTATCTGACATATACCGGACATTAATAGTAGTATTTTCCGACGACCGCTACTAAGTACCTGGTACATAGTTACTCCGGTATACAGAGTGAGCTTGGACTGTGGAAGCAAGATCTACTCCTCGTACTTGTTTTTGGTTTGTTGTAAAATATCGTCGCGAACCATTCATTGTTGGATATGGCAAATAGGGGTAAAGCGGGGAGATGTGTCCGGCATTCTTTGTGCGGTCAGAGAAACTCCAATGGAACGCAAAGGACTAACTGCTCGGCTGGCATACGGAATGGCCAACGAAAACGCGCGGTCGTCATGACCTATTTCATCGTCGCTACGGGGATACGGCAGCATCGGGGCGCTCTCACGAAACAATCGGGCGGATTGTGGTCTTGGCTTGATCGAGTTCGAGGGAAGTGATGCTCCGCGGCAACGTTTGAATAGTGACCGACGTCAGACAAATTTTTGCCATGGAATTTTCAGCACGTTTTCTTGCAAGTCTAGGAATGATTGTTCGATCGAGCATTTTATAAGAGGGGGCTAACAACAAACAGTAGTGTAGGACTAGTGGCAGGATTCATCCGAACATCGTTTCATGAAAAAAAACACCTGGCACGGGTCTATGTTGTCAAGAGTGTCGTGTGATCATGTGTAACCGAGACAATACTCTCGAAATACCTGCACACCTTGGTAATACTAATGTTAAGTAGACTAGATATTTACATGTATAGCAAATATGAGTAGCAGTAATGGTAACATTTAGTCGCTGTAATTTACACAGGATACAACACCCGGTAACTCCCGGTGTTAAGTGTTGAGATGGGTGCTTGTAAAACACGAAACTACCCTTGGTGAAGGCCGGAAATTATTACGGGGGTCCATAGTTAATAGGATCTGTCTTATACAGAAAAAACTATATGTATACCTATTTTTACTAACAATATTTGGTCCTATTGATGATTCCCCGTAACAGTTCTCAAGTATGACTGCTAAAATGCTCTGAAAATTCAGTTGTTTTAACCTTTTCCTGGACGCCCGCAAAATATACTCTACAGTAATTCGGGATAAAATTGTCCCCAAACACTACGTGCACGGATTGTAAACAATGTCCCCCCAACACACCGAAATACGTGTTTGTAGTTACGACCAGGCTTGCATGTCGCCGACACAACGGTACGATTTGAATCAGCGCTGCTTAGTGAGGCAAGTGTGGAATACTCATATACAAACACGGCAGATTATGAAATAGCCCGCGAATCGAAAATATTGGATTTTGGATGTTTAGGCAAACATTTGCCTGAACACTTATTTTTCCCGCCAATACTCCGATAGAAGGTACTATTGGCAACGTCTAGCTATGTATGTGAACAGGTGACTGATCAGAGCGCGATGCGTACAAAAAAGTACAGGTATACGCATACATATATAGAGTACGACTCGGAGGTGGAAACTGCCGCGCAGTACGCAGTTAGTTATGTCTTCAATTATATACGCGCAAAATATGGATTGTGTATTTGAGCTTTGTGCATGACGAGGCGTTTTTAGTTTGGATGATTTTCGTCGTTTGGAGTGCTTACGAGTGATAGAAGTTGAAGCTTATTCTACTAGCAGTATTGATAGTCCGTCGGGTTCAGGAAATACAAAAAAAATGTTGTCATGCTTTTACTATTATTACGGGGGTCCATAGTTAATAGGACCTATGGTATACATAAAAACCTATATATTTACGTATTTTGACTAGCAAAATTTGGTCCCATTAACTATGGACCCCCGTGATATTAAAAAAAGCTTGCAGGCGTCGCGGTTGTGAGATGGTCCTTGCCCGGAATACAACGCAACACGTGTGCTGCCTTTCTTTACGGCGTATGCATGTCGCTTGTCCGGGGAGTACCGCCGCGTGTTGCGATTGTATTCACACCCATCTAACTGATCGATCATTAACAGCTGAGCTCTACGGCAATGATTCACCAGGTAGTAGGTGCTTCGTTAATTTCACTTCGTTCATGTATAAACTGAAGGCCCAGTTAAGAGGTGCAACCCAGATTACTCCCCAGGCGTACCGGTTGTGGCGTCTGGTCGGTAGAGGGTTGACGAACACCAAGTCACCGGCCGTCGCTCTATACATACATCAGCAAGCAACCGACTGGTACATACCATAGGGTCATTAATCATGCAGTTCGTATCGACGCGGCGTTTATGTATAACATTTATTTGGAGTGATCTATCGTTGCTGCGAGTGCTATTAATGCAGGTGATGAATAGCGTAGACTATAGCAGTACTTCGTATTAATAGTAGTAGCAGTAGTATTACGGGGGTCCATAGTAAATATGACAAAATATTGTCAGAAAAAAAAGCTAAATATTTAGGTTTTATGTATACCATAGGTCCTATTAACTATGGCCCCCCGTAATAGTAGTAGCAGTAGTAGTAATAGTAGTAGTACATACCGTGGTAGCACTAGTAAGGATGGCTTACGGCTGCGGTTTGGCCACATCCAAGCGGCGTCATGAGCACTACAGCGCGGGGCGCCACCATCGACGAAACGTACACCCAAAAATGAAATGTACCGCAGCAACCGTACACCGACTGACCCTGCGGGGTGGCTTCAATCGGGAAGGGTGCAGTTTTCACATTCTGTAAGCATAACGACTACCGAAGTTCTCGCTCGCGCTTCTGCAGACAAAGTACGTGAACTTCGAGCCAGGTGTAGGTACATGATAAGGGTTCGAATCGCTTGTCTTCTTTCTTTACGACTGCTGTATGTATCATTTTTACACTGAAAGAGGGCACGCTCAGACACTCACGTATGTATGCTACTTACAGGTGCTGTAATAGCGGGGGTACTTACCCGCAGTTTTGGATGGCCATATTCTTCATCACGAACCCTTCGACGGCCTCGGTCTCGTTTACCCCCAAACCGATGACCTCGACGCACTTGTTCACGAAGGAGTCCGCCTCGTAGGTCGAGCCGTGGAAACCGTCCACAGTAAAGCCCTGAAAACATGTTGGATTCATGGATGAGTTAGAAAAAAAAAAAAACAGACTACGGGGGAAGGTTACCCCGACCTTTAGGTACTAGCTAGTCCAAAAGACGTGGATTTCTTGCAAGTCAAACACGAATGATTGCGCATATGCTTTAAACCGACACTGATTCGCTTAAACCAATGTCTCCAAATACCCCCCCCCCCCCCCCCCCCCCCCCCCCCCCCCCGTTCCGTAGCCTTGCTTGTTCATATTCCTAAAAGAAACGTATTTAGGTAGGTCAATGTAGTGTGTCACGCAGGGGAATACATCGGTCTTACTTGGTTGTTGCACTGCCGCTGTCTTACTAGTAGGGGTTTTCATGAGTTTTTATACTGTACCAGGTTTCATGCTTCACTACCGTTATAGGCCATAGGGGCGCGCAAGAACCTTCGCGAATACTTGAGGCCAACGCAATCTTGATTCGAACTTTGTACTCGCTGACATCGGCACCAGAACAAAAGACAACAAAAAGTGTAGACTGCACGTTGCGGTAAACGTGATGTCTTGCGCGGCGATTTTCAGAAACAGACACTAATGTAATCCGCGCAATCCAAGTAGGAAGTGCAACTCCAGTGCGACCCTTTTTCGGGAGTGGTATCACCGTCGATCGAGCAAGATTATACACACACACCCCCGGACAAACTTTCAACCCGTTTATTTCCCCAATGAAGAGGGTGCTGAAGTCGAGCGATACGTTTGTCAGTGTTCGCGGCAAGTTCCGGGTTCAAAGTCACTAAATATATATATATATTCGTTGCGTGCGCCCCCCCCACCCATGCTGTGGAGATAATCGTCTCGGAAAATTCCCCAAGGGAGCGATTTATAATGCGTGTTGCACCGTCCTGCGAATACTGCTGTGTATCCACATCCACTACTATCATTAATAATATTAGACATCTTCTCGGGATAGCCACTACTACTGCTGTGACGCGCTTGCTTGAGAAAAGTGTTATTACGGGGGTCCATAGTTAACGGGACCAAATTATGTTCGTAAAAATAGTTAAATATATAGGTTTTTATGTACACCATAGGTCCTGTTAACTATGGGCCCCCGTAATAGGTGCCGAACCGAGATGAAGGCGACAACCATATTAACATGTTGGCGGCGCGGGGGCAAGCTTCCCATTTCTTTTTTTGGTTGGGTTGTGTCGTAAACTCGAAGTGCGACAAGTCCTGTGAACAGCATATATATTTTGGGCGTGTTGTGGCAGGAAACGGCAGCAGTATGAATTGTCGTCGTCGATGTAGGATGAAACTGCCGAACTATTCTATATATACTCCGGAGTTAAGAGTATAATCCATGGATGGATACTCAAATGGAGCTTCGGGTAGACCATAACTGTCTGCACTGACTGTTAGCTCTCACAAATCACACTACCGCAAGTGAGTGTTTTTTTTTTTTCAGGCCAACTGATCTCGATACATCACTCTTACGAAAAATCCGCTGTTGTGTCAAGTCATCCACCACTTTTGTTGGGACTTAAAAGTTCACCTTTTGTACGATACAGAGAGCTTGTTGCATTACCCATACCTCGTACCTACTATTTATACTGCTGCAGTATCTCGTTGTTTGAGCTACGGACTGTAAAATTACTGCTTCGGTCTGTACTCACCATCGACAACAGTTCAGAAATATGATGTCATTCACAGTTCATAAAGTCAGCGTAAACATCTTCGTACATCGGAGTAACAGTGATCTTACTATTATTGATACGGCGTGTGTCTGGCACTAAAGCAGTGCGGCTTACACAGCGAAGATACACAGCAGCAGTATCAGGTACCACCTGTATACACATGCAGAAGGATATATAAGGGGGATGTACATTATTGGCATGACGTGGCACCACCTGCGCCAAAACATTTCACGGCATCGTTCATTCACGGCATACCACGGTACCTTCGACGGACCTCCACGGCATAGCATGCAACCCTAACCCTATCCCTAACCCCAAGCCATACACTATCCATAACCCTAACCCTGGCCTAACCTAGGTGCCGTGGACACTAGGGTACCCTGGGGGTTGCCATGACATGCCGTGGGGTCACCATGGAGTGCCGTGGCGGTTGCGGCTGGGGTTGCCATGGTACCACCCATGCATACCATGCCGGGAACCCCCGACGGCGTGCCATGTACTCCTATGCCACGCAATGGGATGTCGTGGGGATGACATGGTATGCCGAGGGCGGTGCTATGGTACTGCCACGGCATGCCCACGAAAAAGTAAAATAAGTAGTGTAGAACCCTGATATATAGTGCATGGTGAAATATCCCCAGCCGAGTATGAAGGAAAGCTAGTGATGCCGGGCTCCTGCCAAGTGCAGGCGTGTAGGGGTGGTGCTGTAGGTGATCTATTTCCCCGTGACGATATACATGATAGTGGCAGGCTGAAGATAATCGTAGTCCCAGAACATATAAGGACTCGTATCGGTGCGTGATTACTGGCTGCTGCTGTGTGCTAAGATGCCAAGAGATCACGATACTAATCAAAGTGGCCGCACGTATGTATGTATGTATGTATACATGTACAACATTACATGCATTCTAGTGCGACCAGATACCAGGTACACTTGAGTTCCAACCACAGTGTCAAGCACGACTGCGGAAGGTTATTATGCTGTATACCAGGTGCACCGGTCGATGTCCCCTGCAGCATTGCCCCTAAACGACGAATGGCCCCCCAGAGTATTACCCGTATAGGCTCGTAAGGCTGACAGTGGGCTTGACCTCACGACTGGTTGCTACTGTACCGTACTTCTGCAATTGGGTCGGTGCCGGCGTGATAAATCCAGAGTACAGATTTCGTGCGTAATACATGAATATGTTTATTTTTACACCTAACACACGATACGTCGAGCCGGAAACAAGCGTGTGCGAATCAAGTATCTCTGCATACCAGGTGCCAGGCGTAGTCAAATGTGAACACAGAAATTCGCATGTTATACATACGCCCCGCAACGACAGTAACTACCTAGCTTGCAGATCGCAACCGTCTAACAGCCACGAGACGTATTGGGACGACTGCCAACATCACCCGCTTTACGAGTACGGTATCAGTAGTACTATGTTCACCTCAAGGGTTATCCACGAGTGCTCGATGTGGACGGAGGGTGAAGTAGACATGAGCACGGCACCCCGCTCTCCGACAATCGTGATCGGGTTTCCCTCCTCTCCTGCCGCATAGCTCCGCAAACGGTCGGTGTACGTCCCGTTTGCAAGCACGATCGTGTCCCCCGCTTCGGCCCTGGAAAGCGCGTCGGGGAGGCTGTACACCACGTCGTTGTTGACCGAATTGAGGCCAGCCGAGGAAGACGACGACGGGGAATCATCGGCCGGTGACGATACTGCGTCCGACAAAACGTTGTACGTGTAGCCGCTGACCCGGGGCACCCGATGAAGACCCACCAAGATGGAGGCCGCCGGTAGTAGCGCGAAGCATGTTGCAGCCCTCATGGTCGCTTGCCCGTAAGTTTTTGACTTCTTGGCGGGAGGAGACACAATGATGGAGCTACTTCGCTCGTCGCTTCGTAGTGGTGGAGAAGGATTCCTATTTGGTGCTTGGTGCAGTGTCCACGGTGTAAATCAGGATACTCGTAGGTACAGTACTACCGGTTGTATATGGAAACCTCTGCCGATGCCTCAGGATAGTACCCTCTTGTCGTTGCAGTTCTCCTGGATGACGGTGGTACCGATTCGGTTGGTGGAGCTGGTTGCTGCTGCTGCTGTTGCTGTTGCTGCTGCTGCTGCTGAAGTTCCGTTAGCTGCTATCTCGTGTCACGTTATGCTGTACTAGGCAGCCGCGTTTCGTTTGCTTTTGTTTTTCGCTTGTCGGAGCAAAGCCACCCGCACGAGCACCGCAAGATCCTACCGGTGAGGGCAGAATATACCAGGTCTGCCACTTCAGAGGGCAACGTCTTTTTAGGATCGTGGGGTGTGTGTAGAATTCGCAGGAGGAAGAGGACAGGAAAGAAGAAGGTAGACGGAGTGCAGGTGGAGTGTGGGTGTGCGCCAGCATGTGAGTGCTGCTCTGCACTCTTCTGACACTTGCAGCTACGGTATCATGTACCATAATATGATTGACCACGAAGCAATTGCAAGTCGCATTCGACCGGCTACAATAATATTAATACTGGACTTAGAGTTATTTCGAAAACGAACGCTGATTTCTTATCACGTCATCCGTTGTTCCGAAGTCTGGCAGGTCGTTAATTCCGGAGCACTTGCCATGAAGTCGCTCACAGGCGTTCTCCTTGATTTCAGAGACGATAAAATGTTTTATATTTGTTTCTGCGTCACCAAAAAAAAAAAAAAGAAGCGCACCAACAACACCATCATGAAACGTATGGTACGATACTGCTGTGCGATCTTTCACCACAGGCTCGTGGAAAATTCGGAACGAAATAAATATTGCTGACTCCTGTGACACAGCCGCAATTACCACAATATCCTAAATATGTTGGCGCCGTTTGTTCACTAATACTCGGTGCGAAAGCCATCTATGTTAGGAACAAAGTGGTTCGACAGATGCAGACTACAGCAGCAGTAGTCGTACAAGCATTTCGTCCGACAACGATATTCCGGCAGTAATATTAATAGTACTCGTAGCGTTGTTAGTAGTAGTAGTAGTAGTAGTAGTAGTAGTAGTAGTAGTAGTAGTAGTAGTAGTAGTAGTAGTAGTAGTAGTAGTAGTAGTAGTAGTAGTAGTAGTAGTAGTTGTAATAGTAGTAGTAATAATAGTAGTAGTAGTAGTAGTAGTAGTAGTAGTAGTAGTAGTAGTAGTAGTAGTAGTAGTAGTAGTAGTAGTAGTACTAATAGTAGTAGTAGTAGTACTAGTAGTAGTAGTAGTAGTAGTAGTAGTAGTAGTAGTAGTAGTAGTAGTAGTAGTATAGTAGTAGTAATAATAGTAGTAGTAGTAGTAGTAGTAGTAGTAGTAGTAGTAGTAGCAGTAGTAGTAGTAGTAGTAGTACTAATAGTAGTAGTAGTAGTACTAGTAGTAGTACTAGTACTAGTAGTAGTAGTACTAGTACTAGTAGTAGTACTAGTACTAGTAGTAGTAGTAACAGTAGTAGTAATAGTCGTGGTAGTAGTAGTAGTAGTAGTAGTAGTAGGTAGTAGTAGTAGTAGTAGTAGTAGTAGTAGTAGTAGTAGTAGTAGTAGTAGTAGTAGTAGTAGTAGTAGTAGTAGTAGTAGTAGTAGTAGTAGTAGTAGTAGTAGTAGTAGTAGTAGTAGTAGTAGTAGTAGTAGTAGTAGTAGAAATAGTAGTAGCAGAAGAAGTCGTAGTAGTAGTAGCAGTAGTGGTAGTGGTAGTAGTAGGAGGAGGAGGAGGAGTAGGAGTAGTAGTAATAGTAGGAGTAGTAGTAGTGGTAGCAGAAGAAATAGTAGTAAGTAGGAGTAGTTGCACTGCTGCTGTAGTGGTACTAACAAAAGTATTAATAGTAATATTTTATTTTATTTTATTTTATTTTTTTACTTTCCAGCCCACTCGTATTACGGGGGTCCATAGTTAATAGGACCTATGGTGTACATAAAAACCTATATAGTTACGTATTTTTACTAACAAAATTTGGTCCCATTAACTATGGACCCCCGTAATACGAGGTTTTACCCTCGACGATATTCTGGACAAGCCGTGGTCACAGGTGCCGTCCCTTGTGCCCCCCCCCCCCGACACGTGCCTTTATTTTTTGTCGCGCGGTTCAGCATTCCCACTGCTCGTCTATTTTCATCGAATGTAGCCAACTCACGCTTTTTTGCGTTTTCCGCTTATCAATTTTTTATTAGGGAATAGTAGTAGCAGGAGTGTAAATAGTGGTAGTATGAGTGGTATTATTAGTAATAGTAGTAATAATGGCTGCAGCAAGTAGTAGTGGAAGCAGTAGTGGTAGTAGTAGTAGTAGTAGTAGTAGCAGTAGTAGTAGCAGTAGTAGTAGTAGTAGTAGTAGTAGTAGTAGTAGTACGAGTAGTAGTAGTAGTAGTAGTAGTAGTAGTAGTAGTAGTAGTAGTAGTAGTAGTAGTAGTAGTAGTAGTAGTAGTAGTATAGTAGTAGTAGTAGTAGTAGTAGTAGTAGTAGTAGTAGTAGTAGTAGTAGTAGTAGTAGTAGTAGTAGTAGTAGTAGTAATTGTAGTAGTAGTAATAGGAGTAGTAGTTGTAGTAGTAGTAGTAGTAGTAGTAGGAGTGGTAGTAGGAGGTGGAGGAAGAGGAGTAGTAGTAGTTGTAATAGTAGCAGTAATAATAGTAGTAACAGTAGTAGTAGTCGTAGTAGTAGTAGCAGTAGTAGTAGTAGTAGTACTAGTAGTAGTAGTAGTACTAGTAGTAGTAGTAGTAGTAGTAGTAGTAGTAGTAGTAGTAGTACTAGTACTAGTAGTATTAGTACTAGTACTAGTACTAGTAGTAGCAGTAGTAGTAGTAGTAATAGTATTTATAGTAGTACGGTACGAATCCCGGTAAGTATTGAAGGCACGCGGATATTTTCTGGTGGTTTCTTTGTTGTGGCCGGCGATAATTTCTCCTTCCAGACTTCCAGCGCTCACAGGCTGTGCTATATATATTTTTAGGAGATTTTGGAAAGAAATAACCGAGCACGATCGCAAGTATTGGACTGACTGGAAATTGCCGGGTACACACTCAGCATAGTATAGTATTCTACCCCCGGTACATTTTTTTGTGACGATATTTACTCCACCGATGGAGCTACCCGGGGTAATTTTTTCAAAATTTCAGCAGTAAAGAAGTTACCTGGTGCAATATGACTGGATGGAGTGGAGTAAATTTAGGATCTATTAATGCTGGACATCCCAAATACCCCATGCAAGGTCCCCCGCCCTTTCCCCTTCGTACGTGCCATGTGATACACCATGCCCCACACACCTACCACTACAAGTACTACTATTATACTACTACTGCTGTACTATGCACGCTGATGATAACGCTACTATACCAGCGGTAGTATTAATAGTTTTATTACCAGATTCCCGGTGGCTTGGTAGGTGGTCCGCGTGCCTATCAAGATCAATTTCGTGGGTTCAAGTCTCACCGAGTGCGTGCTCGTAGGGACTTTTTCTTGCTTCAAAAAATGATTATTAGCGGAAAGCGCGAGAGCGTGAGTTAGCTACATTCGATGAAAATCGACGAGCAGTGGGAATGCTGCACCCTATTCGCGACAAACAATAAAGGCACGTACCAGGGGGGAAAAGGGACGACACCTGTGACCTGTGACCACGGCTTGTCCAGAAGATAGCTGACTGGTAAAACCTCCTACGAGTTAGGCTGGAAAGTGAAAGTGATGATGAAAAATAAAATAAAAAATAAATTAAAGTGATAATCGATGCTTGCTTCATCAATGGAAACAAACCTTGATTAGTAGTAGCCCGTAGCCCGGCCCGAAAAAACGATTTTGTTGTCTTGGACTCATATTACGGGGGACCATATAGTAAATAGGAACAGGTTTTTTGGTTGCAAAAAAGAGGTAAATATATAGGTTTTTTGTGTGTACCATAGGTCCTATTAACTATGGACCACCGCCGTAATTGTGTGTGCAGATTCAAAGATTGACGTGATTCCAGTGATGTGGGAACTGAACTCAACTTGATTCCATTGTAGGGATCGGTATTCACTCGGTTTTTTGTTGGCGTGTCTGAAACTTCCCCGGTTTGTCGTCGGGGCATCGAATTTGCGTTACAAGAGTTATTGAGTTCGGGTCAAAGCTCGACATAATTTTTTTTTGTTGGAGTCGACATAAACTGTTTGTGCCAGGTCTCGACCTTGACATCGTTTCTGTGTGCAGGCCGAACATAAATTATTTCTACCGTTAGGATTGAAAGTTAACCGATTTCGACGTGGATATCGAAATTGACTTGGTTTGTGCGTTTGGGCCGAAAATGATCCGGGATCTATTGATTTGTTGTATTCTTCGTAATGACGGTGCATCTTCACTCAGCCCTCATGCATGTGCGTGCCGAAAACGACTTGGCTTGAAAAGGCCACGTTCTAGTGGGGGGGTTATCTGAATTGAGTCGATTTTAGTGTGAGGGCTGCAAATTGACTCTTCTTATTAGTGTAGGGATCGGAATCGACGCAACTTTTTCGTGTGCGGGCCGATCATTTCTTGAGTTGACGGTCTGGTCGAAATTGACTTGGTGTAACATGGAGGTACAAAAATACATCATGCGAAACAAAGTATGCATCGAAATTGGCTTAGTTTTTGTGCCTGGACACCTCAATAGACTTGCAAGCGGGGCCAGCCGAAAAATGGAAGAACCATCCAAATTTCTAATCTCGTGAACCACAGCGAATTAGGACTTGGCAATTTTGAGCCACTAACCCTGACACAAAACGCTGCGCGTGTAAATAAACAAAGATCTGGAAATATTGATCTATTTTGCGTTCCACTCGATATCGACGAGATATCGACGGAAACCTTACCCAACCAAGAAAGAGATAAAACACGATTTTCCTGCTTGAGAACACGTTATTTTGCGGTATATGATGGTTTTGCTGCAATGCCTCTCTTGCGTTTCTGAGTTTCTCTCTGAGAAACTAACCTTGTACCTGCACGGCATTATATGTATGCAGCCAAGCGGAATGCGATCCCCATATTATCAGACAAGTTGCGGTCGCTTTAAATTTGTAGCTTACCGAATGATTGCATCGGGATTATTCCTCGAACAAAACAGGACATGGGCTTACTCTCCTTTTTGTGGGTTGGTGCATGATCAACGCCGTACAAAACAATCACGTCCAGTTACATACGTAGTATTAAGCGGGGTGTGACGTGGCCAATCGACCGCTTTGGTGGCACCTTGGCTGGCCCAGGTCGTAGTTTAGTAGAGGGTTCTAAACTGCTCTCCCACGAGGTGTGCAACATTACGTCCTGCGCGGAAGACTTGAACAAATTGGTCGAGATCCTACTAAATGTAGCTATACGATACACTACGAAAGACCCCTCCGCTCCTTCGGTGGGTCGGCCCATAAAAGGACAGACAAGCTTTCTGGAACAAGCCACCAAACGTCTTTGGTGGCTGTGAAAAAAATGTTTTGCGTGTACAGTAAACGTACAAATTGACGTGAGTTTTCTCTGTGCTGTCGAATATGACGGTTGGAGCGTGTGCTGGGGGTAAAATTGACTTGATTCTAGTGTATGGATAGGAATTGACTTCATTGTTCGGTACGTACTACGGGGGTCCATAGTTAACAGGACCTAAGGCATACATAAAAACCTATATATTTAGGTATTTTTACTAGCAATATTTGGTCCTGTTAATTATGGACCCCCGTAATAGTCAAAATTGGCTTTATCGCCATGCCTGGGCCCAGTTTTTTTGTCGTGGCATCCAAACTATCAATATTATATACGTAAATCGACTTGGTTTTAAAGTCGGTATCGCGATCACCTTGGTTATTGTGTGGGGGGTCCAAAATGACCGAGTGTTTCTGTCTGGGTCGAAGTTATACCAGTTTTTGTGTCGGGGAATCGAAACTGACTTGATTGATGAGTTGAGATCCAAAAATAGTTCAGAGTACGGTTGGGGTCGATTTACTTACGTTGGTTTTTGGTGAGGGGGTCAAAATCGATAATATTCCACTACAGAGATCATCATTGGGGTTGTGTATGTGTATCAAGACATCGAATTTGACTCGTTTTTAAGTTCGGGGGTCGAAATTGACTCGGCATTGTTTTTCATGGGATGGATGAAATGACCTTGCATTTGTGTGAGCATCTAAACTACTTCGTTTTTGTGTGAGTGTTTGATGTTGACTTGATACCAGTGCGGTGGGTCAAATCGACATCACGTGGAATATGTGCGGGGGGGTCGAAATCGGCCTTGGTTCATGTGCGCGCCAGAATACCTTGTTTTTTCTCTGGGAACCAAATTTGACATTTTTTCTGTACGGTCGGAAACATTTTTCGTTCAGTAGGGAAGGTCGTAAATTTTTTGTTCAGTAGATGGGAGTTATCTTCATGGTTTGTCTGGTCTTCGAACTTCCTCTTACTTCAGAGTGGCGATTCAAATTAATTTAATTTCAGTGTTGTGGCTGAAAAAAACTTGTTTGTGGTGCTGCCTACTCGAAATTTCCGGTTTAAGGGTTGGGATCCGAATGGCCTTGGTTTTAGTGCGGGGTGTCACACGTCGCTTTTGTGTGCGTGCCGAAAATCGCTTTTCCCTCGTGTGTGGGTCAAAACGTACTTGGTTTTGGTGGGGGTCTGCCTTTTTTTGTTTGTTGTGGGGGTGGTCGAAATTAGCTTCGATTTTCGTGGGAATGTCAAGACTGACATACTGTAAGTTTAGAGTGTTTACATGGCTCTCGCGCCAGATGGGTGTTCCATTCCAAATCAGTCCCATGCATGCAAAGCCCTTTCAAGAACTGGTCGACATCCTACCAGGCTTATATTGAAACGATGATATATCATGCGAAAGATAAACAGCCATGTACTTGGGTATTCCAAAACGTTGTTGAACATGTGTGTACGTTGTATCTACGAGCAGGCAGGCGTATCTTTGTACAACCTGATTGACAGTTAATGACTGGCAGTAATAATTTTTTATTTATAGTTACACACCTCATACCAGGTATACGATACCCCAAGGTGCAGGGTTTCATGTTTCATAGGATAGTAGAAGGGTATCTTCGGGCGAACACCTACGACAATATTAGGTAGGTATAATAGTGAATGAAGATCATACGCGTTTAACGAAATACATACAGTAGTACATCTGTTTCGGAACCTTCCTCCAGCAGCCGCATTTGCGTCATGTATGGCAAACTCCTCCCGAACTGCACTAATGTCATGGAGCTTTCGATTGAGGGGGGGAGTTGTCACGAAACTGTATGGTATTGTTTCCAGGTGGTGATAGACTGTTTCCGGCTTCGCCTACCGGCGGTAACTGCCCTACGTACTCACTTCGTTGCTGTGCGAACTTGTCTTTGTGCTTTGAAATACTTTTTTTGCTGCTTTTTGGGCACTTCTAAGTAAGTTTATAGCTGCCACATGTGGCGGATTTACTGCGGCACACCTTAATCTGGCGAAACAACGCATGCATGGCCGATAGCACTGTTTCATGACAGGTCCTATTGCACACAAGCAGCGAGAATGTGACCGGACAACCAGTCACTAATTCATGACCGCTCCCATAAACAAACAGTGTTTTAGCAGTTAGTTATGTTGAGAAAGGGGTAACTCTGGCATTTTTTCATTCCGTCAGCATTTTACGTAGTTACGTGTGCAGCAGCTAGTTGTGACGTTTGGAAAGTGGCGGATCAATTTAATATTACACGCTTAAACGTCAACCCGTTCTTTCTACCCGTCGGCATCTAACAAGTCCAGGGTCCGTTCAGATTCTTCACAATAGCAATAGGAGTATAGAAGAATTTTCGCAACATTACCACGAAATGGATACACCGTTGTATTGTTAACGGAAAAACAGAAAACTCAGTATCATATGTTTGAATCGTACTCAATACGAATGACACAACATACACGCGCCAGCAATCCAGATACATTGCGAGATAAATCACTATTGATAGGCATGAACGATAACTTGCCTTCTACCAACTGCTGCACAGGTCACCCCTTTCGACAAAACACGGACCGAGTAGGGAGGCTGTCGATAATACCCTGATACGGGGGGTTGTTGTTTAATGTGCTGTGTATACATTGAGCAATGCACACAGAGATAGCAACCCGCACAGACTAGAAGGTGTTGCAATCTCAATTCGGTAAGCGTCACGGTGTGTGCTACAGCAGTGTTCGATGTATAGTTTTCCACCTACATCGTGTGCACGGGGTGGGGAGGGGGGGGGGCTGGGGGGGGGGGGGGGGGTACCCAATTGTTGCTTGCCTGAGTCATTTGACCATTGACCACGCTTCCCTTTCGAGACGAAGCACCGTTCCTACTCTGAAAGGTATAGACACCTCCAAGAATTGGGCGCTCAATACATAGTTTCCACATATATATTACATAGACACTTTTTGCTAATCTCATCCCGCCTGTGGCCACCATCCATTTCCTACTATCTATCGGGCCATGGTTTTCTCGTTGCGGTTATGTGTATCAAACTCCTCCATGTCACATTCGTCTAGTTCCCTCACCCCTTATTTTAACACATACATCCCATCCCTCCTCGTGTATTTCGCATTCTCCTATTACTGGGGACCATAGTAAATAGGACCAAATGTTGTTCGTAGAAATCAGCAAATATATGTATATATATATTTGTGTGCACCGTAGGTCCTATTTACTATGGTCCCCCGTAATACTTTGTGAGTTACACTCACTCTCTATTGCTTTGCCACACAGGCACATCTGTGCATCCACTTCGTGTGCAGGTGAGGGGAGAATATCAGCGATCTGTGGATACGAAAAGGCCATGCAAGCCTTTTCATCAAAACATGCTTCTAGTGCTACATGCCGTGCCCCCCGTTCATAATTGGTGCGTTGACTAAGAACAAAACACTAGCAAAACACCCTGAAAAAAATGGTTTTACATTGTAGTACTCATATGCTTAGAGTGCGAGGTGGGCCACCGACGGCCCGTACGGGGTGTACGTTTTTTTGAGGGAATAGGTCTTACTCAGTCAGGGTCTGGACGCAGTTTTGACCACACAACTACTTGAAACTACCATCATTTTTCAAGCCGACGCGATCAGTACAATAACCCCTTCACTGTGCGATAAATCTTGGGATCGCTTTGAAAAATTTAGTAATGCGTGGAATTCCAGGGACGATGATGTGGTCGACTCCGTAGGTCCTCAAACCAATTTTGTAATTCGTATTTCACATTTTTTTATTCAGAGAGTGACCATGACGGGATACCATAGTAAATATGACTTCATATTGTTAGTACTAATATTATAACATATTTATGTTTCTAGTGTATACCGTAGGTTCGATTTTGCTATGTAACTATGACTTAATATTGTTGGTATTAATATTATAAAACATTTATGTTTCTAGTGTATACCGTAGGATCGATTTTGCTATGTAAATATGACTTAATATTGTTAGTACCAATATTATATATATATATATGTTTTTAGTTTATACCGTAGGTCGCCGGTGGCTTGGTAGGTGGTCCGCGAGCCTATCAAGATCAATTTCGTTAGTTCGAGTCTCACCGAGTGCATGCTCATAGGGACTTTTTCTTGCATAAAATTGATTAGCGGAAAGCGCGAGAGCGTGAGTTAGCTGTACATTCGATGAAAATCGACGAGCAGTGGGAATGCTGAACCCTATGCGCGACAAAAACTAAAGGGGGGAGAAGGGACGACACCTGTGACCACGGCTTGTCCAGAAGAGCGTCGAGGGTAAAACCTCCTACGAGTGGGCTGGAAAGTAAAAGCGATGATAAAAACAAAAAAACAAAAAAGTAATAAATGAATGATATCCAAGCCGGCGTGAAAGAGCTGAGGAGGTCCTCGGAGGCGAGATAAGTTACGATGGTTTGCTCCCGAGTAGGCGACATCTAGGTGAGAAGGAAGTCTTGATGTCTATACATGGGGGAGCTCGCGGCTTCGGGCAGATTCCCGCGACTGCTTCACATACGCGGGTGATAGGCGATAAAGGTTTATGTTGGTCATAAACCGAGGCTGCAAAGGCGACAGGGCGACCAGGGCATACACATGCATGTAATATGATGAGTGGGTTCGCAACCGCGCGCATGCAATGACCGGCTTCATATTATGGCTAAAAAGTGATGTCGGATGAGACGACGGGAATTCGGCATTACGGCAACGTCTGCTTGGCGTATGGGGAATGGGCCGTCCAAACTGCCCAAAACGCTCGGTCCCGTAATAAAAAAGTCACAACTTTCAAGTAGAAAACCCTTTGTTTCCCGCAGCGGGCAGCTCCGCTGGAGGCGGCAGTGGTACATTGACCTCGCGGTATGGAAAAATGTGTACTTGTTCGACAGCGGCGGTGCCGAATTGTCTAGCGAAGCCGTCCACCGACAGTTGCAGGCAGGTGGGCGATGTTTGGTTCGCCCCGTCATCGGCATTCAGAGGAGGTCAACCACTAGCACAAGGAACCACGACAACTCGTGCGGTACGCACAAGGCGTGCCTGTAAATAAATCCTGTACAGTCTTAACAAACAACTCAATAACGTAGGGTTTATGTACTCCATGACACAAGTGCTTCGGTACTCATAGGGGGTATATCTGAAACAAAAACCGTGCTACAGGCGGACAAACAATTCCCTAACGAAGTCTTAAGTTGTCTTTGATATGACGTTATGCGCTCAAGCCCAGGCGTTTTCGGCGTTACACCGACGAGGTTGTACTGTAGGTTTCGTTGTTGGTCTCAATGGGACATGAAGTTTAGAGCAGCGAAGTTCGCCAGCAGGTGCGACAGGCCTATATGTCGTCATGATGGGAGGCCGTCTACGATAGAGGTATCACTTCCGGGAAATTAAAACGTTTCTGAGCCATAACGGCGTCATTGTCGGGCGCCAGTTGAAGGATGCACAGTACTGCCGTTCGCGGGGGTATATGTAGTAACTGGAGGTGGACGCCCCACACATCACGAGCACCAACAAGTCGTGTACATATGTTTGTTCCCGTTGCATAACCGAATTTTACCTTGGGGGGGGGCATACGAGCTTCAGAAAAATTAGAGTGGACCTCTGGGATGTTCTACGATAGAGGTTCGCCCAAATTTTTCTGAGGGTCCTCACTTGACCTTCACCCTTTTAGTACTGCAGTCCCGTTTTGGGGACAAACTACTTGGGATTTGACTAGTTTGTCCCCAAACCGGGACTACTGCAGTACTAAAAAGGTTAAGGAGCTCCATACCTCACCCGAAAACTGACATCAGCAGAAACAATATTGAATCCCGATGAATAAGCTCATGGCCCGAGCACACGATAACGTCATTTTAGGAAACAAGATTGGCATTCCGACTATTTTGGGTTATGGACGCTCGTCATTCACGATTTTTTCAGCGGGAATGTGCTATCTCTATCGTAGAACGCGTCCTCTGTCGTATGACGCCTCTGTGACCACCTTAGTAGTGTTATACGGCAGAAATATTCAACTAGTTTAGACATCATCACTAATATTGGTTTTGCCCGATTTTCGCAGTCCTCAAAAACGGGATGATGTCAGCGTCGACCGGAAGCCACCCCCAATTTTTCGCAATACAGGCCATAGCAACGCCACCTAGTTCAGAAACTCGTGCATACCACATACCGTGACAGAAGTGCCCTACTACTCTGTGCGCGATGCAAGCACGAACATGCGCGGTATCCATCCCTGATATGTTGTATGCGGCAGAATAGTTAGTTTTTCACCAGATGTACAACCAAAGACGTTTCTGGCACCACAAAATACCAAACTCCAGCTATAAGGAAAAGCCCACAGTTCAAAGCTCGGTCGATCCCATGCTACCACCAAGATACACCAAAAGAATTAATGACAAGATTCGTCCGGACAGAAAACCGACCTCTCATTGTGGGCCCCCGCTCGACTTATCTCCCAATCCCCCTTAACCACTTTAGTACCTCAGTCCCGATTCTCAGTCCCGATTTGAGGACAAACCCGTCTAATTCCAAGTGGTTTGTCCCCAAACGGGACTGCAGTACTGCAAGGGTTAACTCAACCGATCGCCTGGCCGGTCGGACCTAGCAAGCGATGCTGTCACCATAAACGCATTGCCTGGTTCTCGTAACGATAAATGCTACTATGAACAGAGAAATGCTGCAAGCCGTAGTAGTATTTCATAGAACAACGAGTACAATTACACAACAACACCTACAACCACAACGAATCGCAACTGCAACTGCATCTACAACTACCACTATTTTGGGGGACCATAGTAATTAGGACCAAATTTTTGTAGTAAAAGTGTGGAAATATACAGGTTTTGGTGTTTACCGTACTACTAATAGGCATTTTTTGCTGTGACGTCCCGTAATAGACCTTCTCACCAGTCAACCACACCGAAGGGAGTGACCAGCGACACACAAATAAGTGTTCCAAACTATACTTGTACGGTGGACCATAGTGAACAGGACCAAATATTGTTAGTAAAAAAAAGTAAAATGTACAGGCTTTTATTTGTACCGTAGGTCCTATTTACTATGGTCCCCCGTAATCAGTCAAGATGTATGTGCGCTTCGTCAACACTACGTCGGAAAGCGGTGCTCTGGTGGACACACGGGTGGCCCGTGGCCCCCTCTTGCACAATATGGATGTAAAAAAGACGGTTCAAATACATTTTGAAGATGTAGCATTGCTATTTGGCGTCCCGATTTGGACAGAAATGTCACCACAACAACATAACAAACCCACATGATAAATTTTGACAACGTCTCAATTCGATACGCGCAATGGTGTACTAAATTGTCCAATGTATCCACAAACGGCCGCCGCGGTGGCGGAGGCGGCGGAAATAAATACCACGGTGGCTGATTCGCACGCCGGCGATCTCAAGGGGCATCGCGCATCGGTTACGCGCAGAGTCTCTCGGGTTGGAATCAATTCAACCGAAGCCGTGTTTCGATCACACGAGACCAGGAGAAAACCAAATGGACTGCAGTGACCGGTTCTTAACCGCAACACACACGGTGCGCATCGCATGAGCGATGGCTTATTTGCTGCCTGTGATGTTGTGCTGATGGATGCTGTAGTGCCCGTTGCTGCATTGGGGAACTCCTGGCGAAGCGTTCTACTATAGAGGTAGCAAAATTTCCGCTAAAATGGTTTCCGAATGACATGAATCCTTAACCCAAAATCGTCGGAATGTCAATCTTGTTTTGAGAAATAATTTTTTTGTATACTTGGGTCCTGGGATTATTCATCGTCTTATTTCTTTTTGCTAAATCAGTTTTTGGGTGAGGTATGGAGCTCCTTAAGGTCGAGTGAGGAGCCTCAGAAACGAATGGTGCACCTTTCTTCAGCATGCGTCTGCTGCTGTATTGATATCGTACTCTGGGAAGGTGAATGTGATCGTTGTGGGATATCCGGTGGTCAGACGGGACATGCACGAACCAAAGGGCATAATAGTACGAGGCCCGGGAAGAGGGCGGCTCCATTCGCGCCGTCTGAAAGCTGACAAACGCGCTTCGCTCCCCGAAATGCATATCATCGATTTATACCTGGTGCGGTACGAAAGCGCAATCGTACTACACACAATACCCGGGTACAGGTATGTTACGCACGGCAGTCGGGGGTCCCTGGGTAGTTGGGTGCATCGCCAGGCGACCGTGACCGCAATAATGAGGGACTCTGCCGTAACCCTGTCTCGCGGTACCGCAATGAAGAGGGCCTCTCTTTTCTACGGACCGCACTAAAGTTGAATATTTTGGGATCATCATATTGATAGATCGCTTTATTGTGAGGGCACCGCACTCACGTGGGCCCAGAACACGAAATGGTAATCTAATCTGAGCCACCAGGGCCCCTTGTACGAACCACTGCTGTACAGCACTACAACTGCAGACGCATTGGGTTGAATCACGTACGTGCTTTTTACGTGTACAAGAGTGCTCATGTGGGCCTCGTTCATTTACTACGCGACATTTATCCGGAACGATCGGTACACGCTCGGGCACGGGTAGAATGGTTTTCCCGCCGGGTACTGGGGCCCGGGTATCCCGGTATCCGAGTACCCGACATGCGTGGGTGCCCGGTAGTTTATGCCCCCCTGGCGGGACATCCCTCGCTAAAGATCGTGAACAAATGCGTCAGAGTCTTCACCACGGCTTTCCTGGGGTCCTTAGTGGGATTTCTATGAGGTAGAGTGAGGGTCCTTGCACAGGATCACATACATCACCGGCTACCCCGGTACCCCGGTCCCGGTAGCAAAAGAGAGAGAAAGCAAAAGAAAAATGTAGACCGCATCATCACCGCGACAGATCCGTATTGGTCGGTTCAAAGTTATATTTTCTCCACCCGTTCATGTACGATTGTCTGCTTTTATGCCCGTCTGTGGCTGCCATGAATCTTGTCCAGGTTTCCTGATACCTCGGAAGTAGCATCACCCGGTCAAGTGCGCCCGAAGAAAAGGGTACCCGAACACGGTTACGGCTTGTACATTCCAAACGATCCGGGTACCTCGTAGCAACGGGCACCTGACGGATTACAACTCTGAACAATTTCCTGTACAGTGCTCGGTGGCACAACATGAATCCGCCGTCGCGCACGTCAATAATCCTGCAGTTCAGTGGTACAGTTTTGCCTTTTGAATTACTAATAGTATAGCCTAGGAGGATTATGCACCACCATTGCTCTGTGACGTGATCGACCACACTGCACTGCAGTTGCTGGCTAATTAGGCTTTGTGTGCTCGCTATTTTCCAACCACCTTGCTCCCGCGACGGTTTGGAAGCAAAGGCTTTGATAAACGACTTCCTGGCACCTGTAGATAACGAATGCTCTCGTCACCTTCATACAGCTTCGCACAACCCTCGACAGAACAGAAGTCTGACGACACTAGTGTGTAAGACGGGGAAAAAGCGATATCCTCGATCCTCGTCCTCTCATATTCCCCGCGCTAGTTCAGTATCCGGCTTGCTTCCCTAGGGGTAATCCCGAGTCAAGAATCTAGCCCATCATCACGTCCTGCTCATCTTAGGCGCAGGGTCCGTATCATATCCTCCTCGTCCTCTACTTTAGCCGCGTCAATGGCGGCATGGTCGGTGGTTAGTTTACCCGGGGAGATATCCAGGTTCGCCGACACATCCGGTAATCTGTGTCGTTAATACAGTGTCTCCGAGCTGCTGCCTCACGCACATTCAAGCTAAAGTCGTTGAGGGCGCCTGAGAGCGCCTCCACTTTGGGGTCCTCGGAGTCGCATCAAACCCTCGTCGCTAGGGGTGTGGTGAGGTCAGCCAGTGCCACCACTGGAAGGGTTTCAGCCTTCACCCAACACCAGCGTAACAGTTTTGGTTTTCAGGGTGCTTCGGCGGCAGAATCTAGAATCAGGCCCTTGCTTTCTTGCGGCAGAAGCCATCGTGAGTGTAGGGACTACTCGTGAGGAGGATGAGCTGTGCTGCTGTGCTGCACTGAGCTGTATTGAGCTTATTCTGTCACCAGGGATCGCCGTGTGTGTCGTCGATAAGGCGTGGTAGCAGAAACTGACGCAGAAGGCGATGCTCGCTGCTGCTCTCGCTGGTGGAGTCGGTGGAGGAAGAGAAATCATGTGCATTCAACCTACGGGCCAATAACTGCGAAACAATAATGGACTTGCTGGAGTCTTTGGGGTGCTTATCATGAGCAGTGATGAGTGATCGCCTGGAAGCATTGTGGTATGCTACAACGTCTCGACCTACCGGCCGTCGTCCACTGCCACGGCGTCTGGATCTACTCGGCTCTCGTCTCCCACAACCATCTAGAATAAGCTTCGACGTTATGATCTCGAAGGAAGCAAATTCTGCCGCATCGTTCCAGAACGCTCTTGCCAAACCGTCATATATCGTTTTCAGATTGGGCCGGCGGTTTAAACCTCGGTATCCTTGTATGACGATAGTCGATACGTACGGCTACATCTCTAACATGGCCGCTCTGCTGCTCATTGTAGCTGTTGTTGCCAGCGGTTATTACATGTACGGAACTTTGACTAAGTACGTAAAGGCTACCTAGCCTACATTTAACACCTTTCTCCCTACGAAAGTGCAAACCAATTCACTGATCATGTCTCACGATAACAAATACTTCGACGAATCGAGATAAATGTTTTAAAGAGTGCCGGACATGGCTAGTGAGAATGCCGATATTTTAGGCGTCAGTGGCTACTTGTACGTACCGTTACCTGAGGACTTTTAATCTACGCAGCACACACATACCACTCCCCCGCAATGCGGGTTCGAAATAATTTACTGTTCGTGCTAAACGATAACCAGGAATTGGTCGAATGGGTGGACTTCACTGCAGTGCCGATCACGGCTAACAATCTCCCGCAACGGCCGGACGTGATAAGGGACAAGGTCTCTGACTTTGTGGGCTCGAAGATTACAAATTTGTTGTCCGACGTGACCTCCCACGGAGCGACTGCAAGAACCGCCATACCTTGAACGTGTTCGGGATTCGGAGACCCTGCCCCCCTCCGAACGCCGTTGCTGCATCTTGGCGGCGCCGTGCGCATACGCCGAGTTTGTCAGCATTTCTTTACGATCGGTAATAGCACACTTTTTCGTGTAGTGTTGAGTCGGAAATGCTGCAATATGCGTACAGCGGTTGTTGTTTCTAGCGATGAAGCAGCCCTTTTGCTGGTCCTTGTCACTGCTGGCGTCAGATGGGTCTGAGGTGCCGCCCCCCTCGAGTCGGACGCCGTAAGTCCAGCAGTCCTCCCATGCTTCCCGTTTTCACTGCCGGCTGCCGGCTGCTGTCTGCCTCAGCCGTCTGTCGTTTATTGTTATCCACCCCTGCCGTGGGTCGGTGCTCCCCGCGTCTGTCCTGCGGTCAGCGCACACGTTTACCTTACCCACTGTTTACTGTCAGGACATCGGCCATCGCCGGGTCGCGCAGATGCGCGATGGCGATGGTGTGGTGATACATTGCGTTGTTGCTGTGGTCGATGAGCGACGTGCGGTGTCATGCATCTTGTAGTACGTCGTCATCCGTTGCTTCGTCATGAAGACTGATGATCCCGCCGTCGTTCGTTTTGTCGATGTTCCCCGACCCGTGGACTGGCGGTGGAAACATTCTTCGACGGCGCCTCGAGTAACTCCTGTTGATGCGTAGACGACTAGGGCGACGGTAGGGGGGCGAGCCCATCTTTCATTGCCGCGTTTAGGCGACATTCGGGACACTGGCTCCGTGCCGAAACGAAAGACGACCTATTTTGGTTTGTTAGCGGAGTGAAATGGGCAACCCTTCGAGGAAGCATATCGCGAAAGAACAACGGTGTGTACGCTTGACACGGAAACTACATAGAGTAGTCACTCATTCAAGTGGTTCTGAGCGGCTGGAGGTCACCAACATACCGTACAAGCATAAAAATCGGCAGGCATTGGTGTCTGGGCTGTGCCCGCAGAGAATCGCCTGCGAATACCTGTTTTTCAGCTTCTGGGTGTCCGCTTTGACCAGCACAGAGCCTCTCGAGCCGACATTTCTGATATGTTGTAGTGCCGTTTTCTTGCCATGAAGAGCCTTGCAGGGGGTTCCCATGTTGCGCACCGAGGGTGGTGTCCGATTCGTCAAGTATTCCACGGCGACAATTAGCTCTTTCGAATTGAATATAACGAGAGCCCGCTGTCGTCCAGTAGGCTTCTCGTGATTCCCCTCGAGAGTCTTTCTATCGCAGTCTTGCCCTCGTATCTGCTGAGGTTCCGTTTTGTTCAGAAGCTTACGACTCCGGGTGTTGATTTTGGCCTATGGGAGATTGTCATTGCACCGCGTTTACCTCGTCGTGCAAATGCCATCTCTACACCCTGATACCTCCATGTTTAGCGTCTAGGTGTGACGGCGCCAACCTGTTGGTCCACCATCCCCTCAGCGATTGTTTTGTAGGTCACGGCCTTGTTTCGCTCGGAAATGAAACATATTGTATCTGCTGTCAGCCACCACCACAACCGACAGCGTCACATGCTGCCTTTTCCCTGTCTGGTCGGTCATGAAGCCGCTGATGATCCCTCCAGCGACCCCTTCCAGCTAATGGTTCCCGGCCATGGTGATACCATGTGATTTTTCAACCGTACGCAATCTGACCGTCGCGCCCGCAATCCAGGGCGATCATCGAGGGAGTGCTCAGATGCTCTGACGTCCACCAGCCGCAAGTCAGAGCCTTCGCTGCTGCCGAAAACGACGCTGCCCTCGCACGTCTCTGCCGTGGTCATAAGGGCGTCGACTCGTCATCGCTCCTCCAAGCTCTGAAAGTCCGAAGGTTTCCGGCCCGCTTATATGGTTTTTACGTGCCTTCGTCGGTCTCTTCTGTAGTCTCGACTCAAGGGCCGAGCTTACCACGAAGAATACCCACTCACGTAGCCTCCAACTTTACCGGATATAGCCTCCACCAGTGTGTTGACCGGTGAACGGGCTTCATGAGGGCGGTGAATGTTGACGAAGTTGGTGCTACCGGTGTTGCCGGTGATATTTCTTCTTGGCGCGCTTTTCATCGTCGTGGATGGCAGTATAGTAGAGCGAACTCCACTTGGCTGTCCCACCGCGTCCATGGCCAGCTGCACAGCGGTTACGACTCCCTCTCGCCTCGTTGTTGGACGCGCTCTACGAATATAGAGGTAGCACATTTCCGCTAAACGGTTGTCTGAATGACTGGGCTTCTTGACCCGAAATCGTCGGAATGCCAATCTTGATTCGAAAAAAGACGTACTTGTATAATTGGGCCGTGGGATTATTCATCGGGATGTAAACTTGATTTTAGGTGAAGTCGGTTTTCGGGTGAGGTATGGAGCTCCTTGAGGTCAAGGGAGGAGCCTCAGAATATTTAGGGTGAACCTCTATCGTAGAACGCCTCGTTGTCTCAACCGCCGTCGCGATCTCGTTTTTCCACCTTGGCGTACTCCGTCGCGACCGTTTTCATTCCAGTGCGGTTTCCCTTCGTCGTGTCCGTGCTTGTTGTCGTGGTTGCTCTGCCAGAACCGTTTTCTCCACTGAACCGTGTACCCCGCTGGAGCCACCTTACGCATGCATGACAACCCCGAGGTCCATACCTGATTTTCTGCAAGCGTTGAAGCGAGCCGAGTTGCCTTCGTGCGTGTCGCGCCGCAGTGTCCGACTGACGCCCTCCAATCCGAAGTCGCAGTGGTTTCAGCTGCAGTTGCGCACCTACTCGTACTCGTCCGGAACGCCTGTCCACGAGAAGTTGCTCCCAGATGATCTCCCCATGCCCACGGGGTTGGTCGCGCGCTCCATCGATCGTTACAACCGGCTGCCGGGATTCTGTCTAGACTGGTGCTACGATAGACTTGGCAGTTTTCGGATAAATACTTTTTTATTTCAGCTCTTAAGCTGAGCAACTATTCGGCATGCCCATTTGGGTTTGGAGCATCTATTCTTAACCCGTTTAGTACTGCAGTCCCGTTTTAGGGAAAAATTACTTTGTAGTTAGACTGGTTTGTCCATTATATTGGGAGTGCAGCAATGAAAGGAGTGAAACACCCAGGCCATGGCAAACTTCATCGGAACATCAGGAAACACATCTTCCCGAGCGTCTGTTTGGGCTGAGGAATGAGCTCTTTAAATGAGGACGCAGGCAATGTAGGTTCTACCGCTATCGCAGCACACGCCTCCGGGCTGCCGCACGGGGCAGTGCAATGCATCGGAGATAGCCACACGAATGGCGTTGGAACTCCCATTGTGCTTGATAACCAGCGCTAGCCGGTATTGGTTCGTCTCCGGCGCCGCCATAGTTTAACGATCACTTGGACTGCTCGACAAGCCTCTGGGTTCGTTTGTTGCGAAGAAGATGATGGCGTAGACGTAGATATCTGTCCAGTTTCCACCGTCCTGTGCTTTGTATGATATATGCATTGTTCACGACGGTATCGGCATCGCCACGCGGGTTCGGTCACGCCCTGTCGTGTAGAATGTTGTAAATCCCTAAAGCGCCGAATGTGAGGTGGACACGTAGTTTCGCGCTCCAGCCGGGAATAAACGAAACGGGCTCTTCCGTCGTACCAGATAGTTAGTAAAACACCTCCCTCGCGTAGCTATTTTGTTGGTCCCGCCATTGCTACGTTTTACTTCCCCAACGTGTTTCTTACTTTTCGTATGCCGCAGCAGGTGCTTGCTTCCTGTGTCTCAACTCTTGAACCTGTCGCTGCGTTGTATGATCCCCTTGTCGCTTGCTAGCGAACTTACCCGTACCTGGCACCGAGCCGGCTTCTCGTGGCCAGTACCAAAAACAAAAGGCCCAGCGCTACCAACACCTCTTGAAGCTTGTCATTACTAGCGGACTTACTCATTCCTGGTACAGAGTCGACTGGTGTTGGTCCCAACTGGCGAATTTGTCACTGGGCTGCATATTCCTCCTAACAGGCCAACCCGTTGCTGGCACAGAGTCGACACAACTTGGTCCCAATTTGCAGCTGCTTGACACAACCCTCGTCCCTCTTGCTAACGGGCTTGCCCGTCGTACCTGTCACGGATCCGGTCTATGTTGGTCACAACGCCCGAACAAGTTTCTGCGCTACAGAGTACTATCGCCGCGTTCTACCCGGTTTCCCCGTGCCTGGAACGGGGTTGACTTATATTAGTTCCAACCCAGCGCCTGGGCTTTGTCGCCGCGCTACAAAACCCTCGTGCCGGTTGCCAGCGAGCTTGTCCGTACCCGCTACGGAGTCGACGTATCCCGGTGACAATGTCCAATTAAATGTCGGGCTACAGACCCCCCTCGCGGCGTACTAGCGGGCTTGGCCGTACCAGGTGCGGGCTATCGCTGTCGGCCAGCAACGTACTACTGGTGCAGTCAGGCAGTGGTCGCATCATTTGCGAGCATTCTGAACGAAATGCAAAGATACAGGCTCAAGTGTGAGAACTCGACCGGTTGGATCAAATAGAAACGCCGTATTCCCTTCCCCAAAGAGACGACATGGATCGACGCGAGTCTGCTGTTGTTCGGCAAGCGATGCACCTTACTCGTACGCGCCGTGAAATGTATCTTGCGTTCTGGCAGATCAGGCCAAAGGAAAATGCCACCTTTAACTCGAACTCACCCTCTATTACCAACATTTTCTCCTTTGAAGACGACCTCGGGCAGCCCTGACAAGCTCGGGTAGGTTCTTCGTTAGACGGATCTTCTGACGATCTCGTGATATACGCACGGCTTGTTCGACGACGCTCAATAATCTACGAAGGATCCCTGCACGTGCCACCGAAATGGCGTGGTAGCAGAGTCTAACACCGAAGCTGATAATTGGACACTCAGGCTGCTGCTGATGCGCTTGATATAAGAGCAAATATATATATGCGTGTGAGTATTAAACTTCGGAGACAACACTGGCTTAGAAGGTTAGAATTGCTGAGTCTATGTGAGTGCTGTGATGAGCAGTGAGGAGTAACAACGTGTTGGTTCTGTTCTATAGCCCAACCTCTAGAGCTACAGGACTATCGATCTATTCCGTGACGTCTAAACCCACTTTTAGTTTTCACAGTTTCGGGGGATCCATATGAGTCCTTTACCCAATTTCACTTGAGACCACTCTGGCACCCTAGCGTCGCCCGATCCCCGGGTTTTCGGTCACTCTAACCTCTTAGTGTTTGATCCCAACAGAAGTAAGCATCGTAATCTTAACAGCTGCGTTTAGAAGCTCGGATGGTTTGTGGACGCGTTCCACGATCGAGGTAGCACATTCCCGCTAAAATGTCCTCTGAATGACGGGACTCCTTCACCCAAAATCGTCCCCAATGTCAATCTTCTTTCGAAAAGCGAAGGTTCCGCAGACTCGGGCTATAGAATTATTTTTCTGCATGCAATTTGATTTTTGCTAAAGTCAGTTGTCGGGTGAGATACGGAGCTACTAATGCGAGAAGCCTCACAAAATTTAGGGTGAACCTCTCTCGCAGAACGCCTCAGTGCTTACCGGACAGTGACGGTGTCTCCTCAGAGGTTCATCACAGCAACTTTTGTTTCCCTCGACATTGATCCCCCGCAAGTTCTCAACCTAGGCCTACACCTCGATCGACTAAGAGGTGTTCCAGTGGTCGGAATAGACAAAAAAATGTGGAGCACAAAATGAGACAAGAAACAACCCCCAACTGAACGTTTGCACTTCACCTGCTGCTTCACTGCGGACAGCTACAGCTCCTCACAGGGAAACACAGCCAGCCAAGATGAAGGATGCTCCTGATGGAGTGTGTGAGGGCGTCGAGTGCGCCAGACGGCAGACGCAGGCCGACAGAAACGGCTCACGAAGTGTTTTCGTGTACTCGAAGTTGGGAGCGAGCAGCTCCAAACGTTCGCAAGAACGCAATGAAAAACGTTTCACGCAAAGGGGCATAATAGCTCAATGGCTACATCACCGATGAAGAAATGGCTCCAACAAAAATTGTGCTGTTCCCCAGGCGGATGACAAATCTCTCTATTCGTAGTGTTTTGGTCTATTAATAAGATGTCGCGGGAGACAAAACCACGTTTCCATGTTGGGTAGTGAGTTATTGGATCGGAAAAGGGTTCAGAAAAGGCGAAAAAGCTCAGGATTCTTGTGTATTCGCATCAAGTATTCTAAAACTACGAAATGTCGATCTTGGTCGAAAATCCCGTTATATTGTTGTACGTATATTATGTTGCCGAAACGCCTACTACTGTACGCGCATGTACCTGACGACGCATTCGTGAGGGTGCCACGTAGAGTCCCCGAAAAGCACCAAAACTGCTGTCATAGTCAATCCGTGCGGGGTGGGTAGGCGTATTCAGAGTTCACAGGGATTTGACGTTACTCTTTTTACAAGATTGGGGACATCCACAATTAAGTTTGTGGAATGTGTTTCAGTGGGAACGGGATACATAGGTGTGCTTGCGCGGGATCTGTTCGTGCGCGAACGGGATGTCCCTTTTTTTCGTGGCGTGGAGATGATATCTAGGAATTTGCGCTCGACGCATTTGTGCGGGAGAGACATTTTACGTTTAGCAAGGGACCACGGTCTAATCCCGAATCCCGTACGAGACCACGGACTAAATCCCGCGGGGAACGTCCTGAGGAATCCCCTGCTGCATTGTATTTCTATCGAAATATGAATATCATTTAGACTCCAGCTTAGGGGTCGTTAGGGATCGACATATAGCAGAGAGAGGGGAGGGTATTGACGGACCCACAACAATGGCGTGGGGATGGAGCTTGGATGCGGGTTATGAATCAAGAATAGCAAGTAACGAGTACGTATATAGGAAGATGTACGAGTGAGCAAAGACAACACAGAGTATCGTAGATGAAGCATAAAAGGAAGTAGACATCGAACATAGATAGACCCTGTGCATAGGTTTCCTTTGTATCCGAGGATTTATGATTTCAAGAATCTTTTGATCGATCAACGGTGAAGCTCATGCTGCACATTGTCGGATGGCAAGCCTAACAATAATAATATATAATATATATGTATATAGCAAAAAAATAAGGGGGCAGCTGTTCGACTGGTTAGATAGGGGATTTTAGCGCGGAGCTCATCTATGTAAACCGCGTGGGATACTTCCATTATCGCATACCATAAACCAGTACATGTTGTCTTCTCTTGCTTGCCGTATGATCTTGCTGTGATGTCCTTATTGCATTGGTTCACCAGCTGGATATATCATACAACAAGTAAGTGATCGTACCTGCAAGCAGCAATCTTGTCTTCGGGACTCGTTTCGGGCCCTGAGCGCATGTATGTTTGATTCGTTTGTCTTTCTTTTATTTGTTCCATTTTTCTTCTATTCTTATTTTTTTTTTCCTGTTCCGTCTTCGTGTTTTTCTTCTCCCTTTTTTTTTTTCTAGTTTAAAAATAATACTACCATGAATGAATATGTTCCTGGTGTCACATGGTTACGAGTGATACGGGATGTTACACCACCACACAGCTCGTTACAGCGTTACAGCAGCAGTGCCGTTTGCCTTACGCGCCGGTATGATGCTCTCGTGTGCACTATTCCGTACTTGTTTGTTTTCTCCCATCCACACATACCTACATGCGTTCTTTGTGAAACAGCCTGTCTTGTGATCACAGACATGCGAAGTGAGCCAATGTGATGACATCACCATGATCATCACCATCGCCACATACATTTATGCGGTACATGACATATATATATATATATGTGTGTGTGTACAAGCCTTGGTACGGGTACAAGCAAGCGTGCAACGAACGAGGTAATACCTTTCTTTTTCCTTTCTCCACCGAGTCACAATTCAAACTTGAAAACTGTGGATTCAGCTTCGCGTATTATATGGCTTGAAAAATTAGATAAATATAGCCGTGGGATGTCCCAACACCCCTGAACAATCTCAGCCCGACGCCCGGCGAAACATCTCAGAAGGAAAGGGTATTCGGCAGAAAGTACAGCATTATTGTGTGCGCGTCATCGGCCACCATTTAGTCTACTAAATAGGAAGAAGAAACCACCAACCAGCAGAAAAGAAGTGGAGCCATTTTTTCAAGGCTAGGTAGTTTAGGGGTACGGACTGTTTGCAGTAAATATTAATAATCTTACCTGGCAACTGAAACTATGAAAAGGATGATACTAGTAATGACCTAATAATAGTGATACGTTCTGGGTAAGTAGGGGAATGTATAAGTAAGCAATTACAGCATCAGTATCGAGCGAATTGGGTGCAGGGACTATATATACCAATATATTTATATAAATATCCGGTCGTAGATACCTGGCAAATCATCTTCAAAAAAATCAAAATTACAGAGATATTTCAGCGGGAAGCTCTCAGTGGGAAATTTTCGGCAACATTCATACATACCTAGCTACCTAGTGTACGTAGACATAAAAAAATGTGATAGATATCCCGAGTGTGCGTACCTTGAGCTGATACCTGGTGGCTTCTACTTAGCCAGTCTAACACATTTTATGCACATCCTCCTCGTATCTCTCCTTCGCAAACCAAGAGCGGGTCGCAACCTATACCTAACAGTACATTCAAGGATATTATTATAGACAACGCCACAAGTGATGAACAGTAGTAATAACAATATTCAACGCTGGAAGAATACACGTACCTGGTACTAATAGCTGCTTTATTAGTGGCAAATAACATTTCGCCACACAAAAGTTAGAAGCGAAAACAAGTAAATTTTCCTGCGATCCCTTTATTATCAACAGGCCTCTCATGAGTTGACGTGATATTGTTTATCTTGGTTTTTTTCTCCGACTGACTGGCACGACATACAATCGAGGGACGGAGGATTCAAAGTTACGATCAATATCACTACTTGCGCATATTTAATGCGCGTGTAAAGTGTGCACATCACCATCTACTGCATGCAGCTAGCTGTAGATACCCAGTGACGTTACGATACGGCTGCACCAACGACATGTATTACGAGGGGCCATAATATATAAGACCAAATATTGCTATTGATAGTATAAATAGATAGGTAAATATATCGGTTTTTGTGTGTACCGTACGTCCTGTTTACTATGGTCTCCCGTAATAGTATGTATATACGTCGTGCAGCAGCAGTACACGCAATAATACGTGACGGCCATGACGCGCGAAATGTGTAATATATTTATGAAGAAAAATATCAATACTATATACCATACGGGTACCTATGATATAATACCAGGTAGTAGGTATGTAACAGCAGTACTGAAGTGCCACTACTTGTACAATCCTAATGCTGGAAGATGCTGTCGCCTTCTTCTGTTGTTGCGGCAGAGGAGTACTTAATAGAAACCGCCGATTCGTTGCGAAACTTCTTAGAGCTTGGTGGAGGTCGCAGAGCTTCCTGCCAAATTTGATATATTTATGAAAACACAGGAAAAGATCTCGAGTAGTGTTTCGTCTGTCGAATGAGAGAAATCCCACAAGCAACCTCGAGACAACTGCTCTGGGCTTGACGAGCAGCCAGACTTCGGAACAGCGGACGAGATAACAAGAGACGAACTTTCATTTCCACGATACGGTTCTGTAGGCATAGCGAGTAGCCGTTCATATGCAACGGGCACTTGGTTCTCGTTGCCAACCATGCATGACAGATGCAAGTGGCAGTAGATTGTACAGAGCAGCAGTTAGATACATGCTGGCACACACACACGCACACCCCACCCGCACTCCTTCTACAGCAGCAGTAAGTAGTATCTCCTCTCCTTTTGGCCTTAGGCTACTTGTTGCATTGCATTAGTATATATTCCACTTGCTGCCGGCACCACACTGCATACCAGGTACCTGAGTCTACTTTATACCCGGTGCCACAGGTAGGATTATTTTCCCACCCTAACCCAAACGGTGAAGTAGCTCCGTTTGGATTCACCCGGCGGCAGCAAGGCGAACTTTTGTTTGAGCATCGACCATGAGGGCGGCAACATGCTTCGCGCTACTACCAGCGGCGTCCATCCTCATGGGTCTTCATCATGCGCCCCGAGCCAGTGGCCACACGTACAACGTGATGTCGGACGTAGAATCGTCGTCATCAGACGATGATTCGGCGTCGTCATCCTTTTCCTCCTCTTCAGCCGGCCTCAATTCCATCAACAACGAGGCCGTGTACAGCCTCCCCGACGCGCTTTCAAAGGCCTTGCCGGGGGACACGATCGTGCTCGCAAACGGGACGTACACCGACCGTTTGGAGAGCTATGCGGCAGGAGAGGAGGGAAACCCGATTACGATTACTGGAGGGCGTGGTGCGGTGCTCCAGTCCACTTCTCCCCCTCCGTCCACATCGAGCACTCGTGGATAACGCTTGAGGTAAGCGAGTAAGTAAGTAGTAAGCGTACGAACAGGTACACGGAGGCTGTGAGTTGATTGTATACTGTGTACTGCATATAAGGTCACTGACTACTCTACATAAAAATAAGTCGGCTACACTACTAGTTTTAGTTCATTATTACTATCAATACTAGTACTCGTACATAATACTATCAATAGTAGTAGTGTGTATAGTATATATGTGGTGTGTACTGAACGACCTCTTTTTGTCCAAAATTTCCAATTTTTTTCAGGATGCGATGATGTTTTTTGCGTAATGTTTGTTTTCTTCCGGGGTATCCACTCCCCCCCCCCCCTCTGCTCCGATACTACTGTACGTACGTAAAGGTTCAAATACGAAGCGTGCCTGGCATTTTGCTGTTAAAACCCACAAATTAAGGCCGAAGATATCCTTATCTTGATACGAAATCCACTAGTAGTCCAAAAAATTGAAAAAATCTGCAACGAAAACTCTCCGATTTTCACGGCCCTTTTTCATGTCAGGTGCGCCGTATATGGAATATACAGCATGTTGTTTTTGCGGTCTGTGCTTATAGCTTGGGAATGGATGTTTTCATAGGAGGCCGCTTGCTTGTTTGTTTGCGGATCGACGTGTGTGTGTCAGAGGCATCATTAGCGTATGTGTTTTAAATACTGCTTACAATGTACTGGTAATTCGTTTACGCTGCCACCCTTCCAGTAGTAGTATCGAGCAGCATTAGCTCCACAGCGCACTCTCTGCTCTCAGCCCCACGCGAAATAACACAACAGGGGCTTTTTTTTGGAGCGAAGTAGACGACGCATCGACCGGTTCCGGTGTAACATCACTCGTGGTTATAAGTATTTAGTTGCGTCTCGTGATCATATATAATACCTCAAAATATTCAGCTACCTGACGTCGGCAGCAGATAGATAGATAGGACGATATATCTGCGGCCGCTTTGTTACGCATCGTCCACAAATAGATCAGACATGCGTATAAAATGTGAAGATTTTATAGCGCAACCATATAGTGACATTAAAACAAACAACCGTAGACCGACCATTCAAAGCGTAAGCGTTTTGCCGAGTACCTGGCATAAGACATGGAACGACACACCTCGTGAGAGAGCGCCATGCATAATCTCACCAGCCAACCTTCGATGCCCCTACACAAACAGGTGAGAGGTTCTGCGACGCGAATACGACGAAAATCGATCCGCTCACTGAAAACAAGTATTTTTCAGAGTGAACACAAGAAGTCAAGTCATTTCCGATCCCGCACACTAAAACAAGGTTGTTTTCGACAAGAAAATTAAACCGAGTCAACTTCGATCCCAGAGCGCCGTACATAGTCTCAGCCAACCTTCGATGCCCCTACACAAACAAGATCCAGGTGAATACGACGTAAATCGATCCGCTCACTGAAAACAAGTATTTTTCAGAGTGAATACAAGAAGTCAAGTCATTTCCAATCCCGCACACTAAAACAAGGTTGTTTTCGACAAGAAAATTAAACCGAGTCAACTTCGATCCCCCGAACAAAAGTCCAAGATATTTTTGCCCACAAAACCTGGAAAACGTATGCAAGATCCTTTCTTCGATGTCAGTCCGCCTACGGCATGAGAAATCCACTCATGAATAGTATCAGTAGTACTTGTAGTGGGGTTTGTGGGCGGTTAACAGCAGTAGAAATAATATTAGTGTTTCACGTAGTTTGTTGTGGTCTGCCCCAGGCGCTCAGCACTATCTAACGTTTCGTTTACCAAAAAAAGGGACAATACCGGCCTCTGGTGTGCACCGCCGTACGTACCACAATTTCATCCGATAGCAATAATGAATGCTGGAACGGAATGAATGACTTACGTACTACGTACCTGGTACATCAGTTTGGCGACATAAACCCAAAGACAGTATTCTTATGGTTTGTCGGCATGCATTGTTCGAGCCGGCGAAAAGCGTCCCGCCTTGCACGAAAGGAACAGGAAACTTCGTCCAACGCTTCTTTTGTTTCATGCCCTTTACGGACGAGTTTCCAAAGCAAGCGTGACTGCAGCGAGTATCACGGGGAAATTAATTGTATTTCTACAGCACAGTAATAATAGTTCACGGGTCAAATTATTAAGGGATTATACACCTCCTGCAAAGAGTCACACGCTGTGACCTATCTATTTTGAAGTTAGTTGTAGCCTCGAGGCACTTTTTTTAGGTCGCGAGTATCATGTTCGAGGCGGATATAATATCGAAGACATCATCAAGCTTACCGCAAGGCACTGCAACAATAGCAAGTAGTACGCTTAATTCTGAAAAATTCTGGTCGCGCGGCGGGCTGGTTTTACCGAGTTTAAGATTACCGCGCAAGATCACGTTGTTAACTGCAAGGTCCAGTAGTAGAGAAGTTTCCTGCGAGCGAGCATGAAAAGAGTGTATGTATGTATGTAGCATGAAGTATCCAAAATATGGCGACAAAAAAGGGCAACAAGCCACGACCGACCGTCGATGCTGCCCCCTCTATATACCATTCATTATTGCGGCTTTTCAGAGGAGAGTACGACCGACCGTGCAAGGCTATCGTAATAGGGTGGGGGG
Organism: Macrocystis pyrifera; assembly: GCA_031763025.1. Taxonomy (NCBI): domain Eukaryota; class Phaeophyceae; order Laminariales; family Laminariaceae; genus Macrocystis; species Macrocystis pyrifera. The sequence continues at coordinate 7,158,213 of JASSKH010000002.1, read as the reverse complement.
GTGGGATTGTATATATGACCTTATTATTGTAGTAAGCTGTTCAACGTTGCTTGCTCGCCCGAATCCTATTAATACTTGTTTCGGAAAAAATCGCAGGGCTGTTGGTCGCTGGTAGCTGAGAGTACACTCTCTATTATTAATAATAATTTTGGTGCTTGCTGGTGTCGCTCGCGAAAATCGGGATACAACTTTCCTGCTTAATTTATTTACCGCCGTAACCGCATGCATGCATGGATGTTTTCATTCATTTTGACTCGTCTTTAATACGTATTTTGAATATCTCAGGGGTTTACTGTGGACGGGTTCCACGGCTCGACCTTCGAGCCGGACTCCTTCGTCAACAAGTGCGTCGAGGTCATCGGTTTGGGGGTGAACGAAACAGAAGCCATCGAAGGGTTCGTGATGAAGAATATGGCCATCCAAAACTGCGGGTAAGACTACTACTATTTACTCAAAACTGCGGGTAAGACTACTACTATTTACTACTACTACTACTACTACTACTACTACTACTACTACTACTACTACTGCTGCTGCTGCTGCTATCAATGGGGGCTGTACGTATATTTTTTTACAATGCTGTGACCAAAACCAGGTATACCCGGTCATGATTGGGCCAAAATCAGTAGAAAACTAAAACCTAATAAGAGCGCGTTCCACCAGCGGTGTTTTTCACCATGGAAATCCGTTTGTTAAAAAAGTATACGCCTGAACACAGCCTGTGGCCACCAAAAAAATCTGAGATGTTTTGTTTTATTTAAGATATATATAGGCTTTTTAGGAAACAACACGGTATATAAATCAGAGCTGCTGCTGCATACATCGTACACAAATGTATCACTGAGCTCCGAGGCACGTCGAGCAAGACAAAGCGTGCGCTGTCCAAGTGCCGGGCCGAGAGTTCCAAACAACTAATAATATTTTGGTGTCAGCTGAGGCATGTCGGGGCAAAGTTGCTGTCGATCAAGGGGTGAAACTGCGGTCTCCTGACATTTTTGTCGTGTGCGTGTGTGTGTTCTTTACATTAAACCGTTCTTCCACTCGTCGACATCCAGCAAGCCCAGTGTCCGTGCTGATTCTCCGCCGTAGAAAGATACGAGCTCTGTGGTCACAGACTACGACACAGAGATAACACACCGTAATGCATTAATAGCCTACGCAATACCATGCCTTCGCACTAGGTGCGGCCGACACAACATACGTACATACATACATACATACATACATACGCCAGCAACTAAAATACACCATAAAGAGAAGCAACGAAGAAAAACCAAACCGAAAAAGAAAAAGAAAAGGAGAAGAATGCTTAAGCCAGGGTCGGAGATATCGTAGATCTCGTAATACGCAAGCGCGAAAGACACGTCACCGGTCGAGCAATATCAAATCTCGGGTCACGAGCGGTCTCACGTCATTGACGGTGTAGATCCGTCCTCGGGAGATAAGCTATCGAGAGATACGTAATCCGCCGCAGACTCTTCATAAATAAATATAATGGGAAGCCAAAGCTCAGACACACACTACCCCGAGCATGAGCCAAAAGGGACATGCAAGGGGGAAGAAACGGGAATGAAAAAGGGAAATATGCATCCCGGGGAACACTTAACTACCTAAGTAAAAGTAGAAAGAATGAGTGGGCCAAAATACGCTCGTCACCCACCCGCTATGTAGTACTTCTTTCATAAGGATAAGATGGGGAAAATATAGGAAAAAGTTAAGTCATGGAAAAAAATCAAAGCACCAAGCCAATATACATACCGAACGGCCGCAGCAGTTGGCGGTACGAGTAGCAAAGAAAAGTCCAACCTATTAGTCGGCCTGGCACGTTGCTACCCTATCTGCGGTCTCTCTACTACCCTCTTCTACCGCGGTTTCGCTTCTACTCCTCCTGTTCCCCAAGGAAGAAGTTAAATCACCGTACCTCGAACCTACCAGGCATGTATGTATGTATATATATGCATAAATACGTATGTATGTACTAGGTACAAGCACAGGATGACGACGGGTAGAAAGAACGGTTTAATTTGAACACACACGGAGACAAAAAACACAGCAGTATTCGTACGTATGGCCTCTCTGATCGGTTCAAAAATAGGCCAAAATCGGTTGATACCTAGCTAGATAGTGTAGACAAAACCATTTATAACCTGGCCAATTCGAGCCAAAATCTGGTACGATGTCAGTCTAGCTGCTCCTGGCGTTTGATTTTTATTAGTTTTTAGTATAGAACTGATTTGGGCCTAAAAGTGGCCAGGTACTATGTTTGATTCTGGCTAAAACGTTTTACTAACCGTAAACATCATCATTATTAATTGTAGTTGTTGTTTTCTTGACATTAAACCGTGCTTTCGACCCGCCGTCGTCCAGCCCAACCAGTGTCCGTGCCGATTCTTCAATCCTACGTAGCGTAGAGAGATACAAGTTATGTGGTCACAAATCTACGCCACAGACAGAGACACTACGTTGCCACGTATGCAATGCAGTAGAATTTAGTATTGATAGTACAAAATAGTACAAATAATACATGAATCATACCTGAATATTTAATCCACAGTAAGTAGTAGATATTTCGTGGAAGACTGGAGAGATGAAACCAACGAGTTGTGTACATTTGACACGTCACAAAGGCTCAACATGTGATTTGATACCTTTGGAAATCGGAAACTTCAATTTTTCATATCTCAAGATGAGAGCAAGCAAACCCACTCAACATCAAAACAAGTTGCCTCACGGATTATCACGAAATGGACACGAACTTGCCATTTTTCCAGTATTAATATTTATAGAAGGTACGAGAAGACCACTAGCATATGGTTTCGAAACGGCCGTGCTCCACCGATAGTAATAGTACGTACGGGGCCAGACCGTAAAGCACGCAGAAGCTAATATCACCATACCTGGTGTTTGAAAGAGTATTACCCCGATGTTGCATCGGCACATCAGTGTCTCGGCATGGAATAAATTGTGCTTCGTGTCCAGTGGCTTGCTTTATATTTAGTTGAAGTGAAGTTTGTACAGCAGTTACTAGTAGGTGCATTTGCTGCTATGAACAGCTGCTTGTTGTGCAATAACGTTCACCAGGTAGTAGGTGTTCGTGCCTCAAACGTGCCAAAAAACGAAAACTAATTTTTTGGTGCCAATCCCATCCGATCCTCACCAAATTTACTACATGCCGTACTTGTCCCACCGTCGTCGTATATCCTTACATATTGCGTAGGCTACTAATGCATTACGGTGTGTTATCTCTGTGTCGTAGTCTGTGACCACAGAGCTCGTATCTTTCTAGGGTGAAGAATCAGCACGGACACTGGGCTTGCTGGATGTCGACGAGTAGAAGAACGGTTTAATGTGAAGAACACACACACACACATACGCAACGGGCCCATCCATGTCTTTTTCCTTCCGTGTTTTGGTACCTCAGACTGGTTTATAAATAGCAATACGCGCGCCATTAACATGATGATCAAACACATACATACCAGGTACCGGCAGTCGGTATGATGTTGTGTAACCGCCGCTCCAGTAATAATGCGAACAAACTTTGCCGGAGATGGTTTAGGCTACGTTTCTCGCCGGACTTTTTCAGTTTTCCCTGCAATTTTGTGATCTCCGGGCTCCTTTTATTGTTGTTATTTTGGATCGGAACGCCTCCTCTGCCCCTATCACATTCTGTCACCAAACACAAGGGGATTATTTTTTTAATATACGCAATCTGCTGCATGTAGCAATCGGTGCTTTTTGTTTGGCACGGAAGGGTACCAGATATTGCTGCTGCCATGTATTACGGGGGACCATAGTAAACAGGACAAAATATTCTTGGTAAAAGTATGTAAATATTATTTACTGGTAGGTTTTTGTATGAACCATAGGTCCTTTTTGCCATGTATGGTCCCCCGTAACAACTGTCGAACGATGCTGAAACACCCCGATAATACAGCAGTTTGCTGTGTGTGTTCTATATTGCGTACGTGGCGATGTATTAATAGTATCTCTGTGGCGTAGCTTTGTGAATACATAACTTGTATGTATGTCTTTTGAGGATTGAAGAATCGGCACGTGCACACATTATTATACCGTTCTTTCTACCTGTCGAAACCAAGCACAACCAGTGTCCGTGCCGATTCTTCAACCCTCGTAGAGAGATACAGGTTCCGTGCGTGGTCACACAACTACGCCAAATAGATACTGCTGTGCATATATTGTTACGTACGGAGTAAGCAGGGTAGACAACGCAATGGCATATCATGATACTGGATACGACAGGCACGAGATACATACTCTGTTAAAGAGAGAGAGAGCGAACGAAAACAAACAAAAAAACAACAAACAAAAAAAATAAAATAAAAACAGATGGAAAGAGAGAAAAGAAGTAACAAAAATAAATATAAAAACTGTCGTACCTTCTCGCAGGGGATGTGGCAGACATTTGGAACAAAAGCGCGCTAATGAAGAAAAATAAAAGAAAAAGTGGACGCCCGAAGTTTTTGTATTTTAACCCCTTCAGTAAAGCAGTCCCGATTTGGGGACAAACCAGTCTATTTCAGAGCGGTACTAAACAGTAAAAGGGTTATAACCATCACTTTTACTTTATTACAGCCCAACTCGTAGGTTTTATCCTGAGCGATCTTCAGGACACGCCGTGGTCACAGGTGTCGTCCCTCCCCCCACCCGGTAGGTGCCTTTATTTTTTGTCGCGCATAATAAGGTTCAGCATTCCCTCTGCTCGCCGATTTTCATCGAATTGTAGCTAACTCACGCTCTCGCGCTTTCCGCTTGTCATTTTTTTAGTTGCGAGAAAAAGTCCCTACGAGCATGCACTAGGTGAGATTGAACCCATGAGATCGATCTTGATAGGCACGCGGACCTCCTACCAAGCCACCGGGGACGCCGGCTTCGTGAAGAAGCATTGATTGCGTGAAAAAAAAAATAGGCTCAGATAGGCACGAACGCAAAAAAAAACATGAATGGGTGAAGGAACACAGCTCAACAGTGCGACCGACTCTGAATCAATGCTACACGATTGAGTTAAGATCCACGTCGGAAAAAAGAATGGGACATCTTGAGCCTGGAGACCAACGTTGATGTTTTCTAAACATGGGGGATGACCGACGGTGGGTGGTGGACGTGGCCGTAGGTAGAAACCTTACCAACTATTAAAACTACGCATGACATACCCACACGCATGCATCTTACAAAATGGCGAGAACGATGGATTGGTACAAAAATGTACGAAGGAGCTGAGCAGGGCGGCATATCCGTCGTTCTTATGTGATCAGAGAACATAAATTGACTATTACGGGGGTCCATAGCTAACGGGATCAAATTTTGTTGGTAAACATAGTAAAATATATAGGTTTTTATGTATACCATAGGTCCTATTAACTATGGACCCCCGTAATATTAATAACTTGCCAGCTGATGACGGGGCATACTAAGAGAAAACCCTGATGATGATGATAGATATGGGAACTAATCAAAAGGTCGGCGTCAAGACAGTATCGGTGCTCGAACAAAGTAGGCGTTCTGCGATAGAGGTTCACCCTAGCCCGGTGCTCGAACAATGGAGGCGTTCTGCGATAGAGGTTCACCCTGTTGTTTCTGAGCCCCCTCACTTAAGGAGCTCCATACCTCACCCAAAAACTGACTTCACTGAAACAGCAAAAAACAAATTGCATACCGATTAATATTACGGGGGTCCATATTTAACAGGACCTATGGCATAAATGAAAACCTATATATTTAGGTATTTTTACTAACAATATTTGGTCCTGTTAACTATGGACCCCCGTAATAGTAGTCCCATGGCCCAAGAAAAACAAAAAAACATTTTTCGAAACGCGATTAGCATTCCGACACAATTTTGGGTTAAGGAACCCCGTCATTCAGAAAACGTTCGAGTTAAAATGTGCTACCTCTTCTCGGGCTGGATGTTTGGTCAGCCTCTCCATTTGAGAGCCGCCTTTGTGTAGATTAACCTCGGAAACAAGTGGTTCATGTGCTGGCTTTCACCGTAGCTATCATCCCGATTTGCAAGCCCAATATCGATGACCGGGGTTTGATGGAACGCAAGAAAGTAATATGTGTCCAGTGCTCCACTTATGGGTACAACTTTCCCTCTCCGTGTCTTGGCTGAGAAACCTACTTCACGATGACCCTTCTCCTATCGGCACGCAACCTATTAGTAGGAGCAACGGTAGTTTGCGCTCTGCGGTCACATTGACTGCTTGACAATGTGCCTTTCCCGCCTCTGCCGCCTGATATTTTCCAATCAATTCGGAAACTCAACCAATCAATCAATGTTGATGATTGCCCTAAACTCGCCTGGCAGGGGAGAGTGCGTTCGTCTGAAGAACTTCGTCATAAACGCCAACATCACCGACAACACCATCCAGCACTGCGGCATGTTCGACTTCGAGTTCCCCGGGAACACCACTGCCGGAAAAAACGGGGAAGGAATATACATCGGAACGTCTTCGAAGCAGGTGTGTGGGGAAATGCTGTGGTATCCCCGTATGCCGTATTTGTCTCGACACCGTTACAGGGGTGTTGGTGACTTCTTTGAAACCGACTGAAACATCGTTGAAGGCGTAATACAGTCATGTACATTGCGGCGTCGTTTTGACCCAGTCGGTAGGGCAGACCAGGTGGGCAACTTACACGAAGTCCTCCAGAATCTCCTGTACTGCCATCGTGTAGAGGAGGAGCTGTAGTCTATCGTGCTGGTGCTTCGATGTTGCAGCTCGAGAGGGAAAGTTTTCGTTCACCTAGTAGTAGTTTAACGGGGAACGCGCGTTCAACGACTAACGGCGTAATCAATAGCTAGTCGGATCATGTCCTAACAGTAGTACCGCCGTATCAGCTGTCGAAGATACGACAAGGAGACGAACCTGCGAGAGGACAAATACAGGCGCAACGAGCAAACAAACAGTCTAGATTTCAACGTTGCTTATAAAGTGAGTGGTCGTGGTTTTACGCCGTTAATTCTCGTTTTTTCCTATAACAGGTACATGGTGAGACAACTGCTGTGTGAGATCTGAAAGAAACGAAAAATAGTCGCGGCGGTTACTTCGTACGCTATGACATGAACGCATTTGCCAGATTCGGGTACGAGATAGTGATACTGCAATGTACGTGATACATCATTTCACGTTCTCATTCCACAATTATTTGTTTCAGCTGCCGTCGATTAACGCAAGTTCGTACTTTGTTTGTTTGAGGCGACGGTAATCTGTTTATACTCGCCGGCGGTGTTCAGTCCGTCGCAATTCACGAATGTCTCTTTCGGTCGACCACCGTCAGTTTGACCTCTAACCACTGCAGACGTTTAGCCTTGCTGCCTCTTATTAACAAGACACTCTGTCTGTGCCGCGCCTTTTTTTTCCATGCGTGTTGCAGTGGACGTACGGGGAGGACCGGTGCAACGGCAACCTCATAAGCGGCAACACGATCGCGACGTACGGCAACGAGTGCGTGGAGATGAAGGAAGGGTCGTCCGGCAACATCGTCGAGAATAACGTCTGCTCCAACCAGCGCGACGTCAACTCCGGCTGCTTCTGCTCCAGGGGTGACTCGAACACTTTCAGGTATAATATCAATAGTTTGCTTGTCCTACATGTACCAGAGCGTCCATTTAGGGACCTAAGCGAGGCGGGAAATTTAGGACGGTACATCACAATGGGGTCTGCACGTTTCGGCCTCGCGCGCCCGAATCCGGCTGTTGTGTCCGATGATGGAAATCTTCCGGAACGAGCAAGAAGTCTGAAATGTGAAACAACCCGTTTTTTTTTCTTCGCGTCTTTTTCCCACCAGTCAACACAGTTGCCGGCGGTTGAAAACATCAACCATAAAAAATAATAGCGTGTGTTCCTGGCGACAGATGCATGCAGTATACTGTAGTTACTACTGGACTGTTTATCATTGAACCATGTATATGCAACCTCCGTTTCCTTAACCGCTCATAAGAACTTTCAGAAGAAGGAAATATTGCCACGAGGAACGCACACGAAACACGAGCTCGTGTGTGCACGAGTTTGTTTTCCCGTATGTACTCCACTCCCCGGTGTACTCCATTCCCAGGGTAGCCTGGACGTACTCCTCCACGTGTTGTTGTGTTATTCGTGTTTTATTTGTTAACAATGCGGTACGCCCCCCCCTAAGATCAAACTCATACTCTGATACGTATTATGAGCGAGCCCCCTGAATGCCTTAGTCACCTTTAACGACCTCAAGGGTAGGATGTTGTAAGTATACGGTAGGGATTCAGGAACCGCTCGCACTCGTCCTTGTTTCCTGCCTAAACCGCAAATATTGTATTACGGGAGACCCTGATGATAGCAAACAGGGCCAAACATTATTAAGTAAACATAGGTAAATAGTTAGGTTAAAGTGCGTACCGTAGGTCCTATTTACTATGCCCCCGCGAATTTTCGTCTATAGCCAGCGACGTTTCTTTCTGATCAAAAGGTGTGCTGATCTCTCCTCCCCTCACCTGCATTGTTTCCCGCGTGATGGCCGTTGTCTATCGTCCGTCGATCAGGTTTAACAATGTCTCTGACTGTGAGGGAGCGGGTGTGCGATTGGGAGGCTGGGAGAAGGAAGGACACCAGTATGGACAAAATAACAGCGTGAGTTAAAAAATAAATATAATCAATATGAGTCATATTCATGTACCATACACAATGTACTGGCAAACATTCGCCGTCACCCTTAAGATAGTTCTCCATTCCCTACCAATCGTTTGTCGGGCACTCCACTGTGGCTGGATGATGTACAAAGCTAAGTTCCTTTGCCGAACATAGAAAGATGTATCCTTGTTCTCTCTCTCTCTGGGATGTGAGTATGAATGGTCGAGGTTGGAGCAAATGTTAGACGTTGGCGGATGTCAACTGAACAACTTAGTGAAGCAATGAAACTGAATCATCCGCCACGATACATCTCTCGGTGCATATAGTTAGGAAATATCCAACGTATGAAGCGTTCTACTCTACAGGTTCGCCCTTGATTTTCTGAGGCTATCATTCCCCCTTGAGGTAAAATGCGGAATTTAACGGGTATCAGAAAATGCCTCGTATGTGGTTCGTTCTGTTACATTTGAGAGCAACCAGGTGTCGACGCAAAAAAACGAAAATATCGTGGGTATGTTCCCTTTCAAGCAGTTGTTTTGCGTCATGCATGCAACCCAGGCAGACCCCGGTAGCACGAGTACCGTTTCTTAGTTTTAGGAAGGACCAGTGTGTGTAGATTTGGCTGCAAAGAAGAAGATGATGTGTCGACGCCACAGCAAAAAGGTGAAAAAAAACAAACAATTATATACCCTTTGATTGCTGTTGAGCTCACCTGCTTTGACCCAGGCAGAGTTCGAGGTTCTTGCCAAAGTTGACACTAAGATACTATGTTATCGAACCTAAACGTGACGATCAATAGCCAGCGGCGGGCGTCCAGTCGGAACGATCATTGGATACACGGTAGCACACACCACAACGTTGATGGGCACATCGAGGTTCACACTGCTTCCGATGTGTTCCAATAGCAGGTTATTTGATGGGGCCTACGGTGTACTGCGGGCAGGGGTGTGGCTGTGAAGTTTGTCATTTTTCGGGCATGAAATGTTTCATCGACCCACGCCACCCAGGAGGTTTCTTCGTTTGGGCGGGGCTGGAAGCCGAGTGAGCTGTGAGGCATCGTGGTTTTGTCTACTTGTACGCAGTCACGGCACTTCCACAAGGCGCTATTGGTGTTGTTTTTGTTTCGTGCAAACGCCCATACATGTTGTCTTGGCTCCTCGTCTTCTGGACTCGCCATCCATCGCGTACAGCTTCGAGAAGATTAACACATGATTGCACCGTTGGATTTCGTGTATTTTTTGTTTCAGGTGTACGGTAACAACATTTACCACGTGGACAACGGCGCAGTCAACGCAATCATCTCCCCGCAACAAGTCATCTGCGAGAACACCTGCGAGGACGGCTTGTGCGACCGCACGGGGTAAGATCTTTTGCTATGAATGCCACGGTACACGCTGTATATTGTGCGGTAGGGGTGCCTCTTGCATAATTTGAAGCTCCCCGCTAAAGGAATACCATCTCCCCGATGAAATCTCACACAGAAAGCATGGTAGGCGCGTGCTACGAGAAGGGGAGCACGTTGCTGCAAAACAGTTCCATGACAGATTTGTAACTGTCGAGCTACACGATGTTGTCGGGTAATACAGGGACCATAGTAAATAGGACCTATGGCTAACCTTATATGTTTACCATTCTATACCATCAATATTTGGTACTATTTACGACGCCCCCCCGTAATAGTACGTTTCCGGTATATCCAAAGGCAAAGTTCGGGTGAGCTAAAGAGCTCCAGAAGCGAGTAGACAAAGACAGTTGAGGTGGCACGATCTTCCTAGCTTGCGGTCGTCCGACGCAGAAACCCCCACGGACAAACCCCCAATCTCATGACCAGCTGGGTACAACGAACAACAATTTAAGCATGGAGTTTAGATTACAGCGATGTTTGTGCCGATCGGAACCCCGAAAAGGGACTCGACACCATAACTGGTACGGTTCCCACTCCGAAAAATGAGCAAACCATTGCACAAACCAGGCTGAGCTTTGCTTGAACGTCAAGACAATGAGGTACAGTAGGGAACGATTATCTGTCGGGTGCGTCGAAACATTTGAACGAAGGCATACCGCATTGGAGGACGAGTACGACTGCACAAGTAGTCCGTGGTCTCTACGGTACCGTGAGGAGCTCTCTCTTGTTCCAAGAGAAACCCCGAGATTTTTTGTCGTGTATACGTACGCGCAACCCGAGGACCCTCTCTCACGTGTGACGCGCCCGCCAGCCGAGCGTTGTGCAAACAATAATATGCAAAACAATTCCCTGGGGAGTTTACTACGGCAGGCGTAATCGAAGTGTTTAGGGTTGGCCTCAACCGAGGAACAACTGGATATCAGTACGATACCACTTCGTTACTAAATATACTTGGTGTTCCAGTAGAAAACCGATCCAATACGATCTGCACGGTGACGATTGTAGCGTTCGTGTCTCTTACTTGGGCGCCCTGTACGCTGTTGACGTGCACAGGGACGATGACGAGATGTGGGACACGGCTTGCCCTGACCAAACGTTTGAACGCGACGGTGGGCGTGACGACGACGTCACAGAGGAAGAACAGGAGGAGGAGGTGTCCACCCCTTCCCCTGTGGAAGCCACCCCGTCCCCGGTTGCAAGCACGCCGTCTCCTACGGTCGAAGAAGAGGAGGAGGAAGAGGCGTCGTCCGAGGACACCGAAGATAATGACACCGACGACGTTAATGACGACGATGGCGTTGCTGATGACGGCAGCACTGGCGATGACGACGACGAAGAGAGTACTGGCGCTGATGATGACGACCGTTCGGTGGACGATGACGCTACGGACGACGTCGACGATGATGGTGACGATGAGGATAATTATGATGATGGTGATGATTATGATTATGACGATGGTGATGATTATGATTATGATTACGATGATGACGTTTTCGTCGATGATGATGCCACCTACGACGACGACGACAGCAGCAGGGATGATGATGATGCCCGAAAGCGCCGACTTAGGGGCGCTTCCAACTAGGCAAAACCTTGGGCGCTGCTGCGGCAGCTTGGGTGGAAGCAAACTCTGAACCCTATATACGACCTATGTAATACTCGCCGTTGTCACCGTAGAGAGGCTCTATCCTTGGCCCAAACTTTGCAGACTGGAGGGACCTCCCTACTCGGAAGGACTGCCGTGCATCTTCGGAACATCATTGGCGTTTCAGTACTTAAGCTGTTGTTGTTTTCCTTTCTGTGCCGTACTGTCGACTGGGTCGTGGGTTAGATATACAGCTATTTTCATGTTGCGAATCTCGCTAATGTGAGAGCGCCTGGAGAACGATCGGGGAAGGAGGTCCAGGCTGGCATGTTCCCGTGAGAGGTTCAGCGTTCTACACGATTGAATGCTTTCATTGCAGAGTATCTTCGTATTTTTAGAAATCTCAGGCTGGGTGTGTTCTTACTGCTTATTTCGTTAGTATCAAAGGCGTGCTTAGTATCATAGGCGTGCTGTACTGTTCTGGTCTGGTGTCTACTGTACTGTATTGGGCCGTCCTGTAGTGTAGTGTAGTGTACTCCCGTTTGTGCCTGGCCGAGCGTAGGAGGCGACTAGCATGCAGTGCATTCGACAGTTGGGTAATTGCGGGTCGACGGTGCTGTGTCTATCAGATGGTGTAGGCCGCCTGGCCACCTACCCGCAGCAGTACGTGACAATTGACTCGGTGACAACCAAGTGGTATATGTGACGCTCGAAACCAAGACGGTGGAGCTTAGCAGGGTGGCTATCGCAGGGTCGATGCAGATGGAGTAATGTGCAAGAGATTTCCCTTCAGTCTTTGATAGTTATCATGGTCTTAGTTTAGTTGGTTCCGTGATGAGACGTGTCGGGAAAATAGGGTATGAGATAACAAGTAATGTACGGTTTTTCGCAGATCGTTGGTGGGCACATTCTCCCAAAACGAACGTTCGATTTTTGTTTGGTTGTGTCTGTAGAAAGGCTGGAAAAGCTTGAGGGAAATTTGTCGTAGAAGGATGACGAACAAGCGTGTGATCGTACGAGACGGGTACGCGTTTAGGTCGCTGAGGGTGTGGTAAGGTAACTCCTGAGCCAAGGAGTTGCTCGTTTGGCTCGGAGAAGTTCAAGATCGACGGGTGACTTCCAAGCTCAAACCGTTAAGAGTGTCACATACACCTGTCTATTTGGCAGTCCCGTTTCTGTATTTCACCTTGGAAATTATGTCAGCTCAGCTACGGTAGGCCTACAACATATCAAGTTTCGAGAGATGGTGTCCCACGGGTTGAACGTGTTGACAGGTTTTCTTATAAATGTCACCGGGGGCGGGGCGGTGTGCACGACGTATATATGCAGTGTTTCTCGTGTCGAGTATATATATTTACCGCTGTTTGACTCCCGAGAAGTCTTGGACCACCCTGCTCGTAGCGGGCCTTGACTTGATACTATCACACATTTTTGTACACCAGATATGCATGCATGCACTTCATAGCCAACGGTGGCGGTGTAAATATGTTACGGTGCGAGTAGTGGGAGGCGAATGAATATAATATATATTGATAATATACAGTCAGTAGGGGGATCGCTTGGTTCCTGCGGTGGCTTATAGCTACTACCAGCGACGCAAAAGCGTGCGGCTGACGAAGCAGGGAGGAGCAAAAAAGGAAGATGGTCCGTGGTTTGTAGCCTTAGCGTACAGGTTGTGTACCGAAGTACACACGTACAGCTGCTTCTGACGCAGCGAGGGCCAGAAGGGGTCTTCCGCCATTGGTATAGTCGTGTATAGCTCGTGTCATAGAGTACAATACAAACATCCATGTAGCTTTGCACTGAGATCCCGAGGGAGGGATCCGTCTGTTTTTTGTTAAGGGGTATAGCTCGTGTACCACTGAAGGCAGTCGAACGTCCGACAGCGAATGAGGCAGTGGCCGATCTACTTGCTGAATGGCGAGACACGATCCATCTCCTCGACGCGAGCTTTTGTTCATAGACCCAACGCTGCGGAGTTTGTGCAAAGCGCTATTTCATGCGAACAAGGGCAAGAGAGCGAAGCCACTGGTTCCTCGGCCATGCTCACTTTTGTTTCGGAAGACTGCTGAGTTGTGTTTCACAACAGTTGCCGCGCTTTACGTCTGCAACTTGAAGTACCACAATAAGCAATCTAGTTATTTTTCGTTAGATTTGTTGACTTTTCAGTCCGACGAACCTCCTTCTCTAGGCCACTGCGGGTGGGGAGCATCTAAGGCCAGGGCCCGTTCGTTTAGGTGCTGTCGTCGGCTGCCGTAGAGGTCATAAGTTAGATGTAGATGTCCCACACGTAAGCGGTAAGGTATCCCTGTGCGCGGTGTGTATTTCGTGGTGTGCGGTACCCGAGAGGCCAATAGTGTGTCAAACGCGCGTAAGACACTTTCGCAGCTGTCTTTCGTGGGTACGTAGGCTCTCCGAGTGGCCCGCAGAACAATGTGCGGCATTACTGTGTACGATATTTCTCGAACGTAAATCTAAGTTTAGTTTTTTTTTATCTGGTGGCGCCGTTCGCCGTGAACGTGATGCTGTATAGCCTGTGGTGTTGCACCCGGAGGTCTGTGCACCAGCGTATTTTAGGAGGTTGGGGAAAATAAACAAGGTAGGGATAGGGTGATCCAGTAGACGGATCGAAAGTTTTGAGTAGAAGAGGGGTCGGAAAGGGTACCGTGTCAAAAGGCATACTCATTCAATCCTGACCCCTCTAACCGGTTGCCCGTGGGATCTGAGGAACGTCAGCACGTGAAGAGGATAGTTCGACGTGTTCTTTGTCTTTTTTCCCCTGCAAACTTCCTAATCCCACAAGCTTGTGTGTAATATTTTGTGATCGGCGCCTTCTTTGTTATTTTTCATGGAGATTTGATCTCTGTGAGGTCGGGGTGTGGTGGTGGTTGTTTCGAAAGTATTATGGATCAGACACGTTACGAAAGACGCAGGAAGGGTGAGCAAGGAGTGAGAATACAACCGTTTCAGAGGAATGGTACCTCGTCGTGTGTTTTTCTGGCTTTTTTTTGTGGCCTCCTTGCGGTTATGGTATACTGTCTCGTTTCAGGAGGACTTCGTGGAAACCTGCTGTTTTGTTGTTTTTATTATGACTATTTTCCGATTGTTTTCGAAATTTATTTTGTACCCGATACGTTGCCATTCCGACTCCATGAACTCATGTTCGAACATGTGGGGTAGGGATGGGATGTTAGCATTAGCAACAGCATTCGAGTGATCGTACCTCGTGAGGTTTTGGTGCATTTTTGTTACCTTATTTCGGTCAATTGTAATCTGCCTCGTTTCGGAAGTCTTTTGTGGGGAAAAAAAGGTATTGTAGTTGCTCACACGTTCGTTCTAGTTGGGTTTCAGCTGTTTTTGTCACGCTCGATAGGTTGGCCTGTCAAATGCCAACTCCGCTTAGTTTGCCCACGTACACACATGGACTTCTTGGTCTCAGCAGTGTGGGGCCATGCTGTTTATTTCTCGCGATGGCGGAGCACCAACCTGGACGTTCACAGTTGTGTCCTGGCGTCGTTGCCTAGAAATCACCGATTAATATGAGGACACTCCAGTCCAGACATGGAACAAGCCACCCTTTTATACCGGTAGAGTACATGCAGTCTATAGTTAACAGGACCTATGGCATACATAAAAGTCTATATATTTAGGTATTTTTACTAACAATATTTGGTCCTGTTAACTATGGACCCCCGTAATAGTACGTCTAGAGCAAAGGTCGGCGGTACACGCATGCACTGTCCAGAAAACACGTTGGTGAACTACAGTAGGTCCATAATTTAGGTGCGTTGTTAGCTCTATACTTTCTTCACTGCATGAGAACCCTGTTCGAGCTCATACTGGAAAGCCTGTCGCAACCTACTGCCCGCAGAGAGAAGATCGATCGAGTGGTAATAAGAAACATTTCCCTGTTTTAAGCGCACTCGATCTCGTTTCTCAGACAGTGAACTACAGTACCACACTGGATATCGTTTTCACGGTTTGGGTAGCATGACGAAGTATGCTGGAATACGAGCTCTACAAGGTAGACCTTTCGCATACGAGAAGTGTTTCCATGCACGCGATGACCGTCAAGCGCAAAGCTAGAAGAGGCTGCACACCGACAAGTGTGGGGGAGTAGTGTTTGGTGTTCTTCCGAACGAAATAGGCGGGAAGCTTTTACCACAAGCCCGCAGCCTAGCCCCCAAGAAAAATCTCACAACACACGTGATAAACTCGACCATGGGTACACTCCGAAGGACAAGCTTGTTGAAGAAACGAATGCCCGATGTGATCGGCGGGCTGTCGTCCACGTCTGATATTTGTTCGCACAAGGAGTGTCTGCACAAAACGTGGATGACGTCGAACGCAAGTGAGCTGCCGTAGAAACCGCACGCACTTGGAAGGGTGAGGCTCGTGATCCATGAAAGCTTACATGAGATAAATGCCACGGTAGTGGTCCTTGGGGTCTTCACTTGAGGATCTTTATATCCCAGCCTCAACCGGAATTTGCCCACAAGTATACGCTTGACCGGAATATCACCGTCATTGAAAAAATGTATGATATTGTGATACTTGAATCACATTACAAAAGACGATTCCGATTCGGTAACTCCTCAGTTCAGGACCTGCGCCAGTCCGATGTGTTTTGGCGAAATCGTGCTAACGTACGCTCGTCCTTTTGTCTAGCACAGCAGTGCGTCGGCAGCAGCAGCCGCGGCCCGTACCAACAGACCGCTAAGCCTAAACACCGCTCATACGGTTACTGTTTTTCAGTGTTGTGGTTTATTGTTTTTATTGTTTTGACCTTATGCGCTCATGCTGCTTCGCGCACGTGGTCACATGCGTGCGTAGCTCGCACGCCAACTCTTCTCAGTGCAACACAACACGCCAAGATTGGTTGTATGCCCTCTTGGTATAGGACAAATAGCTGCAGCGTGAACCAGATTAAACCCAGTTTTCAGTTCAGGCTTAGACCGCGATGGCTGTGTCGCTGAGCTCGCAACATACGTCTGTGGATCTGCCAAGCCGCCGTGGTACGCTGGGCGGAAGTGCGCTTTTTCTCCGCTCGGCAGGCGTACGTTTCTTGCTGACCTGAACTAGAAATTATGAATCTCCACTGCTTGATTATGTGAATCAGGATAATAGAAATGCGGCTTCAAGATAAAAAACGGTGTACGATTCGCTGCGAAATGCCTGTTATAATTTGTTTTTTAAAGTATTTATCAAGAATACTGTTTGATTACTCCAACATGGTGACATACTTTCAAGTGCCCCCTGTTTGTTAAGCTGTCTACGTGTCAAACCGATGTCAGGCTCACGACACTTTGGCCGCGACCGTATCCGAAATATAAAGGCGAAACGAATGCGAAGAAGCATCAACGAGTCTTCAGCGGTTTCGTCGATTGATGCCGCCTGGGCCGTACTTTTCTCGCCCGCGAGCAAGCGCAAAAAAGGAGGCGTGTCGGTTGTGCAACCCGCCTTAAGAGTGAACTGTACGCATCCCCATCCAAAAACACGGGCTTGGTGGACCGCGAACATATATTGGTTGCAAGGCCGTTGAAGATTGTAGCAAAGTACAGATAATATCTATGGATGAAGCCATTGCTGCACTACTTCAGTACCAAATAGATTTGTACGGCGGATAAGCGTCGATACTTTCGTTTTTTCATGTTAGACCAGACCAAGTACAGCCACGATTAGGATAAAGCGGGTGCGCTTGCGTGTGGATGGCGCAGCAAACCTGGAGAGTATACTCCCAATAACATCCCATCGTGTGATCGAAAAAACGATTTCGAACGGCCTTGAGCATACATGTTGCGGAGCTGTCTAATATTCTCTAGACACTTTCTGGCGAACAGACAAGACCGGCCCAGCTCGGAGCTGTTTAATACATGCTGAAATATTACTAAACACGCATTTTCCGGTACCAGAGGGCATTTTTCCAATACTCAGTCAATGTGAGGCGTTTGAAGGGTGCCATGTACCAGCACTACCGTCAGGACTGGCCAATCTCACTCTCTAGGTAGCGTCGGACTACGTACTGCGTGCCTGCTCCCCCAGCACTCGTGGTGTGGGCCATGCTCACCAAGGTTTGGGACGATATTTAGGCCTTGAGCGCGCAAGCTCCAAAACCGTGATATGCGTGAGAACGGCGTTTCATATCGTCATATCACCAGCGCCAGGAGGCCAGCGTGCTTGAGCCTTACTGTTTGACGTCGGTAAGGGCGCTCCTATTTGTTCAGGGCTCCTTACAGCGCTGACCGCGTCCGATGAGGTAATTCGGTTTCTTAGCACGATAGGACGCGCTAAGCCTCCGCTCTCGGTTAGTCGCCGCGCCGCCGCGCGCTTCCTCTCGTACGCTAGCGGTACCAACTGCTTTGACCGCGTGATTTTCGTGAGAATGGTGTTTCATGTCGTCCTATCAGCGGCTTGAGTAGGCACGATTGGGTGAGTCTTGCTTGTCAACATCAACAAAGTAGCTCCAATGTTTGGCAGGCTCGTCACAAGCCTGATAGCGTCAGATCAAGCCGACCTGTTAGCTCGCACGGTGAGGCCTGCACAGGCTAACTTCTATGTCAGCTGCCGCGCCTCGGCGCGCTCTTAATTGTCCGCGCGCCGTACAAACTGTTTTGACCCCGGGACCATATGCTGTCTAACCCGGGTTTGTTCAGATTTCGGGACTTAGTCGCCAATACGGTCCCCAATATGGTGGCGGCCAAGGGTCTGTAGAGCATTGTCGTTGCTTATAGTCGCGGCAATGTCTTGTGTGGTTTGATTGGTTGGTTGGTGTTAGCCATGTAGCTGCGGCTCACCTGTGGGGGTCGTAGAGAGAGTTAAGGCCTCTCCGGATACGATTGAAGATTCACATTTTTGGGCGAATGAGTTGCAAGGGTCCGACAGTACCGCGATAGGAGATGCCTTCTTCCCAGCCTACTGTCATAACAACGCTAAACTGATATATTTTATGTATCGTTATTCCCAGGCTTCATGGCGAGGTGGAGCGACACGCCACCCAACCGTACTCTTCGTACAAGTTGACCCCCTCCACTTGAAACGGCGGTAGCAGCCGCGGCGACGACTGGAGCGGTGATGGCGGTGGCTGACGCGGCGGTGGCAGCGACTGGTGTGGCGTTGGTGATGGCGTGGTGGCACGCAGCTTGTGCTGAACAACAGCCTTCCTTAGGTGAGAAGATTCAGAAAAAATAGGGTGAACCTCTATCGTAGAACGCCTCGTTGCTCCTAGTCGCGTCAATGTCCGATGTAGTTTGATGGGCTGGTTGGTGTGATTCAAGTCGCTGCAATTGCCTTATGTACGGAGATCGCGGAGATAGTTGCAATGTCTCTGCGGATGTGATGCCTATATATGCGTGGATGACTTTTATGGGTTGTACAGTACAGCGATGGGAGGCGCCTTTCCTCCCAGTCCGTGTTGATAAAACTGTATTTGATATTTTGATACCTCCACACCCCACGCTTGATGGCAAGGTCGAGCGGCACACCACTCGACCGCACCCGGCGCACGAGTCGTCCCATTGGTGTTGCCAGCCGGAACTCGGTCACAATCTAGAAATCGTTGGTTGAGTTAGCTCCACCTCCTTCCTGCTTCGCCGAATAGGAATAGCTCGAGTTGACAACAGGGCGTCTAGCCTTTAGCTTGTACATATTTTTACTACGTTGGTCATATTCTTGTTTATGCGACAGCATCTACACGAAAGTTATCGGTTTTATATTCAGTCCAACCTGTCATCATGTATGTACTAAATGCGCAAGGGTGTGTACTCGTAAGAGTCCGTATCACGAAAAGGTTTAGTTTCTCCTGCTGCGAAAATACTGTTTCGTTGGGTACAAGTTGCACCTTAATATCGGAAACGTTAAACCATCAAGAAGGCATTTTAGGCGGAATTTTGAAACTACAGGATTCCCGTGAGCAGTGTTTAGGGACTTCGTTGCTCTTTTTCGTTCAGGTCTGTTTTCAACTTTAAGAGTTGGCCCAACTCGAAGTGGCATGTTCCATGAAACCGACACAGGCTACCCAAGCTTCATTCAGTCGTTTCGTCGACTGCCTCAGAGGTGGGATCTGCCAATCTCGAGAGGCAGGGCAGCGGAGCAGCGGCAGTTCGTTGACCGTTTTTCGTTATTAAAATTTTGCAAAGCAATAAGCCCTTTCTCGATAGGGCGTAAAGTCGATGTTTTCACGAAATTTCCCTCAACCATGATTTATATTATTTTTGCATTACGAACGTTTACGGTCCTCCTTAATATGGGCCCTAATTAGTCCGTTGTGCCAGCCCCGGTGTATTCCGTGCCTACACCTATCTTAACCTAACCTCTGGGTCGAACCTAACAGGGGTAGACTAACGAGGGCCGGCAAGTCCATGACATGTAACACTGGTGGGGTGTCTTGTTAAATCTGTGTTTTACAGATGGACTAGAACCGGTACACGAATAAGAAAGTGTATCGGGCAAAAGTGTTTTTGCCCAGATCTCCAAGGAGGATAGAAAAAAAAACAATAAAAAACAATAAAAAACAGAACAAAACAAATAAAAATGCATACACCTACTAAAAAAGTCTTGGGCGTGGAAGGGTATCAGTCGAGGACAATATAAAGGAGCTTATGCAGCTCACATGGTAACACACAGAGTATACCAGGTATAATTTAGTACAGAAGACAATGGTATGTGTTTCCACGACGTCCTGCCAGGACACAAAGCCGGGAATCACGATTCCCACCACTAGTTCCGACCAACCCTCTTCGCCACATCATACAAGCCGTCACCCATTTATAACTCCTCAGCAGTCAATAATAAATCCATGTCGATCTCCGAACCACAACTAACAAAAATCGGCGTCGTCAAGGCACGGCGTCACGTCTCTCAACGGAGTAACTGCACTCCAAACATCCGTACTGAAACAGAGTCCCTTCACTGTCAGAACATGGCAATCATCCGTCAGAAATTAACCGGAAAATACCGAATGAATGTATATCATAAATTTACAGAAAAATTCAGTCCCCATGCAGGACACCATACCGCAAATCCACCAGAAAAAAACTACACCACATTCCACCAGAATATTATCTCAAAATCCCCCAGATAATCCAGCCCTCCTCCAGAAATTTACTGTATATCACAGAATTCCACCAGAATATTAGCACCTTATTCTCAAACCATTGCTATTATTACGAGGGAGCAAAATCAACGGGATCAAATATTTATTACGGGGGACCATAGTAAATAGGACCAAATATTGTTACTAAAAATAGGTAAATATATAGGTTTTTATGTATACCATAGGTCCTATTAACTATGGATCCCCGTAATAGTAGGGAAATGTAAAGTTTTGTGTGGACCGTAGGGGTCCTATTTACTATTTTTATTTTTTTTTTTTTTTGTGTCGACCGTAGGTCCTATTTACTATGGTCCCCCGTAATAGCACAAATTCCACCAGACCAATGTCACAAAATCCATCAGAAAATGCGGAGATATTATAGAGACCTATACCACATAATTCCACCAGAAAATATATATACAATTCCACCATAATAAACAGTCCTCCCTCAGAAACCTGTATCACAAACGTCCACCATTGTTTTTATAAGAAATTCCGCCGTAAAAAACAGTCCTCCTTCAGGAACTATATACCAAAATCCACCACCAGATACTCCAGTCCTTCTTCAGAAAATCAACCACAAAATCCACCATAAAAAATATCCCAAATCCATCAGACAATGCAATCCTACTTTAGAATACTATCCCCCAATACTCCAACAGAAACAATATCATAAAATTCATCAGAAAATTCGGTGGCAACCGATGTGCAGAGTGGCTTTGTGAGTGTGAGAAAGTCCTCACGTTCCTGCCCGGACTCTACGTGGACAGGACAGTGCCAAACTCCCCGCTCAGTGCAAGCTCCCTCAGAAAAGGGTGCCTTACATCGATGTGTTTCGAGTTTGAGGTGCACACCGGATTCTTCGCCAACTGAATGACCTCCTTGTCATCCTTGAAAACCCTGATAAACGGTGGACCAAAGCCCGGAAAAATAAAACCCCGCGCATACCGCATGAAATTCGCCTCCTTGATTGTGCCTGCCACGGGTACATGTTCTGCTTCGGTGGTCCAAACTGCGACAAACGTCTGCGTCCTCGAGGACCAGCATACGCAGGCACCTGTGCACGTAATAACTCCGCCTGCGAAGGACCGCCTGTCCGTGGCTTTGCTGGCATACAGTAGTTAGCGTCAGCAAACGCTACCAGCTGAATACCACTGCCGAAACCACTAGCTCAAGACACGTACTCCAAATTACCGATCGCTGCTCTCCAGCGCTTCTCCTTCGGCGAACATGTATACCTAGCTCCGGCTCGGACAGCGTTCGAAGCATCTGGTTGCGTCTGGTTTGATAGGCATATCAAGCACCCAACCAGCTCACAAAATGGCCAGTCGCCCTCGGGTTTAATCACGTCAGACTCCTAGAATTCTAGGCCTACTGCGAGCGGACTCATCCTGCTCGAGTTGATATTGAATTTTGAAGCTGTGGTTTCAGCGAAAGATTGCTGCGAAACCGTTAACCTTCATTATTTTCAGTCCCTTGAAAATCGGCATCCAGCATACCACCTCAACTCGCCCAGACTTGTAATCAGGACAAGTGGATCCAAGTCATCGCAGAACTGGTCACACCTGTCCTTCCCCGCCACCGCAAACATGTCATCCACATGCACTACTGTTACTATAGAGACAGGCCCCGACTCGATCAAACGCATGACACAAGGATCCGTGGGGCTCTGCTCAAATCCAAAACTCTTGATGTGCATCGTCAGGTGATTGTGCCACAGTCTCGACGCTTGCTCCAAGCCGTGGAGACTGCGGTTCAACCGTACTATCGTACCGGACATTTCACCGCAACCCTGAGGTAGACGCGTAAAAACATCTTCATCCAGATTCGACTGGACGAATGCCTGCTCGGCATCGAGACGACACAAACCCAAACCCCACTCGCACGCAATACCGGCCAACAAACAAAATCAAGCCGCGGCTGGCGTCGGAGAAATAGTCTCCAATGAATCGATACCCTCACACTGCTCGAAACCCCTTGCCACCAGTCTCGCCTTCGCCCTAACCACCTCGCCGTGCTCGTTGGTCTTCCACGTGTACACCCACATCGGCGATAGGACGTTGAAGCCCTTTTGGTGGCTACGAATCTCCAAAGTCCCCGCCTCAGCCAGGCCTTGAAACTCGTTCCCCATCGCCTGTAGCTATAAGTGGGAGTACTTGTCGGCGCAGGCCTTGGGGTACGAATTCGGCGTCCAGAGTTCACTTACCGGGCGAGCGGGCATGTAAGGAGTGTGGTGTGATGCGCTTGGTGAAACTGTACGTGACGTATTTCCTCTCCCGGGCCGACATCAACGACAGCAGCCCATGTTCTTGGTCTCCGAGGCTACGGGAGGTCTCGCCCCTCGTACGGCCCCTCCGCACATCACCGTGCTCCGAGCCCGGGTTGTATTCTTAGCTCCCGTGCAGCACGCACCGGAAATTGTGACTGTTCCGCCGGCTACGGCTGCGGCCGAAGTTGCAGCGGCGACGACGGCGGTAGTGGTGTCAACGGCAGCTGCGGCGAAGGCGACAGCGGCGACGATGATGGCAGCGGCGATGTTGACGACGACAGCGGGGGCAGTGAGGGCGAATACCCCAAGCTCAGGTCATTCGGGAGGTCCTGAACCCCCGGGGCCGGCGGCAGCAGCGGTGGCGAAGGGGAGACTCCCTCCGCCAAGGCCCTCTACAAACCAACAAAGGTGTTACTCGCGTGTTTCCAACTATCGTCGCGAGTGTAGGATGTGAAGCCAGTCTGTAGCAGGATGTTGCAGCAGCCCTGGGAGTGATTGCTGCCGCTGCTCAGGTGTAATCATAGCTCCGCCTTCGACTCCGATTTCAGGGCCCGCCTCACGTGGTGGAAACCCGGCTCCAGGAATGGGACCTGCCGCGCAAATGGTGCTCTGCCGTAGAACCTCTGGAACGGGGAGAACATGTCCGGCATGCCCTTCACCCTCGCCGTCATGTTGATGACGTCGCTGGCGTGGGGGCACGCCTCCGCCCATAGGGACCCCGTTGGCAATTTCTCGCCGTCGAAGAGGCGCTTGGCTTCCAGGCAGGATGCCATTGGAAGATCCAGTGGGCATTCAATGCGTCGCTCAACCACGCCATCGTGCTTCGGAGAGGCAACTGGCGTGTGCTCACGACGGATACCGTGGCTGTTGAGGAAGGCCACGAACTCCGCGTTGAGAAACTCGGTAGTGTTGTCCGAACGGACGCACTCCACGACGGGCGGGCAGCCGTCAGCACGGATGTCGGCTAGGAATTTGGCGAACACCAATACCGCATCAAACGTCTTCATCAGGAAGTCCGGCCAACCTAGTCTCGATACGTCGTCCACCGTCATCATCGAGTACATCCCCCCGCCAGCTGGCGACGGCCGTTTCCCCGAGAGGTCCATGAACACGCGCTTCGGCGACTTTGTGGAGCGGCACTCGGTCGACCACCGCACAGCGATCCTCCCCCCCTTTGCCTCAGAAAAACCAGCGAACGGCACTTATTCTCCACACCCTTTCAGACCCAACTGGCGTGCAGTCTCTCGCTAAGTCACCTCGTCGGAGTGGGCAAGAGAAACGTGGAGATCGATGATATCGACCTTCTGCATCTTGCTCGGGGACAAAACAGCGGCTGCGATAAACGTGTTGGGCTTCACTCTGGTGGCTTTCACATACGGACCCGAGACCCCACGAGCTGAAGTCAAACGACCAACCATAAGGTACAAACCAGCAGAGCCCGTCTTTGCGCTATACCTGGGCGTAACCTCGTGCAGCGAAAACAAATTTAACTTCAAACCAGCGACATAAGCAACGTTCCTCAAGACCACGTCAAAATCTGTGCATCACAATGCTCAGCTTCCAAAAACACTCTACCTCCATTGACCTCATGTCGCCTACCAACAGAGTACCCTTACCTACAGTTAGGGGCTTACACTCAAACATAAATGAAGGGTCACTGGTCACAAGGCACGTTGCACCGCAACCCGCAACCCACACTTGACCACCACCAAAACCAAAAACATCAGATCTGAAACCAGAATCACAGTCAGTCTTGCCTGGGTGCGCAAATTGCGCGGTGAGGAGGTGAGCGTCGAACGTAAAAGGACTCTAGACAGTATCCTCAGGCTCGAGGGGAGAACTGATCGGGCTAACAGCAGAAAGAATGACAACGAAGGTACCTCCCGGGGTACGGGCTCCACGGCCGTCACAGATCGATGTGTGCCCCACGTAGTACACTGACGTGGGAGGAGAAGGCAGGCGATGTTCGCGTGTGTTTGCGCTTGGTGCTCGTCCGGGCATTGCGCAGTGAAATGGCCCGGCTGGTTGCAATGAAAACACAGCCGAGGACCCGTTGATGCATCACCCTGCCGTGAAACCTAGCTCATCATCACCGGCGGCGGTAAGACCAGCGGCAGCTGCCTTGGCGGCGGCTGAGCAGGGGTTTCAGCTCGTAGGAGGCACCGTCCCCCCTGTGCCGAACGGGTTGAGACCTGCATGGTCCTAATTATGACGGTTGGGCGCGACATCCCAACGACATTGAGGTTCTTTGGAAGTCCCCGGCGCTGCTTTGCCACCCCCACCACCGCTTTGGTTCTGCTGCTGCCGCTCATCATGCTGCTGCTGAGCTGTTGCTGCCGCATCAAGCGAAACGCTTACTGCTTCGAATGCCGTGGCTGCTGCTGCTGCTGTATCCAGGGAGGAGTTTGCTGCTGCTGTTGCTGTGGCTGCTGCGTCCAGGTTTGTTGTTATTGCTGCTGCTGCTGCTGCTGCTGCATCTAGGGGGGCATTTGCTGCTACTGTTGCTGTGGCTGGTGCGTCCAGAGTTGTTGTTGTTGCTGCTGCTGCTGCCTGATCTCAGAACGAGGGAGACCGGGGCGGGAAAGAAAGGACTTGATTTGAATAGCAAATAGCGAAGAGAGAGTTTGCACAATGTGGTGGTTCACCTCTTCCTCTGACTTGCCATGACTTAGCATGGCCAGCTTGTCAGTCGCCTTGTCAGCGCTACTTTGGAAGTCAAGGGGTTCTCCCCTTCCACCATGCAAATCGTCTCCAACTCTAGCTTTAACCTACATTCCGTTTCACGAGTTTTCCGCATGTAGAAACCCTCCAACGTTTGTCACTCGCGGCTGGGGGGTTCGCGTTCTGCATGTCAAACTCTCTCACGGGGTATCAGATCATCGACTCCACCAACAACCCGTACACCAATGGCATCATTAATCTCCAGAGTAGAGTGCCTAACCTTCAGCTCGTCCGAGGACACGACAATGTCCCCAACCATCAAAGGGAAAGCAGTGGGCTTGAAAACATATAGGAAACCAAACTCCTGGATGTAGGCTGCCATCTTACTCCTCCACATCATGAAAACCACCGCTTCCCCCCACCAAATTTTAGGCGGGCGGGACAGAGACAAAAATGGACGAGACGAGGAAATACCGTGGGACGCGCCTGTTAGGGCATTCTGCCCTGGAGTCGTAGCTGCTGACACGTTCAGCGCTGCTCCCGTTCCCCCCTAGGGCCGAAGACGTGAAAAGGCCAGTAGCGCGTCCCCCTTGTCGCTGGTGTCCCTCTCCCGCGCGGCCTTCTATAGTAGACGAGTTTCTTCGATCATGGCGATATGCTCATCGCTCGCTGGTATTTCTTCACCACCACCATCACCATCACCATCACCATCACCACCACCACCACCGACATCATCTCACGTTTACCTCGAGAACGTCTAACCCCTCACTTGGCTGACCAGTAACTGCCCAAGACGGAGAAATCCACTGTACGCTAGCGTATTAGAAGGGCCTTAGGCTTGGACGAACACCAGTCTAGGACGATCAGGAGGAGCTCACGCAGCTCACAAGGGAAACACACAGAGCTTATATTTTTTTGTACAAAAGACAGGGATAGATGCTTCTACGACATCGTACCAGCACACAAAGCGACGAAACGTAATTCGCACCACTACTTCCGACTGACCCTCTTCGCCACATCATACAAGCCGTCATCCACATAAAATTCCTCAGCAGACTACGATTAATCCATGTCGATGTCCGAATCACAACCGATACACCGGACATGCATGACTGTCCATGATCAACGGCTCAGCGCGTGGGGTACCCAACAGTGACGACAGCAGCAGGGGAAATGGTACATACAGGGTGAGTTGATATCCCACAATAGCCGACAGACGAATGGGCGTTGTTATCTCGATCTGGGACTATTTTCCCTATAAACCACACTGGAAAACCCAACAATGTTTTAAGCCTCGTTTCCTCCTTTAATGTGGCCGTCGGTTGCTGTGGTGGGTAATATATACCAGGTATAGTGTATATATGTATATTTCCTGTCGTGTGTACAGCAACATGACGGCACGGCATTGCCTTGTCCAGTCTGCTCACTGCATCATGGAATGAAGGGGAGTAATCGAGATAGGGCTGACGTTCGCCTGGTCATCCGAGACAGGAGTTAGATAGGTTCTACCGTGGTCCGTACTGTTTCGGGTATTTTTCACTACATACAACTATCTGGTAACAACGTTCTAACAGCCTTAATTATCAGAATCGTTACTTATGGTGATGCATTGGATATACAATACAACACCGTACTACAATACGAGTAAGACAGACTCGTAACCTATCCGCATGTTGCATTGACCCGAACATCCAAACTAAGAGACTCATATACTCGTATCAGTGCGTGGTGACTGCACATCACGATAGATACGTACGGATCTCAAGGTCCACAGCAGTATTATGCTAACCCATGGGTCTACGGGGAGCTACACCTGACACCACTCCCGTATGGCTCGGAAACATGGTTTTCCCGCTTTTGATTTTGATTTTAATGTTGGGATACGGCGGCGAAGAGGCACATGCACAAGCCACTGTTTCGTTCTGTTGTTACGTTCTGGTTTGCTTCTTGATAGTGCTCTACGCGGTCGCGTTGTCCGGCGTAGTCTTACAGCAAAATTTGTCCAGGCCAGGCATTCGTCCTTTTTTCATTGTACT
Organism: Macrocystis pyrifera; assembly: GCA_031763025.1. Taxonomy (NCBI): domain Eukaryota; class Phaeophyceae; order Laminariales; family Laminariaceae; genus Macrocystis; species Macrocystis pyrifera. Next base: position 7,130,542 of record JASSKH010000002.1, on the reverse strand, counting down.
ATTCTCGTGCGAGGAGTGCCAAATCCGACAATATTTCCGATAGCAGCAGCAGCGCCGTACAAGACATGTAGGGTGGACAGGGTGATGTAGAGTCAACGTGGTTACCTGGCTGATTGATTGTATTTGGAAGCAGTTTGAAGGGCAGGAGTGTTTATAGTCGTCAAAGTTGTCTATTTATCGGGGAGCCAGAGGAACCTGCACTTGGTCCGTCAAACGTCAGGCGTGGTAACTCAATGCACTGTATTTACCAACAACGCAAGAAGAGAACGAATTTGACACTCCATGCGGCCTAAATATGAGTCTCGCTTCGTTACTCGCGAATAGCGTCGTTTGCGACAGTCTCAAAACATTTTCCACTACGGGAGTTACTGCTGTACTTAAACCAAAAGTATTCGTGCGTGCCCACCTCCTCCTGCTGCTGGCCGTGCCAGCCCGTGTCCCCCGCCACCTGTTCTACCAACATAGGTACAAGAGTTGTAGGTGTTTCTGTATATATCTAGATATTGGAGTAGGAATGCGTTTGGTATATAGTTATGCTTCTTAATTGTACCTGGTATGACTTACTGTAGGTATCTTCGTACCGCGAAACATGAAGGATTTAATGCGATTCCACAGTTGTTTATACAAATATATCTATGATGATCCTCAACCTGATCCGATCCGTTATGGTCGACGGATCTCTCCCGCCCTTCGCCGCCTTTGCGCGCGGTTTCTTCGCCGAGGCGTGCCCCCCTCACGCCTGAAACGCCCGTGGTCGGAAGATCCGCCTGCCCAGCGCCGTAGCGCCTGTACGTAGCCTTGGAGTTGAGATCTACGAAGGAATCTCCTAAAATCCCTGCCCTGTCAGTGTTTTGAGCCATGGTCTCTCGACAGATTGCATTCATTCGCGTGGTTCTTTCCGGCACGTCCTCTGCGACCTCCGACCCATGGGGAGGGCCAACTACCCGCCGGCGTCACCATTGTGGGGGCCTGCGCGTGTAGCTGGACATCGGCGTAACGCCCCGATAGCACATGCCACCCAGGCTGAGTTGAACAATTTATTAGCCTGGGAGATATGAGAGATATAGCATGTCACCTGCAGCCAGCTGCAGCACTTATGGCGGCCAGCAGCACTTATGGTGTGTACGCTATCGTACAGCGGTAGCAGGAGCAGTGGAGCTGTACTACGTGGGTGCGGAGATGTACAGGTGCATTAGTATTGCAAAGCAGCTGCTGTGACGGCACCGATGTAGGCAGCTGCGCTGTCGGCCATCGCGGACTCCCTGAGGCAGAAGTTGGTTGCACCGGCTTCTAGGACTCCGCCGCTTTCGGTTAATCGGCAAGCAATCGTCAGCATTCAGCCGCCTTTTTATTTCTCAACTCGCCGTTTTTTTATGAAGACATACAATAACTTCATCTCACTTTGCTTCAGAGTGGATTATGCAGTGTACGCCCTCAATCGTTTGACGTTCAGTCCCAGCCTCGTCCTACTCCTCGACGTTAAAAAAGTACTTCAAAATTCCTTCACGCGAGTCTGCGATCGGCGGCCGTCCAGACCGCCGGCGTAGCCCCTTGTGTTAGGACGTGCATGGTGGTGCCTGATATTGTGTGTTTGTATAGAAATTAGAGTGATTCTCCTGTCTATATACCTGGTATAAACTAGACTTGTATCGTACTATTATTGGTGTTATGAGTAGGACTTGGCATCGTTGCGCGACATGTAGAGGAGTTGATATGGTCCTGACGCCTTCATAGGAATCAAGGCAGTAGTAACTGTTGCTGTGCTTCGTATTATAGTGATTAGTACGAGACAGAGGTTTATACTGGTAGTATCGCGTTCGGGAGTGAGGATGGTGTTAGGTACCCCTAGTTTATTTTACCGGGTATTATTTTTCGCTGGATATTGGGTCGATACCCATGTTTGGACAATTGGGCCTCAAGAGATCTCGAATTCCTGGCGATTGAAAAAAAAAAACTAAAAGCACGTATCATCAACGGGTCAACAGGAACTCACAGAATACATGCGCCATAATTCAGGCTATTTCTATCTTCCAAAAACCGTGCAGAAACGAAATTAATTATAGATCGAGTGGCTAGGTATCGGTTCGACTAGCCCATATAGATTTCTGGCAGTGTTCTTTGTTTCTTGTTCAGCTGTTATTTAGAGGGGGGCGTGACACCGCTACTGCCGAGAGTCGGAGGGAGACGGCAAAGGATGCGGCTAGGTTCCCCAAACGATTTTCTAGCAGAGACGGGCACCCATGTTTCTATCACCGTCTGGGGTACGATTATCTCTTTTTCCCCTCTTTTCTTCCTTTTCGCTTTTAGCGTTGTATTCCGCTCCCCGCCATCCTTATGCCGGAATATTGCTCTCCTTCATGTCGCCTTGTCCGTGCAACAGCTATCTATCCTTGTTGAGATTGACACGGCTGACTCTTATGGCAGCCGAAACCGGAAAACAGAGCAGGATTTCCCCTTTACGGTCTTGCAAACTACACGGCCGATGGGATATATTTTTAGATACCTGGTATGCCGCAGCAGGCAAAACCGGCGCCTTCAACATACAACACCTTCGAGGCCGTATGATGCACTGCTCTGAGAGTGCTCGCTACCAAGTGTAAGGGTCGTTTTTATGCCGTGTGGCCGGTGTTCTCGTTCGAGACGTTGGATTCCGACCCATTTCTGGCCGTTTTTCGGACGACACTGGGCTCCAGTGCCCAGTTTCGTCTAAAACGCCAGTCCAGATTGGGTCAGGCTCCGATGTCTCAAGCGAGAACTCTGGCCACACAGCATCAACGACCCCAGAACTTGGTAGCGAGCACTCTCTGAGAAGTGGAGCGTACGGCCTCAGAGGTTTGACGTCATCTTGAGCCCTGTGAGACGAAGAATCGGCGGCGGCAGGACCTGGTGCTGTGAGTTGGAAACACGTTTTTTTTGTGCTGTTTGGTTTTCCTGTTTCTGGCTCCCATAAGAGTCAGCCTTGTGGGAGCCGAAACCGGAGAACAGAACATGATTTCCCCTTTATGGTGTTGAAACCCACACAGCCGAAGGGGGATAATATTAGACACCTGGTATGCCGCAGCGCGCAAAACCTGCTCTTGCAACACTGAACACCTACCACAGCCGATTATTCCTCGCCTCAAAGGCCGCGAGATGACGTCAACGCTTCGAGGTCGTATGCTCTTGTGCCGTGAGAGTGCTCGCTATCAAGTTTAGGGCCGTTACTGCTGTGTGGACGGCGTTTTCGCTCGACACATTGAAGCCTGCCCCATTTCTGGCCGGGCCCAGTTTCGTTTAAGAAAAAAAACAGACCAGAAATGAGTCAGGCCCCGATGTGTCGATCGAACTCTATCCATTCAGCACCAACGACCTTCAGACTCGGCAGCCAGCGCTCTCAGAGCAGTGGAGCATACGGCCTCGAACCTTTGGCGTCATCTCATGCCCTGCGAAGCGAGGAATCGGCGACGGCGGCAGGTTGTTAAGATCAGAGGTCGGGACACTTTGTTGGATCTTCCTTCCGTTACGCCCAGCGCTGCATTTTTCCGGAGGGGTTGAGCCAATACGTGCGCAACAACTTCTCGAAAAAATTCCCCCCGTACCACGTCACCCCGGACGACGTTTCGATCCCTCTTCAACGGCTCCTAAACCGACGAAGACGCCACTTTTTCAAGATCCGAGGTCGGACTCTTTCCTTCCCTGGACTGGTTTGCATATTAAGCCGGTACTCGTTGGTACTCATGTGTGTTGTTTGCCTAGAGATAAACGAAGAGCAACATTATCCTTTCGTGCACGCGGGGACTGAGAGGCAAGCTCGTGCGTCGCTAGGAAAACCCCTGGTTTTCCATCTATGATACGCCTCCCAAGTACTATAACTACGATCTCAGTGCCTGAACCCCAGGTAATTACCGTGCTTTCGGTCTCATTCAAAGCAGTACCATAACAAAGTGCTGCGTGTTGAAAGCACAGGTTATCATGTTTGGGCGGCCGTGATCGGAGATGGCGCATATCTACCGACGGCACTACCCGGGATGGGGTTACTACACGATCAGGGGAATTCCTGTTTTGGTTTCCGGTTTTTGGCTCCCACAAGAGTCAGCCTGACTGAGCACGTATGCATGTTTTCCTTGTAATAATATTATTACGAGGGACCATGGTTAATAGGACTTACGGTACACACAAAACCTATATATTCACCTATCTTTAGTAACAATATTTGGTCCTATTTTCTATGGTCTCCCGTAATAACAGCAACATTTCCGATCTCCTTGCGTCAGTAGTATTCTGGTTCGGCTCGGGATTACTTTGCTTATAGTGTTTCAAAATAGTTTTCATTTTCTGGTCTTGCTTGTTGTGTTGTGTTTTTTCGTACCCGGTACGCTGGCAATTCACTTATTTTGCCTGACTGACCCACGAACTTAACGTATATTTTCGTTTTTGTTCTTCCTCCGTGTCACAGCTGCTGCAGTCTGTGACCACACAGTTAGTATCTCTCTAGGACAAGGAATCAGGACCGACACTGGGTGTACTGAGAAAGTTGGGTAGAAACCACGATTTGTTGTGGAAACAATACACACTTCTGCTGTACATTTTGCTAAAAAGTGTGAAATGTACGGTGTTGCCTTTCAAGATAGATGCTAATACCTACCGCGGCCGTCTCAGCATATAATTCACTATTTGTCGACAAACGTCAAAAAGGACTTGAAGCTGTTCCTACGCACACAGCGGTAGTAGTTCTTCGAGTATTCGCGCGAAACGATTCACACGCCAGATATGCTGGGAACCGGGAGTGCCTCGAACTCGCTATGACGAGGTCAGACAAAAAACAAGACATAAAATAGGTTTCTTCCTACATAAACGGATGACTACTACTAGAAGTGTTTCTGGCCTTCCGCGATTGGTCGAGACGTCAAGACACATTTTCGCCGGTAGTGTCAGCCCCACAGACAGATTTGGACCCAAAGAAAACCGCAGTCTATGCCATCTTCTCCCGCTGTTGTTGGCCGTCTACGTGGCACCAAATATATATGTGACATCCGAGTAGTTTTTTCAAGCGGTGATAATTCGTGGCTCACAAATATTCGAGCTTGAACCAGCTCGTACGTACCCAGGTGTCGCGGAAAAGGATATTCATACGTGCTTGACTGACTGCATATCATTGTTCTACTTCTGGTGGTATACAGCAGTAGTAGTACGGGGTCCGCCGTCAAGAAACACCTAACCTGGGCAAGCCTGAGATTTTTATTGGGGCACCATACTCGAACAGCCTTGAGCATAGATAGGCTCTTGTTCGTATAGGATTTAGTGTAGAGTTTAGCACTGAGCCGTTTTTTATTCATCCTCATTTTCTTACCGTTCTCCAAAAAATGAGCATCGTTGTGTTTCTGTTGGGCACTTTGTCATTGGCCGGCCTTTACTGTATTCCGTAATATGTATGGGGTAGTTGCGTGACAGCGGAGCTTGGTGAAATCCAAGGATGAAAAAATAAGCACGAACATCGGGTGCATATTTCTGTGCTGTGTGCTGTGTTGTTGTTGTTGTTGTTTTCTTCGCATTAAACCTGGGGGTCGACGGGGCAAGCGTTATGAGGCTTATATTGGGTAGGCGATTAGATAACCTTTCGCCTTTAGCCCTGCAGACTAAGACCTTAACACAAGTCTTAAGAGTAGAGATATAACGGTTTACTTCGAAAATGCACTCACACTCTATCTCAGTTCGAGTGAAAGAAGGTTGGCAACAACACGAAAGGAAATGTTTTGAACGAGACAAACCCATTCAAGTGGAGGAATGGTTTTCGAGAGACACGTTTTAGAACAAAATATCACACTTCTTGTAGTCAGTCGCGTTCAAGGTGTTACCCTTAAGCCAAATACACGGGCACTCGCGAATATTTCCCCGGCTGAGGAGTTCTACGATAGATAGAGATTCCCCCTGAATTTTCTGAGGCTCCTCACCTAAGGAGCTCCAAACCTCACCCGAAAACTTACATCAACGAAAACCAAATTGCATCTCGGTTAATAATCCCATAGCCCAATAATACAAAAACGTCATTTTTCGAAACAAGATTGGCCTTCCGACGAAGTGTTAGCGGAAACGTGCTACCTCTATCGTAGAACGAGTCGGCTCGTTAATACCCGCCATGGGTACTCGTAACACTTCATACTCGCCGATTCAGTGGGGCCTGGGTACTCGGGTACCCGGTGTACACGAGTACCCAGGTACCCGTTCGTTGGTTTGCCTTGAAAATCCGGTCGATGGCACCACTTTATTTCATCCTCTCCTAAAAGTGCGTCCGTCCCCTGGGTATAATTTAGTACGTTTTCTCTGAGAAACCCTTTCCAAAATTTCCAAAATGAAATATCCTGCCTCGTGCCTTATTACATCTCACACCACACAAGAGTTTTGAGTTGCTAGCCGTTTAACAAATACCCGGGGCCTCGCGGGGGTTATACTACTGTGGTGTTGTGTCAATACCGGCTGCGGGCAAGAGTACCACTTCATACTCGTGGAGTATTTGGGCCCCAGGCATTCGGGGAACCAGTTCTTGACGGGTAGCCAGGTGTTATACGGGTAGCCGGGTCAAACGGATACCCGGGTACCCGCACATAAACGGCCGTAACATTTTTTTTATGAGGTCCTGGGAATAGTTCTCCCAACATAGTTCGCGGGTACCCGTTTACCCCCCTTTAAAGCCGCAGTCAGTCCCGTTTGGGGGACAAGCTACTTGAGAGTTTTCGTGTTTTTTCCCCAAAGCGAGACAGCTGTCCAAAAAGACTTGAGACGGGTACTCGTCGTGTATCACCTCTTCCTAGTGTGTTCACGTTTTTTTTACGGTTGTTCCTAAACCCATCAACATCCTGCACGCCCAGTGTCCGTGTCCAGTCTTCGTCCTGGAGAGACATAAACGTTGTGGTCACGAAACTACGAAACAGAGATTCAACGTTCTAATACCGTAGGCAGAGTAGACACCGCAATACCATGTCATTGAGCTGGATACGACGAGTGAGTGTGAAATACACCACTGGCTCGCCCGAAATAAAGCAAAAGCCACGACAAAGTAGTCAGCCTGAGAAATTAAAAGGGCAAATGCCAAAATCAGGTATACCTGATCCGTTTGATCCAAAATCAGGTACATACTAAAACCAAGTAAAAAACGCGCGTTACGAGCGGTGTGGTGTCCATGACAATACGGTAAAAAAGGATGCGCCTAAAGCACTAAGCGTGCCACATGGCTTTCAAAATCTGAATCGTTTGGTTTTCTTCAGGGTGTAGGTACCACGGCCTCCACTTGTTGTTGTTTTCTTCACATTAAACCGTTCTTTCTACGCGTCGACATCCAGCACAACCAGTGTCCGTGCCGATTCTTCAAACCTAGAGAGATACAAGTTCTGTGGTCACAAAGATACGCCACAGAGATACTACGTTGCCACGTATGTAATGCAATGCCATGTCATCATACTGCGTACGACAGGCACGATATACCCATTCCGTGACATAGAGAAACAAAAACGAAACAAAGAGAAAAAACAAAAACAAAAACAAAGACAATTCGAAAGAGAAAATAAACAAAAAAGAAACTAAAAGATACCTGGTATATGTATATACTTCAGTATAGCAGCAAACCATCGTACCCCCACGTGGCAGACACTTGAAAAGAACGAGCTGGAAAAAAAAAGAAAAAGAAGAAAACACCACTAGTCGTCAACAGAGTAAGACTAAGAACCAAGGGAAAAATAGCAGTCAAACCAAACAAAGCACAAGGCATGCTCCAGGTAGCGGCAGCAGTTTATGGTACGAGTAGCACAGCCAGGGTCTCCCTGCTGGCCCGCCTGTGGTACCTTGCTACCCTGTCTGCCACCATCGTCCAGCGTTCGTCAACTATGCCCGGCCCCTCGGCGTCAGACAGTACGAAACAAGCAGAGCAGGCTCGTCATCCACCCACGCCACACGACTCCTTCAATAAGGCTTATCAATCGGAGAAAGGAAGAGAAATGAAAATCACATAGGGTCAACGCAAAGAAGACAATAAAATGAAATAAAAATAAACAAAAACAACAGGAAGACAAAGGAAGACCCCGTTCGAACCAGCTGCACCAGTTGGTGGTACGAGTAGTATAGGCATGTTCTACTTCTTAGTCTGCCCGGTACCTGGCTACCCTATCTGCCATCTCCTTCCTACTTTCGTCCACTGCAGTTTCCCTGCTACTCCTCTTCCCCCCCCCCTCCGCATTCCCTTGGTCGGGTTTTCTGCTACTCCTCTTGTTGCCCCTCCTCCCCCCATTCCCTTGGACACCACCCACGGCGGATGCGCGGCGCTGCCTGCTCAGCTCAGCCTCAGCCTCGTGCCACCTCACCATGAACCGTTCGGCTGCTTCCAGGATCCCCCGGTACCACTTCCCCGCCTTTTTTGCAGCAGTGGGCCACAGCGCAGTCTCAACTCCAAACACCAAGGGAGCAAGTTCCGTTGACCCTTCGGTGGCGCGGAACTCCCTAAGGTCTTCGACTACGCATCTATGCCAAGTCTTAACCTGTCCGCCAGGTCTCGGGTTCTCCCCACCAGCAATCGTCCCGAACATCACCCGGCTGGGTAATCGATCCTTGCTTTGCCGTGCCACCCCCCCCGCGAAGAAGAGACGCCGTTTGCGGATGGTCGTTTCGATGCTCTCGCAACGTGTCATCTTGAGGGCCTTCGCGTACGAGAGGGTGGCATGGTCAGTACGAAGTCGGCGTTGGAAGCCAATGGCTCGCAACAGGACTTGGTGGTGAGCCGTTCGAAGCTTGGCAAAGTGTTCCGCTCTGAGGGTCCACGTCACACACCCGTAGAGCAGGGTCTCAATCACCTCGGCCTTCAGCATTCGGACTTTCAGGCTAAGGGGGGCGGTCGTCCTATCATACAGCTCCGGGCCGAACCGTTTGAGGCATGCTCGCATGAGACGGATCCGTCGGTCGATTTCGAGCGAGAGGTCAGCATTTTCGTGGGTAACGCCGCCTAGGTACAACAACTGGGCCGTCTGCTTATACCTCTGGCCTGCTGCTTCGATAACGAGCGGTGGTGCGAGGGTTTTCTGGTCTGGCGTTTGTAGAAGCATAGTCTCTGTCTTCTTTTCCGACACCGTAAGGCCTGCTGCTTCGAAGACAGTCACGATGACTGTCATCATTTTCGCGAGCCCTTCAGCCGACTTCGAGACAATCCCTGCGTCATCGGCGTACAACATGCCCCATACAGCCCTTCGCACGTACGCCAACGGCTCCTGCTCCTTCGTCCCGACTACTCCAGCATCACTAAGTTGGACCAAATCCCTTACGATTGCTTCGTCATGGCTAAAGCGTACTAGTACGACGTGCAACGCAGCAGCGAAAAATACGTTGAACAGTAACGGTGACAGCACACAGCCTTGCCGCAGCCCCTGCGTGACATCAAACCATTCCGAGTGCTCGCCGTCATCCGTACGCACGCGAGCCCGCATGCCATCGTGGAAATTACGGATAATTCTTAGCATCTCGAAACGTGTGAGTACTTCCCATAACAGCTCTCGGTCGACAGAGTCGTACGCTTTCTGCAGATCGATGAAGCACAAGTACAGGGGGATTTTCCTCTGTCTTTCAAGCTCTTGCAACCGGCGCACGACAAACAACATATCAATCGTTGATCGTGCGGGGCGGAAGCCGCACTGTTCCTCTGGGAGTAATTCCTCGGTCTCGCAGTAGTTGCTGAGGCGCGACGCGACAATTTTCAACAAGACTTTGCCTGCGTGGGCAACCAGCGAAATCCCTCTGTAGTTGTTGCAATCAGTTCGGTCCTTCTTTTTGTGAAGGACCTTGATGATCGCGTCTTTCCATTGCTGGGGGACTTCTCCTGTTACCCAAACATTGACAAGGATGTTGTGAAAGCACTGGGCGAATGCGGGGTGGTCGATTTTCAGGAGTTCGGCCGGGAGACCATCTGGCCCGACAGCTTTCCGGTTTGACATCCCCTTAAGTGCTTCCGTCATCTCGTCCATGGATGGTTCATCTCCGAGCGACAGTTTAAGCGGTCGTGGTGGCAAGAGGTCGATGATCGTGGAATCGAGTTTAACCGATTTCGTGTTCAAAAGTTTGTAGTAAAACCTCCCCCACCGTTCACGAATTCGCACCTTATCCCGCAACAGCGTGCCATCCTCGTCCCTAATGAACTGTTCGCTTCTCGCTTTAGTCCCTTGGACCTGCAGAGAGTCACTATTAATATGCTTCGTTTTGTTTCGCCACGGCGGGGGCGCGAAGAGTATTTACTCTGGCGCCCCCCCGCCCGTTGACAGCTATAAAGCTTCCAGACCGTCCTCGCGGAACCGCCTGCTCGGCACGTAATTATCTTGCCGTACCAAACCTGAGACCACCTCGACGCGGGATGGTGCAGACGAAATGTCGTGTGGCCATGGTGCTGTAAAGACTGCTGTGAACATAGAAGACAACAGAGTACACACGACAAGTAACTGAAGCACATCGCACACCCCAAAGGAGAAAAAATTAAACCAGCGTACGCATGTATGCATGTATATACGTACTTTTACGTACGACGTACGAGTACAGAGTTTATACGTCAATACAGAAGAATATCCACCGAGGGAGGGCAGACGCATACATACGGAGAGAAAACACAGTGCGCGTATGGCCCCTCTGATTGGTGCAAAGTTGACTAAAGTCAGTTGAAAGCTAGGCAGAGTAGAAAAAATCAGGTATACCTTGGCTTTTTCGAGCCAAAATAAGTCACAATGTCAGCCTGGCCAATAGCAGGGCTCCACGGGTGCGTTTTGTACTTGTTTTTAGAATCTAACTGATTTTGGCCCAAAAGTGGCCAGGTACACCTGATTTGGCTGAAACCCAAATTAAAAAAGTCCCAAATGCTCCGAGCCTGCGAGTGGCCGGTTTTAACCGTCCTGGTGACTCGCCCGGGCTCCAGAAACTATTCCAAGTGCAATAGGGCAAATGCCAAAACCAGGTATACCTGATCCGTTTGAGCCTAAATCAGGTACATACTAAACCAAGTAAAAAACGCGCGCCACGAGCGGTGTGATGTCCATGACAATCCAATAAAAAAAGACTGCGCCTAATAAAGCACTAAGCGTGCCACATGGCTTCCAAAATCTGAATCGTTTTGTTTTCTTCAGGGTGTAGGTACCCCGGCCTCCATTTGGACCTGCAAAGAGTCACTATTAATATGCTTCGTTTTGTTTCGCCACGACGGGAGCGCCAAGAGTATATATACACTCTGGCGCCCCCCCCCCCGTTGACAGCTATAAAGCTTCCAGACCGTCCTCGCGGAACCGCCTGCTCGGCACGAAATTATCTTGCCGTACCAAACCTAAGACCACCTCGACGCGGGGTGGTGCAGACGAAACGCCGAGTGTCCATGGTGCTGTAAAGACTGCTGTGAACATAGAAGACAACAGAGTACACACGACAAGTAACTGAAGCACATCGCACACCCCAAAGGAGAAAAAGTGAAACCAGCGTACGCATGTGTATGCATGTATATACGTACTTTTACGTACGACGTACGAGTACAGAGTTTATACGTCAATACAGAAGAATTTCAACCGAGGGAGGGCAGACGCATACAGAGAGAAAACACAGTGTACGTATGGCCTCTCTGCTTGGTTCAAAGTTGGCCAAAATCAGTTAAAATCTAGACGTCGTACAAAAAATCAGGTGTACCTTGGCCTTTTCGTGCCAAAATCAGTTACAATGTCAGCTTGGCCAATAGCAGGGCTCCTGGTGTGTGTTTTGTACTTGATTTCAGTATGTAACTGTTTTTGGCACGAAAGTGGCCAGGTATACCTGATTTTGGCAATTATTAATAATAATATTTTAGGATTCTCGAGAGATGGCCGGTACCTGCCTTGTGGTAGTTACACAGCAGTGAAGGTGTTGAACCGTCTTTCGCTTGTCGCGTACGAGCACTTCTGCTGAGTGAGAGCGGTTGGTCATCGGTAATACAATTGATCGAGAAGTAAGTATGAAAACAAACGAGTGTGGGACTACCTTTCTTCGTTGGCGAAAATTTTGAGTTTTTCATGGAACATTCCATGAATGAGACAAAACCCACCTACTACCACTTCGTACAGCGTGGCGACCGTCGCACGACCTCGAACGTACTTCAACTAAATGTAGCAATAATAAATTACGGTTCGTAGGCTGTCCTTCCTCGCACAACAAAGTCTACCTGCTACCGACGGCTGTTGTGTTGTCCACTACTGCTGTTTGATTTTCTTTATAATTATTACGTACAGAGTGCTGGTACGTATACGAAGTATGTTATTTTCCTTCTTTTATCCCATATAACCTTTTCGCCGCCTTTTTTGTTTCCTTTTATGTCGTACATCGTAGCTCAGACCCGGAGTCACTTGGCGGGCTCTCCTTCCCTCGTCCGCACTACTACGGTTCGTGCCTCGCGTCGAACTCCCGTCACTGCATTTTATAGCCCACACCACGCCCAAGTATCACACCGTTTTTTATTCCCTTTTTCTGTGTCCTTTTCTTCCTGTCGACTTGTTTACTCTGTTCTCTGTTGTTTTTTTTTGCCGTTCGTTTCGTTTTTTTTCTCTCTTCCATAGAATGTCTGTCTCGTGCTTGTCGTACCCACGGTACGACGATGACATGGCATTGCATTGTCTACCCTGCTTACTGCATAACAGCGCATTTTATAGCCCAACATGACAAAAGATCGCACTACTGTTTTTTCCCCCCTCTTTCTTGTGTCATTTTGTCTCTGTTGACTTGTTTTCTCTGTTCGCAGTTTTTTGCTTTTTTTTCGTTTGTGTGTCGTTTCTTTTGTTTGCTCTCTTTTATAGAATGTGCATGCCGTTGCGTGTCGTACCCAATACGATGATGAAACATGGCATTGCATTTTCGAACCTGCTTACTGCTTGACAAGGTAGTTTATTGTGCAGTATCTCCGTGGGGTAGATTGTGACCACACATCCCCCTGTACTTGTGCTTCATCGATCTGCAGAAAGCGTACGACTCTGTCGACCGAGAGCTGTTATGGGAAGTACTCACACGTTTTGGCGGACCAACCAAGATGCTGAGAATTACCCGTAATTTCCACGATGGCATGCGGGCTCGCGTGGGTACGGATGACGGCGAGCACTCGGAATGGTTTGATGTCACGCAGGGGCTGCGGCAAGGCTGTGTGCTGTCACCGTTACTGTTCAACGTATTTTTCGCTGCTGCGTTGCACGTCGTACTAGTACGCTTTAGCCATGACGAAGCAATCGTAAGGGATTTGGTCCAACTTAGTGATGCTGGAGTAGTCGGGACGAAGGAGCAGGAGCCGGTGGCGTACGTGCGAAGGGCTGTATGGGGCATGTTGTACGCCGATGACGCAGGGATTGTCTCGAAGTCGGCTGAAGGGCTCGCGAAAATGATGACAGTCATCGTGACTGTCTTCGAAGCAGCAGGCCTTACGGTGTCGGAAAAGAAGACAGAGACTATGCTTCTACAAACGCCAGACCAGAAAACCCTCGCACCACCGCTCGTTATCGAAGCAACAGGCCAGAGGTATAAGCAGACGGCCCAGTTTTTGTACCTAGGCGGCGTTATCCACGAAAATGCTGACCTCTCTCGCTCGAAATCGACCGACGGATCCGTCTCATGCGAGCATGCCTCAAACGGTTCGGCCCGGAGCTGTATGATAGGACGACCGCCCCCCTTAGCCTGAAAGTCCGAATGCTGAAGGCCGAGGTGATTGAGACCCTGCTCTACGGGTGTGTGACGTGGACCCTCAGAGCGGAACACTTTGCCAAGCTTCGAACGGCTCACCACCAAGTTCTGTTGCGAGTCATTGGCTTCCAACGCCGACTTCGTACTGACCATGCCACCCTCTCGTACGCGAAGGCCCTCAAGATGACACGTTGCGAGAGCATCGAAACGACCATCCGCAAACGGCGTCTCTTCTTCGCGGGGGGGGTGGCACGGCAAAGCAAGGATCGATTACCTAGCCGGGTGATGTTCGGGACGATTGCTGGTGGGGAGAACCCGAGACCTGGCGGACAGGTTAAGACTTGGCATAGATGCGTAGTCGAAGACCTTAGGGAGTTCCGCGCCACCGAAGGGTCAACGGAACTTGCTCCCTTGGTGTTTGGAGTTGAGACCGCACTGTGGCCCACTGCTGCAAAAAAGGCGGGGAAGTGGTACCGGGGGATCCTGGAAGCAGCCGAACGGTTCATGGTGAGGTGGCACGAGGCTGAGGCTGAGCTGAGCAGGCAGCGCCGCGCATCCGCCGTGGGTGGTGTCCAAGGGAATGGGGGGAGGAGGGGCAACAAGAGGAGTAACAGAAAACCCGACCAAGGGAATGCGGAGAGGGGGGGAAGGGGAGTAGCAGGGAAACTGCAGTGGACGAAAGTAGGAAGGAGATGGCAGATAGGGTAGCCAGGTACCGGGCAGACTAAGAAGTAGAATATGCCTGTACTACTCGTACCACCAACTGGTGCAGCTGGTTCGAACGTGGTCTTCCTTTGTCTTCCTGTTGTTTTTGTTTATTTTTATTTCATTTTATTGTCTTCTTTGCGGTGACCCTATGTGATTTTCATTTATTTTCCTTTCTCCGATTGATAAGCCTTATTGAAGGAGTCGTGTGGCGTGGGTGGATGACGAGCCTGCTCTGCTTGTTTCGTACTGTCTGACGCCGAGGGGCCGGGCATAGTTGACGAACGCTGGACGATGGTGGCAGACAGGGTAGCAAGGTACCAGGCGGGCCAGCAGGGATACCCTGGCTGTGCTACTCGTACCATAAACTGCTGCCGCTACCTGGAGCATGCCTTGTGCTTTGTTTGGTTTGACTGTTATTTTACCTTGGTTCTTAGTCTTACTCTGTTGACGACTAGTGGTGTTTTCTTCTTTTTCTTTTTCTTTTTCTCGTTCTTTTCAAGTGTCTGCCACGTCCCCTACGTGGGGGTACGATGGTTTGTTGCTATACTGAAGTATATACGTATACCAGGTATATTTTAGTTTCTTTTTTTTGTTTCTTTTCTCTTTCGAATTGTCTTTGTTTTTTCTCTTTGTTTCGTTTTTGTTTTTCTAAGTCATGGAATGTGTATGTCGTGCCTGTCGTACGCAGTATGATGACATGGCATTGCATTACATACGTGGCAACGTAGTATCTCTGTGGCGTAGCTTTGTGACCACAGAACTTGTATCTCTCTAGGTTTGAAGAATCGGCACGGACACTGGTTGTGCTGGATGTCGACGCGTAGAAAGAACGTTTAATGTGAAGAAAACAACAACAACAACAACATAACTTGCATCTCTTCAAGATCGAAGAATCGTCACGGAAATTGGTTGTTTGTGCTGGGTGTCGACGGGTAGAAAATGTGAAAATCATACACACGCAGCTTGCACAGGAGGATACGTACCCAGCAGGCGAATTTCGACTATAACAACAATAATTTCGATTAGATCTCAAAACCTCGATCTCATACATACCTGAATCTGACGACGATGTACGGAGGTCGCCACGTACAGCAGTGAGTGGGTTATTTAATTATTTATGGTGTATGTATGTGTTCTTCACATTCAACCGTTCTCTCTGACCGTCGGCATCCAGCACAACCAGTCTCCGTGCGGACAGTTTTTATCTTCCAAGCTATGCGGTCACAAAACTACCCCTCAGAGTTAGTGCATGACCAATCAGACAGGCCAGACGTTACACCACGGCAGCGCTTTGTCTGCGTGTACGTGTGATGTTCTTCCAGTTAAACCGTTCTTTCTACCCGTCGACATCCAGCACAACAAGTGTCCGTGCCGATTCTTCAGTCATATTAATAGAGAGATGCAAGTTATGTGGTCACAAAACTAAGCCACAGAGGTACTACGTTGTTACGTACCAGGTATGCAGTATAAGCACAGCAGTAAGTAGTAGTAGACAATGTAATACCATATAACCATGCAGGATATGGCAGGCACGACGTACATACTCTATGGAAGCGAGAAAACGAAAGAAAAAAACTGAAAACAACGACGAAGAAACCAAGAAAACAAATCCAAAGAGGAAAAGAAAAAAGAAAAAATGGAAGAAAAGAAAAACCGGTCGTGCCTCCCCGCAGGGAATGTGGCGGACACTTGAAAAGAACGAGCTAAATAAAAAACACCACCATCTAATACTTGTAAACAGAGTGAGACTAACAATCAACAAGGGGAAATAACAGACCGATACAAAAAACACCCTCCACGTAGCCGCAGCAATTAATAACTGTTTGTGGCACGAGTAGCATAGATGGCCAGGTTCTCCCTACTATTAATAGCCCGCCTGGGACCTTGCTACTCTATCTGCCGTCTCCGGCCTGCGTTCGTCGGCTATGCCCCACCCCTCGGCGTCAGACATTATGAAACGAGCAAAGCAGGCTCGTCATCCACCCACGTCACAACTACTTGGAATTTGAGTGGTCTGTCCCCAATACGGGACTGCGGTTCTGAAAGGGAAAAAATCACTCCATGGAAAAAGACGAGCAAAGTGTCAATAATGCTGAACCCTATGAGGGGAAAACATAAAAGCACCTACCGACGGGGAGAAGGGACGACACCTGTGAACACGGCTTGTTCAGAAGATCGCAGAGGGTAAAAACCTACACCTGTGAACACGGCTTGTTCAGAAGATCGCAGTGGGTAAAAACATCCTGAAGTAAAAGTGCTGACAAAAAAATGAAGAAGAAAAATAAAAAAAAAACTCAAGTTTCAGCCTAAAAAATCAAAAAATTATTTGTATATCGTACAAAACGCGCTCTAAATATCAGAAGCACGGCAAATCTTAATATAAATTAGTTCCGATGTCCCATTACAATCTGTGAGCTCGGATCTTGAGGTTGGTAGGCTATTCAGCTTTCTTGGTTCCTCCTGTTTGGGATCCAGGTACGGGCGAAGACCCAACCCAACCACTACGGTAACCCTATCCCTAACCCTGACCCCAAACCGCAGGAAAAATGGGCCAAAACTGGACATAAACGCGGCTGCGCCGCGTTTGCATCAAACCAGGAAATTTCTCAATTGCGGACGACAATTCCGAAGTGCAGACCGCGCTAAGCAATTTTCAAGTCAAAAACACCCCCAAAGATCCTAGCTCACAAATTGCAAAACCTAGTTTTAGTTCCCGTGTTTTCTTGCCTTTGCTACTACACGTACTATGAATAATGCTGCTTGTTACTGTATTTTCTATGAAATAAAATTCTACTGATATTAATGTTATTGTACATGCGTTGCTATCTGTTTTGTTTGGATATTGTGATGGAGTAGCATATCTATTGTATTGGAACGCATATACCCGTATGTCGATACTTGCATGGTTGCATGTAGCTCTTTGCAGATACTTCGCAGTGTTTAGGTCTTATTTCGAGGTGTGGGGGAATATATAGCCTCATTTCTTTTGTTTCGAATAGCTGCATCTTCGACCACCTTTTTCTGGCCGTTAGGGATGAACTTTGTCATCACCCTCCGACCATCATATGTGGTCTGCATACACGAATATTCAGGGTGGGCTAATGTGATATGAGTGGAGTACTCATGAGCTGTAGATATAGATAATATGTTGCAGTCTTGTAGTCTCACGAATACGAGAGTAATCCAAAGAATTGAATAACCCGGCGGATATTCCGTTAGTCGAGAGTAACGTTCTTTTAAGAATGTTCCCTAGGGCGGATAACCCGTTATACGACAGTACTGTTCCTTAACGCAGATAGGACCACGGAGTGAGAAGTTCTTTTATTAGTAAAAGAACGGTCGGTAGCCATAGGAAAGTTCTGTAGGAGTACATCAGATAGGAGGAATTTAGGAGAGCCTGTGGCGTGGGGTGTGACGAGTATATAAGGGCGTCGAGTCCCTCCCCCTACCTCTCACTTCTCTACCTGAGCACCTCCATAGCTCTCGCCATCAATTAATCAGAAGAAGCGAAGCACTGCTTCCTCGCTGCCAGAAGCACCTGCGTCCCTTACCCTTACCCTACCACGGCCCCCCGCTTCACACATACCTGTAGACGACTATGATATGGTTGTATGTAGACACGTAGGAATATATCTGCAGGCGAGTACTATATAGGTATACATGGCTCTTGGGGAATATTCGGTGTAGCAGTTCAGACATCCCCCTTGCCCACAGAACATTAATAACATGTCATAAGTTTGGGGACCTTCTGTATGACAACGTCCCGGTAGAGAGCATTCCGTTATAGTTGGAAATCTTCTGTATGACAACCTCCCGATAGACTGTATCTGCATATAGGTTGTTTTGGTCGACGTCTGGGCTGACCTGTGTTCCTGGCGAAGCCCACTATCGCTCACTCGAGTTCCCTCCCCTTCTCTCAACTCACTTGAGGTGCATTAATAAGAAGTTCGTGAACAACAAGCAGCGTGCTCTACCCAGCACCGACCTTCCTGTGCCCCTTACCAGCTTATGTCTCTGCACCCCATTTCACATTTGGCGTCGACGGCAGAACTGGTCACCGCTGAGCTAGACGCACCTGTTTCTCACAGGCCTCTTCTACCCGCTCCGGCTGTTACCCTGTGAGCATCATGAGAGACTTTCTATTTTTGAGTCGGAGTCAATTTTTTTCTTACATGAACTATTTTTTGGGCTGCACCCTCAGCAGTTTCCTAGCCTCGTCACAGCAGTAGCCTCAACGAACCACTGCCATCCGTTCGTAGCCCTCTTCTCGATTCCGCGATAATATGGTCATCATCCTTTATCGCCGTGTGATCTGCATCTACGACTATTCAGGGTGGGCTAATGTGATGAAGTAGCACATCTACTGTATTGGAACGCATATACCCGTATGAGGATCCTTGTATGGTTGCGCATAGCTCTTTGCATATACCAGACATACCTGTAGACGAATACGATATGGTCGTATGTAGACACGT
Source organism: Macrocystis pyrifera (assembly GCA_031763025.1). Taxonomy (NCBI): domain Eukaryota; class Phaeophyceae; order Laminariales; family Laminariaceae; genus Macrocystis; species Macrocystis pyrifera. The sequence goes on along the minus strand of JASSKH010000002.1, from coordinate 7,111,685 downwards.
AGGAATATATCTGCAGGCGAATATTATTTAATTATACATAGCTCTTACTATTCATAGAGAATACTCAGTGGAGCAGTTCAGACATCACCTTTGCCACAGAACATTATGTTGTAAGTCTGGGGACCTTCTGTATCACAACGTCCCGGTAGAGAACATTCTGTTGTAGTTGGGAATCTTGTGTATGACAACGTCCCGATAGACTGTATCTGCATACAGGTTGGTTCTGGTCGACGTCTGGGCTGAGCTGAGTTCCTGGCGAAGCCCACCATCGCTCACTCGAGTTCTCTCCCCCTCTCTCAACCCACTTGAGGAGCACTAATATGAAGTTCGTGAACAACAAGCAGCGTGCTCTACCCAGCATCGATTTCCTGTGCCCCTTGCCAGCTTATGTCTCTGCACCCCATTTCACAATATTGATCAGATGTATATTACGGGGGGGCATAGTAAATAGGACCAAGTATTGTTGCTAAAAATAGGTAAATATATAGGTTTTGGCTATACCGTAGGTCCTATTTACTATGTATGCCCCCCCGAGAGAGTTTATTACGAATTGTATTTGTGTGCGTTTTAGGTCGTAGGTCCAATTTTTTTAGAGTTGAAATTTTTCTGTTGATAGGTATATGCAATTTTTTTTCGTATCTATTTGTACCTGATACAAGATATAGCAACACAGATAGGCAAAGATACGCCGTGTTTCGGAAGGTAGCTAGCTTACTTTTTCGATATTAGTTGGAACTATAACATGGCATTGTGTGCGTGTGTCCTTCGTCCTTTCTGCCCGTCTACACCCAACATATACAAAAAAAAAAGGTGTCCATGCTGATCCCCCATCGTATAATAGCTGAATATAGTGCGGGGGACCATAGTATATAGGACCTATGGCACACACAAAATCCTATGTATTTGCCTACATTTACTAAGAATATTTGGTCCTATTTACTATGGTCCCCCGTAGTAGGAGGAGCTGCTGTCTTCGTAGGTGCCTTGTACCTGGCACAAGATGTGCGGCGTCCCCGGTGGCTTAGCAGTTTTGTATTTCGGAGGACCACAGAAAATAGGACCTAAGGTACACACAAAAACCTACCATGCATCTCCATATTTTTACTAACAGTATTTGGTCCTATTACGGGGGTCCATAGTTAACAGGACCTATGGTGCACATAAAAACCTATATATTTACCTATTTTTACTAACAAATTTTGGTCCCGTTAACTATGGACCCCCGTAATAGTTACTATGTGGTTCCCCGTATGTGGTTCCCCGCAGTAACTAGGACCAAATATTGTTAGAAAAATAGATAAATATATGGGTTTTTATGTGCACCGTAGGTCCTGTTTACTATGGACTTCCGTACTAAGATCATTTTCGAGGGTTCAAGTCACACCGAGTGCATACATACTCACTCGTCAGAACCTTTTCTTGCATAAAAATTGACTATTAATAATTATCGAAAAGCGTGAAAGCGTGAGTTATTAGCTACATTCATTCGATGAAAATCGACGAGGAGTGGGAATGCTGAGACTTATCTTTATCTTTTTGCGCAACAAAAAATGAAGGCACGTATCGGGGGGGGGGGGAAGGGACGACACCTGTGACCACGGGCTTGTCCAGAAGAAGACGACCGTGTCGAGGATGAAACCTCCTACGAGGTAAGTTGGAAAAGGTGAAAATAAGTGATTTGAAAAAAATAAAAAAGTGGTCCCAAACCCCAACAAAGCCGAAGTGGTACTACTCTGTACGTTGCGACGCAGCAGTGTACGAGACGGGCAAAACTACCGATGATGTAGATATATCGGGGGGCCATAGTAAATAGGACCTAATATGTCGTAGTAAAAAAAATGTAATATACCTGGTACAGGTTTTTGGGTTTACTGCAGGTTTACAATGTATGGTCCTCCGTAATAATAGTAGTACACCCGGATTCTCGAGCCAGTCAAACCGATCGATCCAGCATGATTGTCTTCAGAGTTGTAGTCTTCATTATCTTGTCTGTCTCAACCTTTTTCACTTGTAGAAGTCGGTTATATCTGCGTGGTAATTCTACTTTTCGCCTTCCCACAGGGCAACTTTGTCGCGCTTACTATTTTGTTGATAACGCTCGTACTACTGCCGTGTGTGTTCTTCTCACAATACCGCTATTTATTCCCGTTGTACTCCAATAAGCGGGCGATATTATCAATACCAATACTGATAGCGCAATCAACCCTGGGCGTTTAGTCCACATGAAACCGTGTTGTATCTCGTACCCGTCGTCGATACCCACCAAATGAATCCAGAGTCGACGCGTTTCGATAAGAAAGAACCGAAGAAAGAATCGAAGAAAGAAGGGTATAATGTGAACAACACAAACACGTCAGCAAACTCTCTCGCCGCGCGTACATACGAGGACGACTCTTGACCACGTAAATTATTAATGGTAGCACAGCAGTCATGACAGAGGTATTGCATGCTCGCGAATTCAGCGATGATACTCGAGAATGCCATGCCTTACCGTCCCATCTTACCGGATACGAAAAAACGCCCCGCGCGCGCGCTGCGACAACGTACAATAGTCAGCGGCCGAATCAGACAAATTGATGGGAAGAAAAACATGAAAAGGAAAAACTTAAGTATGTAGGATACTGGTTACCTGGGATCAGGGAATACTACAAACAGTACACACCAGGTGAAGAAGTCTTACAGCAGTCATTCCATACGAGATTTACTAATCTAGCACCCAAATTACCCCCATCCGTACTATTTACCCTTTTAGTACCGCAATCCTGTTTTGGGGACAAATCACTTAGAATTAGAGTGGTTGGTCCCAAAATCGGGACTGCGGTACTAAAGGGTTTTATATTATACATACACGCCATAATACTGTCGTAGGAAAGAAACGTGATCACGAGAGCTGCCACTACACTCTACTGCAGAAAATACCGCTGTTGATAACAATACGTCTACAGAAATTACATGTAGGTGAAAATGATACCAGGAAAGTAGAGCGGAAATCGGTAGATACTTTTTGTCCTCGCCTGCCCACAGGGCAACCGGTGCATGAAGCGAACGAAGCGGGGAATATTGCATGCGCGCGACCAACCCTCGTACAAAATGGGTTGACAGGACTGACCTGATATGACATGCTGACATGCATGAAACCTACAACGATTGTTCTAAACACAAGATTGCTCTGGATACACCACCGGCAGTAGTACAACCACAAACAGCAGTGACATCTTCGATTCGTGGTGGCACACACACCCACGGCATTACTTTCACTCCTTCTCCTCCTCCACCGCCTTCTCCTACCCTCGTCTGCGTACCCGTTGCCTTCAGCTCCTCAATTTTGCCACTGCCGTGTCTCCTCTCCCCCATCATCTTGTTACCCACACCACCGCTACTACCACCACGACTACTACTGTACCAGGTACCACCTATAGAGTGTTTTCATCTAACAGTAATTTACGCCGTGGCAGAGCGTTGGTTCGTTCGGAAAATCAAGCAAAAATCTGAACGCGTGACTTCGTGCTTCGCTCTACCTTCCGACCGTCACGTGGAGTCTTCTTAGTGTGAGCAAGTCATCCAGGGCCGCTGCACGGGACGTCCGCGCCAAACTCTCAACGCAGGGGCGACCCTGGCCGCCCCCGGGGCCGATTGTGTTCGCTCTCGATCGAGGTGCTCGTGCAGCACGCTACGTGACTGTGCCTGGGCTGCCCCTGGCAACACGCACCAGATACGAGTATATAGCGTGTAATAGTACACGCCCCTCCTCGTTGGATACGCCCGGTTCTTCTGGTTCGACGCAACACACACCGTTGAGGCTCTCGGCACAACTGTCGTCAGCACAGCTACATCCATGACGGCGACAACATCGTACTTCGCCCCAATGCGGACGTGGCTGCGGCTGCTGCTTCCCGCGGCGGCATTCATCTTCCTCCTGAGTGATCAAGCCGAGGCGTTCACGTTCAACGTCGTGCCGGACGACGGGACGTTGACCGCTTTCTCCGACTTCCTCACCACCAACTCCAACAACAACTCCTCGGGAAGCACTGTAACCAGCCTCGAAGACGCGCTCGAGTATGCCGTGGGGGGCGACACCATCATCCTCGCGAACGGCACCTACATCCAGCGCGTCAGAACCACCGTCTCGGGCGAGGAGGGCAAACCCATCACTATCGTCGGAGGAAGAGATGCGGTCATCAAGGCAAACTCTCCGTCCGTGCATATAAGCCACTCCTGGATTACGCTTCAGGTGAGATCACGCCATAGTATAGACACCAGCAGTATCGTAACAAGTAGTAGTGCGAGTGAAACGCCCCCCCCCCCCTACAGCAGTACCCGGTCATTACAGCAGTACCCTCTCCGGGGGTGCTACTTGAAACGAAAAACGAAGTCTGGAGGACACGCCACCCTTGCCGAATCAATAACGTGACAGACGCTCTGTGGTCACAGCAGCAAATGCTCCCCCCCCCCCCCCCCGACTTCTTACTGATGTTTCGGCCCGGGGCACTATTACGGGGGACCATAGTAAATAGGATCAAATGTTGTTAGTAAAAATAGGTAAATATATAGGTTTTTATGTTTACCATAGGTCCTATTAACTATGGACCCCCGTAATACTATGCCGGCGGGTCATGTTGTTTTGAGTGTTGGAGGCGGAGCTGTTTTCGGAGCGCAAGCAAAAGTCGTGCGTTACATCAGAAACTTGAATGCCTGTGAGTGAGATGTGGGGAGGTGCAACAGGTTTTCGTGCAGCAAACGTAACGTACAAAAATCAGACGAGGACAACGAACCAAACATGTTTTTAGGCGTTTTGGCGTTGGAACACAATGCTCAATTGCCGCTTAGCGCGTCCAGCGGTACCACCGCCGTGCTGCCATCTAATGTCGGAGGGCAAACGCGAGAAGCTGGTCCGCGCTGGATCACCTGAGCCAACAGGCGTGGGAACTTTGGGTGTCTTCCCTCGTGGGCGCCGCTCGCCAGGAAGCATCACCAACAGCAGTCTGGTCGATGGTCGGTGCTTTTGTCGGTGCCGTGGTTGTCTCGTCGATTCTGTTGAGTTGCGACAAAATGGTCAACACGCACCTACCTGCTGCTGCTGCCTTTTGCTGTGACTGCGTGGTTGTGACGAGTTTGGCGTTTTCTCTTGGTCTTGTTATTTTTTTTTTGGGTCGCCGCGCGTTTGAAACATGTGTGTGTTATTTTTTTGTTGTTTCAGTTCGTGTTCGTAGCCACGGGCGGGCCAGAGGCTTGAAATATTTTTGAGGAAAACTCCCTGTGTGGGTGGTGAACTCCCCAACGTATGTTTCAAGCCCAACATCATACCGCTTTGGGGGGCCTTCACTTGTAAGTTGTTACCGCGTGTGTTCTTCACATTGAACCGCTCTTTGGACCTGTCGACTCACCGTATCTGTACGAGCTATATAATTCCAATACATTGGCCTACTAGAAAGCACTCACTCTTTGGTGGACGCTGAGGAAGTTGAGAATAAAAAATGCGCTCTGCCTAGGGTAGATGCTACGCGGTGCTGTTTGTATCCGATCAATAAATAATACCTGGTAGGAGTAAACTGTTTTCAAAAACTGCTGTTTCATTTTTATTTTATTTTCGTCAAACCCAACCCTCCGGTTCCGTTGGTGTTCGATTCCGAGCTCTGAAGATCTGGTGGCATTCTCTCTTTTTCGAGGACACCCTCGGTAGTACTCCCCGTTGTGGGTATATTTTCGTTTTTCTTCCGTCCATTTTTTTTTCTCTTCGCCCTACGAGTTCATTTGCTCTTTTGCCCCCCCCGCCCAGTCGTAGCGCAGATCCGCGGCAGACAACCAGTACGCCGTCTTCTCACCCAGCCTCTGCAGTACGCCACGTATCTATTGTCGCGAGACGGGTTCAGTACTTTCTTTTCCCTCGTCCGCTCGTGTCCAAGAACTAAATCTGGGGGCGTTTCGTACTGCGGTACGAAAAATGTCAAGAAATCCGGCCGTAACCCAGGGATCCATACACTGCTGTAGTAATAGTCGGGTGTTTTTTGCCCCAGCGCAACACATATTTTCCGCGATGTCTCTACGCACTATGCGCAAATCGCGTTGAAAGCGCGCCGCAACTTTAAACCAACACGTTTCGCCGCAAAAGTTGGCGAGGGAGGGGAGCCTTTTGCACCGCAGACGATTTGTTTTCGATGATGGTGGTATTTTCCCGTCCCCCCACACGCAGTAAAAATATAAACATACTTGTTTTTTGCAGCAGGATTGTGTGGTTCTATCCTTACTACTCTTGGCGGCACGGCACCGGTTGTTGAACGGTGAACAGATCAGAAATGGCAGGTAAACTTATCGGAAAATGTACGTCAACCCGCATAATCCCACCGTATGAGGTGCTACGTTTTTACTCGCTCCATAAGGTTGAGACGATCAGGCAAGAGATGTATACGTCCGGATGGTATTTCCTGGCGTTTCTTGGCAAATACCTGGTACAACAGCGCAAATTTTGGCCACCAGCGGCGGCGAGCGGACCTACGGTGTACACGACATTAGTTCGGCTCGGGTTACCAGACCCAAAATTAACCTTCGTGGGTCTTACGATGTGGAGGTTGGATGTCCTCCCACGATAAACATGGGACTTGAAACAAAAAAAAAACGGTTCCTAGGCCTGGGTGCTACGAGTATGTGTACTACTGCTGTGGACCTTACAATACAGCCAATATATAGCCATTGCAAACTATACCGCCGCACTGCTGAATCTTCTCGTTACAAACAGGACCGTTCACCGAAGAAGCACTTGCTAAAGGACTACTGCTGTGAAATTACGCTGCATCTTGAGTGGCAGCCTCAAGGAGTCAGTATAAAAAAACTACGCGTACAGAAAGAAAACAGTATGCCCGGTCTGATATATGTACGGTATACAAAAAATAACTGAATGAACATCGCCGCCTTCTTGGTAGGCAGCGAATTTGCCGGTTACAAAAACGACCAGGTTTTGTACCCCATACTCTTGAAACCTACCTAAAACACGCTGCTGTGTTTCGTCCTGTGTTGTGCGCAAGCGATGGAGCCACGCAGCACACCAAGCTTGGAAAGATGCTGAGTTATTGAGGAGTTCAGTGGTTATTTCAAACTTTGCACATGACGAGCTGAGAGGTCTTATCACTTGATACGTATTATTTATAGCCCACAACGCGACGGCGGTTAAATGTGAAGACACGCACACATTGTGGTCTCCGATCGTCCATAATGGTTGCCACCGAACTGTGAAATTTAGACACGACCCACGACCCGAGATCGACGTTTCTTTCTTCGCTGTTTCGTACCGTATGATAATATCATATACAGGTGGGGAGTAAAACAAAAAAATGAAAGTACGGCATTAACGACACCACCCTCTCATCATGTCCCTTGTGCCGTCAATATTAATAATTAAAAATAATATTGACTCCCTACCACACTGACTGCTGCAACCTGCTTGAACCCCGGGCCAATCCAAAACAGCAGTAAAAAATTAGGGGATATCACCGGTCCACCAGCAGCACAGTCTAAACGCAGAGTTTTTAAAATGAGGAAAATCACGTTTCGAGCCGTGACACAAAAACCGTTGAATTGTAAAACTTGGGGACGCTGATGTGTATCATCCAGCAGTTACCGTTGCTACAGCCACTTGGTTCTGTCGCTTTTCTTCTTTGCGGTACCAAGGGAGCCGTGTACCGTTGTTTTCACCTTTCGCTCTTCCTACTAATAATAGACTTCCCGGTATGGAATCAACTGCCTTTTTTCTGGTCAGTCAAGCCGTTTTTCGTGAAGTCGAACTTTCTTTTTAGCGAAGTACTTTCAGCACACTGTCACCCGTTGTTGTCCGACCTGTTAGCTCCGTTGTGTATTTAAAAAGGTGAAACGTTTGCCGTCATAAAAGTGCAGCAAAAAATTTAGTATGGTTCGACACAGAGATACTCGTGGGCTCAAGTCTCACCGAGTGCATGCTCATAGGGACTTTTGCTTGCATAAAAAATTGATAAGCGGAAAGCGCGAAAGCGTGAGTTGGCTACATTCGATGAAAATCGACGAGCAGTGTCAATGCTGAACCCTATGCGCGACAAAAAATGAAGGCACGTACCGGGGGAGAGAAGGGGCGACACCTGTGACCACGGCTTGTCCAGAAGGTCGTCGGGGGTAAAACCTCCTGCGAGTGGGCTGGAAAGTACAAGTGATGAAGAAAATACGACGTGTACCTTTTTTGCACGTCTGCTACTTGTTTCACACGCGTTTATTCATAATTCTCTATTCCCTTGGTGCAAAAAAGGTACACGTCGTATTTTCTTCATCACTTATACTTTCCAGCCCACTCGCAGGAGGTTTTACCCTCGACGACCTTCTGGACAAGCCGTGGTCACAGGTGTCGCCCCTTCTCTCCCCGGTACGTGCCTTTATTTTTTGTCACGCATAGGGTTCAGCATTCCCACTGCTCGTCGATTTTCATCGAAAGTAGCCAACTCACGCTTTCGCGCTTTCCGCTTATCAATTTTTTATGCAAGCAAAAGTCCCTATGAGCATGCACTCGGTGAGACTTGAACCCACGAAACTGATCTTGACAGGACGCGGACCACCTACCAAGCCACCGGGGATGCCGGTCACTACAGCGTATAGTCCGTTATCACATGCTATTATTAATAATATCAATAATCTCTGTCATCATCATTGTTAACAGCACATTTTTTTTATTTTTTTTTTACTCATCACTTTCACTTTCCAGCCTAATTCGTAAGAGGTTTTTACCCTCGACGACCTTCTGGACAAGCCGTGCTCACAGGTGTCTTCCCTTCTCCCCCCCGGTACGTGCCTTTATTTTTTATCGCGCATAGGGTTCAGCATTCCCACTGCTCGTCGATTTTCATCGAATGTAGCTAACTCACGCTCTCGCGCTTTCCGCTAATCAATCCCTTTTATGCAAGAAAAAGGCCCTACGAGCATGCACTCGGTGAGACTTGAACCCACGAAATTGATCTTGATAGGCACGCGGACCACCTACCAAGCCACCGGGGACGCCGGACTACCGTAATATGTATATTTATAACTTTATATTGTTAATAATACATGAATACTTCCAGATCATACACATTAATAACTTGTTAGACAAACTGCCTGTAGTAATATTTGCTTTATGTACACTAGTATAGCAGTACAGCAGTAGTGCAAAGTAGTGCTCGCAGTCTACACAAAATGATAACACGGTATTACAACCCATCGCCCGCTTTCTCAACAGAGTTACAGCACAGCAGTAAATGGCGTATCCAACCAGTTGGATGGGAATTTGGTATTTCTTGATTATCAGGCTGAGTCACTTATGGGGAACTCGAAACCGGAAAACAAACAAGGTTTTCCGTTATCGTGTAGAAACCCCCCTGGAGGGGAGTGCCGTCGGTAGACATTGTGTTGAGCCGTTTCCGATCATGGCCCAAACATGAAAACCTGTGCTTTCAACACACAGCATCCGACGCCGCCGTTGATTTCTCGCCTCACAGGGAACGAGATGGCATCAAACCTTCGAGGCCGTATGCCCAACTGCTGTCAGAGTGTTTGTTACCAAGTTTGAGAGTGGCGAAAGCTGTGTGGACGGAGTTATCGCTTGAGACATGGAGCCTGGCCCATTTCTGGCTGGTTTTTTCCAGACACCCAGCCAGTTTCGTCTACAACAAAAACGGGCACACAGTTTCGTCTGGAAAAAAACGGCCAGAAATTAATCACAGCACTAACGACCATCAAAGTTAGTATAGCGAGCAATCTCAGAGCAGTGGAGCAGATATCGCTCCTAAGTTTTGGCGTCATCTCATGCCTTTCGAGTCGAGTAATCATCGGCAGTAGCAGGTGTTGTGTGTTGAAAGCGCAGCTTTTTGCTCCTACGGCATACCCAATAAATATCTCCCATCGTACGAGACGCATCAATACCAGGTACAAAATAGTGTAGGTCTTGAAATTCAACATATAAAAAAAAAGTTGTAAAAAGTGGCATCCACATCCATGTTTTGTTTTTGTTTCGCGCGGCCGTGGGCGAGGGAAGTTTTTTAATGGTATTTTGTTTCTTTATGTTAACGTCGTCGAGACAAGGCAAAACATACGACGAGCGTACATACCTGGTACAGCAGTGCACAGTACCTCTTTTGTAACTCCTGGTAAAAAAAATACGTACCACTGTCGGTGTTGTGTGGGGGAAAAAACTCCTTCATACGAAAGGGCGTGAAATAAAACCGATACTATTGATACAGCAGAGATGATACATGGTCCTTTACGGCAGACAAGTGCCGGTATGGCACCTCAAAGCGGCGGCCAGCCACACTCTGCACGCGATGCCATGTTGATTGGCTCATATTGGGGACGACCGAATCTATTTCTACCCTCATTACTCCCGGCAGCGGGCACTTTTCAACCAATTCGATGAAAATCGACGAGCAGTGGGAATGCTGAACCCTATGCGCGATAAAAACTAAAGGCACGTACCGGGGGGGAGAAGGGACGACACGTGTGACCACGGCTTGTCCAGAAGATCGTCGAGGGTAAAACCTCCTACGAGTGGGCTGGAAAGTAAAAGTGATGATGAAAAAAAAAAAAAAAAAAAAAAAACCCGACAAAACAGAGAGGTTACTATAGTATCAATACCAGCGGGATTTCGTAGAACATTCACACATTTATCGTATACTATTAATATTACGGGGGTCCATAGTTAACGGGACCAAATTTTATTAGTAAAAATAGGCAAACATATAGGTTTTCATGTACATCATAGGTCCTGTTAACTATTTTTTTTTTTTTTTTTTTTTTTTTTTATTCATCACTTTTACTTCCCAGCCCACTCGTAGGAGGTTTTACCCTCGACGATCTTCTGGACAAGCCGTGGTCACAGGTGTCGTCCCTTCTCCCCCCCGGTACGTGCCTTTATTTTTGTCGCGCATAGGGTTCAGCATTCCCACTGCTCGTCGATTTTCATCGAATGTAGCCAACTCACGCTCTAGCGCTTTCCGCTTATCATTTTTTTATGTAAGAAAAAGTCCATATGAGCATGCACTCGTTGGGACTTGAACCCACGAAATTGATCTTGACAGGCACGCGGACCACCTACCAAGCCACCGGGGACGCCTCCCCTGTAATTTAATAGTATAATACTGGTACCTGTGGTACCATTTGTTTTCTTGTTCAATTTTTTTTTTCGTACTATATGTCTTCTGCCCTTTACTCGTACGTGGAATGTTTCTGTCGCACATGCCGTATTCAGCACGATGATGTGGAATTGCATTGTCCACTTTGCCTTCAGCATAGCAACATACAGCCTACTGCTGCTGCAGTATCTGTGTGGCGTAGTTTTTACCACAAAACTTGTACCTCTCTATTGATAGAGCACCATGATAATTAGAAAATTGAACAATCGGCGCGGACGCTGGTCGCTGTTGTTGTTGTTGCTTTTCTTCGCATTAAACCGTTCTTTCTTCCCGTCGGCATCAAGCACAACAACCAATATGTCCGTGCCGATTCTGCAATCCTGGAGCGATACAAGTTATGCGGTCACAAAGCTTCGCCACAGTAGTAGAGATACAACGTTGCCACGTACCTGGTATGCAGTAAGAACAGCAGTGGGCAATGCAATGCCATATGTCATCAGGCTGGATACGACAGGCACAACGTCGACGGGCGAAAAAACTGGGCTAATGTGAGGAACACACGCGGGTGATCCAATTCGAGTACATGTAACTACGCCTGTATCACAGCAGTGCTATCCCGCTGTCTGCTCGGTTTTCGTTGCCTCTCCTTATAAAGCCGGTCATGCGTATCCGACGCGTAGGTATGTTAATCTCGATTGGTTTTTCGTCTGGCGTTCGTATACGACTTGTGTCAGTTGCCACTGTAGAGTATCTTAGTGTATCCGTTCGAAGTTTTCATCGTAGGAGAGAGATACAAGCACTACCACAGCTGTGGTCTCAAAGGACTCTCAGGAGCACCGAACCGAACCGGTTGGAGCAGTTGATTCGGTTTTTGGTCAATAATGAAATCCAACCACAGCACGCCAAAAAACACCGATTTGATAGTTGATGCTTGCCGATGATGGTGATATTTGCTCGCAATTAAGTAGTCTAACACACACCCTGTAGCTATGTGTTCTTCACATTAAACCGTTGTTCTACTCGTCGACATCGAGCAAGCCCAGTGTCCGTGCTGATTCTTATTCACCCTAGAAAGATACGAGCTCTGTGGTCACAGACTACGACACAGAGATAACACACCGTAATGCATTAATAGCCTACGCAATACCATGCCTTCGCACTAGGTGCGGCCGACACAACTTACTTATATACGCCAGCAACCAAAATACACCATAAAGAAAGACAATCATATGTTGTTGTTGTTGTTGTTTTCTTCACATGAAACCGTTCTTTCTACGCGTCGACATCCAGCACAACCAGTGTCCGTGCCGATTCTGCAAACCTAGAGAGATACAAGTTCTGTGGTCACAAAGCTACGCCACAGAGATACTACGTTGCCACGTATGTAATGCAATGCCATGTCATCATACTGCGTACGACAGGCACGACATACACATTCCATGACTTAGAGAAACAAAAACGAAACAAAGAGAAAAAACAAAAACAAAGACAATTCGAAAGAGAAAAGAAACAAAAAAAAGAAACTAAAATATACCTGGTATATGTATATACTTCAGTATAGCAACAAACCATCGTAGCCTGTATCCATTGTTGTTGTGTTCTTCACATTTTTATCTTTCTACCCGTCGACATCCAGCAACCGGTGTCCGTGCCGATTCTTCAATCTTACTTATAGAAGAGGTACACGTTCTGTGGTCACAAAGCTCCGCCGCAGAGATACTACGTTGCCAGGTACCAGGTATGCAGTAAGCACAGCGGGCATTGGAAACATATCGTGAAGTCGGTTTCGATACTTTTCCTCGCTGTCGTGGGCCCTGCGGATACATATATACGGGGCATCGCGTGACCCCATGTTTGTTTCGAAGCAGGCTTTCGTTATTTCCTGGCTTAATCTCCGATTGTCTGTGCGTTGGTCTTTCGTCGGGCATTCACCAAAGATGAAATGTCGAGCAAAGCAAGCCGTGCACTTTCGAGGATGCAGGGTGGAGCGTTCCCCACTAAAACCTAGTAGTTTGGTGTCAAAGCATGTCACAGCGAAACCGTTTTCAGTCAACTGGTGAAACTGGTGTCTCCTGGCTCCTGACATCTTTTGCTTTGGCGCCCACGACCTCGGTGAGTGTCCCAACTCTACAACAACAATAGTTACTGGCAGTCAAGAGTGAGTACATGTAGCAGGTGGACATGATCACCCTTGTACTCATCACTTTCACTTTCCAGCCTAATTCGGAAGAAGTTTTACCCTCGACGACCTTCTGGACAAGCCGTGGTCACAGGAGTCTTCCTTTCTCTCCCCCAGTACGTGCCTTTATTTTTTATCGTGCACAGGGTTCAGCATTCCCACTGCTCGTCGATTTTCATCGAATGTAGCTAACTCACGCTCTCGCGCTTTCGGCTAATCAATCTCATTTGCCAGGTATGCAAGAAAAAGCCCCTACGAGCATGCACTCGGTGAGACTTGAACCCACGAAATTGATCTTGATAGGCACGCGGACCACCTACCAAGCCACCCTTACGTCGCATTGACTAGACCTCTCTATGCGAGTAGTGCCGGCTATGGTGCGTCATGGTGTGGTATTGGGATCAATATTTTAGAATAGCAGGACCGTACTACTGATAATAGAGTGCACAAAAACAAAACGAAACCAAAAGTATACTGAGCGTGTGTTCTTCGCATAAATACTACTTTTATGCCAGGACTGCACTGGAGTGTACAAAAACAAACAACATAGTTTTAAGCAATTTGTCTTGCAAACAGGACACCAGCATTTTGTCTACCCGGCGGCGACGTCCAGAACATCTCATGTCCGTGCCGATTTATTTATCCTGGAGTGGTACAAGCTCTGTGGTCTCGAAACCACGGCCCTGAGATGCTACATTGTGCAATGCTGCAAGGGCAGTGGACTACGAAATGCTCTGTCATCGCAAAGCACAACGTACACACGCCCCAGCAATCCAGGTTGATTGATGGAGAAACAGAGGTGAAGAAGATTGACAAAAAAATAGCAGAAAAAGAATACGAGTAAATATGAGAAAAGTGATCCTGTTAACCCCTTTAGTACCGCAGTCCCGATTTGGGGACAAACCATTCTAATTCCAAGTGATTTTTCCCCAAAACGGGACTGCGGTACTAAAGGGGTTCGTCCGATCGTACGATGAGACCGATAATTCAAAACACATGAACGAAACAGCAGTATCGACTTGAACCACCAGCACGAAGAGCAAGGTTTCACCACCGAGCAAGCCACTCTTTGGACAAAACCATGATGTGTACCGCGATGTAAATAGTAGTTGCTACGTGTGCCAGATGCCGTAATCGCCAAGTGTTGTTCCGACGGAAGAACGTTCTCCCTCGACGCCAAAATGGTCAAGCGCGCATGGTTGTTTCTGTCGAAAACCACTCGTAGGATTTCGGGTGAGGTTTGACCTCAAGTTGGGAGCTCCAGCGAGCAAGGCCACCATCGTTGCGGTGGTCCCTTTTAGCCTGGGTTGTTGGCAGAAGGACCTCAATATCCCACCCAACAATGAAGAGGCGCTCTACGATAGAAGTTCGCCCTATATTGTCGGGGAGTCCCAAGTTGACCTTAAGGAACTCCATACCTCAGCCAAACACTGACTTGAGCAAAAATCGAAGTGAAACCCGATGAACAATTCCACGGCCTAAGTACTCAAAAACGCTGATTTTCGAAACAAGATTGGCACTGCGACGAGTTTGGGTTAAGGAGCCTCTTGATTCAGAAACAAATCATTAGCACGAATGAATGTGCTATTAATACCTCTGTTTTCGTACATGTCTGAACTGCTTCGACCAACGCATATTCGCGCAATCCGGCCGACATTCGCAACCCAATCAGCACTTCTATCCGTTGTCAATCACCCTTGAACGACTATACATAGCGTAACATAACGACGATAACCAGGATACTTGTGTGTTACCCACGGAGATTTTACCTCTTTGATCATGTGAATGAAGAATCGGAACGGACACTGGTGGTGCTGGATGCCGACGGGTAGAGAATATAGTACGAAGTGAAGGAACACAGACAGATTATTAATATTAAAATTCGCTGCTCACTACACAGTAGCCCGACCGTTCAAAAAATGTTGCCTCATAAGGGAAAAAGTGCAGGCCCTACCTCGGGATGAGTTGTTCCGAAACCTAACCGCACCGTAGGTGCACGCCGAGGTTGCCAATTTTAGGGTCATTCTTATCGGAGAGCTTTTTTCGTCCACATTTTTCATGTTTTGTTTGCGCATTTTTTTCATCTTCCAGGTTTTCCTGTTTTTTCTCAAGCATGTGAAAAATAACTTCCTGGCCTTTTTTGCTGCCGAAGAAATTTACAAATTCTGACATAAGAACGCCTCCGTATCTTGGTACAAATGCGTACAGCTATTTGCAAAGTTGAATAATTATGGGGGGAAAGGCTCTCCGATGCCGATGTGGGCCTAGCACGATTCGTATTTTCCCATTTATACCGCGCAGGAGGAACGGTGTTTGATCTTTTTTCCTCGTATCATCTTCTGTACACCGGTATGTATTAGTCGTCGTTTATCTTTCCCTTCGAGTCGCACCTCAGATTCGCGATTACATATCAGGCTCTCCCTTTTACCCAAACTACGTGTTCTTGCCTTGCATCCGCCCTTAACTCTTTTAGTACCGCAGTCCCGTTTTGGGGAAAAATCACTTGGAATTAGAATGGTTTGTCCCCAAATCGGAACTGGTGTACTAAAAGGGTTAACTATTAATAGATGACTTCAGCCCTTGCTTCCTTCGTGCACTATTTACGGGGGACCACAGTGAATAGGACCTACGATGCACACTAAAACCTACATTATTTACCTGTTTTTACCAACACTATTTGGTCCAATTTACTACGGTATGGTCCCCCGCAATAGTCATTGGTTATTAGTCGTCCCCGGTGGCTTGGTAGGTGGTCCGCGTGCCTATCAAGATCAATTTCGTGGGTTCAAGTCTCACCGAGTGCATGCTCGTAGGGGCGTTTTCTTGCATAAAAGGCATTGATTAGCGGAAAGCGCGAGAGCGTGAGTTAGCTACATTCGATGAAAATCGACGAGCATTGGGAATGCTGAACCCTATGCGCGATAAAAAATAAAGGCACGTACCGGGGGGAAGGGAAGACACCTGTGACCACGGCTTGTCCACAGGGTCGTCGAGGGTAAAACCTCTTACGAATTAGGATGGAGAGTGAGAGTGATGAGTAAAAAAAAAAAAAAAAAAAAAAAAAAAGTCGTACTCTGGTTGTATACTCGTACTGCTGTGCTGTGGTGGGATTGTTTCTCATCTTTGGCGTGTTCGATCATTTACGCCTTATCCCTTACGGGAGGCCGCGACACTTTTGTCTTTTATTTTTTCATATTTTTTTCCGATTGGTTTTGTTGATTCATTTGTTTTTTTCTCCTGTATAGAATGTGTATGTGGTGTCTGTCGTGTCGATTACGATCACAGGTTATGTTGTTTCTGCCCGTCGACATCCTGCATAACTAAGCCGGCGTCCCCGGTGGCTTGGTAGGTGGTCCGCGAGCCTATCAAGATCAATTTCGTGAGTTCGAGTCTCACCGAGTACATGCTCATAGGGACTTTTTCTTGCATAAAATTGATTAGCGGAAAGCACGAGAGCGTGAGTTAGCTGTACATTCGATGAAAATCGACGAGCAGTGGGAATGCTGAACCCTATGCGCGATAAAAAATAAAGGCACGTACCGGGGGGGAGAAGGGACGACACCTGTGACCACGGCTTGTCCAGAAGATCGTCGAGGGTAAAACCTCCTACGAGTGGGCTGGAAAGTAAAAGTGATGATGAAAAAAATAAATAAATAAATAAATAACTGTCAACCAGTGTCCATGCCGATTCTTCAATCCTATTAATAGAGAGTTACAAGTTCGGTGGTGCGAAAGCTACGCCACAGCAGTAGCAGAGATACGACCTTGTTGTGCAGTAAACAGAGTAGGCGAATCAATGTCATGTAATGTCATCATACTGGATACACGGCATGCAACATGCAATGAATTAGATAGATGACAAAACAAAAACCAAAGAACAAAAACTAGCAGCATTTAAAAAAACACATGACGGAGAAGAAGAGGGAAAAAAGGACTATCTGTTTAGCCTCCCCTCAGGAGTTGTGGCAGACACTTGAAACGAACGAGGTAAAAGAAACAGCACCGGTACATGCTTCACACAGATTAGGACTAAGAACCAAGGGAAATGGCAGGCAAAGCGAGGAACAAAGAGCCAGGTTCTCCCTGCTAGGCTGTCTGGTACCTTGCTGCCTTGTCTACCGTGTCCGTCCTCCGTTCGTGAACTACGCCCCACGTTGCATCAAACAATACCCAACGAGCAAAGCAGGCTCGTCATCCACCCACGCCACCCGACTCCTATGGTACGGACAAGGAGAAAGGAAGATGAGGTCATATATTGAACATCGAGAAGATCAAGCGCAAAACGAACAAAAAGACGAAGAAAGAGCACGTTCGAACCAGCTGCAGCAGTTGGCGGCACGAGTAGCATAGACATGTTCTACTTACTAGTCGGCCTGGTGCCTTGCTACCCTGTCTGCTATTTCCTTCCTACTTTCGTCCACCGCGATTTCCCTGCTACTCATGTTGCCTCCCCTCCCCGCATTCCCTTGGTTGGGTTTTCTTCCACTCTTCTTCCTGTTGCTCCCACCATTCCCCTGGGCACCACCCACGGCGGATTCCCGGCGCTGTCTGCTCAGTTGTGCCTCATCCTCGTGCCACCTCACCGTGGACCGTCCATCTGCTTCACGGACCCCCCTGGTACCACTTCCCCGCATTTTGTGCTGCAGTGGACCACAGCACGGTCTCAACTCCAAACACGAAGGGGGTGTGTTTCGCCGACCCTTCGGTGGCTCGGAATTCCCTAAGGTCTTTAGCTGTACGAGAGCAGAAAATGAAAGGCCATGTATACAACAGTGCCGGTTGCGTGTGTTTCGTGCAGCCCCCGCACCGCCAACAACCCTGTTGGCTAAGAGTTTCTGTTTGTTTCCGTCGGCTAAGCTTTTCTTTCGTCGCGTTCATGCATGCCATGGTTGTTTTCACAGGGATTCACCGTAGATGGCCAACAAAACGCTGCGCACGAGAAGGCGTCCTTCGTGAACAAGTGCATCCAGGTGTTGGGGCCTGGGCAGAACGAGAGCGAGGCACTCGAAGGGTTCGTCATGGAGAACATGCACGTCAAAAACTGCGGGTGAGATTGGGCCGCCAACACGAATTTCAAAGCAGCGTGATCCCAACATGAGCGCATGGCATATCTCCAGATCTCATCTCGGATAACGCATGGTATTTTGATGTAGTGTATAGGTGCGCGGTTGTTCCACGATAGAAGCATTACATCTGGGGGGTAAAAGCTTTCTCAGCCATCACTCAGCCACCACCGCGTCCTCATCGGGGGCCAGTTGAAGGAGGTACCGACCGTACCGCTGTAAATATTGTACATAGGTGCGCGCCCACAGATCCCAGGCACCAATCGTGATTCATATGTTTGTCCCCGTTGAATTCCGCGTTATATCTTGGGGAGGGGGGACATTGGAACCTCAGAAAAAGTTGGGGTGAACCTCGGTCGTTAAAACGCTTCGTGTAGATGGTCGGAACGTCTCGGATGGATGACAAGATTATTCTCTCTCAAACCTCCGAGTGATCGTCAGGCACCAGTCTCTATTCCATGCAGCATGACACCGGAGGCAGTCGTACATATCGCCTTGTATATTGTCTCTTTCTTGGGGCTACACACTCCCAAGCATGTACTGTACTGCTGTAGGATAGAAGAGAGGGAGAGGGTGCACTCGGTATCATGCACGGCCGCAGCCGTACGATGACCATGGACCCTCGCACCGTTACAGTAGTGCCGAGACGGAGCACGTCGGGTTTTCATGGACCGAGCAGACATGGCTATGCACCAAGAGCTAAGAGCCGATAGAAGTTCCACGAGTCGCGTCATGCGTGAAATGCATCCTGCAAAGAACCGCTTGTAAGCCGGACTTGCATAGGGATCGCAGCGTCAATGGGTTGATGAATTGTCTGGTGTGGACAATTCAGGGACGCAAAGTATCACAGTCGATGCGGTTGCTGCTACGGTGGACGGTCTGCACACATTGGACAGAAGGAAGAGTATTTTTTATCTCAATCTGCGGGTGAGTTGCGTTTGTGTGCCAACTCCATTTCCCCTTGTAGGCGTCTTCCGCAATCGGGCAACAAGGAATTAGCCAGGGGGGGTGTACTCGATAGGAGAGGTGTACTCGATCTCATCCATGGCCGTAGTCGTATGACCATAGACCCTCGCATCCCTACAAGGCCGGGACGGAGCATGTCGGGTTTTCACCGACCAGGCAGACATTGCTTGCACCAAACGCGAAGCGCCGTGAGGTGTCCGGCGAGTGGCATGAAGGGTGAGCTGCATCCTACTAAGAACCGCTTGTGGGGCGGACTTGCATATGGCTGACAGCTTCAATGAGTTAGTTTAATTTCCGGTGTAGCCACTTCCAGAGACAGCAATGGGAGTACTATGTAAGAATTAGCCAGGGGGGGGGGTGGTGACGAAACATCCCCCACTGGTCTCCAACGAAAAGTATGTGCTGTTCTTAGAGCTGCCCCCTTGTTATTGGCGTCGAGACTAAAAAACGAGTGCGATGTTAGTGCCCGGGGATCAACGGGTTTTGTCTCCTGGCTGCGGCTAATTATCAAGACGAAAAATAGTGGGGACAGGTTTTCAAGCTCCTCCCTGTCTTTTTTGCTTTTAACAAATTCACGGGGAGACTCCATTGAGCTGGGCATTACGAATCCGAAGTCAAAAATTTGGAACCGTACCTTGTTGCGTACCAAAAGGCCCAAAACGCGAGGCATCCCTGGCGCCTTACGTTATGGCGCGAAGCCGTCCTTCAGCACGTACATAGCCGGGTCGACAAGTAAAACCGGAATCATGACCGCACAGCTGGGATCTGTTTTTTCGCCCCTTACGAGTTTGTGGCTGAAGCTCTCACCGCAGAAACCACCACCCGAAACCTCGAACGCGCTGAGAACGTACTGCTTTCATGCTAAACATTCTCCACCAGAGGTTTGCTCGGATCGAATATCTGAAAACCTCTACCCTTTACCTTTAGTACCGCAGTCCCGTTTTGGGGAAATATCACTTGGAATTAGACTGGTTTGTCCCCAAAACGGGACTGCGGTACTGAAGGGGTTAAGGAGGGTGAACGGCGTCGCTTGCGCTTGTGCGCTGAGGGAAAAAACATCACCCTTGTGAGGGGGGGGGGGGGGGGGGTTCGAAAGAGTTTTTCAGGCATTTCGGGATCAGGACGTTTATTTTTCTTGTTGTGCACATCAAAAATTGTCACGAAACGACAGTTGCCACCGTTTCACACAAAATTGTGTTTTTATTTTCGCTGAATAGCCTCGTCTCCGCGACAAATATGACGTGATCGCGGAAGGCGGCTAGGGCGGTGAGGTCAAAACTTATGCACTTGGCCATCACCCCCACCGCGAGGAAAGCGATGACGCTCCTGCTGAACTTGGTGATTTTTTCCGAAAGGCTATATATATCTCTGTATCGGTTTTTCGGCTCTTATAGACGGTATAGGCTGTGTGCGTCCCTTGACATGAAGCCGTGGTGTCAATACCCGTCGACATTCAGAATAACCAGCGCCCGTGCCGAGCCTTCAATGCTGAAAGAGATACAAGACATGGGGTCATGAAACTACGGCACAAGAGGCATTTCATTGTTATGCAGAAACCAGAGTAGAAAATGCAACGCCATGTTCATTGTACTGGATGCGACGGGTACGACTTACCCGGTACACATTAAGTGGATAGACAATAATGTATATAAATACAGAGAGAAGAACAAATCAGGAAAACGGAGATAAAAAATGTCTAAAATCATGGCAGGCAAAACAAAAGAAACGGAAGAAATTTAGTCACCACATCTAGACAGAGCAAGACTTGACAACTCGAGAAAAAAAGACGGAAAAAACACAAACCGCGACGCGCCCTCCGGGAAGTTGCATCAGTTTGTTGTACAGGTAGCACAGACAGGTTCTACCTACTGGTCTGTCTGGTACCTTGCTACCGTATCTGCCGTTCTCCTTCTTGCCTTTGTCAATCATGTCCCACGTCTGGAGAAAATGCGTCAGGCACAATCAAACGAATAAGACAGGCTTGTCATCCACTCACCACGGGACCAGCCATACCTTGCTTCGTCGGTCGTGATCGAAGCAGCTGGCGGGAGGCATAGACTCTCGGCGGCAATATCCACGAAGTCGCTGACCTCTCGTTGGCAATCGAACAACGCATCCGTCTCATGTAGGCATGCCTCGAACGGTTTGCCCCGGAGCTGAAAAGATCTGAGGGCAGCCCCCCCCCCCCCCTCCTAGAATTAGGAGTCCGCATGTTAGAACCCGGGGTGATTTGACACCCAGCTGTAAGGATGTGTGACTTGCACACTTATTGCGCAACACTTGGGTCCGACGACCGGGCGGGCGGTTGAAAACTTGGCATACATAGATGCCCTTGTTGAATACCTCGAGGCGTTTCGAGCCACGGAAGGGTTAACAGAACATATCCCGTTGCCGTTCGGAATACAGACTGCAGTGTGGGACAGATGCTGCAAAGAAGGTGTGCAAGTTGTACCGGGGGGTCCTGGAAGTAGCCGAACGGTTAATAGTCAAGTGGGAAAAATATGAGGCGGAGCTGAGCAGAGACAGCGCCATGCATGCATCCTTTTTGGGTGACGCCCTAGGGAATGAAAAGGGATGGGGGTAAAACAGTCGTAAGGAAACCGCGGTTTGCCGAAGGCCGGAAGGAGACGGTCGCCAAAAAATAGCAAAGGTACCAGGCCGACTAGAAAGGAGAATATGCCTAGGCCGCTCGTACTGGATAACTACGGCTGATGCTTTGCGAAAGGGACGCTGCTGTTGTCCGCTGGCGTTTTTTCTTCTGCGACCATGATTCCCTTCCGTTCGTCTTCTTGCGACCTGTTTTTTTGTTGGTCTTTTTCCTGTTGATTCTATTACGGGGGACCATAGTGAGTAGGACAATATATTGTCTGTAAAAATAGGTGAAATGTAGGTTTTTATGTATACCGTAGGTCCTATTAACTATGGACCAGCGTTATAGTCATAAATGGGCACAGATATATATATATACCAGGTATTTCTTTTTTGTGTTGGTTGTGCTAAGTGAGGTTGTCCACGGGTGGTTAGAGCGGTTTTTATGTGAGAAGCACACACGCACACCAATCAGACGAAAAGTGTTGTCCTGTCGCCGAAACTCGTTGGTGTATCATATCATATATATATCATTTCCTATGACCCGTGGTCTTAATATTAATAGTATTAATACAATAGTGCTTACTATTAATAGCAAAAACGATTATCCGTTCTGTCGTCAGTAATACTCCGTAATGAATCGCTTTTTTCATCCGAAAAAATATCTTTTTTTACAGCAGCGGTACTATGTATGTACTGGTGGTTGTGTTGAGTGTCGACGGGCAGAATAAAGAACACACACTTGATTCCACAGTCGTACTATTACGGGGGTCCATAGTTAATAGGACCTATCGTGTACATAAAAACCAATATATTACCTATTTTTACTAAAAAAAAATGGTCCCGTTAACTATGGACCCCCGTAATACTACTGCGGTATATGACCAGTATGCAAGTTGTTGAGCACGTATTGCGTCAACCCCCGCCGGCAAATACTTCGGCATGTCGCCACGGTCGTGGGGGTCGGCACAGGGCTTGCGGCGCGTTGAACTGATACGCGCCGGCGCGCACACTTTGTGGCTTGTAGTTTCTCTTGTAACCGACAAGACTTAAAACATCAATCAGTACTATTAATACTATTACGGGGGTCCATAGTTAACGGGACCAAATTTTGTTAGTAAAAATAGGTAAATATATAGGTTTTTGTGTATACCATAGGTCCTATTAACTATGGACCCCCGTGCTAATAGTGACGTGTACTATTACGGGAGGGCATAGTAAAAAGGACTATTAATATATATTGTTGGTAAAATTACCGAAATATATAGGGTTTTGTGTATGCCGTAGGTCCTATTTACTACGGTACGGTCCCCCGTAATACTGCACTATCAATCATTGTGGTGTTGAACATTCGGATGAAAACCGACGACTGCTGCTACACATGGTGAGCTGCCGCGGCCGAAAGCGAGATATTTTTTTCGTGCTCATGTATGGGCTGCTGTGGGTATTTAGATTGCACTTCTTGTTAAATGTCAGCCTATATATAGTGCTGCCGGAGTAGTGCCGCCTGACCAAAACATTGCCGGTGAAATCGTTTAGCAACAATGGGATTAATAAGTGTGCCGATTGCCTCTATGGCGCTGGTAATATTGGCCGGCGCATACCGGCGCTGCAGAGGGACAACTTTTTCACAACTACGTGATTGATCACAATTAGAGGTGGGCACCTTAGGGGGATATAATTTTTTTTTTAAACGTAAACCGGATAACGAGGCGATATTCCAAAAACGAAAACCGGATAAAAAATCGGGGGTTTTTTTTCACCCGGTTTTGTTCGCCGATTTTCCGAAAACCGGTTTAAAAAAAAAATCTGTTACTTTTTTTATTTTGTTCGAAGAACGTTTAAACCGAGTGTTCCAAGTGAAATGTCTCCATATCATTGAACCAAATGGCAATTTTGCGTGCAGCCTGCTGTTTATGTGGATTCCGAGCTAGCTACTGGTGGCCTGCAACCATAAAATGATGTGGTGCGGCTCTCAATGCCAAAAAAAAACAAGACCTTTCCTATCTACATACAATGTACTGCTGTATTTAATACCTGGTATAGAATTGTGTAGGAGCTTGAACTGTTGGAGCCCTACAAGGCTACTATTATACTGCTCTATTCTGGTAGTGTAGCAATCTCTAAAAAATAATTAGGCATGGAGGACGTGCAGCAGGCTCGACGAGCTCAATTCTTTACCTGATTATTATTACGCTTGCCATTCGACAGCAGTGTGCAGGATGACCTTTTTCACCGTTATCAATCAAAACAAAACATTGTTTACCTGATACTTATATATGTATATCGGAGAGCTTTTTCCCAAAATTTCCATTTTTGTTTTCGCACAATTTTTTTTATCTTCCAAATTCTCCTGTTTTTTTTTTTTCCAGATATGTGAAATGTAACAAACTTGTTTTTTTTTTTTGCTTGGGGAGAATTTCACGAATAGTGACAGAAGGCCTCCGTATATTGATACATGTCTCTCCAACTATTTCCAAACTTCAGAAAAAATGGAATGAGGCTAAGATGTTCCTGGTACATAATAGTGATCCCTTATTATTGGCAGGGGTTTTTCACAACAACTCGGCAGGTGATGGACCTTGGGTCATGTATCACAGGAGACAAAAAAGAAAACAGGAAAGTAGACGGGTCTCGCGATGACACATTTTAATATTAATACATGGTACGTATGGGGGTCGTTGTATGTCGTCTCCTAAAAAGCAAGCAAGGTGTCAATTACGTCGCCTTCAAACACAGCACACAACACAAATATTCACACACATACATAGGTTTCCCATCCACACATATATATGCCCCCTTGTATAAGCATATGCACATTCTATAATATACTAGTATTACGGGGGACCATAGTAAGTAGAACCTACGGTCCACATAAAATCCTATATGTTTACCTATTTTTACTAACAAGATTTGGTCCTATTTACTATGGACCCCCCGTAATAGTACCTTTTATACGAGTCTACGTTTCCTTGACATAGGTTTCCTATTCATTGGCCATTGAAATACGAGGGTTAAAGCAAAATGTCAGGCAAGCTTTGATTGATGTAAACACCTTCCAGAGTACCAGGTAGGTATGTACCCAGTAGTCAACATGCTATATAAATACTGATGTCAACAATCCTCGTCCCGCAACTGCTGCTGTACAGGTAGTCTATTGATATTAGTAAGAAAGCTTGGAAGGGTTTTGTTCTGTCGAAAATCAATTTAAAATGTGACCGGTTCTGCCGGTTTGAACCCTTTTTTTATTTGGTTCTGTGCGGTTTCCGGTTAACCGATTCAAACCGGCACGTTTTTTTTTTTTTTTTTTCAAAAACCGACTGTCAATACTCGAATAAGCCTGCTAGGTTATTTCCAAAAACACCGGTTTAAACCGGTTTCTTTTTTTAGAAGGCGCCCACCTCTAATATTCACAGTGATACACACACGACAATCGTAAACCTTGTGTGCAGGCAGCACTTGATTCCAACCAATGTGGTAATTTCTTGTATCGCCGCCTTTCTTCCCTTCTAGTTTTCAGCCCCGAGCTCGACGGAGTTGGATGTGCCAATAGCTGTACGATTAACAAGCCAGCATGTGGGCATTCTCTGTGTGCCGGCATGCCGGATTCAGCCAGTTCGAAATAAAATGCGGGTTTCGAGTGTCGCCCCCCAGGCGCGTTTCTTCGAACTAAAACCGGAGGTCGAGTTACGTGGGACCATGCATGGTAAATAGGACCGAATACTGTTACTACGGGGGACCCTAGTAAATAGGACCAAATATTGTTATAAAAAATACGAGAATATATGGGTTTTGTGTGTAGGGCGGGTCCTATTTACAATGGGCCCCCGTAATAGCAAAAATAGGGAAATGTGTAGGTACCGTTGGTCGTATTTTGTACGGTCCCCCGTAATGAAACATGTCCCCGACCTGTCGACTATTTATTGTCGAAATCGCATCTGTTTATTGGTTTTCTTTTGCTATCGGTATCAACGACGGCGTCTTGTAGAAAAAGCAGACCTTGTGCATACAGTAGGTTTCCTTTATTTCCGTAGTTTTCTTCTTTCGGCGACGTTTTGGGTGCTCAACATTGCAGCCCTCATGCTGTACATTGCCGGATATGGCAAGCATAACAGTAATACTAAATATAATATATCGCAGGGACAACAAATACAGAGGGCGCCCCCAGAAAAAGGCATAATGTTGAGAAGAATAGGCTCACATCGGCACGAACAATAGGAAAATTGGGTCAAGAAACAGCAATTTGGTGGCCGAGACGTGGTTTTCCGAGTATGAGATTTCCCGCTTCCTCTCGCTCAAAGGCGCTTGCCTTCATTTGTTTAAGCCCTTCTCACGTCGAATGCTGACGGGGTACGTACGGCGTGAACGTCCGATGTTAGTATATCTGTCGTACGCGTTTCGTTCGTATTCGTAAATCGCGCGAACTTTACGTGGCGTAGTATGGTATGGACTCAACACACCCGACTCGCGTACACACATTGACCAAGCACACCGACTTATAGACCAACCGACCCCAACCCCTAACCCGACAACCCAACCAACCCAACCCCGCCCCGCTCGTTATGGCAGGGAAGAGTGCGTCCGCCTGAAGAACTTCGTGGTGAACTCCACCATAATCGACAACACCATCGAGCACTGCGGCGTGTACGACTACGAGTTCCCCGGTAACTCAGCAGGAAAAACGGGGAAGGAGTCTACATCGGCACCTCGTGGAATCAAGTGAGAGTGCAGCAGTACGGCAGCAGTAGTACACTCGTACGTACTGCTTCAAGACAACAAATAGAGGTGTCTCTTTGCTTCGCCTAAAAAAATGTTTCACAATGATACCCAACTCCCGACAGAGAGCCGTAGTCTAGGGACCTGGCCATCGATTGACCCACTCCTCATTCATATCGTATCAACCCTGGGGGAGACCCCAATACGAAGTGTTTTAATACATCGGATTCCGTGCTACCAATGATTTTCATATTACTGTTACGCTTGCCATCCGACAATGTGCTGCATGAGCTTCAGCGTTGATCACTCAAAGCATTTCTGACAAAAGAACACCACGGAAACAAAGAAACGTACGCGTATGCACAAGGCCTAGCTACCGTCTATGCGTACTTCCCGCTATGCGTTTATCTACAATGCTCAAGCGTTGTTTTCTTCGGGTTACAACTCCTTCCGATAGCGACCAGTACATTCGACGACAATTTTGGGTGTTGCCGGCCGTCCACGAACAAGCAGCGTGAGCTACTCAGCAGTACGGGTTGGATCAGAGCTGCCCCCCACGCCATTACGTGCGACGACTCCTTGCTGCGTTGTAACTCGGGACGCGCAGCCTCGTAGCATCCCCTGATCACGGAGTGACCGTTGCGCTGTAGCCGTGAGTGTACGATCTAGATCTTTCTACGAGTAGGCACAGGTACTCCCGATCTTGTACGGATCCAGCTCGTGTTGCCGAGTGCAACCCGTGTACGTGATCTATCTGCAGAGTACGTATGGTATTACGGGGGACCATAGTAAATAGGACCAAATATAGTTTGTAAAAATGGGTAAAAATATAGTTTTTATTTCATGAATACCATAGGTCCTATTAACTATGGACCCCCGTGGTACTCATTTCCTGTGCTGGGTCGGTAATGTTGTATGTACGGATCCTTCGCATCTTCCCACAAATATGTAAATATAGGAATGGGACTAGGTGATCTACAGCAGTAGTGGATCAATCATATTTCCGAGGTGTGCAATGCCATGTGGCGAGTAAGCTTGTTATTACGGGGGTCCATAGTGAACGGCGGGACCAAATATTGTTGGTAAGAATAGGTAAATATATAGGTTTGTATGTATACCATAGGTCCTGTTAACTACGGACCCCCGTAATAGTAACGTTCTCGTCGGTTGTGATGGTTTCGAACACACAGCGATACTATTCAAACATGGTCGCACGTATCCACTTTCCGAGTTCCTCGTCTTGTCCCCGCCAGCCCTGTTGTGCTTGTCTTCGAAACACTCCCATCCTTTTTGGTCGGTTCGGGAACCCAGCAGAGTGAACGTTTCATGCATCGACTTGCTTGCAAAATTCCTCATGGTCCTTGTCTCGTGTACGTGTGTCGTTTGATACGGCGAATATGTTTGTCGTGTACTACTTGGAACGTTTCGAGGGCCCAGCACGCTGACTGTTTTCAATCCGTTTTCCCGCCGTCTTCGACGTCGTTCGTTGCCCCTTGCTTGAATGTGCACGCGGCGGAAACCTTTTGCACACCGTAATTGCTTCTCCACAAGTGGGAAGAATACGGAGAAGACAGATGCAACTGCAACTGGGTGAGTGGGAACACGATCGCGACGTACGGCAACGAGTGCGTTGAGGTGAAGGAAGGATCTTCCGGCAACGTTGTCGAGGACAACGTGTGCTCCCACCAGCTCGACTTGGAGTCCGGTTGCTTCTGCTCCCGGGGCGACTTCAACACCTTCAGGTCGTGTGTGCTGAACATGGCGATGGTGGTCGTTATAGTAGTCGTGGTGGCGGTTACATTTCGACCACTGTGACGGTAGTGTTTGTAATGGTGATGGTGGTTTGACGATGAGTACGGTAAGGATAGGGGATACAACCATTGTTGTACTGATGCCGATGAAAGTGACGACAGTTCTTGTAGCTGTGATGATGGTGGTAATCGTAGTGGTAAAGTGACGATAGTTGTGGTGGTCGGGGGTGGCGACGCTGGTGGTGGTCATCGCGGGGATGATGGAGGCGGTGGCGGCTGTTGTTTGCCGTGGTGCTAGTGCTTGTGGTGGGCGGTTGGATGACGATGGTGAAGGAAGACAACGGTGACGACGGTTGCGTCAAAACCGATGCTGTTATTGACCATGATGACGAAAGATGGCGATTTGCTATAAAACAAGTCTGCAGATGGCAGGGGAAGAGGCTGTGGTTTGAGTCCATTTTGGCACTATACCCAACCTTCACAATCGAAACGTTGACCGACACCTATACTAAGAATTTGCCCTCCTACCCCGGCGGACCAGCTGGCTGACCATGGGTTTCGTACACGTTTCTGCAGGTACAACAACATGTCCGATTGCGAAGGAGCGGGTATTCGACTGGGAGGATGGGATGGGTACGGGCACGACAATGACGTGAGTAAAACGGTGCAAACGGGTGGGCATCGCAGCCGATTGGTCGGACTCGACATAGTTTCGGGGGCGTTCTACGATAGAGGTTCACCCTAATATTTCTGAGGCTCCTCACTTGAAGAGCTCCGTGTCTGACTTCAGCAAAAATCAAATTGCGTCCCTACGAATAATCCCATGGCCCAAGCGTGGAAGAACATCATTTTTCGTAACAAGATTCGCATTCCAACGGTTTCGGGATATGGAGCCCAGTTATTCAGAAAACATTTTAGCCGAGCGTTGCTACCTTTATCGTAGATCGCGTCCCTACCGTGTAGCTCGAGCTGGATCTTTCCGAAGGAGATATTTTTGTCATGGAACCCATCGCTCGGCGTTTCTTACGCGCACCCCCGTCGTCGCTGTGCAGGTGTACGATAACGTCGTGGTCCATGCCATGAATGGCGCCATCGGCGTGCACGTAATGCCGCAGCGGGTGGTCTGCCACAACGCCTGCGAGGATGGGACGTGCGGCATCACTGGGTAAGCTGTGCCATACACAAGTGGCCGGACCCCCCCCGTCCCCCCCCTCCGTCCCTACGCTTACAATGTTGGCGCAATCCCATACCTGCGTGCAGGCATCGAACAAAGTAGCATACGAATATGTAGGCGTACGGAACTGTACAAAGGTTCCCGGCATCTTGTCGAGCTTTTGCTACATAGTGTGCAACGTCCCCCCGACGATTATTGTTTTTGTAAATTTGGAAACAACTTTTGGAGAAAACGGTCTCGGACTAACGGCCCTCAGAGCAGCCTAAGAAAAAATCGTTGATATCCCAATTCCTGCCGAAGCAGACTGCCCAGAGGCATTCTAGGATAAGAGATGTTACACTAAATTTTCTGAGCCTCCTCACTTCGAAGAGCTCCATATCTGACTTCAGCAAAAATCAAACTACCTCATCCCATGGCCCAAATATACAAAAGCATTTTTTTTCGTAACAAGAAGGGCATTCCGACTATTTTTGGTCAAGTACCCCCGTTATTCAGAAACGTTTTTAGCCGAAATATGCTGCCTTTATCGTCGAACGCGTCACCGACTCACATGTAGGGGTTGCAAAGCAATGTCACGGTGCAGAACCACATTTCCGCTCACTTGAGGCCACGGTGATGGGGACCACGCTTTTCTGGCTGAGTTGTTTGGACTGTCTTCATTCAGCTCCTAGAGTGGAGAAAGGCACCTGCAGCAGGCGTACATTGCTATGTTTGGCACCTGCAGCAGGCGTACATTGCTATGTTTGGCACCTGCAGCAGGCGTACATTACTATGTTTGGCATCTACAGCAGGCGTACATTGCTATGTTTGGCACCTGCAGCAGGAGCACATTGCTATGTTTGGCACCTACAGCAGGAGTACATACTGACCTTGTATGCCGGGCCAGAGTGGTGGAGATTTATGGTTTTTGTGTGTTTCCGTTTGACATTCGAAAAACGTGCTGCATATTGAGGAGCTTCAACCTTGATCGCTCGTAAACCTTCTCCCAAAAGTAGCAGAAAACAGTACCATGGCAAACCACGACCAAAAAGGGGAAACCTGAGGCGTTCTATGAAAGGGTAGTGGTGTTCATGGAATTCACATGATCGGCTGGACGGGGTCCCCCAGTCACCCAATACCTTGGAACCACCATTACTGTCACGCAGTATTTATTCGTGATGCACCCATGATTTGTTTTGAGATATTTCATCGGGTTGAACGTTTAGCTATCCTCAACATCGGTGCTTGGGTGAGGTGTCTAGAGCTGCGCACATGACGCTGAGTCTCAGAAAAAAATAACGATAGGTGCTACTGTAGTGGTATCACGCGTCACCTATATGCGCGATTTCTCACGAGTTTCTTGTGTGCGTTCGAAGTAAAAAAACTAGCGCGTAGAAGTGGTACGTCGGGGCTGAACCGACAATGTTCCTTCCAAGTCAAGATTCTTGTGAGATACTGAACACCTCTTTCGATGCGTTCTACGATGGAGGTTCATCCTATTGTGTTCTGAGGCTCCTCACTTGACCTTAAGAAGCTCCATATCTCCCCCGGAAAAAAAATCAACTTGCGAATAATCCCATGGCCCCAAGTGTACAAAAGCGTCATTTTTGGAAACAAGATGGGCATTCCGACGGTTTTGGTGTTACGGAGCCCCGCCATTCAGAAAACATTTTAGCGGGCAAATGCTACCACCTCTATCGTACAACGCGTCTTTTTGCGTGTGGGGCGGCACTTAGTCTGTTGGACGGACCACGACGGGCCCAGGGACGAATAATCTCAAGCTCTTCGGAGCAATCCACTAGCGTGCTCGTGAAAGGCACCGACCTGTCTTGTTTCACCCAAAAAAACACAATCTGCGCTCGCTCTGGGGTGCAAATCGGTCGTCGATACTGGTAGTTGTGGCCGACTGCATCGTGTGCCTTCTTCTCCAGCGATACCGGCTCGATACACCGCGCGTTGGATAGCGCTGGATACCAACAGCCGTAGCTCCCCGAGGTAAACAAGAGAACGTTGTGCCCGGTACTACTCTTGAAAGCCCGCTTTATTTCCAGCAGAATGTGTGCTCAACCCCCCTACCCAGTGCACGCAGTATCGGATCGAATCATTCCAGGCCGCTCGTGCCACGATAGTATCCAGTTGTTGACCCCTCTGAACGTCTCACCCCGTGTACGTGCTGGCTTGTTACCGTGCGAACACTTGCTTGGGAGCAGGGGCGAAAACTTCGGAGACCTCGAGGTCACGTGGGACAAGGCCTGCAACAGCACTATCTACGCCTTGGAGCCACACCCCTTCCTTGGGGACGACGGGCTCGACTTCGGCAATGAAACTTCTGCAGAAATTTCCGACGATTTCACTGTCTACGATGATGACGACACGTCAGGTCCTGCAGAAGCTGTCGCCGCCGGTAATGACGGCGCCCTTGCTGTTGGTGATGAGGGGGGGGCGGGGGGTAGTTGAAGAGGAAGAGGATGATGATGAGGATGGAGGTGGTGGCGATGAAGATGATGATTCTCAGGACGGTTCTGATGATGATGATGGCGATGATTCAGGGGATGATAATGATGATGATGGCGATGATTCAGAGGATGATGATGATTCTGATGATGATGATGATGATGACGATGATTCTGAGGACGACGACGATGATTCTGATGATGATGAAGAGGACAACGCCTGATGGCCGTCGCGACGAGGTCGAAAACGAGGGAACAGGCGGGAACGACGGATGATTCTGAGGACGACGACGATGATTCTGATGATGATGAGGAGGACAACGCCTGATGGCCGTCGCGACGAGGTCGAAAACGAGGGAACAGGCGGGAACGACGGTGGCGGTTTGCGCGTGGTCAACACCGCGGCGGTCCAAGCGGACGCTCGCGTAGAGATTGTCAACCACAACAGCCAGAATGCAGACATGTTTCTTGCATTTGTGCAATCTGCCGTCGAATGCGCATACACAACAACTGCCTTTTAACGCGGCTTAAGACATATCTCTGAGGCAGCGTCTACCATACGGTAGTGTTGCCACACAAGCTTTAACAATGGGGGCGGGGAACATGCACGCAGACCTGGGGCGGGAAATGCCTAGCTGTGGACAGTGTCAAGGTCATAACGAGAGTAGTGCAGGCATCAATGTACTAGTATATATCGCACGAGGCACCCAGGAAACATGTGCGAACGAGGGAAGTTGATTGGGAATCAAGTCTACCGACTTTCCCCGACATGCGAATGGCTTGCACTGCTTGCTTGTATTTCTGCCGTAAACTAGGCTCGGATATAGAGATCAGTCAGTTGTGGATATGCTCGTGAACGTTGCTGAGACAGGGGTCTTAAGTTTTTGAACTCCGCTCCGACAGGCTTGAAGCTTGAGGGAGCAGTAGTTAGTTTTTTTGAGGACTGCGGGGTTTTAATGGTCGGGGGAATATATACGTTCCGCGTGTCCAGCAGTAGGGGTGGATAGGCCTAGGCCTAGCTGTGCCAAGAGGGCGCGGGTACAGGAGGTAGAGGCGAAGGCGTCAGTATATACGCACATCGTACTATTAATAGCGCAACATGTCCAAATAGGGGGGCTGGGGAAGCAGGCTCTCACAAGCGTCTGCGGTGTGCTATCTTTTTTGTACCTTTTAAATTAGGTGTTTTTCTACGCGACTGACTCAAGGCTTTAATTGAAGCGTGTAACGGATGCGCCTGAAGATTGTTTTTTTTTTTTCAAGGCTGGCCATTTTGAGTGCCTCTGAGGGGAAGTCTGCTACGTTTTGCTACAAGCCAGAGACGAGTATCCTGGTAGAAAAATGTAAATATATATATATATATACAATATATATACATCGCAGATGTATGCGAGCCGTGTCACAACAGAGGTTGCGCGTTTAGTCCGAAACCGTTTCTGGCTGACGAGGGTTCTCAAAGGCAACCGGGAGCTACTCAACCAAAATCGTTGGAATGCCATAGATGAGTTCTACCAGTGTTGCAGTACGTTTTGTCGCGAATAAGAGGTGAGAAATTTACATCGAGTATTTCGTTTCCTGTTGTTCAGGTGGAAACAGGCGGCTTCTCGAGGGAGGATGCCCCAGAACAGATAGCAGTCATTCGCTTGGGTCGCACGTGCGTCGCCCTAGAAGTATCGTTCTGTGACGGGTTTTCTTGCTTAAGGGGGGAAGTGTGTATTGGGCGCGGGGGTTGTTGTTTAGGCCCAAGTGTGTCTGACCGGCCGCGTGACTCTCCAGGCGATACATCGCTGCGTACCGGACACTCTTGCGCGCAATCCTACCGGTTGTACTTTGATTTTAGTACCATTGTATCTGAGCAGGGTGCGCATCGACTGTTCGTCGTTTTCATTCGCCTATAGGGTGTTATGAATGTTGGGTGTTTGAGTTCGTATGATATAGAGCAGCTCTCCGTGGGAGGCTGACACTAGCGGTACTCCCGTGCCGTGCCGCCTAGCCACGCTAAAACGGCGTGTATGGTGACCGAGAAGTCCATTGATTCCGAGCAACTGAGCGACATTTCCACCCGAACGGTGGGGGCCCCTAAAGCATCGGTATTCGGGGTACTCTACATGTATCCAAATGGTATACTTCGTACATGACGAGTATATGCTTTAGGATGTCGCCTAAAACACGCGCTACGCATTGGGTTGGCTTTGTTTTTAGTAAAAACCAACGCACGCACACGAGGTGGCGTAGTTGGTGCACGACTGTCCTGCTTCCGTGTGTTTGCTTCATTTCATGGCGATTGCTATACTAGTTTGGATAGAGTTGGTGCATGGCAGGTCGCTTCTCGAACGGCGCGAGAAGAGCAAAGCTTGCTGAAAATTTCGGTGTCCCGACCGCTTTGGGGCAAACATCATTTACAGGGGCTGTAGAGTAGGCCTTTTTCCGGAGATGAAATGAACGAAAGGTGCTAGATCTATACAGCAGTCGAGAAGGGAGTTACTTTGGGACAGGGGTGGTACGGTTTGGCAAACGGGATTACCACTCTATGATCGAAGCTGTGTGGCTGTTGGGGCCTCTCAAGCGAGTAAACTACCCAATGAAGCGAGTAAACTAACCAATGAACTCCGCTACTTTCGCGAACAGGTTTCGATTCTTGACCAACAGGGTATCAAGTAGACAATGGGGTTTTGCAATTGTTTGGGTGAAGCGCCCACCGTTGTCTCGTTTTGAGTATGATGCTTTCAGGTGGTATACAAAGAGCTCGTCGAATAAAGGCGCCCCAGAGGTATTGCGGAAGTGCGCGTTCCCCCTACTTCGTATGGTATGCGTGGAGCGACAGGTGTCGAACACACGAGGATGAAAAAAGCACAAACGATAGAACTTCATAGGCCTGCAATGTACGATTACACCCCGAACATGCGGCATGCGTCGGGAGACAGGTGTCAAAAACACGAGGACGAACACGAATGGTGGTTGCATTCCCGAGTACTGCTATGTGCGATATTGGTGTACCGTTTGTTTGCATAAGTAGTACGGACTGGCGGGGCTACTCGACCGAGGAACTGCCCGCTATCCTTGGGACAATTTTGTTTTCTCTGTTCTTCGTGATATATCTACAACAGTTAGTCTAGTCCGCGCGATTGTCCTTCAGGCTACGTTTTCTTTTTT
The DNA here is from genome assembly GCA_031763025.1 of Macrocystis pyrifera. Lineage (NCBI taxonomy): Eukaryota > Phaeophyceae > Laminariales > Laminariaceae > Macrocystis > Macrocystis pyrifera. The sequence goes on along the minus strand of JASSKH010000002.1, from coordinate 7,076,551 downwards.
TCAAGGATGCCCGTGTTGTAAAATATGAGTTCGCATAGACCCATGCCACTACTACTGGGGGGGGGCTTCCAAGGGGCGGGGGGGGGGGGGGGGGGAGGGGATCGGGGGGCTTTCGAGGGGATGCTTTCAAGTCCAAAGTCGTTTTCGTGGCGGGGCTCCTCAATGTGGACTATTTCAGAAAATTCCCCGAATGTTTTGTGATAAAAATAGGGCATATTGTGTTTCGTCTCATTATGCATGATTTCGTGGGGGTATGTCTAGTGTACACGCCTACGAGCTGGAGCGGTTTTCTGATATTTGCGGCCGGCGGTTATTTATGCATTAACGCCTCCATGGCACGTGGTGCGACGGAACGAGGTAGCACGATTTTTGTCCGAACTAATTTATGACTTGACGGAACGCTGCTGAACTTCGGTTGGGAACTACTGTAGGCGGAGCCCCTTTTTTATGTTTGTGCACGCAAAATCATTCGTTGTTGCGCGGTTTTCGACCATGGATGGGACAGTGTTCGACGGTCCATAGCCTACGTACAAAATAGTTTTTTTTGACGCCAGGTTTTCGTCTGATGCCACCGGAGAGGTAATTTGCTGCACGCATGCCTTCATGGCGCGAGCTCCGACAGAGAGGTAGCACGTTTGAGCCCAAAACGAGTTCGGACTTTAGACAGAACGCTCAATTTGGGAACAAGGCGGTGTCTCTTTCTTTCTGTTATGCATACGCAATATCATTCGCTGTGCACGTGTTGACCGTAGATGGGATTGCTCTTCGGGCTGAGCCTGCAGATTTTCTCTCGGAAGTTATTTTTGTATGAGATGGAGCGCATGGAGTGAGACTAGTTGGGACGCATGCGACGAAAGAGGTGGAACAACTGAATATTGTCTGAGGCTCCTCGCGTGACCTTAAAGAGCTATGTCATCCGCCCAAAGCCTGACCCCGAGAAAATGGAAAACGCAGCCAGATATTCGACCGAGGTAAAAATAAGAAATAGTAGGAAAAAAAAAACAATATTCGGAAGTCGATCAGTGCCCTTTAAGAAGCCCACGTCAGTCAAAAACTTCATTTTTTTCCCCCTTAACCCCTTTTGTACCGCAGTCTCAAGTTCGGGAAAAAACACTCTAATTCCAAGTGATTTGTCCCCGAAGCGGGACTGAGGTCCTAAATGGGTTCAAATGGTCACCCCGTATCTAGAAATAGTGTGTAAAAAACGAATATCTCGTAACATCGATGTCGCATATGTAGTTCCTGAGTCGGAGTTTGGGACCGTCGGCCAGAAATAGTTTTGCCAGTATATGGTACAATACCGTCGTCGTGACACGTGTCTTCGGAGCTATCCCTGTACGTACCCAATTACGGGGGGCCATAGTAAATAGGACCTACGGTACACACAAAAACCCATAAATTTCCCTACTTCTACTAGCAATACATGGTCCTATTTACTATGCCCCCCCCGTAATAGTGATCTCGCTTCGAGGGAGCGTTATGTGGCACCGGCGGAGATTCTGGACTCGCATTCATGTGTCGAGATGGAAATGATGAAGCATACATGCGTTCACAGCGACTTGATGGCACTGACTGCTGCACGCGGAGGGGGGGGGGGGAGGGGGGCGGGGTACTCGATAGGAGAGATGTACTCGATCTCATGCGTGGCCGTAGTCGTATGACCATAGACCCTCGCATCCCTACAATGCCGGGACGGAGCATGTCGGGTTTTCACCGACCAGGCAGACATTGCTTGCACCAAGCGCGAAGCGCCGTGAGGTGTCCGGCGAGTCGCATGAAGGGTGAGCTGCATCCTACTAAGAACCGCTTGTGAGGCGGACTTGCATATGGATGACAGCCTCAATGAGTTAGTTTAATTTCCGGTGCAGCCACTTCCAGAGACAGCAATGGGAGTACTATGTAACTGCCTCTTGGGTGCCTTACCTTGAACACTACGTGATACGATCAATTCCCTTGTGCAGAGTAAAGGTTCTTTACTTCGCACAAATGATCTCACTTGACAACCAGCTGTGGGCGACCGCCAAAAAAAAAAAAAAAAACGGTACCCTGATGTCTAGCTCACGTAGTGAGCGGCACGTTTTACACTGTCGTTGCCAACCGACGCCAACCCAACCGGGGGGGTACTCATTTGTTGCTTGCCTTGGTCATTTGACCATTGACCACGCATCCCTTTCGAGACGGAGCACCGTTCCTACTCCTAATATATAATAGAGACACCTCCAACAATTGGGCGCTCATTACGTTGTTTCCATATGTTAGAAACTTTTTGCTAATCTTATCCCCTTCCTGTTTGGCCTCCTGTGGCCACCATCTATCTCCTAGGATAGCGGTCGTTTTCTCGCTGCTATTCATTGTGTCAAACTCCTCCATGTCACATTCGTCTATTTTCCTCATCTCCTCTTTTAACACATCCCCCGTTCCTCCTAGTATATTTTTACATTATCCTACTATGTGAGTTCTACTCTCTACTGCTTTGCCACACGGGCACATCTATGCGTCTACTTCCTCCTCCTCTCGGCTACTGGTGTACCTCTTTCTTCTTTCTGGCAGGTCCAGGTCCCCTACACGAAAGCGCAGTTTCAGCGTTTTCGCGAAGTCCATTGGGCAATGCAAATACGTTTTCATTCCAATTCCTTCCCTCAATCCCCCGTGCATCTCTAAGTGTTTTTCCTATTCCACCTTGTTTCTTAGCGCTAGCCTTTCCCTTCTTTCTATCCATTCTTCTACTTCTGTCTTGTACCTCCCAAACCTCCCGGCGGACGTCATCTCTTATTGGTTTCCCCCTAGATCCTTCCATACTTTCTCGACTACGCCATCCCACCTTATTCCAGCTCGCCCTTTTGTTACTTTCTCCCATACAGCTCTATCAAGTATGGCTGGCAACCTCTTTTTTGGCATGTTCCTTACTTTATATTGCCAGTCCAACTTTCTCATGTCTCTATTTGTCTTGAGTGGGCGCATTCCCAGTTCTGCTCTTAATACTGTATTACAGTACTAGTCGTACTTGAGCATCTTAGGGTATTTTTTTAGCTGCTGTCACTTGTACTGTTTCCAACTGTTTTACGAGTTTCGCGGTCCCTTCCCAAACTTCTCCTGCATATTCTAGCTTTGGTACTATCACATTCATCAGGATACATCTCTTAATCCTAGTGTCAAAGTCCGGGTCTGTTAGGATCGCATCCATCTTGCCTACTTGTGCCTTACCCTTTCCTATGAGTTTTGCTATGTGTGTATCCCAAGAGCAGGCTTTTGCGATCTCTACGCCAAGGTATGTATACTGGTCTACGATGGGCAATTCAACTTCTCCCCACTTCCAACTGCGGCGGGGGGGGGGGGGATTGTACCCAATAAATATCATGCATGGCCGTAGTATTTGACCTTAGACCCTCGCATGCCTACATTGCCGGGACGGAACACGTCGGGCTTTCACTGACCAGGCAGATATTGCTTGCTTGCACCAAGCGCAAAGCGCCGTGAGGTGTTGGGCGAGTCGCATGAAGGGTGAGAGCTGCATCCTACTAAGAACCGCTTTTGAGGCGGATTTTTTTTTGTATAGGGATGACAGCGTCAATGAAGTGATTATCGTGTGAACGCTTCCAGATACAGCAATGGTAGGGTTACTATGAAACTGCCTCCTGAGTGCCTTACCATATATACACTACATGATACGACCAACCCCCTTGTGTGGAGTTAAGGTGCTACCCGCACAAGAATGATCAACCCCGACCGCCAGTCGTCGTGACCGCCATAGAAAAAAAAACAAAAATCACACCCTGGTTGTCTAGCTCACGCAGTGAGAGGTGTATTTTACAGCGTCCGCACCAACCGACGCCAACCCAACCTATATATACCAGGTATGTATATACTATACGGGGGGAGGGGTACTCGGACACGCGCGTGGTTTTTGACTGGCTTTCTGACGGCTCTGCTGCACGTCTTCAGGAAATGCTGCTCGATGTATGCAAGGTATAGCCCCACGGGGATGATTTGTTGGAACGTTCTTGATCCAAGGAAGTGTTGATGAGTGAAATGACGCCAAACCTCATCGTGCTCTACTACATCGTCGGAACAAACGTGAACGCAATGAAGACAACAGTGTTGTTCCATGTATGCCTCTACTTGGCGACAAGAATCAAGGCTCGTGACGCACGTACGTAGTGGAGAGGGGGGAAACGGGGACCCTGTTGTACATGTGGCCGAGGATCCGGTGAAAAAGAGGGAGGAAAACGAGGAGCGAAGAAAACAAATGCGATGAAAAAGTACAAAGGGGCAATCTCTAAAACTAGCCGAAGAGTACGTATGCGCGAGCATTCCGGTGGATGCTCTGTGTGTGCACATGTCGGCGGAGGTGGGGAAAGGCGCGTCGCACAAGAGCCAAAAGTATTCCATGGGCTGTTGTATTGTAGTCGCCATTGATAATTGATCATGGTGAACCCTGCCGTTGCCCATTTTTCAACGCCGTCCTACTACTCATCATGTGTGCGGGGGGGTAATTCAAGACCTGATAACGTTGAAATTACGCTGCGAGGGGGGGTGTTTCGCGCAAGATAAGGTGGGGCGCGCACCACGGCGTGCTTGCACCGCTCAAGGCCTTGAAGAGACAAGAGAGGCTGACGAGTGCATTTTGTGATAGGAAGATTCCAAATTCGAAACGCCTGCTCATAGACGTGGAGCATCTAGTGTGTATGAGCGTGTGGAATATGTGCGTACCAGGTAGTACATATAAACGTGATTTGGTTTGAGGACCCAAACCGAACGCTTGCCCGCGTGCTGCCGTAGGCGTAACCGTGAACCTTTTTCTTGGGCTTTTTCTCGCTAGAGAAGGATGTCGGGGTACACCTACGTACTGTGTCTTGGGGCTTCGGGTACACCTACTATTTTCTGGGACTTTCGGCGCACCTGCTATATTCTGGGGCTCTCGGCCTCAACCTTGAGCAATATGAAGAAGTGCGGCCCTGTTCAAATAGTAGGTCGCATTGGCCGAAACATCGTGAAAACGCACGAGATCAATGTTTCCGGAATATCTTTTGGGTAATATCTCGGTTGAGGAGGCCCGGCAGTCACAGGCAGGCAAACATAGGTCCGCCAAAATGTGGCCACCCCTATTACGGGGGACCATAGTGAATAGGACCAAATATTGATATTAAATATATGTAAACATTTAGGTTGTGTTATTACCGTAGGTCCTATTTACAATGGCCCCCCGTAATAGTATATTCGTATCTCGGGTGGGCGCTTAACCCTGTTGTCACACACGACGAAACAGTCTTAGGAAGCGTTCACTCGTCCCATGGCAGGGGTTTCACTGCTAACCGTGCATCCTATGACCGTTCTGACTGGTTGGGATGCTCGAGTGGAGAGGGCAACTACCGGTCAATCAAATAGTTTGATACGAATAACTTGCACCACTCTGTTCTGAAATACAGGTTCATTTTTTATAATAAACCTTAATATTATTGTTCCCTATATTGCGGAACAGAGTGGGTTTGTTTGTGTTTAAGGCGGCCGGGTTGCGCGAAATAGCGTCTTCGAATTCTTGTTTCGAATTATGGTACGCCCCGGACGACCAAGCTCAGCTCGAGGCCAGCATATAGCTGTGCCACTCGAGCGAGTCAGCCGCCCTAGCCGACACGAATTAAGAGGTGTGGATTATTATTAGAAGAGCAAGACAGAGACAAACATGGACACAACAAACACAGAGTGAGACCGTGCGCGATGATCTACAGCAACATAATCCGTTATACCCTAAGATCCATATCTCTGCAGGAAACCCGGGGATGAGTCCCGGATGTCCCCTGACGACCACAGAATGATATATTGAGCACATCTCATCTGAGGCATAATAATAATCAGGTACGCATTTATTTGCATTGGGTTCGTTGTGTTTTTCGGCGCTGACTGTGAGATCGAGCATTTTGCCCATGAAACTCATCCTCGGAAGCTGCGTGTCACGGCTTGCAAAGGCATGGAAATGTACGAATTCAAACCTTTGACGAAAGAGAGAGGAGAGGAGAGGGTGAGGTGTTTGGGGTGATAACTAGGTTGACCTTTTTTTTCAAACGTGCTGTTGTCGCTCCTCTGGTACTATACACTTCACCAAAGGGGGGGCACACTGACCTTGACCCGCACACTACATACACCCTTCACGAACCCATGTACAAACCGTTACACACAGCTTAGAAGGACGAGTCTCGACAAAATGCTAGATATCACACGAAAACCACAACGAATCAAATTCAAATGATTTTCGTGTGATATCTAGCATTTTGTCGAGACTCCTACATGTAAGCTGTGTGTAACGGTTTGTACATGGCCTCGTGAAGGGTGTATGTAGTGTGTGGGTCAAGGTCAGTGTGCCCCCCCTTTGGTGAAGTGTATAGTACCAGAGGAGCGACAACAGGACGTTTGAAAAAAAAAGGTCAACCTAGTTATCACCCCAAACACCTCACCCTCTCCTCTCCTCTCTCTTTCGTCAAAGGTTTGTACGTACGTAACAAAGATACCCAAGAGGGGACAGCAGTAATAGCATTACAGTCCAGTACATTGGTTATTATAGTTGTAGACCATAATCCGCAGCCCGAATCTCAAAACCGTTACTCACACGGACACAGGGGGTTGGCGCAGCGTATAAAACTACAGCAGTAGTACCTGGTATGTTGTATACTTACTTGGGCGCCCTTAGAGGTACCATACATACATACCTGAATACCGGCACCACCAGTATCATCAGTAGCAGGGTAGCAGGTAGATGCTCACACGTGAGTACATAGTCGTCTGTGCTTCTTGCTCTACGCTCTACAATGTCCAGCGCAGTGAGAACTGAAACCCATGATCAGTTGTCATCGATCTCCTCGTTCGACAATGCCCGGCTTGTTTATGCCCTTGATATACCGTCCCCGTTGTGCATGACACAAGCAGGCCAACCAACCAAAGCACACCAATTTAATAACAAACAGTAAAAGTGTACAGATGTGATGGAGGTTTGGCGTTTCCTCCGAACCTCCTCTCCTTAGTGAACTCCGACCCATAAATGCGGGCTGCAGTAGTACAATAATTCCTGAGGACATGCTTACAACTTTAACCCAGGCGCTGTCTTCCATTCCGCACATCATCCTCACGATCTACAGCAGTATCTTCCATCTTCTGCCCAGGTGCGCGTTTGTTCTCCAGATGCGGAAAAAGACAAACTTCATTGTAGCATAGACCGAACAACAAATGCAACACACGGGCAGAAAAATTATCTCTCCTGTCCGTGCATACAAGCTAGTAATACAAGCTACCGGTAGGTACCTTGAGGATGCGTACATATGTACAATCCCTGCTCTGAAGTGAGCTATTATATCGTAGCATCGTTTGGAACCCAAAAACAGCGCTGAAACCCCGGGGTCGCAAACGCAAGTTCCCCTGGTTCAGAATTTCAAAATATATTCCCTTACTACGGAAAACAAGCCTGCGAAGGGTATGTGAAACCTCTTTTTTCAAGCCAAACAACATGTGAAGAACTGCACCCCCTCTTGCAACCAAGCTCCAAGCTCGCTTGTGTAACTGCGAAGTGGTCACATCTCACAACGGAGCCGGAGCCAGTACAGTATTTCTTTATATCTGATAGGTTGCTGCCCAACTGATCCTTGTTGGTGTCGGGAGAGCGCCTTGAAAATGGCAAATCGATTCCGGCTGGCACCGATGTTTTTGGCCGTCCTGTTGATGGAGACGGCGGGGGCTACATCGACCACGTGGAGCGGAGGGGCGCTCTCGGTGGGGAGGAGAGACTATGCTGGTTTTGTGCGAAAGGGTGGCCCTTGGGCTCGAACCGATTGGAGGACTGCCGGAGTAGGTGAGATAGGGAAGGAGGGAGGGAATGAAGGAGGGTAGAGAGACACTCAGAGAGAGAGTACAGAGAGAGACATACGGAGAGACAGAGGGCGTGGGGGGCACTTGCCTGCTTGCCTGCTTGCCTGCTTGCCTGCTTGCCTGCTTGCCTGCTTGCCTTCTTGCCTGCTTGCCTGCTTGCCTGCTTGCCTGCTTGCCTGCTTGCCTGCTTGCCTGCTTGCCTGCTTGCCTGCTGCTGCTGCCTGCTTGCCTGCTTGCCTGCTTGCCTGCTTGCCTGCTTGCCTGCTTGCCTGCTTGCCTGCTTGCCTGCTTGCCTGCTTGCCTGCTTGCCTGCTTGCCTGCTTGCCTGCTTGCCTGCTTGCCTGCTTGCCTGCTTGCCTGCTTGCCTGCTTGCCTGATTGCCTGATTGCCTGCTTGCCTTCTTCCTTGCTTGCCTGATTGCCTGATTGCCTGCTGGCCTGCTTACGTGCTTGCCTTCTTGCTTGCTTGCTTGCTTGCTTGCGTGCTTGCTCGCTTGCTTCCATCGTCTTCACGAGCAGTAAAACACCCGACTACGCGACCCAGCCACACCAGAAGTAGTTCTGGTGCCGTACAGCTGGACAGCCTAGACAACAAGTACTGGTATGAACAGCACCAGAGTATACTCCCGATGCTCACCTCTACACTGACTGTGTTGCTCGTTGGTCCTGCACGGGGTAGTCCATTCTGGTATCATTTTGCTTGTTCTGCTGTTGGTATACAGAAACAGTACAGGACACCTACCGGTATTAATTATACAGGCTAGAAACAGGCTAGAAAAAGAAAGCCAGGCTGACATTTCCCTAAAAAAATAAAAAAAATGAAACACGCGAGGCTGGGCCTCTACTGCAAAATAGAATGGCCTCTTGCCCCCCTGAAGCGCAGCCCCGACGCCTTTGCGAGTAACATCTTCGGCTTTTCAGCGAACATTTTTTTTTCAATTTTGACCTAAAGTAGTAGCTTTTCAGCGAACATTCTTGTTCAGTTTTGACCTAAAGTACTATTAATACCAGGTACAGCAGTGCACTCGTATCATAGACGGGGGATTTTTTGCTGTGGCCAAAATCAGTTACGTACGAGTATAGTTGATCGATTTGGGCGAAAACCAGGTACCGTGTAAACTAAAGCCAGGTAAAAAACGCGCGCCACGAGCGGTGTTTTGCCCATGAAAACCCATGAAAGTTTTTTTTTTTTCACGCCTGAACATCGAGCGTGTGGCCTCCCAAATCTAGATGGTTTTGTTTTCTTCAGGATATCTACGGGTGTAACGTGCAAAAGAGTGAAACGAGCGGTAGATATGGAGAGAGTCAAGCACAACGAGTATCATCATGCATACCTGGTGGTGTGCAAGGTTTATGGTAGCTGCACTTGTGTCGCATGTCTCCCCACGCTTCACTTGGGACGCGCCCTCTTGTAATCACGGAGAGCTACTTTACTGCACCTCGACCCTGTCCGCCTGGTGTAAGTCCTGTCACGCTTCTGGGGATACTCTCAACATGATCACGTCGATGTATTCTGGTACTTCTGCGGGCGCAGAGTTTGCGCCTCTCTAGAAACAAAGAATCGGCTTTTTTTCGCGTCTCTAGAAACAAAGGATCGGCAAGGACACTGGGTGTACTGCTGTTCCTCGATGTCGATGGGTAGGAGGCCACGGTATACTGGGTGTACTGGTGCCGCGCGTGTTGCCATGCTGTGCATTTTCATCGCACCGAACAGCTTACAGACTTGAGGCTCGATCGACCTAATCAAGATGTTCGGTAGTGATGGAAGTGCTATTCCACCCAGTCCGACGAGACGTAGGAAGCGTACAGTTGTGCTGGCAAGAATGAACAGCTGAAACACCGCTCACGATTTATAGCAGAATGGTGTACTGGGTGTCGATGGGTAGAGCGAACTCACTCAAAACCTCGGACAAGGGGGGGGGGGGGCATAGTAAATAAGACCTATGGTACACACGAAAACCTACATGTTTTACTACTTTTACTTCAAGTATTTGGTCCTATTTACTATGACCTACTTTTACTATCAACATCTGGTCCTACTTACTATAGTCCCCCGTGATATCACGGTGGGCCATAGAAAATAGGAACTATTGTATACACAAAAAAAAAACTATACGTTTTCCTACTTTTACCATCAATATTTGGTCCTATTTACTATGACCTACTTTTACTATCAGCATTTAGGCCTACCATGGTATTTGCTATGGTCCCCCGTAAATAGATGTTTTCCTGATCGGTGCGATGGGTCTACCATGGCTCATCTTGGCGAGTGGGGAGCCCGGTAACCTGCGCTGTCTACATGCAGTAAGGCGCGTTTCCTGGATCGTGTCTGTGCCGTACAAATCCCGCACGAAGAACAAACAAAAGGTATCTTAATGCAGGTAAATATGTTGACGGTCTACAGCAAGATCGTGATCTGAGTGAGGTGTGGAACGGTCTAATGAGGAGAACAGACCAACAGACACACACGCGTACGCGTCGTTTTCTTCTTTTTTCTTCTTCTTCTTGATCATTTTCTTGTTCTTGTTCTTGTTCTTTTTCTTCTTCTTCTTCTTCTTCTTCTTTTTGGCAGCGGCGAAACTCCCCAGAACGACGAGACAGCGTGCTTGGAGAGGAGCTGGAGGAAGGACTGCAGCAACGAAGCAAACCGGGACCGCAAGTGACCACGTCGACGACGACTCTCAACGATATTCCTCCAGGCTCTCCTCCTCTCCTCCTCCTCCTCCTCCTCCTCCTCCTCCTCCTCCTCCTCCTCCTCCTCCTCCTCCTCCTCCTCCTCCTCCTCCTCCTCCTCCCTCCTCCTCCTCGTCGTCCTCGTCCTCGTCTCCTCCCCCTTCCTCCTTCTCGCCGGAGACGCCGCGGTGTGATAGCAGCAGCCGCCGAGCCAAGGCTACTCCTCCACACTCCTTAGCGACGCCGTCTCGCCGGATGAGAGGAGGCGGTGCCAAGGTGGTGGCCCCCCCCTCGCTCGGTGGTGGAGGCGTTTCGGAAGAGAGGGAGGGGCGGGTCCAAAAGGGCCTCTTCACGCTCCGTCTTGGTGGCGTTTCGTGTGAGAGGGGGCGCGGCCAAGGTGGCCCCCCCTCCGCCCAGCGGCCAGGGGGCGGGGGCGGGAGGGACGAGCTCGAGCTCGGGGAGTCCTGCGTGGTCGGCACTAGGGCCCATCACGAGGCAGAAGGCCGCCGACGCTGCTGCTGGGACCGGGAGCGGGGGAGGGGCGGGAAAGGAGGGGGAGGGACAGGGGCAGGGTGAGGGACAACAGGAGTTCGCCCCGCAGTTTCTGGACTTTCAGTCGCGCGTCGGCTTCATGAAGAAGGTGGGTGGGTGGGTGGGTGGGTAAGCTACGCTTTGAGTTTTTATTTTGTCGCGGGGGCGCCCGCACGTGGTTGGTTGTTCTTTGTTTTGTGTTTGTGTTTTTTGGTTGTGCGCGGCTTGTTAACCCTCTGTAGAACTGCTGTAACTGTAAGCGCGACAGTTGGGGAAGAGCCACTTGGATTTTTGTGGAGGGGCTCGTTTCAGGTTATAGAACGTGAATTGATTAGTAAAGATTGTACGACTATGTCCATAAATATTAGGAACTTTTTGTTGATCAATATTTAGTGGAAACGATCTTGACATGGAGGGGGGCAGATTGGCTCTTTTTTTCATTGTATCTGTTATCCTCCGTCGGATCTTCAGGTTTGAACGCTGAGCTCACCACACTTCCGACGTTTTAAAATACGTATCGGTGCGTCAAGGCCCCCACGTCTGCGCGCGACGAATGTTACACTAGAGGGAACCGTCGCAGGGCTACAGGGTAATACCCCGTAAGTTTCCAACCGGTGCCCGGACGTTTTCAGATACAATCTACCCGTGCCTGCCCGTGGCCGGGCACCCGTTTCTGCGGGTACCAGGGTGCACACCCGGGTACCCGGACAACATACATACCTGTTTACGGGCTCAAAAGCGGACACCCGCACAGAAAAATACCTAAAATATATATATATATACGTATATCATGAAATAAACGGTGCGGAGGCTTAGGGATGATGATGAGACGAGCTTCATGTGTTTTGGGTTCGCTCTCTTCTCTACTCGAGGAAATATCTATAAGTATATGAATATACAGGTAATATTTAACGTAAAGGTTCCCCTCTGGCATGTGGTTGGCTTGAATCCCCGGCAGGGTCTCGCACGTTGAAAAAGAGGGAACACCATCAGGCGTTCCCAAGTAGTACGGCGTATGGGTATGACGAGACAGGCTTCGACCACGGGTGTTTGACTTGAACAATTGGATGTGAAAATGTATTACTGGCCTGACTGCTGCTGCTGTCTGTCACGAGTGTACGTGTTGCCTGGTGGTGAACACGGCACACACAAGCACAGACACCAGAGGCGTGGCGCGCGGGTGCTGCTGTGTCACTGCTGCTGTTGTCCTGCTGTTGTACCGCTGCGGTTGGTTTAGGAGTAGGTAGTCCCGCGGCTGCGCGTTGGCTTGTAACTACGAAGAAGTGTGGTTGAATAACGCCCTCTTTGAGACTAACGGTATGTGTGTGTGGTCGTTTCGATTTCCCAAGGAGACGGGAAGCGTGGCACACACGCGCACACACGGAGGAGCACGGTCTGCCGCCGTCACTAAAGGGTGTGGGACCGCTTTTGTGCATGCAGTGGCTGTCACGGTGTGCAAAGCTTCACATTGATAGCTCTACGAGCGAGGCCAGCGTAGTGCAGCAGCAGAGCACAAACAATCGAAAATATCAAAATTGTGGCGTTCGCAACTGTCCTGGCAAGCTCTGGCTCTGCGGAAACAGATGCTAGGTATCGCAGGTACTCGCTAGTTTTGGCGACTTTGAACCCCCGAGAGCCCCCGCCGTGGGCCTCGGCCGGGGTAAAAACCCAAGCCGTGTGTACGCGCGGGGCCTCCTCCTGCGTGCGCGCCGTGGCCGAGAGAACGAGAAATGACTCCCGGTCGGAAGACAACAACAACAACAACAACAACAACAAATACCGATGAGCGAAAGAAGTCATTTGGAAACTTTAAAGATATGCTTTGGGCTTCCCATGGTATAATAGGTGTGTGTGTGTCTGTTTCTTGGGCGTATGGCGATATGCACGGTGTGTGTACTGTCAGCATCTACCTCGTGGTCGATCTACTCGTAGGACCTGCCTAATGCCGGCGGCCGGGTATTTGAACCCGATTGCCGGGGCACCCGGCGATTTTACGTACGAGTACGTATCCCCGGTGCACTGTCCCTCGCTGTACCTCCTACCAGTAGAAACGTTGTATAACATCTCGTGTAGAGCGTGTTGGGGACTCTTGACAGCTTCTGAGCTATTGTTTCTGGCGTTTTGACAGGGTTTTTAGAGGAGGTATGGTAAGGGGTATCCCACTGGGGACGTGTAAAGGTCGGGTCAACATGCCCACGCGGCCGTGGTAACAGCGGCCTGCTCCGCTCTGATGCTGCAACGGGAGCTACGGGTTAAATTTGACACACGACGCGTATTTTGCACGTGAAAGTGTGGTGAGCTTAGGCTTGATTTTTTTACCAATCCGCGGGAGGATGGAAACGCAAGAAACAACCAAAAAAAAAGTGTAAATCATCGGCCAACCGGATACCCGGGTCCACATTCCAGCCGGGTACTACAGTGGTAGGAGGCATGGTGAGGGCTGTCGCACTCGGGACGCGTCAATCACCGAGTACCCGGGTACCCGGGTACCCGGGTCCATGTAGTTATTACCCGTACCCGAATGGGTAGTGGCAGGTCCGGGTACTACCCGTCGGATGGGTACTCGGGTAGTGGCAGGTCCGGGTACTACCCGTCGGGTGGGTACTCGGGGGGGGTGGATGGGGTACACCTCGGTGCTAGACACTGCTCTGGGCAGTACTGAAATTTCTCTTCCACACGGTCCCTACATGTTTTGCCTTTTGGAGCTCTGTGCCTCATCCCGTGACCGACCTTAATAATTGAAATGTTGGGAACGGGTTAGCGTATTGTGCATGCGTCCGAACGTTTTGTTCTGGAGAGCCAGAGAATCGACGGGAGATGTTTTTTCGAGGGCGAGTTGTAACGAGTACCGCAAACCCCTTCCTTCGGTTTGAGAAAAATTCCCCGTCCTGACAGGTAGGACGAAGGATCAACTTTCTGTGTATGTGTTGGTGTGCCGTCGATCGGTTTTTGTGTCCGTGTTTATCCTGCCGTTGCGATGTGTTGCACCGCTCTGTCCGTAAATATAAGGACCATTTTGATTCAAAATTAGTGTACAAACGTTTCTCCTACCGTAGCAACAGGGGGCTGGTCAGGGGTACTCTCCAGGCCATGCACTGATAGAGAAGAAAGATCGAAAGGTTTCGTGTATACCGGTGTATTATAGTGTCGTCCCCAGGAAGGAGGCCCAAGGGGCGCCACAGGACGGAAAGGCTTCACAGAAACATCCCCATGAAGAATACAGAAACCCCAAAGTAACGTTACATGAATGCATCCGACGACCGCGTACGAGAACACCCTCAGCGAAATGGTCCTCGTAATTTGAGGGAGAGTGGTGTGCAGGACCCGTGCGCTACAGATGAGGTCCATAGCAGGAAACGGGTTTTCCAGGTCGTGTGCCGGTTGGTGTGGCTCCTCCTGCTAGAGATCGCACAGACCAAGAATATATATGTATATATAATTATGTATATTGTACGTATGTACCTGGTACAATATCATGTATACATCTTATAACATATGTGTAGTATTATGCTATTCTATTCCGGGGGACCACACTAAATAGGACCAAATATTGTTGGTAAAAATAGGTAAATATATATGTTTTTGTATGTACCATAGGTCCTATTTACTATGGTCCCCCGTAATACCAGGTATTGTATACATAGAACTACTTATAGATATCTCGATGTCTGTATATACTATGTATGTTGTCACGGAGAGGGTAAGACGTATCGGTCGTAGACCTCGGAACACGCATGGAAGGAAGGAAGGATACCTCTCGAAGTCGAGCGTGAAAGATCCCACCGGACGGACTAGGCATCGGGTTGTCGGAGGTCCGCGGCATGGACCGCGTTGACCTCTCCCCTCACGGCTGACCACGAGGACCTCCGGAATCGACCCGATCGGGTAAGGTCCTTGTGACCCACCTGCTGTGTTGCTCTAGTAACCTCGACGCTCTCGGGTCTGGCAATGCCTCGCCTTGCTGAATACGAGAAAGAACTCTGCTCGGCTTACGTCGGCCGTCACGGCGGCTACAAGCGACCTCTCCACGGCGACCTCTCCACGGCGACTTCTCCGTGACATCATCGGCTCTCGCTGCGAGCATCGGCTTTACAGTATTATATATATATATATGCATATATATTCTGGCCCGAAATATCCGCAAGGTATATATAAGGCATGAGGTTGGAATGATCTGTGTGATCTGCTCGAGGTAGAAAACGAGTCGTTTTTTTTTTTCCCCTGAAGTACGCCCCGCTTATTGCCACCACCGTGTACACTTCGCTCGGGAGGGGGAATAGGAGATGCGGTCGCGGTGACCGGGCGCCGTCGCTCCTTGTCTTTGACGTGATCCTCGTTGTTTTCCGAACCACTCGAAACTTATGGCAGGATCGTTTGTTTTTTTTTGCGTCTTATGAGGGTTGTTGTGCTCTGAACATGTTCCGTCAGATTACGTTTAGCCCGAGAACATCCCCCCACCCCCCCCCCCCCCCCCCCCCCCCCCCCGCCCGAACGTGTCGTGTCCTTCCCCCCCCCGCTTGCCTTGTCGTGTGGCTCTTGAAGTGCACCGTTAGAATACTCTGAGCCCAACGCTATCCTCTCGCGTCTACCGTCGTAGGTTTACTAAGGGGGAACATAGTAAGTAGGACCTATGGTATACACAAAAACCTACGTAATTTGCTATTTTTACTAGCAATATTTGGTCCTATTTACTATGCCCCCCCCCCCACCTATTGCTGAGGTGTAATGTCTATTAATAGCCCGGCCCTAAAGCGCACCTCAACACCTATCGGCGCTTCAAGCTTGCCGCAAGCAATGTCTTTCGGTCGGTGGTCTATGGTCATACGACTCGCCCACGCCCTCCCTACGCGCCCCCCCCCACCCCCCCTCTTCTACTACATGTCATATATACATAGGTTGGGTTGGCGTCGGTTGGCGACGGCGCTGTAAAATTGTAAACCCCTTTCTCGCTGCGTGACCTCCTGTAGACAATCAAGGTACCGTGTTTTTTGTTTTGGCGGTCACCACGGCTGGCGGTCGAGTTAAGAGCATTTTTTTTGCGCGGGGTGCAAAACTTAAGCTATGCACAAGGGGGAATGATCGTACCACGCAGTAAGGCACCCGACGAGGCCCCGTCCCGGCATCGTATGTGTGGGGATGCGGAGGGTCTATGGTCATAAGACGACGGCCATGCATGACATGAGTACATGACATGAGTACACGCCGCCCCCCCCCCCCCCCCCCCCCCCCCCTCTCCGAGAAAACTATCGCTATCCTAGGAGATAGATGCTGGCCACAGGCGGCGAACCCGGGAGGGGGTAAGGTTAGCAAACATTTATTTTTTTTGTTGTAAATATATGGAAACAACGCAAGGAGCACCCCAACCGTTGGAGGTGTCTCTATTTGGAGCAGGACCCGGTGCTCCGTCTCGAAAGGGACGCATGGTCAATGGCAGATTGACTAAGGCAAGCAACAAATGAGGACGCCCCCCCCCCCCCCCCCCCCCCCCCCCCCCCCCCCCGCTCCCCCCCCCCCCCCCCACCTGTATCAGGGCATGGCATGACCCTGACCCGGTTTAAAGTGACTAGAAGCAAGTGCAGGGTGTTTTGTTTTGTTTCGCGTCTTGTGGCGGCAGTTTTGCTCTTGAGGTGCACCTTCAGACAAACTTCTTCCGCATAGCTTGGCATATGTCTCTTGAGGCGTGTCGGCTGAATTAGCTTCAGCCCCCGAAGCCCCCCCCCCCCCCCCCCCCCCCCCCCCCCCCCCCCCCCCCCCCCCTCGAGATATTAGATGGTGGACTCAAAAGACGCAACAGGAAGTCGATAAGATAAGCAAAACGTTTCCGTAAGGGCCGCTTAAAGGTTGGGGAAGTGCCCGCTTCTGTCGGGGGTGGGAACGGTGCTCCGTATTGGCCGAGTGACTGCGTAAGGAGAGCAGCAAATGAGTACGCCCTATATCGGTATACCGTAAAGAGAGTTGAGGTCGCGTAGGCGCTGAGTATGCCATATACCGGTATACCGTTTTCGGCGCTCGTTCTGTCTTAACAGCGGTAAAAGGGCTGTCTTCCTAATTGTCTTCCTAAGAGTCCAGCGTTACAACCAGGGTGTAGTAATTTCGAAAGGCTCTTTTAACCAGGTCCTTTTTCGGAAAACACCATGTTCGATGTTTTGGCAAACCTGAACCCTTCTCCCGTGCTGGAAAAATCGGGCGTTGAATGGCGATCGCACCCTTGTGCGAAAGCTCAGCGCTAGTCACGATAATAGCCCCGCTCCGGAGGCAAGCAATGCCTGGATACAACCCCCCCCCCCCCCCCCCCCCCGCTGCCGTGGTACTTTTAGCCCACACGTACGTTCCCACCCCCTCCCTCTTTCCGTCCCTCCCTCCCTTCCTCCCTCCCTCCCTCCCTCCGTCCCTCCCTCCCTCCCTCCCTCCCTCCCTCCCTCCCTCCCTCCCTCCCTCCCCCCCCCCCCCCCCCCCCGCCCCCTACCCTGGCGTGGCGTGGCGTCACATCCATGACTCTCAAGGTGTACCTGACCGTGAGCGTCCAGCTGGTGTACACGGGGCTCGTGTGCGCCCTGATGAGGGGCTATCGAGACCCGATCCTCCAGCTTCTGTTCGGCCACGGGAGGGTGCCCCAGATCCTGTTCTTCGTCAGCACGATCGCCACCATCTTCGGCACTAACGCCGTGATGTGGTCCAACGTCGAGGTGAAAGGAGGGGGTACAATACCACTCCGACCAGAAATATAGGGACCGTTGGGATATAGTTATTCAATTCCAACGGTCCTTATGTTTTGCGTCAGGGTGGTATGTTCTTTTTATGATGGGCCTATATAGTAAATAGGACCAAATGTGGTCAAGTAAAAATGGGTAAATATATAGTTTTTTTTTTTTGTGTGTTCCATAGGTCCTGTAATAGGTGTCAATACACTTCGTGTTTCGGTTTTTGCTTCGTGTTTTGGTTTCGCGCGAAGAAACGGAGTCCATGCGTTGTCGTTTCGCTTTTCTTGGGGGGGGGGGGGGGGGGGGGGGGGGGGGGGGGGGGTACAGCCAATGCCTGGTACGATTTAGTTTTTGACGTATTTTTTTTTTTCGGTTTTTGTTTTTTGTGCGAAGCAGCCGGGTTCATGGACGCCTTTCGGGGGCTGGGTGTGTAGATACCTTGATTATTGTCTACCTATTATTATTTTATTTTTATTTTTATTTTTTTTGGTTTCCTTTGGTTTTGGTTTTTGTGCGAAGCAACCGGATTCAGACGTGTGAACGGTATTTTTTTGGTTTTTGTAGAAGACGCGAAAGCGACGACGAAAACATGTCCCCGATCGCGAACACCTTCGCACCTAATGCCGCCTTTGCGGGGAAACCTGTTGAGTTTTTAATCATAGGACGGGCGTGTGGGTAACACTTGGTGGCTTGGGATGTTGAGATGGGGATCACTTTTGTTTTTGTTTTTGTTTTTGTTTTGTTTTTTCGTTTTTCGTTTGGGATACGACATGTAAAACGTTTTTGATTGTGAATGATTTCCGGCTCTGCCTACATACGCTGTGTCTGTATTCCGCGGTGACTCGTCTCGCGTACCCGTGTTGGTCATGCAGCGGGGGGGGGCGGGGGGGGGGGGGGGGGGGGGGGGGGGGGGGGGGGGGGGGGGGGGGGGGGGGGGGGGGGGGGGGGGGGGGGGGGGGGGGGGGGGGGGGGGGGGGGGGGCGAGGTTGGCGGTGCACAACACAGTAGTGGTGGCGGTTGTCCGCTATATATACGTAGTGCCTGTCGAATCGCTTGGCACCGATGGAAGGGGCCAGTGTGGTAGTGTGCGGAGTAATTAGTGCCGGTTGTCGCTATTACGGGGGATCCGTAGTTAACGGGACCAAATAGTGTTAGTAAAAATAGGTAAATACAATAGGTTTTTATGTATACCATAGGTCCTATTAACCATGGACCCCCGTAATACATATAGTGCCGGTACTGATGGCCGGCCCACAAACACCGGTACTGTAGGGGGGGGCGCTACTGCGACCCCGCCTGTGTTCCAGACGTTTCGCCTCGCAACCACGCTCCAGTTGCGGGTTCCGAGCGCCAAGCGGTCCTGCGCGGATCCTGAGTCGTTATTTTTGTTCTCGCCAGCCGAAAAATGCGTGCAATGGACTTGCAAAGTTGTATCGCTCGTGTGAGCGCTCCGAAAGAAGAAAACCACGTGGGCCAAAAAAGAGTCCCGTGCACAATCAAGTCTAGCTCCCTTCCGTACCTACTTTGTCTTTCGGGTATCCGAACGTATCTGCTGTTGCGGTCCGCGCCGCGCGCATGTGTCCCGCGGTTGACATGCCGCTTGTGGTCTACCAGGTATCTGACTTGAGGTGCGCCAACGTTGTCCCGCGGAACCCGCCCCTGCTCAGCCCAGACGATGACGAGGATGACATCACAGTAGCTACAGTCTTCTTGAAATCTGCTGTACTTTTTTTTTCTGTACGTACACAAGATCGTTCCTCTTTTCGTTCAAGGAGGCCGAACATTTGACCACGCATGCGAGCTGGCATCAAGCTGGAAGGCGGAAATTATCTCCCTCTCTCCCCCACGAATGCCGGCAGCAGCATCTACTCGAATGGGACCTGCGTGGTGTCGCACAGTCCGCCATCATTAGCGGAAGAGGGTGGCCATGTTCGTAGTTTTTGGTCGAGGTCCCAGGGGCTGTTTTGCTAGTGGCGAAAAAGTTTCCCGACCAATCAGTAACAGGCGGGCGTTTCCATACGAAAATACGTTGTTGTTTTTTTTGCGTATGTTCAATATTAAGGAACTTGCTACATGGCCAAAAAAATATGTATCCTATACTGAAACTGAGTGATTATGAGGCAATGCCTAATTTTGCTATTTTTACGCGAAAACGTCCAAATATCCGCGACGTTTTTTTAGAGATAGACGCTGAAACTTTGCACACGTGTTACGTGCGTATCTCCTTCCCGAGGACTGACTGACGTGCGTTTTTTTTCTTGTTTTTTTTTTCTCGGCGGAAGCGTTTTGGTCTAAAAGGTGATCTAAATTTGCTGACATAAAACCCCCGAAAAAAAACAAATCCGGGAAAAACGTTGAATACAACTCCGTCAGATGAGGTCCTTGTAAGGGCGCATACAAATCGTTTGCACAAAGTTTACACGGTCTGAGTCGAAAAAACGGCGTGGCCTTTGGCCGGGGAGGAAAAAAAAAAAACGTCGTACAACTTGAAACCAACCCGTCTCTGGGTATATATTTGTGCTTTTAGAAACAACCACCTGAAGGGTGGTCCGACCAAACATGCATACACGTTTTTTTTATTTCACAGGCACCCCGTTGTTTATGGTATACAAAAACGAAGCACCAAAATGTTTTTGCAGGCATCCCGTTGCTTCCACGAAAGTAAACACTAAAATCATCCGATGTGCTGCATGCATGCATGCATGCATGCATTCACGCGTGAATGCACGCAATGCGTTTTGACACCTTTTTTTTTTTTTTTTTTTTTTTTTTTTTTCTGTCTGCCGTTATTGCTGTCTCAGTTGCGACAAAACTTCCCTCGGAACTTGCCCCTGCTGACGGCGTTCACGACGGCGTGGGCCCTGTACGTGGGAGTGTTCTCCCTGATGTTCACGCAGGGGTCGGTGATCCGAGCCGTTTTCCAGGCCGCGTTCGTCGTTGGTGAGATTTATTTATATATATTATATTACGGGGGGGGTCCATAGTTAATAGGACCTATGGTATACATAAAAACCTATATATTAAACTATTTTTACTAACAAAATTTGGTCCCATTAACTATGGACCCCCGCAATATATATTTACGAGATACTGAATGGGGGTCCGGAAATCTGTTTTCGGTTTTTGTGTCTTGCGTGGCGGTGGGTTTTTGTCTCTGAGAATTTGCGTGTTTTTCCCGATTCTCATGGAGAGTCTGGTGATTCGGGGTCGCGTTTTCCAGTCTGTTTTCGCCGTTGGTGAGATATATATATATGGGATACTCGATGGGGCTCCGGAAATCTGTTTTTTTGTGTCGTTTGTGTCTTGCGTGGCTGTGGGTTTTTGTCTGAGAATATATGCGTGTCTTTCCCGATTTTTATAGAGGGTTTCGTGATTCGCAGTCGCGTTTTGCAGCCTGTGTTCGTCGGCGAGAGAGACCGTAAACAGGGGACTCCGAATCCTACGTCTGTCTTTTTTTTTTTTTTTTTTTGTATGCGTGCCAGTGGGTTTTGCGTAAGAATCGGCGTGTTCTCCCTTGGTGCTCATAAAATAGAAGTTTTGGTGATTTTTCTACGCCTATTTTGTCGTGGGCGAGAGAAGTCGATAAAAAAAAGGGCTGCGGACTTTTCGCTTGTTTTTTTCGTTTTCGTCTGCGTGGTAAAACGGTTTTGTCTATTAATTGTGCATCCTCGTTCAGAAGATCGGGTTGACGGAGCCTCCGTTTTCTTTTTCGCTTTCTTGTCTCCCGTGCGTGGCCGTGGGTTTTGTAAGAGAATACGCGTGTTCTCCCCCCCTCGTGTTCACGTGTAGCGGGTTTGGTAATTCGAGCCGTTTTTCAGACCGCTTTCGTCGGATGCTGGGGAGATCCAAATTATATCGATCATTTTTTTGTCTTTGTATTTTTTTTTGTGTCTTACGACTAAATCCCCCTAACAAAAAAGCAATAAGTTTATGGACACTACAGCTCAAGCGAGGGTACACGGGAAAAAAAAAAAAAACTTTTTTGAGTCCCAGAAGGGGGGCGGGCGGCATACTAGAATCAAGTAAAATAAAACTTGACGAGAAAAAAAAAAAAATACGTTCAATTTCTGACGAAAAAAGTCCCAACCCGCTATTATTATAATAGTTTTGTTTCCGATCTGACCATTGCGGCTCCGTTTTCTCTTCGTTTTTTTTTTTCGACATTTTATTGACTTCATTTCATATGCTTGATCTCACAGCTGTGACGTTTTATATGTTCCAGGTATTATTATTTTTTTTTTTCTTATTTTTTAAGCATCACTTCTACTTTCCAGCCGACTCGTAGGAGGTTTTACCCTCGACGATTTTCTGGACAAGCCGTGGTCACAGGTGTCGTCCCTTCTCTCCCCCGGTACGTGCCTGTAGTTTTTGTCGCGCATAGGGTTCAGTATTCCCACTGCTCGTCGACTTTCATGGAATGTACAGCTAACTAACGCTCTCGCGCTTTCCGCTAATCAATTTTTTAATGCAAGAAAAAGTCCCTACGAGCATGCACTCGGTGAGACTCGAACTCACGAAATTGATCTTGATAGGCTCGCGGACCACCTACCAAGCCACCGGGGATATTTAATTTTTGTGAATACGTGTAATTCGGTTTGTGTGAGGATAACTTTTTAGTAAAACTGCAGTCCCATTTCGGGGCACAAACTAGTTGGAACTTGACTAGTTTGTCCCCGAAACGGGACCAATTTGACGACTTTGTCCCCAAAACGGGACCAATTTTGACGACTTTGTCCCCAAAACGGGACCAGTTTGACTACTTTGTCCCCAAAACGGGAATGATTTGACTAGTTTGTCCGTAAAACCGGACAAATTTGACTAGTTTGTTCCCAAAACGGCACTAGCTTGACTAGCGTGTCCCCGAAAACGGGACCAATTTGACTTGTTTGTCCCCAAAACGGCACTAATTTGACTAGTGTGTTCCCAAAACGGGACGAATTTGACTGGTCTGTCCCCGAAATGGCACTAATTTGACTATTACGGTAAGGGTCCATAGTTAACGGGACCAAATTTTGTCAGTAAAAATAGGTAAATATATAGTTTTTTATGTACACCATAGGTCCTATTAACTATGGACCCCCGTAAAATAGTACGTACTAAAAGGGGTAAGAGAGTGTTCTCCCGAATAATCTTGTGATGCAGTATTAGCAGAAGGTTTCAGTATTTTTTAGCATATTTTTCGAGCCTGTTTTTGACGTCGGTGAGAGATCGTACGGTAAAGGGGGGGGGTCTGCTGCGTGCCACGGCGAGTGGTGTGTGCACCCGGATGACATTTCCGGAAAAACCGAAAACCGGATCGCAAGGCGTTATTGTCGAAAAAAAACGGTTTAATCATGTGTGTGTGTTTGGCCGATTTTGACCGGTTACACCGAAAGCCGGCCAATTTACCCGGTTTTGACACGCTCACAAATCCTTCTTGATGTTTCAGAGCTCCGTGGGTTTTCTGTTGTTGCTGCACACCCTTGCTGCGCACTTTTCCTGTTGCGGAAGACCGTAGTAAACAGGACCTACGGTACGCACAAAAACCTATATATTTGCCTATTTTTACCAACAATATTTTGGTCCTGTTAACTACGGTCTCCCGCAAAAGTGTGTGCCACGATAAAGGTAGCGCTTCTTCGTCTCGGCGATGACATTTTCTGACCGACGGGGTGGAACTTGATATTGATAGGACCACCCAGTTTTGTGTGTGTGTGTGTTTTTTTTTTTTTTCCCAATTCGACGCGAGCCGATGAGGGAAGAAGGGGCTGCGGTCTCCTCGTGATGGAAATGACGACGAGGGGGGATGAGAGGCGACTCTGTGACCTCGGGCCCGAGCTGCTGCTACTGCTGCTACTACTACTGCTGTTGCTACCGCTACTATTACTGATGCTACTATAATACTATTACTACTACTACTAGTACTACTATTACGGCGGGCCATAGTAAATAGGAAAAAAAAAATATGTTATTATAGTAAAAATATGGAAATATATGGGTGTTTGCGTCAACCGTAGGTCCTATGGGACTGCGGTCTCCTCGTGATGGAAATGACGACGAAGGGGGACGAGAGGCAACTCTGTGACCTCGGGCCCGAGCTGCTGCTACTGCTGCTACTACTACTGCTGTTGCTACCGCTACTATTACTGATGCTACTATAATACTATTACTACTACTACTACTACTACTATTACGGCGGGCCATAGTAAATAGGAAAAGAAAAAAAATGTTATTATAGTAAAAACATGGAAATATATGGGTGTTTGCGTCAACCGTAGGTCCTATTTACTATGACCCCCCGCAGCAGTAATACTACTGCTACTTCTGTTACCACTACAGTAGGGCGGAGAGAGAAAAGAGAGGCGAACGTAGCAAACGGGATAGAAAAACGTTTATACTTGGTGTGTTGAAAAAAAAAATAACGAAAAAATAGAGCTTGGTGTAATTCGCAGAAGTACCTACGATGGAGGCCCAGCCCAGGTGAAGCATTTTGGAAGCGCAGTCCCGTCGCGGTGAGAATGCACTCGTAGTTTATATCATTACGGTCAAAGGCGTGCTTCTGCACAGTTCGGTGCAGTGCTGACGGCTGAAACGGTTATTACGGGGGGACCATACAGTAGCAAATAGGACCAAACATTGCTAGAAAAAGTAGGGAAATATGTAGGTTTTTGTGTGCACCGTAGGTCCTGTTTACTACGGTCCCACCGTAAAATAGTTATGACCCCTTTCAGGGGCGCAGTCCCGTTTTGGCGACGAGCTGCTAAAAATTTTTGGCTGATTTGTCCCCGAAAACGGGACTGCAGCGACGCGTTCTGCGATAAAAGGTAGCACATTTCCGCCTAAATATTTTCTGGATGAGGGGCTCCTTATAACCCAAAATCGTCGCAATAATGCCAATCGTGTGTTCGAAAAAATGACGTTTCTTGTAGGCTTGGGCCATGGAATTGTCCGTCGGGATGCAGTTTGATTTTTGGTGAAGTCAATTTTTCGGGTGAGATACGGAGCTCCTTAGGTGAGAAAGAAGCGTCAGAAAATGTATAGGGTGAACCTCTATCGCAGAACGCGTCCAGTCCTAAACGGGTCAAGGTGTTACAAGATTGGTGTAGTAATGCGTGTACATAGAAGCAGTGTCGTACCGCTCTTGTCCCTAGAAATGCAGGCACCGTTTTCATTTATTGTGTGTATACAAGCTGTCCTTTTTGTTTTCGGGATATAAAGTGGTAAGGGGTTTAGTGTCGTCGACCATCGTGCACTCCCTGAGTTAGATGTTAGGTACACCGCCTGCTACTATTACGGGGGTCCATAGTTAATAGGACCTATGGTATGGTATACATAAAAAAAAACTATATATTTAGCTATTTTTACTAGGAATATTTGGTCCTATTTACTATGGTCCCCCGTAAACAACAGGATTCCGCCGCTTGTCGGTTATTCGGCAAGTAATCGTCAGAGCATTCTGCCGCCTTTTTCGTTTCTCAATTCGCTGCTGTTGTGAATGAGGACGTAGGATAACTTCATCTGTCACTTTCTCCGAGTGGAGTGCGTAGCGCACGCTCTCACAATCTCTTGGCATCGAGTCTCGGCCTCTTTCTACCCCTCCTCTACTTTTTGCTTGCTCCCTTCACGCGATTCTGCGACCGGCGGCCGCCGAGACCGCCGGCATAGCCCCGTCTATGTGCATAGAAATAGTGTCATACCCGCAGAGTTTTAGTGCTGTCTGCCTGCCTCTTCCGCTCCGCTCCATGTTCGATTCGTGTGTGTGTGCGTGTGTTTTTTTTTTTCCGGACCGTGTATGCATGCGCATTTCCAAGGCTCTTTGACGGCGTATGCTTTCCGTACGAACCCGAAGCACGAGCTGACGCAGCTGGGCGCGGGGCTGTACTCCGCCGGGAACGCCCTGGGGATGTTCTGTCTGATGAAGCTCTTCTTCTTCCGCGGCCACCGAGCGTCTGACCTCGCGCTCTCCTGCTTCGCCACCCTCTTCTTCAGCCTCTACCTTGTCTACGATACCTACAGGTATCGTGCTAATCTGTTTACGGGGGTCCATAGTTATTTTTTTATTTCTGGTCTTCCTCTGTCTCACAGTCTATGACCACGGAATCAGTGTCTCTCTAGGATAAGGAATGAGGACGGACACAGGGTGTACTGATGAAGCTGGGTAGAAAGGACGATTCAATGTGAAGACAACGACAACATAGTAAATAGGATCAAATAGCGTTGGTAAAAATAGCGAAATATATATATTTAAGTTTTTGTGGGTACCGTAGGTCCTATTCAACATGAGTCCCCGTAGTATCAAATACTGCTGTGATCGGCTCGTTGCGGCCTTGCCCTGCTGCATCTGCTTGTGTATGTGTGCGTGTACGACAAAACAAAACAAAAAAAAATTGCACGTACCAGCACCTTGGATTTGTTTCGTTTTTTCTTTTTTTTTTTTTAATATTGTTTCGTTTTTCTTTTCTTTTTCTTTTTTTTTTTTTTTTTAATATTGAGCAACGAAACGTCAGCTGTGAGGTTGAAGATTTTCGTCGAGCCCCACATGAATTCGCCAAGTGTGTGGATGTTTTTCGATCGCGCCAGGCACGGGTTTTTGTATACACTGATGAAGAATTTGCACAAGATGTTGTGTACTGAACGGAATAAACGTCTGACAGCTGTGGGACTAGTTGTGCGCGTTTTTTTTTTTTTTTTTTTTTTTTTGCGATTGTTACGCGGCTGTGGTAGGTACTGGCGAGACACAACTTCTAGTCTTATCCCACACTACCTGGCTCACACCTCGCACAGATCATCCACATCCCGTTTGCACGATCTAGATCTGTCGGAAGGCAGAAGGCAGATCTGTTCTCGATATTTGTGTTTTCCGTTCGGCTGTAGCTATTACGGGGGACCGTAGTAAATAGGACCAAATATTGTTAGTAAAAATAGGGAAATATATAGGTTTTTGTGTGTACCGTGGGTCCCATTTGCTATGGTCCCTCGTAGCAGCAGCTCATGTTGCCGAGTGGGGAGGCTGTACATTCTGCATGGTTCAACACAGGTTTCCTGGGTTGGATCTGTGACGTGCACGTCCTGCACAACCCCTGCCACGACGGCAGATGGTATACTATTAATAGATTATATAGGTCACGATCTATCACCCACAGATAGATCATGACCTGTGATCGATCATGACCTGTCATATGTGTTAACTGGTTGTCTCACCCCCCCCAAAAAGAAAAAAGAAAAAAAAAGGGTAGTTTTGAAGGGGGTGTAGCCCCTTTGGGACCCCGAGATAGCGACCAAAACACCGAGATAGCGACCAACACACCGAAATGGCGACCAACACACTGAAATAGCGACCGAAACGCCGAGATAGCTACCAACACACCGAGATATCGACCAAAACACCGACATAGCGACCGAAGCACCGAGACAGCGACCAGCACTCCGAGATAGCGACCAAAACACCGGCATAGCGACCAACACACCGACATAGCGACCAAAACAATGGTTGGTAACTACATGTGCCCAAGCAGCACGGGTAGGATCGTGTTGCGCGCCCGTGTTCCGTACGACTCTTTGCATTGCGTATCGGACATACGCCAGTTTTGTGTCACCCTCCAACCAATCACGCAGCGGTCGTTGCTGTAAATCGTCAGCGACGAAGAGTCAATGATAGATTTTGTTGTTGTCAAACCGTCTACTGTATATGCACGCACTGCTGTGAGCGCCTACCAGTGTACATGCGGGTATGGGTCATCCTGCGCCCACGCCGTACCATTGCACGACTTCTTGGATTCTACCTGGGACAACCCATTTGGTACCATCGAACAAAATCACGTACTGTCGTGGTCGTGTCGCTGTAATCGTTAAGTCACGATTGGTTTGGTTTCGTCGACATCCCCTGTGTCTGAAGTCAAAAACAGCATAAATATCCCACACATCGATTTCAAGTAGTTTTTACTAATGCAAGGGCTTAAGACACTCTTTTTTCGGTGGGCCAATGTCAAGTTCTTCTGAGCGGCATGGTGTTTCCTTGTCTACATACCTGGTACGTATATATACGTGCGCTGTTATTCATGCTTTTTTATTTTCTTCGTTTTGCGCTTACCCTATGTGATTTTTATTTTATTTCTTTCTCTTCCTTTCTCCGATTGATAAGCCTTATTGAAGGAGTCGTGTGGCGTGGGTGGATGACGAGCCTGCTTTGCTTCTTTCGTATTGTATGACGCCGAGGGGCCGGGCATAGTTGACGAACGCTGGACGGAGGCGGCAGACAGGGTAGCAAGGTACCAGGCGGACCAGCAGGGATACCCTGGCTGTGCTACTCGTACCGTAACCTGCTGCCGCTACCTGGAGGATGCTTTGTGCTTTGTTTGGTTTACCTGTAATTTTTTCCTGGTTCTTAGTCTTGCTCTGTTGACGACGACTAGTGGTGTTTTTCTTCGTATGAACTGTATGATATAGCTCATGTTGGGGGGTGGGAGCCGAATATCCTGCATGATCTAGTACGTCTTTGAAGGGGGTGGATCTGCACTATGCCGACCCTGCTAAGAGCACCTCAGAACGGCAGGTTGGGATCGAGTTTTTCTAATCTCTATGCTGATCGTGATATCTATACAGGTAGATCGTGATCTGTATCAGAGATCGTGACCTGTATACATATAGCTCTTAATCTGTATACAGATAGATCGTGATCTGTATGCAGGTAGATCGTGATTTGTATACAGATATATCGTGGTCTGTATACGGTTAGATCGTGATCGGTAGACAGATAGATCGTGATCTGTCGGACTTGCTTGCGGAACGTCCAATCTTGTTTATAAATAATTTCGCGCACGTGCTGTATTTGTGTGTGAAAAAAAAAAAAAAAATTGTTTGTGTGTCCCAGCACGCGTGTGCTTCTTTCTCGACGAGATACTTCAACGTCCGGAATCATCAGCGGGAAGCATCGACAGTCCGTGCCAACTAATTGTTGTGCCCTCATCTTTTCGTCGATCGGTGGCTTCGCTTGTTTTTTTTAAATGAAAAAAAAATATTTTGAAACGACCCGTGTATTTTTTCCCCTTCTGGGATAGAAAGTTTTTTTGGTGTATATATCAATCATTGTGTTTAAAAAATGTTTGTCTCATGCCTGCTGTATGTTGGGCTAAGAGTTTGACGTATTCACCCCCGCCAAGAAAAATACTACCTGGAACTAGATAATATGACCTGTGTTCTGCGCGTCAATCCTTCTTGTACTGCAGTGTGCATACCTCTAGTTCGACTTTATGGTGGTTCCCAGTATCTTGTTTCTCTTACGTGTGCGTTTTTTTTTTTTTTTTTTTTTTTTTTTGCGATGTATCGTGTGTTTATATGCTTTTGCTTGTTCTTTCAATCGTCCAGAATCATCGGCGGGAAGCATCGCCAGTCCGGAATGTTCGGGGTGAAGGATTGGGCGGTCGCCGCCATGGCTCTTTATGAAGACATCATGCAGGCAAGTTTCAGCGGGAGCTCCCCTTGTCACCCAGAATCAGAACCCCTAAACGTGTACCGTACTGAATGAAGTACCAGTGTTCCAGATAGTAGAAGGGATCAAGGCAGTATGTATATACGGTATGAATTTTCCAGTTTTGTTTTCCGTATTTTTTTTCTTGTTAGTGTGTTTGCGAGGCGTATATTTCGTCCTGAGAAAATGCACGGCTGAGGCGTTCTACGATAGAGGTGCACCCTAATTTTTCTGAGGCTCCGCACTTGACCTTAAGGAGCTCCACATTTCACCCGAAAACCGACTTCAGCAGAAATCAGATTGCACCCCGGTGGATAATCCCGTGTCCCAAGTATACAATTACGGATTTTTTCGAAACGAGATTGGCATTCCGTCGATTTTGGGTTGGGTTAAGTAGCCTCGTCATTCAAAGACATTTTAGCGGAAATGTGCTACAGTAACTCTGCGTCGCCGGGAGTTCACAGGCGCGGGTCCAAGCTCGCGGGTCAGTTCAGGTTCTGGGTTAGGTTGGGTAAAGGTGACCCGACTCGACCCGCGAGAGTTCGAAAACCTCCTGACCCGACCCGGCTCGACCCGACCCGCTCCGGGAGATTTAAGCTCCTGACATTGACGGTGCGTTTATGGCTTGTTCATAGCAGGGGGTGGGTGCAGTAGTGGTGTCTCTCTCGTGTAGGGCCGGTATTACATGCGCCATTGCCAACAATACCGGCCCTATATAGCGGACACCCGGCACTAACCGCGTCGCACAGCTGCCGCGCTGGTCGATCCCATCCGGGCCAAGCGGTTCCGCAGGCACTGCATATAGCGGGCAACCGGCACTATAGGTGGACCTGCTACTATTGTGCCCGGGCAGTTATTATCTATCTGTCAATGATAGGGTTTTGCAGTGATGTTTGTTGACTGTTTAACGCGCACGATAAGACACCTTCAGGGACGAATATCAGAGCTCTTTTTTTTTTTTCGCCCAAAACCAAACCAAGGCGGGGGGGGGGGGGGGGGGGGGGGGGGGGGCGCGGCCGGCGCAAAATGAAAAATTCCTTTTTTTTTTCTGTGCCAAGATCTATCTCTCCCTGGAGAACTTTCTATACATCGCAAGACGCGTCGCTCGGTGTATTTATTTAGCAAAACCCCCCCCCCCCGTTGTCGACCATAGCCTGTGTGAAGTTGGGTCCAAGTGGGCGGTCTGGTTGGATTAAGGTTGGGACTACCGCGGGGTGATTAAGGCAGCAGGAGTATGGGACAAGGTGGTCGAACCCCGTCCTCTGCCTTACTGCTACTTTTACGGTATCCCGGTTCGGAACCCTTTTTAGTGCAGCACTTTACACGTACCGACGTCTGAGTCTAACCCCCGAGTGTTTTAACACAACAACGGGAATGCAGCAGTAACTGGGTTAAGGCCACACATGTGTCGAACTCGGGGTACCGGCCGTATTAAGCGGGGGAGAAATCGCTCGGGATCAGGCCGAAACCGGCCAGGGGCGAGAGAAACCGCTTGGGAACCGCAGTTTTGAGTCTCACCATGTGGACAAGGGCCGATTTGGCCTGCCTTATCGTCTAGGTTTGCCTTAGCGACGACCCCCTGCCTTAGTGCGGGATGCCCACTGCATCTTGCGTGTCGTCAGGCGTGTACCGCCGGTGCCCCCCCGGGACGTTTCTGTTCCACACGTCGGAACCGTCACTGTCTGCTGTTGATCGCCTGTTGTAGATCCGAGCTTGCTGTTCAAGAGCGTGTGTTCAGGATCTATCTATGCGGTACAGACCCAACCCAGGGCGTGCAGAGTGTAAGGCTTCCACCCGGCCGCATGAGACTGCCTAGATCATTACAGATGATAAGCTTATCCTCCCTGAAAACGGGTACTGTTGTAGATCCATGCCCAACCGTTGACAGAGAACGGAGGGAAGTGCGGAGGGCGCTCATGATGGTGGCCTTGTCGTGTTCCGGGGGACCATAGTTAATAGAACCACATATTGTTGCTGTAGTAAAAGTAGGTAAATATATACTAGGGTTTTTTTGTGTACCGTAGGTCCTATTTACTATGGCCCCCCGTAGTAGAGTTACCTGGTACCCGGTAGAGACGAGCACGATTGTGTTGAAGTATGTCCTCACCAAAAAAAAAAACAAGGTGCATCTGTCTGTACCGATGGATGGATGGGTTCGTGAGTTGGCTACAGCACATCGTTTCGATCGTAACGAAAGTGGGGTCACCTTATGGTAGCATGGCTCGCTCCGCGCGTGCTTGAGAAAAGCAGGAGTGTCATCGAGACCATGTGTCCCTACTCTTTGGGTGAACAAACGCCCTTGGAAGTGTGGGTGTGGGGGGGAGGTGCTGGGTGGATGGTGGTTCTGTCGACCATATCGCGGTGAGTAGTGCTGGAGTTCTCCGCTCAAAGTGCCTCTGAAATCGCTTGACTACCATGTACGGGGGACCCATAGTAAATAGGACCTACGGTATACACTAAAAACCCTTATATTTCCATATTTTTAGTGACAATATTTTGTCCTATTTACTATTGCGGGGGGGGGCATAGTAAATAGGACCTACGGTACACACAAAAACCCACCTATTTCCCTTTTTTTGCTGACAATATTTGGTCCTGTTTACTATGCCCCCCCCGTGCTAGTGGAGAGTCGCCGACGGCGGCCGTGTTGTGACTGAAAAGGGTTCTAGTGCCGGTTGCACCTATGGCGCCGGTACCATGTATGCAGGGATGACCGGCTTGTACCTGAACCTCTCCTTGCCTTCTCGGCCGTGGTTTTCAGGCTCCAACAACGTTCGACGACGTGTTTTAGTGTCGCTCAATCCCTGTCTTGCCAGCGGTGCGTCGTTCGCTCAGTCTACAGGCAGTTGTCTGCCACACAAAACCACCTCCAACCGGCGACCGAGCGATCAAAACATATTGCCCGTGACTTCTAACCACACGGCTATTGATAGATCACACCAAAACTCCACCGTTAGAGGCATGCTATGATAGGGGTTGCGGCTCCTATGTCCCCGCCCCCCAAAGGTGTCATGCGGAGTTCAGCGGGGACATACGTAGGGATACGATTAATGCTACACGCATCTCGCACGTGTACGTCCGCATCATGCCCAACAGCATAGAGCACGTGTCACAGACTCGTACTTTCAGCTCGCGCCCGGCAAGGACTGATTTTTCTCCGAACGTAGCGTCTCTATTGTAGAACGCCTCTTTAGTGGATGCAGCAAGAAGGAATTCGAGCTTCTTGCCTATTTTGTTTTGTTTTTCGACCCGCCAAACTAAAGGCACTTTGGATGCGTTCTGCGATATAGAGGTGGTAGCACATTTCCGCCAACATGTTTTCTGAATGACTGGGCTCCTTAGCCCAAAATCGTCGGGATACCATTCATGTTTCGAAAAAATGACTTTTTTTTTGGCACTTGGGGCCACGGAAATATTCATCGGGATCCAGTTTGAGCTTTAGCGAAGTTGGTTTTCGGATGAGGTACACGGGTGTGGAGCTCCCTAAGGTCGAGTGAGGGGCCCCAGAAAGAAAACGGTGAACCTCTACTGTAGCATGCATGCGTCTGTGCGCGTTTCGAGCTGGCTGAAGCCGGTTTCCACGACCGAGGGGGTGGTACTGCCACGGGCACGTCTGTTAAGATGGACATATCGGACCGCAATGCCGCGGTTGTCACTCAAACGTGCCCCGCGATTCTCAAGTTAACGCAGAAGACGACTATCAGTCCCCCCCCCCCGCTCCCCCCCCGGCGACCAAGACGGTTTTTGTAGCTGGCTGTGAGTGTGAGGCATGTATAGTCTGTTCGTGGTCCGATATCATTCGGTGATATGCCGCAGGTAGAGAAATGCATGAGACGCTCGCGATGGTTCTCCGTCCGTGTAGACTTGTGGACTCTGATGTTGCTTCGTGTGTTGGCCTTGACACTTCGTTTGTGTGCACTTCCGTGTATTAGCCTGTCACGATACTTGTTTGTACTTGCGTGTATTATAGCCTACTTCGCAGACCCTGTATATAGAGCTGTAAATCGCGCGACGCACCGAGAGCCGTTTCGCGATTGTTTTTGCGCCGGTTACAGTGCAATTAAAGTCCCATTCGGGACCCATTCGATAACGACCAAACCAGTCTAGGAGCAGCGTGAGCGTCCGACAGTAAGGATGGGATCACGTTGTACCCGTCCCGTGCGGCTCCTTGTCTTATAATTCGGACACCGATATGTATAATGGCGTGTGGTAGTTATCGCCATTTTTCGTCGTCAATATGGTTAGTCCCACGGTTATCGCTACGCCTGTACAACGAATTTTTAACACGATTGTCACTGAATCGTGCGCCCGCCCCGCCCCGCCCCCCCGTGCGCCGTCGCCGACGGTCGCTGCCTTTCTCCCTCCGTATGAACTCGTTTGTATTCACCGTCAGATTTTCATCCACCTTCTGGCGCTGTTCGGAGAGGCGCAGCGATGATGATCATCGGCACAAGCAGAAGACCCGGTTTCGGGATACCTGAGTTATCTATCTACTCGTTTTGCCACCACTGCCTATCATGGTTGGGTAGACAGGTGTTACGCTGGAGTACCACTTTTTTTTTTTTTTTTTTTTTTTTTTAATGAAAGGGGACTCCTTAACTCAACCCACAATCGTCGGAACGTTTTTTTTTTTTTATCTTGCGGTATTTGTAGATGCACACCTAGGCCTTGGGATTGTTCACCGACTATTGCACTTTCATTCATCTACCATGGTGATGTGTCGAACTCCCTCAATCAAGTGAGAAAGCTCAGGAAAAGTATTGGTGCACCTGTATGTCTTGGGCGTGTGTCGGGCGTCCGTTTTTGCCTCTTCTGGTCGACCGCGGGTTTGGAATCGGCACGGGCTGCGCGACAGAGGTAGCCTGTGATGGCCGAGACTTGAGACTGGTGAGGCTTCGTCGGCCGAAAAACTAACAATACACCAGGTATACCCAACAGCGTTTTTTTTTTCCAGCCGTTTTCGTGACAAACGTGGTGGTCCATGCGATCGAATACTCATAAATCGGGGTTGTAGTAGATGCTTGGCGTTTTTTTTTCTTCTTCTTCTCTTAAAGCCACGGTTTTTGGGCGACGATACGAATTATAGCGAGAGCCTCTCGAAAACAAAAAAAATGTTGCAGGTGCACTCGTTCACCTCGGAGCGCGTAATACTATGCGTCTCGGCGTACGTACGTGGAACAGTAAGAGAAATTCGTTTTCGCGCTCGAAAAAAAAAGCCCGACGTGCTGTACTTTCGTTTTCGGCACTTGTCTCGTACAAATCGTGTGTTGAGGAGAATCGCGATTCACGGCCGACAAGTTTGAGCTTAAAAGCTACGATATATGGCTCTCATAACGCGCCCGACGCACGTCGGCTGGCCATCGGCTGGCCTCGACGGCCGCCGACTTCCGGCCAGAGCCAGTTTGTTGCATGACCGGCGCCTACTGTACTAGGCGTTAAACACTACCGACTCACAGCTGCGGGAGTGTGGTGTTGCAGCGCTCGTCGCTGCTTGTGCATAATAAGTTTCTTGCTCCTTGTTTCTGTGAACGACTGTATAGCATCTCCCAGAGAGTAAGCCCTTAGACCACGTTCGTGTTGCTGGAGGAGGCTATTTCTTGTTCGTTTGGCGTACGCTGCCAAGTAGCGGGAAGAAGCAGTTCGTATCGGTCCCGTGTTAGTCTGCACGGGGGCACCTTGCCACCGCCTCACCGCGCACAGCCCGTTCGTTGGTGCGGTCGCTGTCCCGCCGAGTGGTGTTCGCGGCGACTCATGAGCCCATGTATCGAGGTCGGCTTGTGTGCGTGTCGTAAAGTTCGATCCAGGCATCGTTAGCTACCCTGTGCATGATTGATCCCCCGTGTTGACGCATACATATGCTATCAGGTACCTACGGTTGGGGTGGGCACCTTCGAACGTTTCATGAGTTCTCTTTTGCTTGAGGAGCTCTACAATGGCTTGGCGAAAAAAAACTTGGAAAAGTTGTGGGCTTTTCAGGTCCATTCCTTTCGGAGAGCTTTCTTCCCAGAATTTCACAGGTTTGGAAATTATTGGAAATGTGTATCAAGATACGGAAGGCGTTATGTCACAATTTGTGCAAATCTTCGGAAGCAAAAAAAAAAAAAAACAAAGTTAGATTTCACAATTTGATAACTTGGAAAAACAAGATCAGGAAGATCTGGAGGATAAAAAAAATATTGCACGAAAAAAATGATGGAAATTATGGGCTAAAAAACCTCTCCGATAATATACGTACTAAGATGTAAACCGATTCTTCGTAAAAAACGTTTCACCTACACGCTGCAGCTTCCAATGCGGAATTTCATCACTGCTCGTGCTCGAGCAACGCGGAACGCCGCAATCAACAGGGTCCACACGGCATGAGGTTTTTAATTGCCTTGCCGAGGAGACTATTGTTCCGCACGTAAGGACGACCAAGGTTCCGTTTCGACGAGCGCCTTGAGAGGGGTATAGCACTCTTTTGCCCGCACGGATTTAGGACCGACTAGACTCCTCGGCCCAAGCCCGTTGGAACATCTTCACTGCTATGCACTCTTACTCGTAATGTTCCTACCATATAGGCTGTATGTTTGTTCATCGGGCGCAGTTTTATCTGCTCTCAATATCAGTTTTTAGGGTGTGTATTGTAGTTCATGGAACTCGTGCAGGAGCAGCGCGAGCGCCCATGATCGATTATGTGCACCTTCACCCTAGCGTGCGTTTATCGACTATGATCGCCCTCGTCTTCATGTGCCCTCGGGGCCAGTCTGTTGCGGAGTGGAGATCGGGGTGAGTTTAATCCGTTTGATTTCTCCATCCATCTGTCGCGAACTCGGAAATGCTTGCGGTCGCACATGAGCGCATTGCACCTGAAGAGCGATCAACCCACACCGCAAAGCGGCACGAATGAACGTGCACCATGAACAACAGCAGCAGGGTCGAAGCAGCTCAGGCTGCTGCACGTGTATTACTGGTTTTTTTTCCGTCGCCTTTATTGTTTTCGCCCCTCGCTTCTCTCTCCTTCCTACCGTAGCCGTATCTCGCAACTCACATTCATCTGCGGTCACAAGCTAGGAGCTTGGCACTATTACGGGGGACCGCAGTTAAATAGAACCTACAGTACACACAAAAGCCTACATATTTCCATATTTTACCAACAACATTTGGTCTTATTTACTATGCCCCCCCGGTAATACACGGTGTGCGAAGTACCGAAAACAACTTGAAGATGTGGCTCCACGGTTCAAACCTCGTTGCACGCACTTCGACTATCCTGCCAAACACAACAACTTGGCCGAAGTCTACCTCTCGATATCGCTGCAGTCTTACTCCGCCCGCTCGCAGAAATGCTTCGTGAGTCGTCCTCCCAGATAATGTTCTCCTCGATCACGCTGTCGTATTATTTCCATGAACACCCCTTTCGGACCGCCGTTCCGTTTCGGGGACAAACTACTTGAAATTTGAGTGGTTTGTTCCCGAAACATGACTACGGTTCTACAAGAGTTAAGAGCGTTGACTTCTCGCGGGAGTGGGCTTGTTTCTCCGTGCCGGTTTTCTCTTGACAACGGCAAGGGTGCTACAAAATAAAGTCGAACATACATATATCTATAGTTCTGGACAGGCTCGTCTGAGGACACCATGTTCGGCATCAGCAATCTCTTCCCGTCTTTGGAAGATTGAGCGCTTCGAAAAAAAAACGATCGTACCTCTCTGCGAGTTCGAACCTCTCTTTACGGTGGCAGTTGGCGCGTTCCGCGGTAGCGGTAGCAACACTTCCGCTAAAATGTTTTCTGGTTGACGGAACTTCCCTCGCCCAAAATCGTCGCAATGCTAATCCTGTTTCGAAAAATGAAGTTTTTGTAGGCTCGGGCCATAGAATTATTCATCATCTTGATGCGATTTGATTTTTGGTGAAAAATCAGAGTGGTCGGGTAAGATGTGGAACTCCTGACGTGAGAAGCCTCAGAAAATTTAGGGTGAACCTCTATCGCAGAACGCCTCCGCTCCCATTTTGACATGATTCGTACTCTACCAACGAAATTTCTTTTGTGATCGCGTGTACAGCCGGGTTACGACGCACCATGTACATACATACCTCAGTGTTGACCTGTTTATCGCGGCAACTATATATCCCTGCACCGTGCAGTAGTTTTACAACGCCTTTCTCTCGGATAAACTAATCTATCTCCGCCACTACAGCAGCTCTTGCAGTTATTAATAGTTGCTTCATTGCGTCCGTCCATTTGAGTTAGTACCTACCAGTCTGGTCGGAAATATAAGCCCGATCGGAAAAACCGAAATACTAGGCCTGTGTTTCGCAAATGAAGCCATGGGGTTCACCATAGACCTACGAATCCTTTATAATCGTAAGTATCACAATCCAGAGAGACCAAAGTGTTGAGCATCCACTGGTTGGTTGACCCGGAGATGTTTCGTTATCATCTCCCTTATATTTCGCGCAATTTTGCGCAATTTTTCTAGTGAGGAACGTTTGGGTTTTTTACTGAGCTCGTACAGACCGGTAATTTCGAGATTTTTTTACATCTGTTTTTACTACGGAATTTTAGCAGTTTTTCGCCATCTAAATGACCGCCTGTTAGCATCATTAGAACATGAAGTGCTCTCCTACCGGTGGAAATACACTTTTAGGTCCGAGGTCTACTCACGTGGTGAGTGTACACACCACCAGAAAACAAATTTAAAAAAAAGGAGTAGCAGTAGTAGTTGCGCTTGCCGGGGCTCGAACTCATGTCCTCCGAATCATAGTATATCAACTACTATTGGTCAAACTGATATCAGGCTTATATTTCCGACCAGACGGGTATATCGTAGGCCTCGTAGATGGAAACTACAGTAATATACATATTTATATTATTACGGGGGTCCACAGTAAATAGGACCAAATATTGTTAGTAAAAATAGGCAAATATATAGGTTTTCATGTGTACCGTAGGTCCTATTTACTATGCCCCCCCGTAATAATAGATTAAATAAGCAAGAGCTGTGAGATCGAGGATTTCATCCAAACTCGTCTTTGCAAGCTGTGTGTGATATCATGCTTCGATCGCGCGTATATCCTACGGGTTTTCTATGGCCCCGTGCAGAAAAAAATGGAAACGAGTGCATACATGTATATGTAATATATCCCTGCGTCGTAACTGTCGAGGCTAGCTTACCACCTTTTCCATCAAACGTCTGGAACGCACACAGCTGTGCACGATCCCCACTACAATAACTGGTGACCCTAACCCTATAACCCTATCCATGTCATTGAGGCAATCAGACCAACCGCAACGCTGACCCTGAACCAATCAAGCATTACCTCGAATAAGCGGCATGCTCGACCGCCGCTGTAATTGTCGGCAACGAAATACCGCTCCCGACGCGCCATGCTGATTGCAAAGTTGAGCACCAACGACTCAACCGGTCGAACTCACAGCTTAAGGCAAATGCAGTATTTTTCATCACCTTGTCACCGCCCCCGCCCCTCCCCCCCAGCCCATTGTTCCGGCCTCGTGATCCCAATGCCTCCAGCATGTCGGAAAGTTACCTCTAGAGCACAACGAGCGACGTGATTACTAACTGGAGTACTTATTAACCGCCTGACGTCAAGGCTACTCCTTTTACTCACGCGCTGACCCGAAGCCGCAACACCCACGACGGGTCCAGCTCCCACGCGGATAGTGCGGTACCGTTGCTCAACATCATACCAATGCACTTGTCTTTGAGGCTTCTCGTTCGAGGAGCCTTGCATATACCTCACCACGAACACCAGAGTTTTGAGAAACAAACGAATTCATAACCCGATGAATATTTCCTAGTCTACTGTACGGCAGCTCCCCTCGGTGTTGCCAGTGCCCTTAAGGAGTCCCGTGAGTCGAAAAAATATTGCCGCCAACACTTGCTACATCGCGTGCCCTGCCGCGTAGCCCGCGTCGTGCTCCGCCTGTGAACGTGCGCCTGCACACATGCGACAGGGTACCTGTATGCTAATTTTTAGCCATGACTTTTATTTTCCATCCGTCTCTGAAACTAGCCGTGGTCACAGGCACCCCCCTCCCCCCCCCACCCCACCCCCGGTGCAGTAACGCCTTCATTCGTAACGCGCAGAGGATGCATTCATCATTTTCATTGGTCACCGATTTCCATCAAATTGGTTGCAACTGTGCTGCACGGCGGGTGGGACCACCGCACGGTGTACGCCGGACGGGTACGTCGACCGCCGTCACTTTTTCCCTCGCCCCGCGCCACGCTTTGGCCAAGAGCACCGTTTGGAGCAACACCGTGACGACCATGAAAACGTTCGCCAGTATTAGAACGTCCGAAAAAGCCAACATTGCGGGTGTCCTGTCGTGGGCGACGTCGATCTTCATCAGGAACGCCACGTACACGCTGGCCACCACGATTCCGTTCCCCCAACGGTAAAGGTTCATGTCGCCCTTCTTCTCGAAAGGAGATATCGCTTCCGAGACGAAGACGAACACCACCGCGAACACGAGAACGACGGCCAGCTGTTCCCTGGTGTTGGGCGCCACGAGCGCCGCAATGCCCGTCAGCCCGATGCGGCGGCCGCACTCCAGGACCTCGAAGTAGTACCGGGACCGCCTATAGGCCGCCCACATACCGCTCAACGGCGTCAGGTGCTCCATCGTTTCTCGGTCGGGCTTGACGAGGTCGCGTCGATGCCGACGCAGCAACCACGCGAAAACGGCGGGTATACCGACAGGGTATACGCCAACCATAACCAGCGCATACGCCGCGTACCAGCGGTGACTTCGATCTGAGCAGCTGAGGCTATAGTCCGCCCGGAGGTAGGCGTCCCCGTCGTCGAGCTCGTCGCAGGCGAACGTTTGGAAAACCCTGTACGAGACCGGAGAGTATACCAAGAAAGCCAAGTATATGGCCCCTGCTTGGTGCTTGCGGAGCGCAACGCGCGCTGCGGATGTAGCCGCGCCGTTTCTCTTCTTTGCCGCCAAGTAGCTCCCTTCGAGCACCAAGAGCGCTACGAGCGGTGCGATCGTAGCGACGAGCAGGCTGTCGTAGAAGTCGGTGGTGATCAGACACGAGTACGACAACACGATGTCCATGTCGAGATTGATCGGGCTCAGCTTGGAGACGAACTCCTGATAGAGCTTCGGGTAAACGCCCCCCGCGACAGCATCAAACTGGCGAGGACCGAGTGTATGGCCACATGCCGACGACGACGGCACGAGCATAGGGCGTGGAGAAGAGCGTTAGTGTGTGGCGGGGGAAGGCCAACACTACAGAAACTGCATATATTTTTTCATTTACATACCCACACCGAAGTGTATGTGCAGCACCGCCGTGTGCCAGGTACCTCGCGCGAATGTTGTGGTGTGATAGAAGGCATAGACTACCAACTACACAGTATACCACTTCATACAAGGGCTCGCTTGGATGCCGGCGTCCCGAAGACCTTCACTTTCTCACATTCCGTGAGTGTTTAGGAACCGCCGTGTACCAGGTGCCTCGCACGTACCTTCTGTTGTGCAACCGGCACGTATGCTACCAGTCATGGACTACCAGGTACACATGATAGTACATGATACATACAAGGGCTCCGCACGAATCCCGGCGTCTTGAAGCAGACCTTCCTGACACGAATGCCCGACACATTTTACGGGAGCACCGTCATACACACCTGAGAAATTATCTGCCAGACAGTCACGACGATTTTTATCGCCGTCAGTGGGGTCGTGTTTGGCAGCGAAGGCGAACCAGATGGGCATTCTCGCTCCCAATCTCTGCTGCGGGCGGCCTCCTCGGTGTCTCCTTCTGCCGCATCAGGCACCACCCTTCCTAGATAGTACAGTATCAGAGAAGTTACTAGCAGCCCAGCCAAACCTAGAGCAATCGTCAGGCCCACCGCCGATCGTCTGATAGCTCCAGAGCATTCCCGGCAGCTGTAGGCAACCCCCGGCGAAAATCCAGCTACACATATCGCACAGTCTGCAAGGGGTAGGTAGGAAGGCGGTGTGCAGACAGGTGGCGTAACACACAAGGATGTAGATCATCAGTCGGACTGCATTTAAAAAAAAAACGGAAACACCGGTGCAAACGGACAACGCAGTGCCAGCTTTTCGAAATACCTCCCATTTTGTTACCTTTTGTGCGTTTTGAGATCCCCAAGCACGTGGATGGACTGGTGCCTCGCACGAAAATAGAAGATATATGTGCTCGGACACAGTCCCTATCGATTGTGTAGGGACAGACCAGGCTTACTGGTGTCCGTCCTACTGAAGAAATGAATACGGCAATGGTTGCTGCGTAGCGATTGGAACTGCTTTGCTCTGCAATGGAAGGACGAAGTATCAGCTCATCTAAGAACTACGCATATAGCATCGCCGGAAGGCCCCAGTTACACGTGCAAAAATATTACCCACTCGACGGGGCGCCACGCTGAGGCAGGGGTGCACTCCGAACCTATTTACCTTCTGAGGCTCCTCGCTATAGGAGCTTTATACTATTAGCGAGTCATCAGTAAGTCACCCAACAAACCCACTTGAGAAATAGGGTGTTTGCGACAATCCATTTTGGTTGCGCATCAAACGTACATTTGAATGTGACAATCGTGAGAAGCTGATTTGTTGAACTGGTGAATCCGATAAGTTGCTCCCAGTTTGCAAACCAACCCCACCGAGAAAGTACGCAGGTTACACAGCCCGTTTCAGTCAGTGCTCCCACAGCAGCGGTTACTTTGTCGTGCATCGGTCGGGATTGCTATTCTACGTAGGAAACAGGCAACGAGAAGCCCGACCCAACCAAATTCTTCGCAAACATCCTGATGCTGCAAGCTCTGAGGGGTGAGGAGTTTAACGCCCACCATTACCAAGTACTTGCTTGGTATATTC
Organism: Macrocystis pyrifera; assembly: GCA_031763025.1. Lineage (NCBI taxonomy): Eukaryota > Phaeophyceae > Laminariales > Laminariaceae > Macrocystis > Macrocystis pyrifera. Next base: position 7,034,499 of record JASSKH010000002.1, on the reverse strand, counting down.
TAGTGCGTTCTCCAGTAACAACAAGCGAGCGTGTGTGCTTGGTGTGTTACGGGGGTCCATAGTTAATAGGACCTATGGTATACATAAAAGCATACCTGGTATATATTTACCTATTTTTACTAACAATATTTGGACCTATTTACTATGGACCCCCGTAACAGTATTTCTCGGTTTTGAAAAATATCCCGTTTTTTAACCGTACTGGAGTTGGAAAAAAAAAGCGAGGCGTCTGCGCTATTGCGGGGGACCATAGTTAACAGGACTAACTACTATCAGTAAAAATAGGGAAATATCTTGATTTTTGTGGGTACCATAGGTCCTATTTACTATGGTTCCCCGTACGTACGTACTGTTGAAGGAAAACAAGTACCCAGAAATATTTATTACGGGGGACCGTGGTAAATAGGACCTACCGTGCAGATAATAACCTGTATATTTCCCTATTTTCACCAACAATGTTTGGTACTATTTACTACGGTCTCCCGTCACATCACGGGGGAAAACCCTCTATAGAAGCAATTAAAGTACGTTCAGTGGGTGGGCAGAAACATGTGGGGGGCAGCCCCTCTCCGTCGAGGAACACGGTCTGTGAGACGCGTGCTATGGTCCTACGGTAAGGTTTCTGAGACTCCTCTCTCCCTTCGCGCCCATGGGGGATGAAAAGTGACGACTTTCGGCGACGGTCACTGCTCGACCAGCAGACGACACGATGGTTGGTAAGCAAGGAACCGTTCGGGACACGGGGCGCTCACATCGAAGGCGTTCTACGATAGAAATATCGATCACATTTGGGGAAGAAAAAAATATATCTGAGCCACCGCGCCGTCCTTGCCGGCTGCTATCACGGGGGTCCATAGTTAATGGGACCTATGGTGTACATAAAAAAAAAACTATACATTTACCTGTTTTTACTACCAATATTTGGTCCTGTTTACTATGGCCCCCCGTGATACATTGTTGAGGGCTATATTGCGTACAGCACCTGCACGCGTACAGCACCTGCACGTACGACATGTGTGTAGCATCAATAGCAGTCCGGATTGTACGTTTTGCGGACATAGGAACCTCAGAAAAAACGCCTCCACGATCCTACCCTTGTGGTTGATAGACACCTCAGCGCCATACCACTGTTGTGTTTTTCGCTATCAATGGGGTCTTAAAGCCGTTAAAACAGCTCTCGCCTCTCTCACCGAAGCTGACGGAACGAAACTCAGCGTTGTAGCACAACCCCACCCCCATGGTCTACCGAACACAACGAAAAATATTTTGTGTATCGCCGAACCGTATTTCCAACGACAGTAACAATAGTGTTCCTTAACGCCCTTAAGGAGGGAATCCCGTCGATCATAAGCATTTTCCCGCTAAAACAAGTTGCTAAGGCCTCAGTATCGCGCGGCAAGGGTGGTCAATGATAAACGCGTCTTTTTAGAAAAGTGCAACCCGCCGTTTCCGTAGCACGGGTCATCCCGAAACATATCAGGATTGAGAAACGATGAGTATTGGGATAGAGGCGTTCTTCGATAGAGGTATTACGGGGGGCCGTAGTTAACAGGACCTACGGTAAATACAAAAAAAACTATATATTCACCTATTTTTACTACCGTAACATCGTTTGGTCCTATTTACTATGGTCCTCCGCAATAGCACATTTCCACTAAAATGTTCAGTGAATGACTGGACTCCTCAACCCAAAATCGTCGCAATAATGGCATTCTTGCTTGTTTCGGAAAAAGACGGTTTTTGTAGACTTCGGTCATGGGATCATTCTCCGGGACGCAAATTGATTCTTGCTAAAGTCAGTTTCCGGGTGAGATATGGAGCTTCTTAAGTGAGGAGTCCCAGAAAATTTCATGTGACCTCTATCGCAGAACGCCTCGATAGGGTTAGCATTTTTGTTGGCCAAAATATCATTTTAAATGAGGTGGTGCTATCCAACATCGTTTTGTTTTTGCACAACCGTGTTCGACGTAAATCCAGACCATGTGTGCTTACTCATCGGTATCCTAACATAAAAAAACTAAAATCTTAGAGCTCCAGTTTTGGGTGGTGTCTAGAGCCTCCTCAAATAAGCAAGCATCCTCAGGGGGGGGAAGCGTGTTGCACTCCGACCGTGGAATGCCTTGATCACACCGCGAGCGCGAGAGGCGTACTGTCACAGGAGCGCACCAATTCGCTCCCTGCGCTCGTTACGTATTCCACTCCTTATGTATCTACCACCCACAACGGCTCTCAGAAAAAGTGTTCACACACTCGACCCGACCGCCAATCCCACGGCGAACGAGGTCTATACATACCGACATATGTCAAAGACACAAACTGTATTTCGGGTGGTTGATATCATCTGCAGTTGTGAAGGTCGATAACACGGTCAGGGTTATATTTTCGCCAAGACGCTGCTACCGCCATCGTGCATACTTTAGCGCGCCTCGAGAAATATCAAACGTTGTAATCTGCGATGATGTGCTCACATGGTCCCGTGTAGCCTGGAGCACAGTACGTGTCGGGGTCATCACCGCCAAGGCAGGCGTCTTCTTGAAAGCACTCCACAACGACGTGACTGCTGTTCGAGGTGCGGTAGTAACCTTTCTCGAGGTAAAGAGTGGCGATGGTGGTGCCGCTAGAAGAGGCGGAGGTTCCGGCGGGTGGCTCCGCACATACGGGATAGCCGTTCGTTCGAACCTTCTCCAGCTCTCCGGGGTCACCGCCGGCGCCCGAGCAGCGCGCGCAGACTTCATCGAAGCACGTGCTGCAATCGTCTGCCTGTGTTACGTTCCGAGCCAGGGCAGGGGTGTCAGTGGAGCAGGGTCACGAAGCACGAGTATAAGCGTCCTACGATAAATAAGAGAGTGGAACAACAGTGTGATGGTAAAAAAAGCAAGTTCGACAGCAGCCTGCAGTCGACTCTAGACAACGCCGCAAAACCGATTTTGTGCACCAACCCTTCTACTGAGGCTTTCCCACGTTGTGCGCCATGGGGGGTGCTGAGGTCAGCTGAAGCAAGTACGTGTGTGTTCTCTGTGTGGGAATGGGGTGCAACATCCGTGCATCTACGCGTAAGCTTTAAGCGAGGAAGAATGGGGAGAACTCCGGGGGGGATTAGGAGCCAACGCTGTCAATGCAGATATATTGTCTACAACGGTCAATTGACAGGGACGTGGGCCTATACGGCTGTTGGATTTTCGGTATTTCAACCGAAAATCGAAACGACACGCCTGTGCTAGGCATGGCCCGGCTCCTCGCCTCGCTTGTGACGAAGTAGCCGTACTCTCCGGCCCGGCAATGGTACGCGTTGTCCAAAAACGACACGTTGGACAGCGTGTGCACCAACCCGACGCTCATCACGGCAGGGCCCTCGACGCCGGCCTTGTTCCCCACGAACGTGGTGTTGGCGACACGAAGGAGCGCTGTGTGGTAGATAGCTCCCCCGGAGACACCTGGCAGAATGATATCGGTAACGGCGGTGACGATGGCGGGAAAACCTCGTGCGTGCGTTCGGCCACGAGAAGGCTGACATGCAACCGGGGGAAGTTGACGCGTGCTAGTGCCACGCTTCGGAAAAACAACCATTGGGACCGACAGCACTCCTTATCCCAATACCACAACTATTACCGATAGTAGCTGTACAATACCATTATTGCTCGTTCAAGGCATTATTCGTTGTATGCCTGTTATAGGCAGGCCTTGGGACTTGTTATCGGGGTGCACTTTCTTTTAGCGTTTCCGAAAATCAGGTTTTGGGTGGGGCCTGGAGCTGTTGAACTGTAATCAAGTACAATTATAATTAAGGTCCTGCCCCTCTCAGGCGAGCACGCGCCAGCTGGGCTACGGTATAGACGCGTTCTACGATAGAGGTAGCACATTCCCCTTAAACATTTTCTGAACGACGGGGTTCCTTAGCCCAAAGTCGTCGGAAAGCCAACTTTTCCCGCCGAAAAATAGCATTTTTGTATGCTTGGGTCACGAGATTGTTCATCGACACGCAATTTGGTGTTGGCTGAAGTCAGTTTTCGGGTGAGGTACGGGATGGAGCTCCTTAAGTGAAGAGCGTCAGAAAATGTAGGGTGAACCTCTATCATATAACGCCTCTTTAATACAGAGCGACATATCAGCTCTACTACGACTACTACCGTGGGGCGAGCAAGCCAACCGCGACCTCTGTCATACAGAGAGCCGCGTCAAATGGGCACGACGAGTGGGGGTACTCAGGTATTTACGCAGTTCCTCAGCTGAGAGGAGCTCCGCCGCAAGTAGTCGGAAGTAGTCTCGGCCGACCGAAAAGCGAGCTCTGCCCTTACCTCTGTCGTAGCACGCGTGAGTTTTGTTTTGGGGTGTGTTTCAATAGAGATAACTTGGGGAAAGCGTGTGGTTCGGCCTCGGGACACGTCCTACAGCTGAGGTGCTCCATTTATTTTCTGAGACCTCTCACTTGAGGCGTTCTACGATAGAGGTTCGCGGTACATTTTCTGAGGCACCTCACCTTAGGAGCTCCATGCCTCACCTGAACACTGAATTCATCAAAAATCGAGTTGCATTCCGATGAATAATCTCATGGCGGCCCAGCTATACAACTACGTTATTTTTCGAAAACATTGCTTGAGGAGCCCCGTCATTCAGAAAACATGATATCAGAAATGTGCTACCTCAATCGTACAATGCGTCACTTGAAGAGCTCTTTGCCTCAAGAGGGGTTCTACGATCAAGGTTTACCCTAACGTTTCTGAGGCTCCTGACTTGACCTTAAGGAGCTCCATACCTCACCCAAAAACCGACTGCAGCAAAAATCAGATTGCATCCCGCGATGAATAATCCCATGGCCCAAATATACCGAAAACGTCATTTTTCGAAACGAGATTGGCATTCCGACGATTTTGGGTTAAGAAACCCCGTCATTCAGAAAAGGTTTTAGCGGAAGTGTCCCACCTCTACCGTAGAACGCGTCTCAATACCCCAATACCTCAGTACCTACAGTAGCTCACTGTGAAAAACAAAATGAGAGCGCACCCCGATGAAACATCGCAATGCCTAGACACAAAGCATTCATGTTGCTCAACGGTATTGGCATCCCCACGAACGTGTGTCAGGGAGACCCCTCGACATCTCGAAATAAAGCAAATAAGCCCAGAAGGACCCATCGCGCCACGCCTCTTGGGCTTAGCCTGCTTTGGTTTCGATAAGGCGGTTGTGGAGCGGGTATACACGCACATACGTCCCCTGAAAGCTAACCCTGAGCGCGTGTTAGGGACCTATTGCAACCGGAACATGCACCACCATTGCAAACACGACCCTTTACATACACACAGGTGTATACGCGACTCACGTGCGACATTTCCGCTGAAGACAGACGCCACGAACGAGTCGACCGCGTTGCCCGTGTACAGGTAAACAGCTCCCCCGTCTGCCGCCGAGTTACCCTCGAAAACGCACGAGCTGAACGTCGTCTCCGCTTCGTCCACGGCGAGGATGTACACGGCGCCTCCGAGCATGGCCTCGTTTGCCCTCAACGCCGCACCGCTGACGTGCAGCTTGTGAGGCTTCTGTATGAACATGGCGCCTCCTAGGCGGGCCGCGGTATTGTTCAGAAATGTTACGCTCCTGGTGAACCCGTTGTGCGCGTCCGAGCTCCCGTGGTAGTCGGGCGCAGCTGCCACAACGTCGAAACCGGAATAGCAAAGGATTGGCCAATCTGAGGCATCTCGACCACTGGTGAGTGGGAGGGCTTGCCACCGTAGGGGACGCGCGCTTGCCTTATACGGGCAGTACCTAGTGCTCACACGAGACGCGTGCTACGATAGAGGTACGTAGCACATTTCCGCTAAGATCGTTTCTGAATGACGGGGCTCCTTAACCTTAACCCAAACTCGTCAGAATGGCAATCTTGTTTCGAAAAATGACGTGCTAGTACGGGTGGGGCATGGGATTATTCATCGGGATGCAATTTGATTATGGGGCAAGTCGATTTTGGGGTGAGGTTTGGAGCTCCTTAAGGTCAAGTGAGGAGCCTCACGAAATTTAGGGTGAACCCCTGTCGTAAAACGCCTCTCGATAGGGGTATCGATGTATCACCTCTGTGCCTCGTCTACGGACACGCTTCGCGAGAATGGAACGTGTAACCTCATGACCTAGAGGTAAGAAACGGGAAATACTACGGTATACAGACCTAGACCATGAGATTTCCCGTCGAGCTAAGGGTCCGGGTTTTTATATCGCATCGTGTTTGTGACGTGTGCTATGGCCGCGGTAGTACTTGTTTCGCTCTGAGGCTTTCCAAGCTTGAGGAACTCTACATCTCTCCCGAACAAAAAACATTTTTGGACAACAGAAACGACGCCTGTGCTTCTCGTAGGGCGTTTTTTTTAATACATTGAGAACTAAAAAAAACCAAGACTAACGGATGTTAGGGTAGCTCCCTAGTGGAGGAACCCCGCCGGTGGTCATAAACGAAAAAAGCGGGTATACAAAATATGCCATCTCTATCTATGGGACCAGGGTTGGCATCCAGACGATCTACCCATATCTACTCGTCCGCGATGTGCAATTATTATCTTCCTACGTACATCTCCGTCCCTACCTCCAATACGGGTGAGGTCGTCGGCACGAATCATGCTTCCCGCGATGGTGACGTTCGATGCATACGCTTTAATGGCACCTGACGTTAGCCGTGGTAGTGGGGGTGGGTCATGGAAAGGAGGGCCCGACGCATTTCCGGTCAACAGTAAATTGAACGCCCGGAGTTTTCAGCTCCTTGGCGTCAACTACGTTGCAGGTTTGTCGCTAGCGAGAGATGCCTGTCGCTAGCGAGAGATGCCTGACGTAAGCATGTGAAGGTATATATATGTACTTATATATTTTGACCGGTTATTGGCGGGGGGGAAGGTAGTTGCAAGACATGACCTAAAGGCGGTGATTTTGTCTGGAGCATCATACGTTAACGGGAGCAGAAACGACGTGCTTGCCCTTCTGTTGTGTGCCAAGGGATACCGCACTAAGCGTGTCGTTTCTTGGCTCTGCACGCCAGAGAGGATAGACCCTTACAAGGATAAATCGTCATCACATACACGCACAAACGGGTTACGGTAGTGCAACGCTGCCGGGCAACGGTCGATTGACGTATCGATGTAATGTGTTAACACTGTTGAACTGGTACTCTTGGCGAGAGTAGGAGACGTTCGCATTCACCTCGAGAAGCGATTGCGTGCATTACACGCCCGCCCTCGCCCAACCGTAAGCGTATGTAACAAATACACTCCCAGAGTGCCGCGCACACAGGCTAACTTCTTGTTTCCACACGCCGCGAAAGACAACAAACTCACCGCCCTACCAGAACGATACTGTTGTCAAACGTGGGTGGTTGTAGAGGCGGTTCCTTCGTACGCCTAGTGGCAGCACACAGAGAAGCTCTAGCTTGCTGCAGTAGTAGCTTCCCAACGTTTCCAGTCGACGCAGCCATATACAAGACGTGTGCCCCTTCCGCTGGAACATTCAACCGGCGCATGTGACGTACCCCACGCAGGCGTTTATGTGTCTACGTACGGTTAATGATGCTTCTGACGCGAGTGTTATTCTATATGCACCTCACCAAAATAAAAACAGCTTAGGGGAGAAAAATTATGAGAGCAACCCGGCAAAGAATCCCACGACGTAACGTACTGTAGTACACAACGAAACCTACAGCGAAACACGAGCGAAAAACGGAGTCCAAGCGACGCCCTGGGTACTCCCCCTTGATAGAAGGACGCCCTCCGTTCGCCGGGAACATTTGCGACCAGAGCGTCGTCCACCCCCCCCCCCCCCCGTTGTTTGCACGCAACCCTAGCACTCGCGGCAACCGAGACGCGTGCTACATGTAACTGCGCCTTCTTGGTGAGCTTGACATGAAAACAAAAATGAAGATATTAACATACAATCATAACCCCGATGAGAACATCCCGTCGTCTAGGATGGTATATGCCGACATTATAGAACTTGATACAGTAAGACCCCACATAGATCTGTATTCCGCACGCACTCATCTACCGTTCGAGGTTGCACCGTTCCGCTCAAACATCGTCGGACCCGCGAAGTTCCGCGAGCGAGCAGCTCTCGGTTGGCATGATACGCTCACTACGGTGGTCTACCTAGAACTCGGCTTTTCGTTTTTTTCGAGGGCTACGGCATACTGCTTGGGCATTTTCGTCAGCTTTGCCTGAAAACCTGTTCTTCCGAGAAGGTATGTTTCTGGTGAGAGAACGACTCCTCCTCGTGTGACCATCTCAGAGATTAAGGCACCATCCCTCTAAATGGGCATTAAGCACCTCTTCAGTCAAGGAAGCCCCCCCCCCCCCCCCCCCCCCCCGTCAGTCCGAAACATATTCGGTGAAAAACTGTGTTGTGTACATGGCCCCTGTCGTGGTACCGCCTCTTTACACCTCCGCCTCACCTCCTGCAGGGGCCGAGTTGCGGATGAAAACGGCGTTACCATTCATGCAGACATCCGACGCCTCAAAGCCCCAAGCGCCTTCAGAGGGAAAAAACAAAATGATACACGGCCGTGAAAGTACAGTCGTGGCGGTGTTGACACATCCCACAGGCGGCAGGAGTTGCACTTTCCAGATCGAAATTTGCGGACCGGTTCAGCCCGTCAAGTGACGACCTCTATACGTTCTAGAGGTGGCACGTTTTGGCAAAAAACAAAATCTGATTGGCGGAGACCCTTCATCCAAAAGCGTCGGAAAATTAAATTGTGTTTCGCACCTTTTTTTGGTTCTTGTGTAACCTAGGACAAGACAGAATTCGTCCAGGGTTGAATCTAATTTTTGAAAAAATCCAGTTTTTTTGGGGTGATGGTACACTGCAGTAAGGGCTCCTCAAGAACGGGGAGCTTAGTAGAAAGTATGGTGCGTCTCTAGCGTACACGGCACGCGCACGCTCGCCCGACGAATTATCCCGACACGTATACCAAGGTGTAGACTACAGCGTGTCACGAATACTACCGTGTAGCACTAGTGTTAACACTAGTGGTGATCCCACCATATTGGGATACAGGAGCCCACCGTCCAGTCGGAAAATAACGTCTTGGCCGGACGATCCTGCCTACCCCTGTCGTAGCACGCCTCCCAGGAACTCCCTACCCACTCAGGCATGATTATTTGTTCGGTGTGATGCTTTTCGTCCGATATCTCGGACACATGGGGTCCCGCTTATCATCAGGCTGCCCGTTCTTGTGTTATGAAAAGCCTGGATTTGGATGAGGCGGGGAGGCATCCCTCCTCCAACGAGGAGCCCCAGGAGCTTCGTACTCTTGTCGGGGTCTCTGGCGGCATGGTGTGGAGGCGTGCTGCTATAAGGGTGGCATTGCCTTGACAAAACATATTTATGACCGACCGGTGGTGCTCAACCCGATACCGACACACTCTTGTTATTCGCGGCTAGCGGTAGTACCCTCGGGTAACGCCAATTGACTAGGGTCTGACCTCGATAGTCGGGCTTTTCACTTTCACCTATTCTGGCAAACCAGGTTTTGGGGTGCCTTACCCATGGCATGTCAATGGTTTCTACTATAATGACTTAGTATTCATTTTTAAGTTACTTACAGATAGTGTCAACTTCCTCAAGCGCGGAGCCTCGAAAACAAGGGCCACTGTTTCCGTACGATTTTGTCCGTAGAATACGGTAAGCAACGCATGATTGGTCGTCTCCTGGTGGATCACCTCCAGTGTTCCCTGCCGTGTTGTCGACGAACGATGTGCTGCCGCTCAGGTAGACCTTCGACAAGGAGCAACGTACGGCGCCTGCGCGGAACGTGGAGACCGGGCGCGGCGAGAGAGGATTTGAGAAAAGCGGGGAAGCTGTGTCTCTGAACTAGCGGGTGCGGTTTGAGACGCGAAGATGCTGGGTAGGGTGGGGGGGTAGCGCTATCGAACGCGTGATACGGTAGGGACAGGCGCATGCCACGATAGGGTGTGGCACGGTTTGATTGAAGTAACTCCGAATGACCGGGCCGGGCTCCTAAGTGCATCAACCCACTCAATGTTGATGGAACCCCTTTCATTGTTTGACAACATAATTTACCCGTTGTACATCTAGGTCTTGGGATCATATATCGTGAATTAGTTTCCGTCGGGTTCTGGGTGACCTTACAGTTAGTACTATTACGGGGGGCCATAGTAAATAGGACCAAATATTGTTAGTAAAAATAGGTAAATATATTGGATTTTGTGTGTATCGTAGGTCCTATGTACTCTGGTCTTCGAGTGAGCTACCGCTGTCGTATTACGCGTCTCTGTCGACGATTCTGAGACGCGTGGTTCTCTTCCGCTCGACCAGCAACCGACCTCAGAGAAACCAATGTGGAATCTCAGCCCTGCGCCACGCAACGTTCATGTCCCACGCGCACATACCGAATAGCGTACGAGTTCACCGCGCTCGGCGTCGGCTTCCTAAATGTTTGAATCGTGACTCCTCTCCGAGGAGAGCCCTGTCAGAGAAAAGTGGCTGGGCTCAAAGGAGGTTCGTTGCTCTACTTACCTAGGTTCGAAGAGCCTTATATGCTACTAGTATTAGTTCATATATATTACCGGGGACCGTAGTAAATAGGACCTACGGTGCAGACAAAAATTATTATATTTATCTATTTTTACTAACAATAATTGGTCCTATAAACTATGGTCCCCCGTAATAGTATAAACTGACTTTTCGAGAAGGCACCAGAGTGCGACCGCATCGGGATGCAGCGAACAACATGTTAATACGCGAGCGGTGTTTCCGACGATATTGGGCAGTCCCCGTGACAAGGACCCACGGCACTCAGAAATGCGCTTGGGCCAACACATGCTGCTCCACACTCCTGTAGCAGCAAGGTGCAACACCACCCCGTACATCGCCTCCTTCGTCCAGTCGACCGCTGTATCTGGTCGACCACCATCCTCGAAAAACCCTCGACACGTTTGTTGCACCCCGAGCCCATCCACTTACGACCCCCGGGCTTTGCTCCCGATTGTCTCCATCTCTCCATGATGTTCTGTTGTGCCTCTCATACTACCGTGCCTATCGCCCTTGCAAAATCGCATTGGCTGGTTCTCACCGCCGACGTCTCGGCCAGAGCCAGGGGGGGGGGGGCACACTGCACATATTTATTGCACATGTGGCTGGGACCCCTACCCCCCTGGACAGAGCCTATTGGAGACATTGAACGTAGACACATCCCTGCAAGATGTTGACAGTCTCTCAATTCGGCACACATACACTACAGAAGTGTGTTATGTCGTGCCTTGTCTCCACATGGTTGTTTTGACGCCCGCATTATGCAAGGGGTAGGGGAGGGGGGGGGGGGTAGCGACCTCCTGTGATGTGAGGTTTGCATACATTTCTTTAGACAGACCACCCGGCGTCCGCATCGTCTCCTTGTGGCCGACGCAACCAGGTTGGAAGCCCGTCGCAGGGCGTGTGTTGTCTTGCAGGTTAGCCACATGCTATGACAAAGGTTGCATATTCATCCCACCGCGGCGGCTGCTCCACTCTGTGAGAGCTCATAACCAACATATCTTGATCCAACATGCTCAACGCTTCATAACTAGCCCCCTACCGTGAATTCCTACTGTAGGCTGTGGGATCGCGTACCGCACCGGATCACAGCGTGCCGTACCGTACCGTACCGTGCCTTACCGTACCATACCGGGCTTTGCAGCTCACGGGCTTCTGAAAGAAGGTACACACCGTACCATACCGGGCTTTGCAGCTCACGGGTTTCTGAAAGAAGGTACACAGACCCTTCAGGTGAGGAGCCTCGAGGAGCGTATGGTGCTGTACATCGTTACCGTCGCGAGAAAAATAGGTGATTGTATTCACGTTGGCGGGGTCCGTGCACTGAAGAGTGTCAATGAGGCTCCTCACCTGACCGGACCTGTACACTGCTCAAACCCAAAAAGCTAGCATTTTGGTGCTAAGATTGTCGTATGTACGACGATACCACGGCGCACGTGTAGGCGTCTTCCAAATATTGCTGAAGCACCACGAACAGGGTTTCGACAAAGATGGCGGTAAAACTTCCTATATCGACTGAGGACTGCTGTCTCTGTGTGAAAAGTGAGTCACAACGTCCTACGTAGGTGTGTGCAAGCTTAATTGTATCAATGGTTTCCCCTCCTGCGGTAGGTCTGCCACGCCAGGATTGTTGGGGCCTTGGTCTGCGATCACCTATTTATTACGTTGTGGCGATGAGTAAAATGGGAAAACACAACACTCTAACGACGAAAACAACTTTCGACACCGACAGCTACAGCAGCTACAACAACAGCCACAACAACAACGACAAAAAAAGCAATCATGGCATCCATCGTAGCGCGAAATACATATATGATGATGCTGTCCTCGCTTGTTTCTCCTACCTCCCTCTGAAACGGCGGAATTGTTGACAAACGATGCACTGCCGCTCATGTAGACCTTCGATTCGTAACAACTTACGGCACCTGCGCGGAAGGTTGACGCCCGGACGGAAGCGACGGAACGGGTGGGAAAAGCTGGCGGAGAACGCTGTGTCCGCGCACCTAGACCATGAGGGCATTTTTTATATCGGATTCTAACCTGTACACGGTACCTACACGATTGACCTTCCATGGAGTTATACACCGGCGGATAGAGCCGTCGCAAGGTAGGGTTTGCACGCTAGAGTACAAGCGGTTCGGTGTAGTGCCGCTCTTGGACTGCGGAGCTGTGGATGATCTTGAAACCTGACGTTTGTGGTGCGAGGCTAGTTGTTATTACACCCGCGACAGTACGTTTCGGACAGAAAAAAAACAAAATCTCGCTGACCGGCCTCCTCAACCCAAACTCGTTAGAATGCCAGTAGCTCTGTACACTATCGGTCGTCCTATTCCTAAAGGGGTGGAACCTTTAGCGTTCGACTGGAAAAACGTTGTGGGAGTCTTGATATTTGTTTATGATTACAATAGAGCTCCTCGGGTGAAGAACCCCATGAAAATTAAGGTGATAACCCTGTGTGGCAAGCATGCGTCGCCCAATGGGATTTTGTTGTCATCGGATTCCGCTTTCCGAGGCGTTCTACGATGGAGGTGCACCGTGCATTTTCTGAGGCTCCTCACTTGACCTTAAGGAGCTCCACACCTCACCCGAAAACTGAGTTCCGCAAAGATCAGAGTTGCGTCCCGATGAGCAACCCCATGGTCCGAGTATATATAAAAACATCTTTTTTCGAAATAAGATTGGCATAATTCCGACGATTTCGGGTTAAGGAACCCCGTCCTTCAGGAAGCAAAATAGCGGAAATATGCTGACACCTCGATCGTAGAACCCGTCTTCTAAAGATCCGTTGAAGTCGTCATTATTGGGTGACCTACAGATAATAGTGGCAGAGCGATTACCGAATTGGCGACCCCTCCAGACAGGTAAGGTGCCACTCCGTCCATGGTGCGCGCATCGATCATGCTTTCGACCTCGGGGTCGATATCACCAATCTACGTTCGCGTTGCTCACCTCCGTTCGAACCGGCCGAGTTGTTGACAAACGATGCGCTGCCGGAGGAGTAGATTTCCGAATAGTATTCATCCACGGCGCCTGCGGTAGCTCGGCACACGGTACGGCGGAGACCGTTCGAGGTGGGCCGGTTATTGGTGTAAGCAGGCAATGCTGCCCGTACGGTACCAGGTACCACGGTGTAGGGAAAGCAATAGGGGAAGCATGTTTAGACTTGTTCACTTGTTTACGCATATTTCACAACCCGGACAGGTAATCGATCCCTGCGTCATGGTCTACGGTGCATAGTATTGGGGGAAGATTGAATGCAGACGTGCATGCTCCTTGCCCGTGTTGCCGGGTAGGCGCTGAACAAACCCTGCGTGACCTACTCCAAGCACACGATGCCTGGATCGGATCTGCACTACTATGGGTATTGAAAGGTCCTGAACGACTTTTCACAACGGACGCACGCTACATGCAGGAGCGGTGCACCATATTCCTACTGCTATACGATGAGTCACTCGAAAACTGACTTCCCCAAAAATTCAAGTTGCAATGGTTGATGACTGCGTAGTCTCATGCCCCAGGTATACAAGAGAATAAAAAACGTCTTTCGAAACGAGATTGGTATTCCAGGGAGGATTTTGGGTTAAGGAGCCCCGTCGTCATTCAGAAACCAATTTACCGGAAGTGTGCTATTACGGAGATCCATAGTTAATAGGACCTATGGCACACATAAAAACCTATATACTTACCTATTTTTACCAACAAGACTTGGTCCTTTTTACTATGGCCCCCCGTAATACCTGTGTATTATATATCGTAGCACGCGTCAACGTCTACAGACAGGTGAGGAACTAGATGCTCGGTCTGTAGATGGATAGATCGTCGTCGTGAAGCGTTTGCTTTCACAACATACACCTTTGAAGCCTCCAGCGCGGAATACGCTGTGCGCGTTACTCAAACAAAACCGTGATGAGTTCAATCGTCTCGTGTATGTATAGTATATCGTTTTGCGAGAAGACACCCCAGGATGCGATGAAGCCCTGCATTGACGCGTGGTGCTGTGGCGGTAGCACCGTTTTGTTTGCGAGTCTCCTCACTGTAGAAACTCCATGTTCACCCAGAACTGACTTTTCAGGAACCCACTTTTTTACTCCGGCGAACAATCCCACCCATGGCCTAAGTGAAACCGAACGATACAGGGGTCGTCCCGCAACGCTAGCGTGATACTCCAGGATTGTCCTTCAGTCGGAGAGTCCTGGTCGGTCAGAGAAAAAATGGCCGATAAGCGTTACCCATACTGTAGAAGGCCTCCGTTCCATGTGCTCTGCGTCCGGGTCCTTCAATTGTGTCCCTTACACGTCTTAACATGGTGCTTCCTCATCTCCAACGTGTAGCATCCCCGCGTCGGGTACAACCGTGTAGGTTTTGTGACCACACAGAGGCTGGCATTTGTCTCGACGACAAATGATCAGCACCGAAGCACCGGGTGCGCGGGATGACGACTGGTGGAAAAAAACGGTGTGACGTAAAGAACACGCAGCACACCCTCACCTCCAAATGAGCCGGCCACGTTGCTGATAAAGCTGTTGCTGCCACTCAGGTAGACCTGGGAATACCAGTAACAAACGGCACCTGCGGTGCGTCGTAACGGCGGTACGAGGAACGGCGGAGCTCGTTACTACGAGAGCGCCAGCGCAGTCGTTGGCGCGAGACGCGGTAGAAACAAATCTTGCATATGCTGAGACGAAGCTTGGTGCGACCGGGACAGGTAGCACATTCTTAAAAAACGTAAATATGTCTGACCTGGCTCCTTAACCGAAGCTCCTGTACGAAAGGACCTCACGCGTTTAATCGATGCCGGGCAATCAATATCTGGAGTCATCGGACTTTATCCTTCAATCTTTTGCTTGATTTTATAACGTAATTTGAGTGAGGGTATAAGTGTTCTCCGGTGGGAAGCTTCGTAAACGCTGGGCGCTACCAAACCCGCATCACTTCAACATGTGAGACTTCAACATGTAAGCGCCTCTTCGTCGACGATTCGCCCGCGAACAGGTTCCACTCGTAGCCGTCGCGAATTTCCTGCTACCCTCTTGATATTTTCGCGTTCCAAACTCTCGAATTTTCGGTGACCATACATTAACCCTCCCCCGCCCCCCAACGTCCTTGTACTACCTTATGAATTTTCTTATTCGTGGCGTCCACCTTTGGTCTCCTCATTGCGTTGCATGTGTTTTCTTTCCTTTTGAACATAATACTGACTCCAACATCCACCCAGTATCCTACGCAATCCATGCATTTCAGCAACGAAACGCACGTAAAATGCCCACAAGCCAATGCACACGCAAGAACACTTGCACCGAAATCCAAGCACCCGTTTGCGTCTACCCAGCGTCTAAGCCCCCCCCCCCCCCTCCCCCTCCAGGTAAACGCTTTCGATTGTGGTTCGGCAGAACCGACTTGTCCTAGATCTTGCTAGACGCGCTTTACGATAAAGGTAGCACATTTCCATTAAATTGTCGGAATGCCAATCTTGTTGCCAAAAATGAAGTTTTTTCCATACTCGGGATTCAATTTGGTTTTGCTGAAGTCAGGTTTCGTGTGAGGTATGGAGCTCCTTAAGGTCAAGTGAGGAGCTTTTGAAAAATTTAGGGGGAACCTCTATCGAAGAACGACTCGCTGTATGTACATGTATATCCTGTAGTCCGGGCAATGGCACGGTAGAGGTGACACTATATTTTGCCTTTGTGTTCCTCGCAAGAGAATGTCAATACCTACGCCAACAATAAAGTCTTTTACCTCCGTCTCGACCGGCCGAGTTTCGCGAAAAATCGGCGCTCCCGATCATGTCGACCACCGAACCATCCATGAGCATGGCGCCTGCGGTTAGTCCGCACGAGGGACGGCAGGACGTGTAAGTCACCGGGACGTGTAAGTCATGAGGGGGGGTGAGTGTGCTCTTTATATAATGCATGGCCGTAGTCGTATGACCATAGACCCTCGCATCCATGTACACACTACGTGACACGATCATCCCCCTTGTGCGGAGTAAAGGTTCTCCCCGCACAATAAAGATCTAACTTGACCGCCAGCCGTGGTAACCACCAAAGAAAAAAACAAAAAAAAATCGGTACCCTGGCTGCCTAGCTCACGCACGCAGTGAGAGGCGTGCTTTACAGCGTCGTCGCCAACCGACGCCAACCCAACCTACTGTATGTATACCAGGTATAAAATATAGGGGGGGGCGCTACGGCAATGCTTGTGTCGGTGACACGGCGTGATACACGACGCACAGAGAACGTGGTAAAATTTCACATGGCGCTTCTGGTCTTATGCTGAAGGGTGGGTGTTAGTATTAGTTGTTTTTTCTTCGGCTTCTATTTGCATATTGGGGTTGATTTGATGTTGAGCGTGAAACACGTACGTTAGTTTGTTGTCCTCCCAGTCGTACTGTATTTGCTCGAACGGGGAAAGCCCAACACCTCCCAATTATGCTCGCTCAATCCTCATTGAAATGCAGAGAGCACCCTCGTGCGCGTCGCCGAAATTAGGTAGCGATATAGGCGGGAACTCACCCCCCCCCCCCCCCGCTACTGTGGCCTTTGCCAACGTGACGGGTTACTCGTCCCATGACACTGTTCACACCAAACCTGCTGTCGAGCCTTTCGATCTCTCTCTCCGATGCTGCCCCGTTTTGGCGACGGTGTCAAGCCCTTATCGAACAGGGTGCACCCCACAACACACACCCGTACATACCCTCTCGTTGAGCACAAAGGGAAGCGAGCTAAATTGCATCCCTCTTTTTTTTTTTTTAAGTCTGTTTGAAGAAACGAATGTCTGCAGTCAGACACACTACTGGTGAAATTGTACGTAATTCTGACGAGTTCTATTTGTTGGGGTCATCACTTGACAAGATCCAAGAATCTCACCCAGAAGCTGCCAAAACGTAGATGTCGAGGTGAACAACCCCATGTCTAATATAGGCACGCACTTGGAAATGTGGCAGAACGTTAATGTTGTTCCAATGGAGGTATTGGGTGGGCTCTCCATCAGCCACGAACGATTATGGTCGAAGCTCGTAACCTCTATCGTAGCCCGCGGGTCTAATCAAGCGTGGATAAGCGCAGGTGGTATTGTAGTGCAAGGCAGAGGGGAGGGAGGAGGAGAACTGCCATGTGACCCCATATCTGAGTTTTGACAACTAGGAAGGAGAACAAAAAGAAGGGCAGAAAGAATAGATGTCATGACACAATATACTAAAACAAAAACTTATGTAGTATGTATACCGCGATTGTAAGCGAATACCTTGGTAATCTCACCTGCAAACAATTCGGCCGAATTATTTGCAAACTCAGCGCTACCGGCCATGTTGACCTCCGAAAACTCAGCGTACACGGCACCTGGGGCCAATCAGCACAAAGGGAGCAACGTCCCGGCCGGGTTGTGGTGTCTCAGTTCCTGATCTCCTCGCTCTCCAAACCCAATATCTCAAGCCAAGCATGACCGAACATGACATTTGATGTCCGCGAGTGACCCAACCAAGGCTTACATGCGCTAGCCCTGAAACAGTTACACCTGGTGCTTCCTTACAATAAGCACCATACGAACCGGTAGTGTTGCTCCATGCCTACTGCGGGGTGAGTCCGAGGCGGAGGAGGAATGGGCAAGGAGTATTGGGTGAGTAACCCTGGGAGTTTCTGGTAAGAGGCATTATTATGTCGGGGCTGGAGGCACGGCACCGGGGCTACCCCCGATGTTCATGGCCGCTCTAAGGCCACGCACAGACGGGTGGGTGGCTCTTTTCCCTGCGTAGCGTAACAAACATTATCATGGCATTACCTACCACGAAACCCAGCAGCACGAAAGGTTCATGCCGGGGAAATCAACTGTTACGGGGGGCCATAGTAAATAGGACCAAATATTGTTAGTAAAAATGTGAAAATGTATGGGTGTTTGTGTGCACCGTAGGTCCTATTAACTATGGTTCCCCGTATCGTATCGTGCGAACAACCCGGAGCTATACACACACGTAACTCGTGCCTGCGGTGCCGTGACGGGCAAGGATGCCGGACAGCGCCGTGTTGGCTTCTACGTAAGCATAGTAGGTTCTTTGGACGTGTTATATCGGCAAGAGTGCGCATTTTTGGGTTGAGTGTGCCTTTCGGGTTCGTGGCGCACGGGATTGGAAACGACTGTAGTCACGAGATCGCCGTCACCGAGCATGTACATTTGTGCTTGACCCCGCCTGTGATTTTCGAGCTGATGGGCATTCGTGGCCACTATAATCATCTCGGTTCGCTTCGTGTCAAGCGAAACTACACATGCCAAGTGACGTTGGCCGTTCGAGAGAGTGGTAGCGTTACGATGGTCGCATGGATATTAGGTCCCTCACACGAGTTCTCCTGGCTGAAAAATATCAAATGGGTCTACGTCTTATCCAAGCTGGGCATATATATTGTATTGCAGCCCCCCCCCCCCGCCCCCCCCCCCCCCCAGGAAGGGGAGATGTTTAGCAATATTTTTTTTTGTACTATCTAGAAATATTGAAATGAGCGCCCAACTAATTGTTGAAGGTGTCTCTGTATAGTGGGAGTAGAGAGAGTGCTCCGCCTCGAAAGGGATGCGTGGTCAATGGCCAAATGACTGAGGCAAGCAACACCTGAGCTCCCCCCGCCCCGCGCTCCACTGTCAGCCATACAACTCGGGCTGTTTAGACTGTTTCAAACAACCGCTTCCGATCTAGAGACCTTGAGAATGACGCCGCGCACCACAAAACTCGCCAAACGCTGACGCTCGGTAGAAAGATCAGCCCCTTTCCGACAGGCCACGCCGTACTCCATCCACCGTACTTAGTGTGATCCCTCGCTCTTTTGACGTCTACGGAGAAGGTCGGCAACTCGAGCACTTTCTATGGACTGTTTTGGCCGCCACGAATCATACGTAGACAACGGAACGCACGCCATCTGATCGACCGATCGTCTGAAAGCATCCTCTTCGTCGTGGTGACAGTGGAAACACCGTGCACACATGGCGTACGTAGAGCAAGCAGCGCCTTTTGTGCGGGATTTGCTGACCGTCCCAAGCATTCGCTCCGATAGCCTCCCTTTTTTAATGCTCCACGGCTCAATCTCGAACAGAGAGGGGGATCGGACGGTTTTCTACCGGTATTAGGCGTTTGGCAATTCATTCCGTCGTAGAGGTTGTCCATTTTGGCGCAACAAAGTGCCTGATCGGTGAAGGACAAGTGCTAGGACAGACGTGGCATATTTTCTGAATAGTTCGATTTTTACTGACCTCTGTAGCCCTAAGACCCTCAACTGCGGAACTAGCCAACCATTATATATGTAGCGTTTTTTCGTCTTTGCAACCATTGTTTCGGTTTCGTAGTGTACCTATATATTAAGGTGGCATTGATCCTCGGCTAGGACATCATATTTTGGGTTTTCTCACGGTCAGCATATTTCACGGAACAGAGTGAGCTCCTCGTCAAGTGAGGAACCTCGCAAACAAATCGAGGTGCGCGCCTCACCGCAGCATGCATCCGAGCGTCGTCAGCAAAGCTAGAAGTGCACCATTTGGTTTTTGAAGGCTCCACAATTGATCAGAGCATAGGATCTCTATACCTCACCCATAAACTGTTTTTTGATAATATTGAAAAAAAACAATCCCGATAAACAAAGCTATTGTCTATGTAGTAAGTATAAGTAAAACAAAACATACTGGTTGCACACAAAAAAATAGGCATTCCGCCGATTTTGGGTTAAGGAGCGCCCCGTCATTCAGAAACAAAAAAAAAGTGCCGCCCCTATTGTAACACACGCGTCATTCTGCGTTCCTCAACTACAGTAAGCAACTATTTGGGGGGCTAAAACTTGTTTTTTCTACATAGATTGATCGGGTTAATCGCGCGAACACTGCATCCGGAGTCATGTTTCAGCGTGCCGTATTAAACTCGTCACGTTTAGGAGTTCAAACACTTCACTGTAACAAGCCGTGACCGGGGCATTGCTCGGAGCTGAACCTCTTGCTTACCTCCTCCATACCCGGCAGTGTTGTTCGCAAACAAAGTGCTTCCATCGACGTGTACCGTGGATGAGGCCGCCCACAGGGCACCTGCGGGTTTGTGGGTGGAACGCAGGGCGGTACGGAGTAAGGTGAGCATTCGAATCGTGATACAGGCACCAACCGGCTTCGTTCCTTCTTCCTTGCGCACATGATGCTCTTTGTGCTAAAGCCTACAGGATGATACATAATTTTTTCAAGTACAGTGCCGGCGCCCCCTGTTACAGAGGCTCTTAGCGAAAGCGCTCGAGATACGGTTATCATGACTCGACGTTGTGCAAAAAACAGAAAATATTGGGGAAAAGCAACACTTCTGTGTCAGGCAATCGTTTGGACGGGGCACATACGGCACGCATCGCGAACACCGTTCACTCGTGTTTCGTCGTACAAAGGTGTTCCGGAGGCGTATCTCCTGGAATCTGTGTTTGTCGAAGGGAGGAAGAAGCCGGAGGAATGCAACCAAAGACCTGCGGATGGAACGTTGATGAGGAATAGGATATACTATACCTGCAGCTAAAATGGAATGATGTGAGGAATGGAAATTGGGAAACGGCCGGCAGAGAAGCGTATGAGGGATACTGTTGATTTACGGAAGGATATTTGGTTTATATAGGAACGGCATCTACACTATATTGTCCGAAGGCACGAATAATACTAATTGTCTAGGTTTGGCATTATCTTATTGAACAGTGAACCACAAAACGAGTAAATAGATAAAAATATAAAATCTAGACGACAACGTCAAACCTTCATTCTCTAGAGTGCGGACGAATACGCTGTATCCCCATTCATCGGTCATGTCATTGACGCCGAGCTGGCTATGATTTGGTTGAGTATATCTTCTGCAGATTAACGAAAGCATTCAGCCCAGGCTTAACATACCGGGGTTCACGCTTACAACCTTACTTTCAAGCCACTCGGAGACACTCGCGCGGAGTATCAAACCAAATTGTAAGAATTCTGGAATTATGACAGGTCTAGGCTTCACGACACATTCCGCCATGGAAGTTCTTGTCGCGCTGCGCCGACAAAATCACCTGTAGGCCCAGTTTGGAGTTGGGCAAAGAGTCATTCGAGCGAGTAGTGTATCGCCGTTGGAGCTGCCTGCCAACGCGGGACGTAGTAGGATGCAACTGATTCTTCATGCCACCCGCGAACATATCGCTGCGCTTCGCGAATGGTTCAAGCAACGTCCGCCTCGTCAGTGAAAACCCGACGTGTCCCGTCCCGGCATTTCAGGGATGCGAGGGTCTATGGCAATTCGACTATGGCCATTCATAAACATGTGTACACTGCCCACCTCCCATCGCGACCTTGATCATTCGTCGAGCGTAGCTGATTATTGATAGGTACATGTCTTCGAGGAAGAGATGTGAACATTTCGCTAATTTCGTGCCAGATCCCGTTCAACATCTCGCTGTAAGAGGACGTTCCATCAACGCTCTCACCAAGCCATTCCCGTGCCAACTGCGTGCCATCCAGGCAAAACCCAAAGCGCTGCGACTTCGCGGTGACGCCTATTTTCTACCCAGTGTAAACAAGCCCGGCAGCGACAGTGCAAGCCACAGCAGTTCCTCATACTCGCGCAAATGTCTGGTGCATTTTTTTATTGGCTAGTTGGTGCGCCTTGTGTAGCTACAAATTGTCCTACGGGAATATGCGGTGGGTTTCAAGTTTTCCCGAATGGGCTGCATAAAAATATACTCGGCTTTGATTTTCCGGGGTCACGGGGACTAGGGATGAGAGGACCCTTGACCTCACAACTTATAATAATAAACAACAGCAGCGTCGTCTCGTCTTTTGCTCCCGCGCAAGGTCGAGCGGTGCCCCACGCGGTGAACGAGTTGTCCCCTCTTAGACGGCACCCTCTCCAATGTATATTCGACCCCGCTGCGTCGGTATAGCTACAGCAATCTGCTGTGATGCAGAACCGCAACAACGCAAACGACCCAATTCGACATCGACTCCTTAATGCATGCTAGCACAGGAGTGCCCACATTCGATTGGGGTTCCGAGAGTCACTGAAGGAAGGCCATGCCCCCCATCCATCAGTCGACGCTGAGAGTGACAAGGGTGCAACATGATCAACGTCAGTGTCAGTGTCGTGGCCTGGGTATATATCGGAAACAAATGTAAGCATCAAACATGATGTCCCATCGATATCTACCCAGGCCATGGGGCAGGCGTGATTCGGACAATGAGTTATGCCTCCATTCGTGACGCTACGCGTTCATCGCTTGTCGGCGACAGCGACGAATAGTTCAGTCTGCGACGTGTTCGATGAGATTATTTTCCGCGAGGAAGCTCGAAACACGATGATGACGTTCAAAGTGGTGACAAAATGGATAACGCCCTAGGGCCGCGCCCATCACAAGTACTTTTGTCTACACGTTTTCGACGCACGTTTGACGTTTGTATTCTCGACTTCCGACCATGCAAAACAAGAAGATGGAATTGATGGAGACTAGAAATTTCTGCAAAAACTAAGAAGGAGCTCACGGTTACAAGTTTATTTCTCCTGTTTTTCTGGCCGTCATTCGGAAAGGAAGGAAGGAACTCAAACCCGAAGCTATTGCAAAAACACGTGTTTGGATATGGACGGCCCTTAAACAGCAGCCGCTCTCACCTCCGGATGACTTGGAAAATGGAATATAGTCCGAGGTGTCGACATCACCTGCGGAACGATCTCGGCGACCACGATGCAGGTTGTCTTTCTTTAGAGAATCAGTAGCAAATTGATGACGCGGGACAGGCTGTCGTTTTCGGGACTCATGCTACAAGGAAGTGAAGGTGTTCCCTACTGAGCTATGGCGGAAAATGACCGGTCGATCACCCGGCCCAGGGTAATCCTCGTGTCTTTCCTCCCCCCCTCTGAACGACGGGATCTTTGGGGCGTCAGTACCCCATGCAGCCGTACGCTGACCTACCGGTTTCGTTTCACTACCTGGAGAACCAGGGATTGTTTTTGTCGGAGACGCACGCGCAAGCGCTTCTATTACAGAAACGTTCTAAGTGAGATTCGAACCCGTGTACTTGACGACGACGAATGTGAAGGAAGGTGTTATCCTGTGCTGAGCTATGCGGTTAAAAGACCGATGGATTACCCAGCCCGGGGTAATTCTTATAACAGTGGCATGTGTTTGGCGTGCGTACGTGTGACTGACGGGGAGCAAGGCCGTGCCACATAATCGTGGTGTCTCATTTCACGAGGCCCTCACACGAGGAGCTCGACACGTCACACGAAACGCGAAGTTCGTAGAAGCTTTGTCCGCGCGACCCGACCTGTGATAGAACAAAGACTACCGTATATACATATTACTAAGTGTTTTGCCTTTCTTCGCAACGCGGAGAGCATTCCTCTTGAAGAATGAAAAAGCTGACAAAGTTCGTCGAGCACCACCAATATCATCCGACTCGTTCTCTTTTCTTTCGAACATACTCAAAAGAAAACGCATTACCCCCCCCCACCCCTAGTATTGCACCTGCCTACTGTTGTACTAAACGTGTCACGCGTAGATACTGACCGGGAGTTTCCCACATGAGGGTCTCGGGCAGTCGGGAATTGTCGAGCCAAACAGGGCTACCCCTGCCACGATACCATATTTTTCCAATATTACGTTATGAAAAATCCAACATGACGCCGCTCGAGATAAGTGACCGGTTTCGGGACGGCAACTTTCGCACTAGAACATTACGGCAGACGAGGCGTGCTATGATGTTGGGATAAAGCACGTTTTCGCTAACAGATAAAAACATCGAGGGGTTACTTGACACAAAAAATCGTCGGGATGCCATTGCTGCTCGGCAACTTAAATGCGTTATGCACCTAGGCGTGGGGATGGTTGATCGGGCTGCGCTTTCGTTTCTCGTTCAAAACAGCTACTGGCCTAGTGCAGGTGTTGAGGTCCAGAGTACCTCAAGTAGGGGAGAGGCCTCAGAGAAACACGGCGCACCTCTACTACAGCGTTACCGCTAGACGGGACTCTTCCGATGCGTCCTACGACAGGCATGTAGTTGTAGCACTCCTTCTCGCCAAACTTGTCAGGACGGAGGGGTCTTGTCAGCCGAAGAACTACCCTGCATCGCGAATGTTCAAGGTCGCTTTCGAGTTACAGATCTTCAGACGGGTTCTACGATAGAGGCGGTAGCATTTTCCCGCCAAAATGTTTTCTGGATGACGGGGCTCCTTAACCCAAGATTGCCGGAATGCCAGTCCATTTTCGAAAATAGACGTTTTAGTATATACTCGGACCATGGGGTTACTCAACGGAACGCAATTTTATTTTTGCGGAAGTCAGTATTCGGGTGAGGTACGGAGCTCCTTAAGGTCAAGTGGGGACCCTCACCAAAAATACGGTGAACCTCCGTCGTAGAACGCCTCACCAGTAGGATATGGGATCGCTCATCGAGCTTGGGGTGATAATGAGGCGTTCTGCAGTAAACGTTCACCTTAATTTTCTGAGGCTCCTTCCTCACTTAAGGAGCTCCATAACTCACCCGAAAGCTGGCTTCAGCCAAAATCAAATTGCATCCCGATGAATAATCCCATGGTACTAGAATCTTAAAACGTCATTTTTCGAAACAAGATTGGCATAATTGCGACGATTTTGGGTTAAGGAACCCCGTCTTTCAAAATGAGCGAAAATGTGCCACATCTACTGTAGAACGCGTCTGCTAATTCTTAAAATATCACAGAGTGCTGTATGCGATAAATATAGTTCTACTCTAGCGCGGATCCTCAGAGGATTGCAGGTGCACCCGCACCGCAGCATGCATGCGTCTCTCACTCAAAAACTATTGTCTGTACGTAGTCGGTTTGGTCGGGATAAGATCTCGTGTGTTGGTAGTATGGGAAGCAACCTCGGGACACCAACCATCTCGCTGAAAAAAAGAAACAACACAAAATCCAACGTTTTTATAAGACAAAAAATTACGGTATTTGATAAACATTTGCCCTAGATGCTCGTATCCGTCATTAACTCTGTATCTGGCCCGTGCGTGCAATCAACTACAACAGTGGTGAAGTGCTTGGGCTTACCTTCGGCGGAGTTTCTCTCGAACGAGGTGCGGTCATCAATGTAGATCTCTGATCTACGGGCATAGATGGCACCTGTCAAACATACATGATATCAACGATTGCGCGATATCAGCACACACGGGGGGACGCATGCGTACGAGACGATCGCATCGTCTGTCATACTTCTCGCAACTTTGCAGGGTTTTCAGAGTCCATAGTCGCAACCGCCCTCAACCGATATGAGGCGGGCGGAGGTGGCCGCGCCTTTTAGGGTGGCGGCTTATTAGTTTCTGGGCTCCACTCACGTGAGGATCTCACTCAACAACTACATCTAACCAGAACAATGACCTCTACAAAAGGGGTTTGCTAGCGCAACCCGACCGACGTTTCTATGCCTTAGTCCGAAAACAAATAAACGTGGAAATACGGGGGAGAGTGACACATCAGGACCCGTCAGATACCCCAGAACCTAATTACGCCAGCATTTTTGTTGAGCGTATTTGTATTCATCATTACTGGTCACGTTCTTCTGTACTATTATAGTAAAATTATGACACTGACCGGTACAATAGCTGCTCACTTGAGAAACCCAACCGACCACAACATATTGCCTCCTAAGGCAAAAGGTGCAGCCCTTAGAGTCCGACATCGCTCGGGGAGGGGGAGACTGCCAATTCTTACCGTATGTATATATACGAGGTACCAAGTCATTTTTAGTTCTTCGAGGATATTTTTTTCACTGCAGACGGTTGTGTCTGGTTACCTGTTTAACTACTTTTTTTTAAAGAGGACTTGGACAAAGTGGCAACGCATTTAAAAGGCCCTGGATACTACATCTGTATCACACGTATGTGTTCGAAACATACACGTGATTTACCGTTTGGCAATGAGCCCCGCGAAATCGCGTAGCAGGCGTGTTTTTTTTAGCGCAGCTCGCTCAACCCTCTCCATACGGGGGACCATAGTAAATAGGACCTACGATAAACAAAAAAAGCTTTGTATTTATTGTTTTTTACCAGCAAAATTTGGTCCTATTTACTATGCAACCCTCTCAGCACCGCAGTTCTGTTTTTGTGGACAAGCTACTTGGAATTTGAGTGGTCTGCCCCCAAGACTGAACCACTTTAAGATTGAGCGGTTTGTCTTCAAAACGGGACGGCAGTCCTAACAGTCGACCAAAGCGACGGGTACGGCGACGGTCACCATGGTTGATTGGGGGGGCGGTTCAACCATGGTGTCGGAGTTGCAATGCAAGGAGTCGTGTCACGGCGGGCGGAATCTGATATTGTTTCCGTTCGTCTGGGCGAGCCCTCATGCTGCTCGTGCACGGTGGATAACGCTATTAAAGAAAACGTTGCCTACCAATTATTACTGAGGGTGCTATCTCGGGAACCATGGTCCCCGAGGGCTTACAGGTTGGAATCATCATCATTATCGAGAACGCTTACCTCCGTGGAGGGCTGAGTTGGCCTCAAACGAGGTGTTGCCGCCGATGTATATTGTCGACGTGGAGGAATATATGGCACCTGGTTGAAATACGGGGCGGGGGTATCGTGGGTGTTTCGTTTTTGAACGTGTTGGACAACACGCGATTGGTTTGACGAAGCCTAAAAATACTATGTGGCGAGCTAACATAAAATGCCACATGGTATTGTATAGTTCGCATGCGGACGTCGAGGTCCACATATGCACATACCGTATAGCGCTATCACACCAGGGTGATAAGATACCACACCCCCCTCAGAGGATTTTGAAAGGTGGGTTTCTCGACGACAGGGAGGGCGTAGAGAGTACGACGAGCGATGCGTGTAGCAACGTTCTCGACGAAATCTTTCCAAACCCACTATTTTCGTTGTGTGTGCCTGCCACCGCCCCCGCCCCCCCCCCCATGTGTTTGGAGGAAACCGGGTCTGAAGTATCGTCCCTGGAGATGTGCTATCTTATCACCCAGTGTGATACGGGTATGTATTTTGTGCGCACGGATACGAGTATCAGAGACTATTTAATTCCTGGAAAATGCGCCATGCGGCGAGCCGACAAGTTCATTGGTTTCTCTCCGCTGTTCGGCATACCGTGTGTTCAACTTGTCTTGATCGGCACATCGACAAGTAGTTATTGCGGGGGACCATAGTAAACTGGACCAAATATTGTTAGTAAAAATACCTAAATATATAGGTTTTTATTAATGCCGTAGGTCCTGTTAACTATGGACCCCTGTGATAGTGCGCAGGGCATCTAGCTTGCCACCGTGGGTATCAAGTAATATTCCCATAGGACGGGCTGTCGGCCAGTACTGCAGCCCGTAGAGTGCAAGCAGTATCCGTCGTGTGCTCGTCTTCCCGAGACTATCAAGCGATGGCCACGCCAACCCCGATCACGTCTCTTCTTTCCGCTTCTTCTCCTTTTTTTTCCTTATTAACATATTTTGCCTCCGAAACGCATTTGCAAACTCTGGGTATTCTTTCTCCATCAAAAGTAAGCTACGCAGACACTTCGGTGCCACTTCTGGTATCTCTTCGCTGAGAGATAGCCTCCGCACATGCAGCGTTCGCTCATGTGTGTATAGCAGATGTCTGCTATCGAAGGGGGCACGTATTTTTCCTGGGTTCCTCCGCGCTTTTCGTGTTTGGTGGTAGGACTGTAGGTCACAAAATTGATCACAAACACACCGTTCTTCCCTCAAATGAGTGCAATAATGCCTGTGCATGCCAGAGGGTGACGGAGGCCTCGCGCTGGCAAGCAGGGGTTCACGAGCCACCAACGTACGGAAACAAAGGCACTGCCCTGTAACGATCCACGCGTGCAACGGAAGGGGCAGCACCTTCTTCGTCTTGATGCCCAATCCCTACACCTACTGTATGTACGTAGGTATGCCTCGAGTACTGCGGAAAAAACTACTGATATCCCGTCGATGTCGTGTCGATACCTACGTAAAACTGGAGTGGATTGTCTCGAAGAGGGCAAGGCAGCCCTAAAAAGGGTTAAGGGCTACGGTCTGTCCCAGTGACAGTTTCGCCAACAATTGCTACCGGCGATGTACAGTGGGCGCCCGAAGGTAAGAAGCACTATGCCAAGAAAACTGGGCTCAGATCGGCACGAATAAAAATAAAATTGGGTTGAGAAACACAGCTCGACAAGGGTACCAACACTAAATAAGTCCTATTCGACAGAGTTATATCAGGATCGGGAAAAAAAGCAGGCAAACCTGGCATGTGTTTTTAAACACCGGGCGCCGACCGTGGTACTCGTCCGTTGCCATGATGATTCACGTCAATCTTGGGATTGTGTGGACTTCCCGGGTTTGTCGTGGGGAACGAACATTAACAAAGAGGTCTAGACATGGACTGGAATCACGTTCCGAGTTACCATACGTTGTAGCTAGCCAGTCCGCGACATTGAACAGCTTAAAACGAAGTTTTTGTCAAGAGCAGTTCGGGCTTGGGCCAGCCTGTGTTATCCAGCGCCGATCTTTCTAGGCGTGCATCATTGTCATCAGACAAATGCTGCGGTAGACAGTAGGGGAAGCACCTAAGTTCTCCTACAGGCTGCTGACATAAGAAAACTATGTTACCTCACAAACACCTGGCGGTGAGAAACAATGACTGAACGACCCAGCGGACAATCGCGAGACCACGGTATGCGACACACCCAGATTTGACATCCGAAAGGGATGCCGGATTAATATCCAGCTGAGGAGCCCCCACCTCAGCCAGAAGTAGGTTTGATCCCAAATGTTAATGTTTGCATTTAGAACAGAAGGCCCAAATTCCAGGCGTGGCTGGACGATCCAGCGACTACCTCACACGTCTGCTCGTACGTGGAGCAATACCCGTGCTTGCTCGTGCCCGGCGTGAAACTGCTGACCTGCACGCGATGCCCTTCGCCGTCATATCACAAATGCTATATCCCAGTCCCCGATGCAGACACCCCTCATTATATTTACCAATACCCCCTGTTTTGTTCAGTACTCTATTTGCGGAGACTGTCACTTCGTCTTCAAACAAACTACCCTATATACCCCTAGCTTTGCACGAGTCAGTAGCCTAGCCATCCTCTCACGGGAAACTGAGCAATCCTCTGTATGGGTGATATCTCTGCCTCCTTTCTCGTTTAGAGCCCTTCTGATGATCTTGATCTATTTGTTGTCGTACCAGGTTATTAGGTGCTAGGGGACGCTGGCACGCTCAAAAATGCGTCATCAAGTACCCGCGCGTAGGCGTTTCGGCAGCGTACATACGACTTGGAACCACAGCGAGGGACTTGCAACCAAGATCCGTATTTCGCGGTTGTAGAATGGTTGACGCAAATATACGAGAATCCGGAGTTTTTTAGCCCATGTTTGCACTGTTTTGGGCACAAAAACGTACTACCCATCAAAGGAACGTAGTTTTGAGCCGGGCAGCATCTTCAACGACGACTGCCCACCTAAAGAGATATAGCATCCACCTGTAGAACAACAATCTTCTCGTGAAGGCCATTTCTTCGTCAGCGATGTAGCCATCGTACTATGCTCCCTTGCGTGAGATGAAACATGTTATGCGTTTTTGCGAGCTTTTGGTGGTACTCGCTCGCAACTTCGGATGTACGAAAACACCTCGTAAGTCGTTTCTCGCTGCCTACGACTGCCATCTGGCGCACCCGACGCCCATCATGAGCATCCTTCAATTTCGCGGGCTGTAGTTTCCGGTGAAAAGCTGTAGCCGTCCTCAAGCGAAGTGCTAACGTTCAATTGGGGGTTCTATGCTTTTGGTCGCTTTTTGTGCACCCCAAATTTCGGCCAGTTCCGACCACTGGAGCACCTCTTGCTAATGGTCGAGGTGTAGGCCTATCTCTGTCGAGAAGCTGCGGGGGATCAACCTCGAAAGAAACCCAAGCAAGCTGCTGTGATTAACCTCTAACAAGTCACCGTCGCTCTCCGGTGGGCACGGACCAGCAGAAGTTCTAAACGCCGCGTGTTAAGAGAGCGATGTTTTTTCTTTTCCGATAAAACATCTGGTAGGGATTAGAGCGACCGGAAACCCGGGAACCAGGGGACGCTTGGGTGCCGGCGTTCCTTTAAACTCGTACCGAGTGTCATGGTTACGTGCGCAACAAATATAGGTCAGAATTATATCTGCCGTATACGGCAACATGATCGACTTGGCTCATCTTAGCTTCTACTTTTCTTTGAGCCGCCAGCTACACTACAGCAGTGTCTTTGAGCGCGATGTTGCTTCCACCTCTGGGAAAAATGGGCCCGTGCGTAACTGCTACTGAGACTCCACGAATGCCAGGGGAGGACAAACGCCCGACCCCCAAGACATGGGGCTTTCGCCCCAGCGGGAAGAAAGGAGCAGTGCCATGGTAACGGTGGCATTCTACCTTCTGACGTCCTCACGTGCGGTGCCCAATCAACGCATTACCCTTTACCCGTCGAAGCATGACTTCGGAGAAGTTTGTTCGCCCTGCCAGACCAGCAATCACAACATGCTCCATATTAATACTGCATGTAATGGTCCTCCTATTGAAACAACTAGGCTACAGCAGTGGCGAGAAAAATATCGCAGCTGAACAACTTCGGGAACTTACCGATCATAGAATTTTGGGCCTAATTTTTAAAGAATGGTGGAACCCCTACACTGTGGGATGTGTCTCAAAAAGGGCATTTTTTTGCATCGTAAACCCAGCTTGGCGTGGTGGTTTTAGCCTAACTTTCATACGATAGCCCGAATATTATTTCACTGATGATGTGGATGGCTGTACTCTCGTAGGAAATCATAGACCATTTTTCATCGGAGATTTGTCTTTTCCAGAATTTCCAAACTTTAGAATTTCTGGAAATTTGTATACAAACATACGGAGGCGTTCTGTCACAGTTTATGAAATTCTTTCGGAGCAAAAACATCGGGAAAGCAAAACATCACACATTTGTAAACACCAATTGAGAAAAGGTGGAAATTTAGATATCGCGCGAAAACAATACATACCATGACATGGAAAGTATGAAAACACAGCCGACAAGAAGGGGAAATACGATCAGGCTGCCTCGGCTATATGGTTTATAGATGCTTGTAGTGTATTGTCTACAACCCCCGCCCGATACGAAGCTTGTTCACTTTCCGTCTTGTCTTACCTCCTTTTGAAGCGTTGTTGTTCAAGAACGCGCAGTCGACTAAGAACAAGTTGCTGGAAGAAACCAGGTCCACCGCCCCTCCATTTTTTTCTCGTCCGCCGGCGAGCACCAAGTGGCTAAGGCGGAGAGTAGACCCGTCAGATACAGAGAATATTCCAGTGGTGGCGTTCTCGCGATCGATAACGGTACCCCCATCCCCTTTGCCCGCGTCGATAATCCCTCCGCGGATGGTGGGAGAAGCAGACCCGCTGATGGTAACGTTTTTCGCGTCTGAAACCTCTATCCTGTGGGCGAGGGTCAGGCTGGAATACCACCTTACGTCGAAAGACCCTTGTCCCGTGCAATTGAGGACATGGGTCAGTCTGTGGATGTCTGCCTCTGAAGTCACGTTCACGCCAACAGTACCAGACGGGCAGGGCGCCGATTCCGCTCCAGACGCGAAGAATACGGTCAGTCCCGCCAGCATCATTACCAGAAGGTCGAACATTATACGCCAGCTGTGACAAACCAATTACGGATGAACGAGGTACGTGGCTCTTGCTGCCGTAGAAAAAGCATAATGAAACTTCAAAACTGGTGGGTAAGGATGGTGTGCAGAGATTGACGCGTGGATACGGACCTCAGGTGTGGCATGCCCTAGCGAGTCTTCCCCATTTCTCCAAACGTTGGAAGATAGGACCCCTCAGGGTCTCCTCGCCCGGTGTATAACCCCCCACGTGAACCCCCCCGGTGCCTCGGCTTTGCCGAGCAATTCCCCCGCGAACACGAGGGTTCCGGTCAGCACCGCTAGATCGTGGGTGACTCTACCCCCGCCGACGCCAGGTGAAGATAGGAATAATTATCGCCGCCCCCCACCCCCCACAAACAACACGCCATCGACAGCACACCTCATCGCAGGGCCCCCTCATCTTTCCACTTCTTCATCTACATCTATAGCTCATAAGTACTTCACCCATATCACACTGGGTAACGGACCAGGGTGCATTCGTGCAACAGAAGCATTTCATACCTGTCCTGGATGGGGGAGCTGCCAGGACGCCGGGATGCAGACGACATATGACGTACCCGGTACAGCGATACATGCCACTAAGACGTATCGTAGTGCGACATGAACCCTTTCGGGTATTGTTTGCTGGCGTTTGTTCTCTGCAATTTGTGTTCGTCGTGTCTATTGACGGCACATACACATACGTGTTGTATCCCCTACGATTGTTTGCTGATTTCTCGTCACAAAATATCGTGATATATATGATACAAGTCATTTTGGTTGGTACAGTTAGTACTTGTATTAAGCCTTTCATACTTAGTTAGTCGTTTAGCACTTGTATTAAGCCTTTCGTACTGGCTGATTGTAGGCCAGCATCTCAGTTTTGGTCGAACATGAATGAATACAGGATGCGGATCGCACTACAGTATCTACCCAAGTGTCATAAAAAGTGGTATCACACTGGCCGCCATGAACGGCGGAAGAAGGTGAGGCAGCCAGTTTTTTTCGAGGTTACAGAGCTGGCGCTGGCAGCAACAATGCGTTGCGACCAACCACGGGCGTTCATAACGGTCACGAACAGGAGGCGTTTCTGTTGGAAGAAGTTCTCCACTTCTACTGCTGAACGAACCGGTTGTGCTGTAAATACTCCGAGGCATATCTGTCGAAATGTTTGCGCTATTGATAGTGTTTGAAGAACTATTACGGAGGTACATAGTTAATAGGACCCATGGTTTACATAAAAACCCCTATATTTTCCTATTTTTATCAACAAAACTTGGTCCCATTAACTATGGACCCCCGTAATAACATCAAGGCAAAGGCAACGCCAAACGTTGATCCTATACTGAAGTTGAGGAATTACGAGGCAACGTCTATTCTTTTGCACTTTTACTGCAAAACGGTCCACATGTTGACACCGAAATTTTTAGACAGACCCGGAAAGTTGGCACACGTGTTCTTTGAGCCCTTGCCGAGCCTTTGACGAAATTTGATTAGCCTTCAATCTTGTGTTCAGCAGGCAAAGCTGGGTGTCCTGAGACCCGAATATCCCAAACAACGCTAAAAGCAAGGTACCTAGCGAGACCACACAGAGCAAATATCATCCGTTAACGGCCCGACAGGGTG
The DNA here is from genome assembly GCA_031763025.1 of Macrocystis pyrifera. Taxonomy (NCBI): domain Eukaryota; class Phaeophyceae; order Laminariales; family Laminariaceae; genus Macrocystis; species Macrocystis pyrifera. Next base: position 7,000,740 of record JASSKH010000002.1, on the reverse strand, counting down.
CTCATATAACAGTTAGTTGTGCCGAATTTCAACGTCAAAAACCAACTCCACCAAACGGCGGAAACGTTGGTCTCTGCGGGAACTTTGGCGATGGGCTTAAGCCAGCCCGTATACAGTAATAGCACGAAGTACTACCAGGCCAGGTATATTGGATAGGACCTTGAATCCCTCTTTTCATTCCCTTTTCATTTATTTTCTCCGATTTTTTCAGGTTTTTGGGTTAGTAAATAAAGGCCGAAGAATGTCTGCCCGTTCCAACAACGGTTGTTCAACCATTTTCCGTTTTCCGTCGGCTTCAGCCAAAAATAAATCCCATTTGCTGCGTATGTGTGCCCTTATATATTATACCGCCTTTGGGTGCACCTATCCACACCAACACTACCATGCTCAGTAGTGCCGGTATGTGCCAGCGAACTGCTGTAGTGTGGTCCTTCGTTAGTGCCGGTACGCGCCAGCCAACAATACTGGTGTACTACGTACACTGTAGAGGCAACAGGCACCACTCCGCACACTAACACCCTAGTAAACCCCACATATGTGCCAAGCGCTTCCACATGATTCATCTACACGTAGCGGCTGTTGGAGATGAATATAACCGACTACAGTATTATGATGGTAGTCGAAAGTTACGCGCTTGGATCGATGTCGGGCAAGTCCGGCTGCGAGCTACCTGTACTTTTCATCCGACGATTTAGAGGGACCACTACTCACTGTACTACACACCACCAGCAGCGGGGGTAACACACAAAACGTAACACGCCCTCCAGCGTGGAAATCCGAGGCGCTTTTCTCCAAAATCGGGGGGGGGGCTCACACACCCACACTTTACTGGTAACGTTGGCGACCTCGTACCTGGTACACCTCGAGATATTTGACGACGCGGTGGCGGGCTGACCTGCGTCTGCGCCTCCGCGCATGCACCGCCGTATTGATCGAGAGAGGTAACGAAAAGGTAGCACAAATCCGTCTGCGCTTGCAACGGGTGTACGAAACTGTTCGTTCGTGATCAAGGTGCACCAGGTACGTTACAGACCAGGCGTTATAGCCTCGGTCGAACCAACGTACATACAAGTACTCGTTATGACGGTTGTCACACTCGTGTTCTGTGAAAAATCTACTGTAGATCTCGTTCCACACAATGTTATATTCATTGTATGGAACAATTATTGTGGCACAAACGTACCCGGAACCTGGAGTGTTCGTTTTGTGGTGCATTACGATGGCTGTTTACACGTTCCTCGTGGTTGTTGTTTGGAATCCTTTGGATCATTCGTAGGGGGGCTGCACTACTATTTATAGTAGTAGTGATGTATTTATGTCAAACTTATTTTCATTGGATGTTTCCCCTTGACAGACAGCTTTCAAAGACATCCCAATGCTGCGAACTATTTCTAGGTACATTTTAGAATTGGTCTTGACGGGAGAAAGGTAGGCCTGACGGGGTAAAGGCAGGCGGCCAATCAAAGCCTTTGTCCACGGCACTGTGATAAATCATGTACCGGTAGCTTGCAGAATGGAGTATCGAGCACTCAACTCGTCGAACTCAGTGTCGACCATTCAACTGGTCCAACTCACAGCTGACGTATTTGAAATGTCACTGTACAAAACGAAAACAGCACACCCGGCCAGCTGGCAGCCAGGGCACAGCGCAAGAACGCCCGAGGTCGCCCCCGACACAGTCGGGATCGGGGATCACGATCAGGGAGTTTCGTCCGGTAAGGTGATGGGCCTCGTCTCGGGACAGCACGAACCACGCAAAATATTTGCTGCTGTAAGACTAATAAAAGCTGAAGAAGGCTGAACGAACATCGCACTTGTATTGATGTAGGGCTCGTTCTTTGTACAGCAGCAGTACATATTATAGCAGTAGTAGTAGCCAGTGGAGTATTGGTGCTGCATTACACCAAAAAAGCTCTCTCTTCGGCCTGCCCCGACCTCGGGGTGGGCCGGAGCCCATCGGAACCTACGACGGTCTGCCGGTGGTCGTACGAGCCCCAGCCTCGCTCGGTGGAGAGGAACCCGTGCGGTCTGGTAGGTGAACTACTGGTGGCGCGGGGTGGCGGCGATGAGTTTTATTTTCAACCCCAATGCCGAGGAGCTCGTTCCAACAGCAGAGGAGGAGCATCGCCACAGCGGAGAGCGTAATGGGTACAACATGGGGAGAGGAGAGGCTGGGCATTGCGTGGGTAAGCATACACCCCGACAGCGAAGACGAGAGTGTCGAGGTGGGAATGGGCTGGGACGGCTGAACCCAGTCATTGGAAACGAAGGCACGCACCGGGCTAAGAAAAAGAGAGCCTACATCGTGATACAAAGAAAAATAAGGAGAAAAAGACAAAAAGACGGAGGGGTCGGACCTCGCGTCGGCTAGCAAAGTTTGCAGCGCGCAAGGCCCGAGCGAGACAGAAGGCGGCACTCGTGATGGTAGCGACCTACAATGTGCGTACCCTGGCTGTGAAAGGGAGAAACGGGTACGGGCATGCCGAGTGTGTGCTGGCGAAGGCCCGACAACTGGGCTGTGACTTCGTTGGTCTGCAAGAAACAAGGAGACCCGGGAAGACCGAATTTTCTGCAGCAGGATACCGGGTTTTCTGCGCTGGGCAAGAAGACACAGATGGCAGGCAAGGACTATACGGAGTTGGTTTGGCAGTGAAGGCAACGATATGCCGTAAGTCTGCATATACCCACCAGTTAATTGACGAACGCCTTATGTCTATGCGCTTCGAGCTGACCGGTGAAAGCGTTGCGGTCAACCTAGTTGTTGCCTACTGGTATGCCCCAACGGAAGCCAACCTCAACATTCAGATGAAGGAGGAGGTTTGGAAAAAATTGGGGCACATGGTTGAACAGATTCCAACGAAGGAATGCCTGTTCGTGCTGGTAGACGCGAACGCACGGACTGGAAAGAGGATGGAAGGGTGCGGTGACGGTTAGGGTGCTTGGAGCGTACGGACGTGATGAGCTCAACAATATCGGCAAACGCCTGCTGGCATTCGCTTCAGACAATAAGCTCGCTCTCACGAACACGTTTTTTAGCGCTCGCAAGGGTGGAATATCCCATACGTTCAACGGCATCAGCAGCCGCAACGACCAAAAACGGATTGACTACATCCTAACCCGCCAAGCACACCGACCTCGCGTGCATGATGTTAAGGTCCACCCCCAGCCTCCGCCCCCAGCCAAGGTGGATTCAGACCATAATATCGTATATGCGATGGTCCGCCTCAGCGGTCGTTTCGCATCCAACATTCACGTTCGAACGAAAAAACAAATCGGCCTTTCGACCGGCAGAAGTTTCGATCCGACGGAGATTGCAGGCAGCGAGTCGTGGCGCGGATCCTTTCAAAGCTTACCTTTCTTCCCTTGCAACCGAACAGCAACTCCGAGATGGCTGAATCCTTTGCGGAAGTTATTCTTGACGCAGTAGCGAAGTACGTACCCCCCCCACCACGACACCCACACAAACCCGGGTGGTGCGAGACCGCGGAAACCTCAGCCGCCATACAACTCGCATGGGATGCGAGGCAGGATGCCCTCCGAGTCATGCGCATCAAGAAGGACAAAACTGTGTGGAAGACGCTGAGGACGGAGTGCGCGAATCTGCGAAGGGCTATAGATAAAACGTTGCAAGCCTACTTTGAAGAGTACCTTGCTGAAACAGAGAGACTGCTCGCCGACAACGACCAGCAGGGTTTCTACAAACACTTGGAGGGCACGGTGGGATTGGACGGTCGAAAGGCGAGAAGCGAGCAGTTCATCCGGGACGAGGATGGCACGCTACTAAGGGACAAGGTGCGCATTCTTGAACGGTGGGCGAGGTTTTTCGGCACTCTCCTGACTACGAAATCTTCTAAGCTTGACCCAACCATCAGCGCTCTATTTCCACAACGGCCGTTGGAACCATCGCTTGGAGATGAACCGACCATGGATGATATGACGGCGGTAATTCGGGGTATGCCAAACTGGAAAGCGGTGGGACCAGACTCCCTTCCGGCCGAGTTACTGAAAATCGACCACCCCGAATTCATCCGGTACTTTCACAACTTACTTATCAACGTGTGGAGAACGGGTAACGTCCCCCAGCAGTGCAAAGATGCGATCATTAAGGTCCTTCATAAAAAGAAGGATCGCTCTGATTGCAACAAATACCGGGGGATTTCGCTTGTTGCCCATTCAGGCAAGGTTTTGCTGAAAACGGTCGCGTCCCGCCTCAGTAACTACTGCGAGGCCGAAGGGATACTCCCCGCGGAACAGTGCGGCTTTCGCCCAGCACGATCAACGGTCGACATGCTGTTCGTCGTGCGCCGACTGCAAGAACTCGGACGAGCCAGAAAAATCCCCCTGTACATGTACTTCATCGACCTGCAGAAAGCACATGACTCCGTCGACCGTGAGCTGCTGTGGGTGGTGCTCGCACGCTTCGGCGTACCAGAGAAGATGCTAACCGTTATCCGCCAATTCCACCAAGGCATGCGAGCCCGCGTGCGTACGGATGACGGCGAGTACTCGGGATGGTTCGACGTCACTCAGGGGCTGCCGCAAGGATGTGTCTTGTCACCACTTCTGTTCAATGTCTTCTTCGCTGCTGTGATACACGCCGTGTTGGTACGCTTCAGTGAAGACCCAGATATTTTGAGGAACTTGGTTCACCTCAAGGAGGACCTCGGCGAGGACGGGGTGAAGATTGACCCAAACACTTGCGTACGGAGGGCAGTATGGGGTATGCTGTACGCGGACGATGCAGGCATTGTGTCTAAGTCGGCGGAAGGCCTTGCGAAGATGATGACCGTCATTGTGACCGTTTTCGAAGCAGCAGGCCTAACCGTATCCGAAACGAAAACGGAGACCATGCTGCCGCGGACCCCGAATCAGGCACCCCAGACCTCACAACTCGTCATCGAAGCGGCGGGACAGAGATACAGACCGACGACGCAGTTTTTGTATCTGGGCGGTCTTGTCGTCGCAATCGCTGACAGTATGCCAGAGATCACACGACGGATCCGACTCGCGTGGGCATGCTGCAACCGATTCAAACGGGAAGTATACGATATGGAGGATGCCCCGTTCACTCTAAAAGTGCGCATGCTAAAGGCCGAGGTGATGGAGACCCTGCTGTACGGGTTATGGCCTCTGCCAGATGATATCAGCAAGAGGGCTTCCAGCGAGGGACTCCACCAGTCTCGCTGGCCTCGCACTCAGTAAGTCTTGTTCTTAGAGCTTGTATTATCACGGAGTGATCCTCATCGGACCACGAGCCAGGTGGCTAGGGGACATCACACAGGATCCCCGGCCACTGCTCCACTCACACATGCGATTACACTGAAACCTCCACGGCTTGGTATCTTTTGGCTACAGCACCCCCAAAGCGAGTTCACTCGACACGAGCTTGACAAAACCAAAAAACCAAGACGAAATCGCATGCGGCAAATCACAAATCAATGCTGAACTCTGAAGCAATTTTAATCTTGAGCGCACGGGTCATCCGTAATTTGCGCAATTCCTTCAGACGAAGTCAGGCGCAGCAGAATAAATCGACCGCAAAGACTCCCACGTGCGCTCCTCTGCTTCGAAACCATCCCAATCGACCAAGACAATCACCTCGTTGGCATCATCTTCGGCCACATGCACCAAAGCATTCATGCGGCATTCACCCTGCGCAAAGGAATGTTGGAAAACATCCTTCAGATCAGCGGTGACGTTCAACGTCGCATCCGCATAAAATCGTAAACGAGCCACGTGAGCTTGATGCACCTTCCCAGAAACGATGTTCTGAACTGAGTACACATGATCATGATCAGCTGCTACCACACGCCACGGACCAGTCCATGTGGACAACAATTTCGGTGTGACACCCTGCCGACGAACACGAGCATACAACACGAAATCACCAACCGCAAATTTTGGCAACACCACCTGGCCCTGAGCCTGTTTACGTTTGTTGTCGCGAGACACGGCAACAGCTGCGCGAATATCGGCGCAAAATCTCTCCTGCTCTGCAACGACTTCACGGACGTTCGCACGCAACAAGTCAGCATTCATCACGTCAACATTCCACCTGCCATCAGACTCAGAAACGAGCGCCGAGAAATCGGTACGCGGAGCACGCCCAAACATCACGCTGTACGGAGTGCTTCGGTAACGTTCACGAAACGAAGTGTTCAAGGCCCACTGAGCGGCCGGCAAAACATCAACCCACTCCGAAACCTGACGACGCTGTTCTGACAGAATGGAACGCAGAGCACGTACCACCTCTTTTACCATGCGTTCACACGTACCGTTCGACCACGGCGTGTAAGCGACAGCAAAACGATGTTCGATGTGCAACGCGTCGCTCAACAAAGCAAGCACCCTGTTCTTGAAATGCGTGGCGGTATCACTCACCCACACACGCGGCACCCCCAAAGTCTTACACCAGGCTAGCAAATGCTTCGCTGTGACCTCGGCTGTACAAGCCTCGGCCGGTTCCAACGCCACGTAGTTGGACAAATCATCCATGATGACCAAAACATATCGGAAACCATCCTCATCAGGCAGGCCATCGCTACCTTCGGGCCCGCTGTGGCCAACATACAAAAAATCAAAGTGCACCACTTCTCCCGGAGCGGTACCATGCACCGTGTCTCCGTAGGGACGAGGAATGAGTGCACCTGCACGCGTGTCTACACAGTGCAAACACTGGCGAACGAATTCGCGAACCTGAGAATCCATGTGAGGCCAAACACAATATTCCTTCAGGCGAAACAAAGTCGGCGCCACACCACGGTGACCAGCCGAGCGCATGTGCGCGCACACCATCAAACGAGTTTGAAGAGCAAGATCATCCGGCGGAATCCACAAGACGTCACGCACCCCAACACGCACACGAAACAAACCATCATCGGCCAAGGTAGCTTGACCGAAGGTTGTCGAAAATTCATGAACACCAACGCCGATACGAGCGACAGACCTTTGTTGCGAGGCACGAATCACATCCAATGCGGGAAGCGAATCGTCAGCATTACATGGGCTGTGCACGGCAACCGAACGAACAGGCACCGTAGGAACTTTGACCCAACGAGACAACAGATCCCCCCAACAGTTTCGATCGCCAGGGATGTGTTCGATTGCATAGCGGTATTGTCCTAAAACACCCTTCCAATTCTCTAGGCGTTGTGCCATGGTCTTTGTGACCGTCGTGACACACTTCTCCGGATTGAAAATGTACTGCAAGTTTCGATGATCAGTAAAGATATGAACACCACCCCAAAGCAGGTATTCGAGCCTCCGGAACGTATTAACGATCGCAAAACCTTCTTTGTCGACAGTCGCCCAGCGCAACTGCGAACCTGTGAACGAACCACTCAGAAATCCGAGAGGCTCGTGAGACATGCTTTCCAACGCCAATCCACTGCGAAATTCGTGTTCAGGCACTTGGGTGAGAAAACTACCCCAATGGAAATCAGAAGCGTCAGGAAACATCAAAACAACGCACCCGGGACGAGGATGATGAAGCGGCACTGCTTGCTTGCGCCACCACCAAACCCCGTGCGGCATTCCACGCCCGCACCCGATCCTCCGTCCACGCGGTATCCTTGATGACACGATTGCGCGCCACTCGCTTAGTCCGACGTGTAGCCCCAACAAGGAGCTCCTCCAAAAAATCACGTAACGGTGCTACCGTTTCCGCTAAACGTGGTAACGATGTACGCAACCAGTTGACAGCCTGCAAGAATTGCATTAGTTCTCCAGCGTTTTCGGGACGACGCATTTCACTTAAACCTTGCACTCGAGCGGGGTCATGGGACACGACACCATTGGAATACACCTTACCACACCAGACCAGTTCACGAGAGAAGAAGGTACACTTGTGGGCGGCGACAAACAGTCCAACATTCTCCAGGCGTTCAAGAATGTCATCAAGCAGCTGCAGAAGAGCTTCTTCGGTGTCTGCGAAAAAGAAAACGTCATCGACCCAAACTTTGCAATCCAAACCACGCAACACTTCAGTCATGACACCTTGGAAATAAGAAGTCGCATTCAAAACACCTTGGGGAACACGGGTAGGCGTGAACAAACCGTCGCTTGTCGCCATGGTGAAGACGTCTTGCGCCTCCGGAGCCAAAGGCATCTGCCAGTACCCTTGAAGTAGGTCCAGCTTGCCGAAGAAACGCGCCCCCAGCAGATCTCCCATGTCTTCATGGTTGGGCATGACGCCCGGGGACTTCTCCACCTGTGCGTTCACCGCCGAGTAGTCGCTCACCAAACGGAAAGAGTCCTTCTTGGGCACCGCCATCGCCGGACTCGCCCACACCGCCTGGATGTTGTGGTAGACAAAGCCAAAAAACACCAAAGCAGCAATGCACTTCGAGAGCCAGTCCCTTTTCGTCGGTTCGTACCGACGTGGCGTTGCCTTGACAGGCTTCGCCTGTTGCTTCAGCTGCACTCGCATCGGCTCCACTTGCGCTGGCGGATCACCACACAGCGCACGGCGAAAAGCACCCACGCGACGAGCCAAAATTTCGCGCAAACGGGTTGCTCCGCCGACGCTTAATCCACTCTGCTCTGCCTGCTGCACGCTGTCCTCCAACGCCCGTTCTCGGGCCGTCCGCTCCTCCTCCGGATCCATGAACATGTCTGGCCCCCGGTCGACCAAATGTTCCACCGCCTTGTCCTCCGGAGCATCCACCGTAGCCTCGGTCTGAAAAGCACGCACGGAAACCGTCACTCTGCGCGCCGCAAGGTAACTCGGAGTCTCCACACCGGTCGATACCGGCACTGCGCGAGGGCGAAGCTTCTCCAGAGCTTCACGGTAGACGTCGATGCCAAGAGCTTTCATGGTAGCCATGCCAAACAGAACGACGTTATCTGTACCAGGCATGACCGCGAAAGTGATGGGCTCCAATTTCACCGCTCCCCACGGCGTCCGTACACTCACGGCAATCGGCACCGTTTTGTGCGTGACCATCACTGAAACACCCGTAGCGGTTTTCGCCTGCTGCGGGCCATTTTCGAACGGAATTTGCAGATCGGCGCGCCGCCGAAATGCGAAGACAGCTGCTGAAGTAAGCCGACACCGATGGACGTGAGCGCCGACCCCGAATCAAGGATCACACGCGCCATCAGCGAACCAACCGACCCTGGCAAAGAGAGATCAGCGCGTAAACACTCAGCGCTGCGATCGACAGGCACTTCACCTGCCGTTGAACTCTGGTCGGTACCAAGAGTCACCTGACGCCATGGCTGCCCTCCTACAGCCGGCGCCGAAGAAATAGAATCGGCGGTCCACCCCGACCAAGACGTCGAATATACAGACGGTTCCGGCGCTACCGCCCCTGCAGCAGCACCAGACACTGACTCCGCCCGCTCGGTGGATGGCGAAGTTCTCGCTCCAGCAGCACCCACCGATGTTCCAGCTCCTCCAACGTATACAGCTCGGCCGGCAACAGACGAACCAGATCCCGACCCAGCGGCTCCTGCCGCTGGCGCACCAGAAGTTGAAGAAGCAACAGCAGAAGTTCCACCGCCCGCTGTCAATTGATTGCCACCACGGCCACCGCGCCCGCGTCCATGGTTGAATCTGCCCCGGCCGCCATTGCGGCCCCCGCGATACCCTGACGACCCGCGCCCACCACTGCTGGGAGCTGTGCCGCCACCGCGAGCTTTTGGGCAATCAGAAACATAATGGTTGGGATCACCACACTCGAAACAGACGCGAACAAACGACTTTTTCGCGGACTGCTGCTGTTTCGGTTTCTGCTGCTGTTGGCGTCGCGGTTCAGCTGCCCCTGCAGCATCTTTCCGACCATACGCCTCGATGAATTTCCACTGTTCTGCAGCAGAAAAAATTTGGTCCATGACCAATGCCGGGTCCTTCTTCCACCCTGCAGCGTACGTGAGCTGACCTTTTACGTACTTTTTGAACTCGGACGGCCATAAGCCATCCACCAACGCCATGCTCACAAATTCCGCCGGTCCGGGCAACCACGAACGGTCCTGCGCGCGGTACATGGCATGCACCGCGTGATTCTCCGCAAAATACTTTTCCATAGCGGAGTTTACCATCATCGCGCGGTCTTTGACGGATGTTTCACCGCCCTGCTTTTCATCGCGCCTCATTGAGAGAACGCGACGCAAGTCCGCTGCCGCCCGCGAGGTGTCAAATCTGTTGCTGGTGGTTGTGTAACCGGCGTGCTGCCTAACAGCGTCCAACAACTCCGAGGCGGTCATCGTAGTCTGATGCTTGTAAAATCCCTCAAAACACCGATGAATGTAATTGGGGATAAGCTGGCCCATGCTCACTTTGGAGTGCTGAACCACCCCCTGAGCGTTGGCGAGCTGCAGCCGTTCCTCATAATCGAGGTACGCTGCGTAAAAAACACGAGAGGCCTGCTCGGTCCACACCTCTCCGTATTTCGGTGGAGTCAGAGACTCCCCTACCACCAGCGGCGTGCTTGCCGTGTGCGCCATAATCCACAGCAGTCCACCTGGACTCTACTGTAATAACGGAGAAACTGCCGCCTGACCTGTGCGTCCTCCAGCTCCCGGAGCGTCCTCCCCTGCTGTGCGCTTCAAGCCGTTTCGATCCGTCCAACGGGCCAACTGCCTTCCCAGCTGTGACCCAATACTCCGCAGCCGAAAACTCCTCCAACAGAAGTTCCGCGAATATCTAGATATTATGGCCTCTGCCAGATGATATCAGCAAGAGGGCTTCCAGCGAGGGACTCCACCAGTCTCGCTGGCCTCGCACTCAGTAAGTCTTGTTCTTAGAGCTTGTATTATCACGGAGTGATCCTCATCGGACCACGAGCCAGGTGGCTAGGGGACATCACACAGGATCCCCGGCCACTGCTCCACTCACACATGCGATTACACTGAAACCTCCACGGCTTGGTATCTTTTGGCTACAGGGTGCGTGACGTGGACGCTTGGTCAGGAGCACTTCGCTGAACTCCGAACGGCACACCACAAACTCCTCCTACGGGTCATTGGCTTCCAGCGCCGGCAACGCACTGACCACCTCATGTCGTACGCCAAGGCCCTCAAAAAAGCACAATGCGAGAGCGTTGAGACGACCATCCGCAAAAGACGCCTCCTCTTTGCGGGGGCCGTACAGCGGGCAACCAATGAGCGGCTGACCCGCTGCGTGCTACTTGCTTAACTGACGGCCGCACCGGGTGATGTTTGGGACGATGGCTGGTGGGGAGAACCCGACCGGAAAAGACCTGGGCCCAATGTCAAGCAGACGACCTCAGGGTTTTCCAAGTCACCGAGGGGTCCACGGAAAGCTCCCCTCTGCTGATCGGAGTGAAAACGGTGTTATGGCCGAGGGCGGCTAAGAAGAGCGCGAAGTGATACCGGGGGGTCGTCGACCCGGCGGACTGTTTCGTGGCGAGGTGGCACAGGGATGCGGCACAGAGGAGCCGGCTACGCCTCGCAGCTGAGGATGCCAAGAACGGCGACACCGGGAGGGGGGGAGGGGGGAAGGGAAGCCGTACTGATACAGCTGTCGGCGAATGCAGAAACGAAACGATAGATCGGGTGGCTAGGTATCAGTGCGACTAGCTCTTATAGACTGTTGCCTGTAGCTCCCTCTCTTTCGTGTCGCTTCATCCGCGCAGCAGATATATGTCCTTCCTGAGTACGTATGCTGTCCGTCTGGCAGCCTTTTCTGAAGTCCTTGCGTCGTTTGTATTCTGTTGTTCATTTCATTTTTGTTTTGTTTTGTTTTTGCTTCATTGTCTTTTTGCTCTTACTTTATTTATCCTGCTTGTGTTGTTGTTTCTCGTACCCGGTACGGTGATATTTCACTTGCTTGACACTTGAATTTGCGATTATTTTTTATTTTTTGGTCTTCCTCTGTCTCACAGTATGTGACCACGGAATCAGTATCTCTCTAGGATAAGGAATCAGGACGGACACAGGGTGTACTGATGAAGCTGGGTAGAAATGATGATTTAATGTGAAGACATCAACAACAACAACAACAACATTGACTGACTAATGACATACTACATCAAACACGAAATCAACAATTTCCCGCAGTGTAGGAATTTTACAACAGCCTGGAAGAACGTCGTACTGGTACCCACAATTTACCTTGGGGTGCCCACGATAAACCCATACCTGCCTGTGGTCCAGGGGCGTTCGTGAAAAAGATAAATCGTTGCAACCATTGTGATAACATCCTGATGAAATATGAATACATACGTACATACATACATACATACATACATACATACATACATACATACATACATACATACATACATACATACATACATACATACATACATACATACATACATACATACATACATACATACATACATACATACATACATACATACATACATACATACATACATACATACATACATACATACATACATACATACATACATACATACATACATACATACATACATACATACATACATACATACATACATACATACATACATACATACATACATACATACATACATACATACATACATACATACATACATACATACATACATACATACATACATACATACACATACATACATACATACATACATACATACATACATACATACATACATATATATATTTCATTTTCTTCACTTGTTTCTAAAGTAGTAGTAACCGCCCCCCCCTGACAAGCTTCGCGCTTGGTGCAAGCAATGTCTACCTGGTCGGTGAAAACCCGACATGTTCCGTCCCGGCCTTGTAGGGATGCGAGGGTCTATGGTCATACGACTACGGCCATGCATGAGATCGAGTACATCTCTCCTATCGAGTACACCCCCCCCCCTCCCTGACAAGCGAAAAAAAAAACTGTGATGGTTCACATTTTTTTTTTTCGGGAGATAAGACATTTTTTTTTTTCGGGCGCCCTTGCCTGGTACGTTTCAAGAATTTTCGAGAGAAACGTCCCGGCAAAAATCCGTTCGTGACACCAAACAATACCGCTGTAATTGGAAAATTACTGACCTGGTAGTCAGTAGTGAAAGATAGCACCTGTACGTATAGTACCAGATAGAGAGGTGAAGACGCGGGCCGTTTTATTCGATTCTAACGGGGTGGTCTTCAAGCGGGCATCCCGCTGTATCCGTAGCGCTGTGGGATCAACCACGAAAGGCAAAGTAAAGGGCCGAATGTTCGAGCCGGTAGTCTCCTAAGCAGCAAAAGCGGAGGTCACCCACGTAAAGGGGGGTTTTGGAGGGGTCTCGAACGGGTATCTTCGCGTAGGCACATCGAACTCTCGGCGTTTGCTCTCTTCTCGCGGTCGAAAATAGCAGCTCGGCAGTTTGTCCGATGGGGTGTCTTCCTTTGCGTAAAATACGATAGTATGAAAATATTGGTGCGATGTACCGTCCAGATGCACGTATTCTGTGCAGTAGTTCATGGGCTTTTTTGCATTCAATTCGCCGAAAGCACGAGAAGAGCGTGGGTTAAAACAAATTCGATGACAACCGACGAGCAATGCGAGCAGGGTAACCTCTCCACCCCAAAAAAAAATGGAGGCAAGTGGTTGGGGAGGGGATACCTGTGGTCCACACGGTTTGTCCAGGCGGTTGAAAAGTAAAAGGAATTTCTAAAACACAAACCCAAACACGTGTAAATGTGATCATGTATCTATATGAACTCACATGCCAGTCGCTGAAGGGTGGAGCGTAGTCTAGACGAGTACGCAGTCCACCAACAATCGAAGGAACCAAGTGAGTGCAGCTGAGTCGTCGTCTCAAACGGCCGAGGAGGTATTTTGAATTTTGTAAGTATGTTTCTAAAATTATACCTGATATGTGACGCGGCCAGAAGAAATAGACAGCCAGAAAAACCTGCTTCGTGGTTTCTAAGAGAAAGTGAACCTATCAGCTGGGCTTCCCGCCTGCTGTGGCAAATGGCGGCAGTCGTAGTCATAAGTTCATCACCCTCCTACACTACAGTAAATCATACCACTGCTGTCGGCGAGATTGTATGGACCGGTCGATCTATCCTAAAGTGTAAACGAACCTTATGCTTACCCCCAGAGAGGTAGACGATGACTTACGCTAGCGGTATAGCTGGGTTGCCCGGGAAACCCGAGTATCCTCGACTGTCTGCTAACGCTAGCGGGACCTATAAGTCGGATGACTCGTGCGAGAGGGTGAACGAAGGGATGGACCGCTGGACGCCGAGGTGAGGGAGACCCGGTGAGAGTTTATTGGGCAAATTGGATTATATGGTGACAATAGATGCGATGGGCTGGCCGACGAGGAAAGGCCGCCGTTTAGGTAGGGTATTGGACTACCGAAGAATGATGGCATAATCCCAAGGCTATAACGAAAGACGACAACCTGCAGCAACAGCAGCAACAGCAGCAACAGCACCAGCAGCACCAGCACCAGCAAGCAGGAGCGACGTTACCACCAGCATCATCACCAGCAGCAGCGGCAGCAGCAGCACTAGTATTATTCCCAAGGATAACAACGACAGCATCAAGTACACCCGGACCTCTACTAACAATACCACCAGCAACCGCAGTGTTACTACCTGTGAGACTATCACCAGCAGCAGCAGCAGCAGCAGCAACAATATGTCATCCAGCGAGACACGGCCGACGTTAGCTACGCACAACAAGTAGAAGATTAAGCAGATGGGAGAGGAGCATCAGCCCAGGAGAGCAACGCCCCACCATCAAGCGCGGCATCCTTGATTGCGATTCCGTCGAGGAAAAAATCCGCGGTTTTGTCATTTTACAGCAGCCAGCCAGAGTAAGTGGTCAATAATGCTAAACGCTAGGAGACAGGGGGAGCGGGTGGTGAACGAGGAAGAGGAGTAAGTACATGCAGGAAGGATTTTTTCAGCGGCTGTGGAGTATTTCTGGTTGTGATCGAATGGTATTTTTAGTTTCACTAATACCCTGGTAGACTCTACTTGCTGCATCGATTGTACCAGCACAAGCAGTTGTTCTGTCTGGCGGACTGGAAGCTGAAATTAGTAGGCGTTGGTTATTTGCAAGTTGACGGGGAATTAATTGTGCTTGTTCAGAATCACGGTTTGCGTACCGGTTATCACTGGGCTGGTACGCTACCAGGCAGGTTGTAAACCTTGATTTTGTTTGAGTTGTTTTAGTTTTTTTTCTGAAATTTATGTCGTGATTGGCGGATGGATTATTGTGAGTTAGCATCCCTGTTTGCGTAAACATCACATATTTGATCGTTTTGGTTAAAATGTTTTGGTGCTCAATGTTCTATTGAACCTGATATGTCATATGTACGCACTACCACTTCTGGATGGAGTGCGCGTAGATTTTCCAATGGAAATTCCGTACGACGTACGTACCTGGCATATCTTTCATGATTTTTTACACTGACTGGTTTGGGAGTGAGTACCAACTGTAAGCAAGAGCTTGCATTTCGAGTAGGGAGGAAGGTATATCACTACGTACGTATAGCATGGAAAATATTTTACATGCTACTGCTGTAGCATGATGTACTCGAAAATCGTCAGTTATCTTGCTATTGTTACTGGATCTGCAAAAACGAGTGTATGGTGCTCTCACGTATCTCTACGGTATCTGCCCTAGGCTTTCGTTGAGTTCAACCCTTCGGGAGCGACAGTGCTAATACCCAGGCAGACAAGATGACCTGAGCCGCGGCCGAAGATCAGCCAGAAGAGCGAAGGTCGTGGGGGAGGCATCTGTCTCAGACTAGTAGCAAGGGTGGGGAGATGGTGCACGTGTGTATGTACGGACATGCTTGGAGTCGAGACCCATGAATTTGTTTTGTTCACTGGGTATCGAATTTTGAAGTTTGAAGCTGGGTGATTTATAGTTGGCCGATCTAGTTGGAAGCAACTCGATTGTTTTGTAACCCCCCCCCCCCCCCCCCCCCCCCCCCCCCCCCCCCCCCCCCCCCCCCCCCCCCCCCCCCCCCCACCCCCAACCCCCCCCCCCCCCCCCACCCCCCCCCCCCCCCCCCCCCCCCGTATGCAGTGTTTGGGTAATACTGTTATTGATGCTACTGCATAAAGTACGCGGTCACGTAGGTAGGGAGGAGCTACAGTATGTTGCTACTATACTACGTCCGTGCGCGTACATATACATTGTTTATTACTGTTTTAAATTTTCAGTGGTATGCAGTGAGTATTTTTAGTGGTCGCTTCATAAAGAAGCCATGGCTTTGGGCCGTCGAGAGATTCGGGAGGTCTTATGCTGACTTCGAGGTGTAAGATACTTTGAATTTTATTGAATATACTGATGTGAAGCGGTGACCGCTCTAGGGTAGTGGTAAGGGTAGTGGTATAAGGGACGCAGGTGGTTCTGGCAGCTGGAAAGCAGTGCTTCGCTTCTTCTGATATAGATATTTTTATTGATGGCGAGAGCTGAGGAGGTACTCTGGTAGAGAAGTGAGAGGTAGGGGGGCGGGACTCGACGCCCAGATATCCTCGTCCCACCCCACGCCACAAGCTCTCCTAAATTCCTCTTATCTGATGTACGCCTACAGAACTTTCCTATGGCTACCGGTCGTTCTTCTGCTAAGATAAAAACTTCTCACTTCGTGGTCCTATCTGCGTTAAGGAATATTACTCTCGTCTAGCGGGTTATCCACCCTAGGGAACATTCCTAAAAGAACGTTACTCTCGACTAACGGAATATCCGCCGGGTTTATCCATTCTTTGGGTTATTCTCGTATTCGTGAGACTATATGACTGCAGCGTATATCTATATCTATAGCCCATGAGTACTCTACTCATATCACACTGACCTCGAGGAGTAGGATATTTTGGATTTTAATGAGGTTTTGGAAATCGAAGGGCGATGTGTACACGGCCGGGCGGCGGTTGTGCGTGTGTAGTAGGTTTTCAACTGATAACCATTTGTTTGAATATCGCGGACAGACATCCGTAGATGCGGCAGATCAGTGTTTTGTTGTGCGTCTGAAGTAGTTTTTGAACTGATGACCGTTTGAAAGTGGTCCGTGGTTATGGCAGTTGAGTGTTTGGGAGATTGTTGATTCCTACGCATAATAAGCAGTATGGTTTGGAAATTTGCGTGGAATTTGGGTTTTGGATTCTGGATGAGTTTGGTAATTGCTTAGCAGGGGAGCAGCTGTTTTAAGGATATTGGAATTTTGTCGTTTTAATTGGTGGCACTATGCTAACTACTTCATTGTAGTGCCACGACGACAGCACCTATGTGTTGGATGAGTGTATACCCACAGTAGTAAGGCATTGACACTAAGGTCATGACAGTGTGCCGCGAATGGAGAGGCTGTAAGAACATGGCAGTTTTTCACAGCAGTCGCACAAATGTCTGATGTATTCTGATTGGCTGATTGGTGTGATTTATGTAGCTGCAAATTTGTCCAAGGGGCATATGCGGTGGGTTTTGTGTTCCCCCGAATGGGTTGTATAAATACGCAGCTTGCAAAGTTGAGTATCAACTATTTAATCAGTCGAACTCACAGCTGACGTATTTCAAAACTTATAAAATATATTTGGATGGTTTTCTAGGGTCACCGGGAAGAGGCCCTTGACCTCAGTCTTGTCTTGTCTTGTCTTCTGCTGCCACAATGATCTCACAACTCGTCGACAACTTTAATTGAGACTTCACAACACCATCTCTTCTTTTGCTCCCTCGCCTCATGGCAAGGTCGAGCGGCGCAACACCCGGCGCATGAGTTATCTCCTTACCCCGCAACATTTCAAGACAATAGGAGGAGTAAATTATGGTGCTGCAACGAATGCATGGACGGCTCTAATAATGCCGTCGGTAAAAACGTGGAATGTGGTCGATCGGCGTGTTTCTCGATATATATATCGTCGTCGGCAATATATGATTTATCGATAGGTTACATCCCCGACCTGGTTTTCAGGCGGGAGTGCGGCGTAGTTCAAAGTGTGCACCGCAGGTGAAAGTAAGTGTCACCGATTATGACGGCTATCTATCGAGGGAAAGCTTGCAAAACCACGTTTGGGGTTCAAGGAATGGCTATAGAACAGGCAGGTCAGACTGGTGCTATCTGTACGGTAGGGGGCGGTCACGTTTAAGTCCAACTGTTTCAGCCGGTGAGAGCCACTCGGCCGAGTCACCACCTTGGCCTTCATGAGTCGTTTTAAAACTATTTTTTTCGCGATATCCATCCTCCATGGGGCTTTTTTGCTACTCTGCGACCAAGACAAACAACTAAGAGCAAAAAAAAAAACAAAATCCAATTTGGGATGAAGTACATATTACAGTATTAATAGTAGAAGATGATACTAATAATATTAGGGGGGACCATACATAGTAAATAGGACCAAATATTGTCGGTAAAAATAGTTAAATATATATGTTCTTGTATGTGCCGTAGGTCCTATTTAATATCGTCCCCCGTAATACTGTAGTAATTCGTGGTAGATGAGGCGCCACCTCAGTACCCGCGGTAGCCAATCTGCGATGCATCATGCTCGGCGAATACGGGTTGTTGTGCTGAACCAACACGAACCAACATATATCTACCTACAGTACGTACGCGTTCGTATGTATCCGTGGCGTTGGTGTTCATTCTTTCAAGAAATGCAAAAATCGTCAGCAGCAGCAGCAGCAGCAGCGGCGGCGGCAGCAGCAGTAGGGCATACGGGGCCAGCCAGGGTCAGCGTCGGTGTACGTTCGGCTTGTCAGTCTGACCCTTTAACCCTTTGTCCTACACGTACTCTACTTTGATGGCGTGCTTCCTGGTTCCGCAACTCGAAATTCGGCACAATTTAAAGACGAAAAATCTGCACCTGACCAGTGTGTCCAACAGAGAGAACTTCATGTAGCAGGTGCCACCACTACTGCTGCTGTACGACATCTATCTGCAGCAGAGTTTCTTCACCAGCAGAGCAGCGGCAGCAGTAGCAGTAGACACATGAGGCCAGGACCAGCGTCACTGTAAGCTCCGCTTGTCGATTTAACCCCTCAACCCTTTGTACACGTACTCGATTTTTTTTGTGTGATTCCTGGTTCCCCATTTTGAATTCGGCATAATTTGAAGACGAAAAGTCTACCAGGTGCAACCTGACATGTGTCCAACAGAGCTTCTCGTAGCAGGTGCTGCTAATGCTACTGATGTACGACACCTATATTAGAGCTTTTCCTGTGTATCCGTCACCTCAGTAGGAGGGTGTGGGCCTGACAATACCACCTGCAGTATGTCTTAGGGACACGGCCCAAACATTGCTGTGGACAGCAGACAGGCACTTTGGTTTCGTTTGGTAACACTGCAAAAAAAACAAAAACTGTTATGACTTTTTACAGCGGGGGGGGGGGGTGTACTAATTACCATGCATGGCCGTAATCGTATGACAAGATCAAACAATAGACAGTTCTTCTATCGTACATTCTAACAACAGGGGGGGGGTTAAACCATGGCCCAGCCATGGGCCTACACACGTTGCCGCATCTTCAAGTAGCTCGATGAACTCTGAACGACTTACAACCGCAACAACACGACGAGATGATTTCGTCAGTGTGACATGTGTTTACGTGAACAGAGTCAGCCGCGACTGGCATTGGTGCCGTGTGCGTTGAGCGCGGTGGACGAATGTGACCGAAGAAAGCATTGAATCACACACACACACACACTTACAGGGAAACTACAGGAATAACAAGACTCCTTACTATTGTACGATCCGTCACGAGTTTTTTTCTTTGGGAAACGAAGAGAAAATGGGCTTACGCTTCGCGCTCGCGCGCCTCATACTCAGCAACCATCATAGTCGTTACTCGATGACTAAAAGCCATCTGGTATACTTTGAAGCATTTCTAGGTCAACAGACAGTATTCAAGTCTGTCGGGTATCGTTTGTCGATACAACAGTATCCAGCAGCAAGAACCTGTCTTGTACTACTGCTGTGTGCTCGTACACGTAGCAAAATGAAGTTCAACATCAGTAGTGTCGTAGATATATACGGCAAGACATAGTATCTACAGAATCTTCGGCAGCACACGTAGTACGCGCGCACTGGTAAGTCGTGGAGGAGATGTATTCCGTATCCCTCCGAGATCGGTGGCAAAGTATTCAGCTATGGTTGAAGTAACAACATGGGCTACACAGGGTTATCAGTACGTTCCAAAAAATGTATCGGTTGTTACATGTACAAAAAATAGGGGTCTCCTCTATTGTGTTCTTAGCTGGTTACAAGGGTCCTTCCCTGCTTTGTTTTGTTTTTGAACAAAATCTGAGGGTCTTTCTTCGTGTCTTCGGGCTGTGAGTGTGCACGCGTACCGCCCCGTCACAGCGCCACTCTACTATTGCTCACCGCTCAGCTTTCATCTGCTGAAGGAACCAATCGGGTCACCAACAACATATTATTCTCCTCTATTGAAGCTTCTCGCACAGGTCGCCTCACCGCGACTTCGCATTCGCCTCAAACATCGACTGTGTATTGACCGGTAATCGGCAATCGAGTCTAGGCGTGCGCATCAGCTACGAGCTGGCACGTACGTACGCCAATCGCCATAATAACTCGGTAGCACAGAACCACTAGCCCGTGGGGTGTGAATGCGGTAGTGAAAACTACCACGTATCATAGCACCAGTGGTCACACAATCTATCGTGGCCAGCAATGGCCCATCGATGGGCATAGTAGTAGTGCACAATAAATTGTGGGGGACAATATCTACCGACCGAGAGCATCGTTAATGGGAGTCTAGTCTACAGCCATGATGAATTGTGTACATACCAATACAGTACGATATATGATACGTCACATATGTACAATGCTTCAATACTGCTGTTTGTATGCACCAGGCACTCTACAAAAAAAAACGTTGTGCGACAGTGTCAACCATTGTTCCAAGGGCAGCAATGAGTGCATCATGATGACAATCGTGATCAGCACTGAGCCAGAATGAGTCGCATCATACGTCATCATTGGTACGATTCTCATAGGGTTGCGCCTGCTTGTCATCCGACAATCAATGTCTGTACACAGCAGTATGATGTGAGCCTCGAAGTTGATTGCTCCTACAAACATTCATGGAAGGGGATCTGAACAAATCGTGATCAGCTAAGGTAAGGGGCTTGATAGATTTGTCGTGATCGGCACTGAATCCATAATGTATGCCAGATATACATGTATTTATATGATGCTGTTGATACAGACTTACACAGCAGTAGTGACAGTTCCGTTTTTTTCACTTAGATACAAAGAGGGCCTGCCGCGTTCTCAGGGAATCTACAACAAGTCATCGCCGCTTCTACTACGGGGGACCATAGTAAATAGGACCTACGGTACACACTAAAACCTATATATTTACCTATTTTTACTAACAATATTTGGTCCTATTTACTATGGTCCCCCGCTATAGGTTCTTGGCGTTCTTTACGTTTCTTCGGTTTCTCCGCGTGCTTCCTTCGCGTTCGTTTTTTGTTTTCGCTGCGTTCTGTCTCCACGTTCTTTTTTGTTTTATCTGTGTGCTGGTTTAACATCATTTACCGGGGGGACGGGGGGGGGGGGGGGGGGGGGGGGGGGAGGGGGTTGGGGGTGTATTTATTATCACGCATGGCCGTAGTCGTATGACCATAGACCCTCGCATCCCTCAATGCGGGGAAGGACAGCGTCGGTGTTTTCACCGACCAGGCCGATCTTGCTTGCACTAAGCCCAAAGCGCCGCGAGGTGTTCGGCGGAGTTAGTAGTTGCATGAAGAGTGAGCTGCACCCCGGAAAGAACCGCTTGTGAAGCGGACTTGAACCTGGATGACATCTTCAAGGGGCTAATGAATTTCCGGGGGTGTGGTCACCTGCAGATAAATTATTGGCCGTTTCTCGGTCAAGGAGGTCCCCCGTGAACCAGAAATGTGTTGGACAAAAAAAACAGCGCTACGTGCCCTCAATGAAGAACTGGTCGCAGAGCCCTCCAAGTGTCTAGCGTCTACCATATATATGCTTTATATATACTTATATATATGTCTACCGTACGTATATAGGCGCCTTCGCGCCATTGCGTTGCGCCCTCTTGATGGACTCAATTCAAGAGAACATGAAAACACCGCCTGAATGGGCAATACGTGATAGCGTCTTGACCACTGCTCGGGTTGGCGAAGGCGACAGATAGAGTAGGTGGTACGAAGTACGCGTACGAATCTGACGCTTCTTGGCTAAGTTTTTTTTCTGGTCGAACAAACCGGGCAGCTACCCCTGACACGCCGTTGATTTTCCGTTCGTCGTGCGTTACAATACTTTTACGATGACTGCAGTAGTGATAGATCCCCCGTTAGCGGTGTGCAATATTTCATGAGCTCCGCACATGCGGAGTTCAAACTATCTCGCCCGAAACATGACTTCGAAGAGGTTGTCAGCGCGCGCAACTCTGTCTAACATTTTTACGCGCTATTTATATAGTCCTACTGTGACACGAACATGTATTGCAAAAAGTTTCACTCTAACCAGTGTACCAGCATTTGTTCACTTCGGGGGCTCAACCGGTCAGACGTTTTCGCCTTTGAAGGCAAAACGGTGCAACCCCCTATGTTGGATGCGTCTAGTATAAGGTACTTACCGTCAGTACCTGCTAGACAATAGGGTTAGTCAATTGTACGTTAGGTTAACCCGTTGTTCACCCCAATATATGGATATATATATAAATATTTTTAACGACCGACACAACGACAAGTTTGGTGTTGTTAACTCAGTCTAGGAGCAGTTTGAATGACCAGCAAAGTACAGGTAGGGTCGTGTTGCTTCCACCGGTTCCGTACGACTCCTTGCCTCGTACCTCAGGATCAATTCGCGTCACCCCCCCCCCGCGCGCGCGCGCCCGAGTCGTCGCGCAGTGCCCCCTGCCTGCATTCGTGTTGTTTCGTTTATCGTCGAAACCAGTTTCTTTTCTAATAAAGTCTCAAGAGGGCTAGCAATTGTACGCGTTTACTCGTCATCAGATTTATGGGCCAAGCACAAAGAGCTCTTGCAATACGCGAAGAAGCCTCATCATCTAATCTAGGTGCACACCCTTACCGCATCATTCGGCTCGCGATATGTTCAGGCGCCAGAGCTGGGAACAACAATCCTTGATGGGCTGGGACCTGGAGTCGTCCGCCACGGACGACCATCATGGCTGGGAGCTGGAGCTGGAGCTGGGACTTCCCGCCACGAACGCCCGGCATAGCTGGGAGCTGGAGCTTGAGCTGGAGCTGGAACTTCCCTTTACGGCTGGAAGGCCGGTGTGGCGATACTTGTAATGCTTCGAGCGACCATACCATTGACAAGAAAGGGTGGAATGACAGCAGCAAAGAGGTAGGGTGGGTGTAGAGAAAGGGGCGTTTGGCTTTCGCGGGCAAAGGATTTCTAGTGCTACTGTAGTTTGGTTTCCCTAGCTGTTGTCTGTTTCTGGCGTATTACATATATACCGTTTTGTGGGGATGCTTGTGTCTGTGGCGGACGTTGAAGGTCATGCTGCACATGAGCGCATGGCAAACGTGGTGGCTTGAAGCGATAATGTGATAATATCAAGATATTCCCTGTACTCGGTTGATATGCACGAGTATCAACGTATCGTATGGCACGCAAAATAAAGTGGATGTTGGACGAATCTCCACTCTGACATTCTGGACAGCGGAGAGAGGCGGAGAGAGCGAAACGCCGAGCGATGTGTCTATGGGGAAAAGGGGGGTCTCGGCGAGCCCTTTTCCAAAATAAACATCTCCATCGTGTTTCCTCCCTTGCATCGAAAAAAACTGGCTGCTGGAACAATTAATGGTCGCAGGGGTTGTCATCTTGCCGGCAATGCCACCTTAGAGGGGTATTGTCTTATTATCCGAGCTCCTCTCATGAGGAGCTCGATATATCACCCCAAAACATGTCTTGGAGTAAGATTTTGTTTCGCACCACCCGGCCAACATTTGTAAGCTCCCTAATCCAGGGGGAGCATGGCAATCAGGACCCACCATACGCACAAAAACCGAAATATTATTATTATTATTATTATTAGGCTTGCCATCCGACAAGGTGCAGCGTAAGTTTCACCGTTGATCGATCAAAGCATTCCTGAAAGAAGAAATCCCCGGATACAAACGAGACCCATGCACGAGGTCTATCTATCTTCTACAGTATGTCTACTTCCTTTTAGGCGTTATCTACGATATATACTATATGTGTTGTTTTTGCTTCCTCCTACATCTTACTATGTACTCGGTACTTTCTATTCCAATACATTCATCATGTTTTTTTTTTGAGCGTATTGAGTTCTGATCCTTTTTTTCGTGATTATCCCAAACCATGTGGTAAAAGTGCCAGACTCACCGGTACACTAATAGTAATAGTTGCTGGCTCGCGGAGCTGAACCAGTCGGAAAACATTGCCTTAGAAGGAAAAACAGCGCAACCCCTACCCACCGTCGGATGAATATTTCGTGTTATACACGGTACCTCGTCCATTTTGTCGGTACGTCACTATAGGGAGGGATGCTCGTCTTCTCGAACTGCAGTTTTTACGCGGACAAACCGTCAGGGGTTTAGGTCGAGCAGTGTATGTGAGGGTTGGGGTACGTGTAGATACCAGCGTGTATACGAGGGTTATACTACAGTGAGCAAGTGCCGTAAATGGTACATGCGTCGACCGACCAAATCGGCAACGGGTGTACCAAGCAAGCATTGTTTCATCAATGTTTGTATATACCGTGCCGCCCTTCGTTTATACAATGGGCTCTCGTTGTCCTCACCCATGATAGCGTTATCTACTCCCTGGGGAAGTGTGCTCACGGTCCAGAGGGGAAATTATTCGGAATAAGTGTGGGAGAATTATAGTTTCTCAACACAGAAAGAAACTAAAAGAAACAAAGAAACACGGAAACAAAGAAGAGAGAAATCTGCATTGATTCAAAAAGACGATCTCATTCGGGACAACCATATTGTACCTCGGAAAAAGGCCGACGAGCTCGACGTCTCCTTGCCCGACGTCTCTCCCCCATGCTCGACACCACGGCATCTGGTCGCTGGGCAGGGGAACGCGGGGCGCATATTCGCCAACCATGATACGGCAGTATCTCTTCAAGCAAATCTTCAAGCTCACACCTCCTTTGCCTTCTCTGCCCATCGCTTGCCATCCGAAAAACTTCTCTTTCCGCTTGCACAATATCAGGACGACGAAATATTCCACAACAAATAACAGACAGTGATAGATCGATCGAAATATCTTTCCCTTTAGCGCGGCTTCCTCTCTTGTATGTGGTGGGCTCTTTATCGACGAGGGCAGCTAAGATTTTGGCACGCTGATGGCTCTAGGGTGCCAGACGATTTACAAACCTCGTATACGAAGGCTGAGCTTTGGAAGCCGGGGTGCCTCGAATGCGCGCAAAATATTACGAAAATCATAGGATAGCTGATCGCCGGCCACTGGCGGCTTAAGTTCGCGGGAGGTCCATCTGGATTAAAGCATAGGAGAGCTGAACCTCGCCCGCTGCTGATGGCTTGAGTTCGCAAGATGGCTTAAATGAGATTGGAGAGTGTCTCGGGTAGAAAAATATGTATTCCTCCATTCTTTCTCTTGATCAGGCCCTGCCAAGCAGCGGATGCGTTAACCCGTCCGTCAGATAACCGTTGACTACAGTAAACACGCAGCAAGACCTTGTACCCTTGTGGTCTTCGCGTGTCTCTCTCCCTGGACATCGTCTCGCCCCCCCCCGGATCACACCCCAACTTCCTGCCTCGCTCCTGATTTTGCCAGTGGGGAGCCGTCTTAAATCACACAGTGAGCCCATATCTGATAAGCGACGACACGACATTACTCGATATACAGCAGCGGCCGCCGCAGTGCTCCAATCACGGCATCTACCGTTGCCGCAGCAGCGCACAAGAGCACCAGCACCAAAACCAGCACCACCACTAACAGCAGCAGCGGCAGCAACAGCAACAACAACAGCAGGAACAGCGACAGCAGCAGCAGTAGCAACAAGAAGAAAAAGAAGAACAAGAAGAACAAGAACAAGAAGAAGATCTGTTGTAACGGTACATCTACGGCGAAAGCAGCTGTATTTAGTGAGTGCGCCCCACCCATCTCTTTTTCGGTTGTCTCACAGAGAGCAAACGCGACAAAGCGTTCCCTGTCCCACAATCAAGTCCGAAAACAGACAAAACGAGAATCGGAAGAAAAAAATCGAACTGACCAACATTGAAGCAAGGGGCGTCGTGACCCTCATCACCATCGCCACTTTTCCTGCGCCGGCTGCGCGTATCGACGGCGAAGTTGTCACTGGCGACTGCAACGATGTCATCATCATCGACAGCCGTGGCTCCAGCGCGAGCAGCAGCAGCATCCGCCACCGCGATGGTCACCCTGTTCCTGTTCCTGCTACTGCTGCTTATTTCCCACGTTCCTCAAGCTAGGGCGGCCACGTATAACGTTCTCCCTGACAGCGGGGAATCATCTTTGTCGTCTGGGGGTCTGAACTCCATCGGCCAGACGTACACTCTCCAATACGCCCTCGATATCGCTAGCAGCGGGGACACGATCGCGTTGGCGGATGGCGAGTACACGGGGCGTTTACAGAGCACCGTCGGCGGCCGGAGAGGGCTCCCGGTGAAGATCGTCGGGGGCAGGGGCGCGGTGCTTAAGGCGTCCTCCCCTTCCATTCTCGTCGAGCACTCGTGGGTAACACTTGAGGTGAGAGAGCGGCGGGAAGATAAGCTCCTGTATTGCAGTGGCACTGTTGCTGCTGCTGGCGTCTAACCGATGCTACCTTAGTGTATGCGCGTACACCGTATGGTTTAGTTTTTCCTCCGACGCTACTGTATACATCGCATGGTAGATGTTCCAGTCCGACACGAGCCGAGTATGCTCAAAATACTGCGGTAAAAAGTAGTGTAGCCTCTTTTCTCTATGACTCTGAAACAGCTAAAATCCCAGGTTCTCTTTACTTGAAGGGTACGACGGAGATTCGTTGACATTAACGTGTGCGGCATGTTTCCCCCCCTAACCATATGTTGCAACTTGAGGGCTTCAACGGCGATGGCTCAAATCCACCAAACACCCGAAACAGAAAACCAAAGGAAAACCAACACCGAAAACTGACCATGTAGCGCGATCACGTATAGCGTTTGCCGGCTGAAACATGCCAGGTACGTCGCAGCTTCAACGTTGATCGCTCAAAAACATTCCCAAAAACGAGTCTAAAGTAACAAACAAATGGAGTTTGTCACCGTGGCGGACAAAGTGTGAGGGTGTAGTCTGCGCGGGAGGCACTTTGTAGGGGCGCGCCTAGTCTCGTTCGAGTGTTGGTTGGCAAGCTGAACCTGCCCTCACGCTTTGGCTGGTGTTCGTCTCAACATTCTCCACGTTAAATACGCTTTCTGCGGGGCTTGCCACAGTGTTTCTGCCAACAACCACACCCACGTATACAAGGAATCAACAGGTACACCGATAGTTGATATTGGGATAGGTTTAGCCTGTCTGCGCCATCTTCCGCTGCAAGTTGGTGCACTGAAAAATATACCACCTGCCCTCCAGGCCATGTACAACGCAAGCTCCTGCCAGTACACAACAACGCACAATACCAGGCGCGCACCTGTGCGGTCTAATCTACTCTGTACGCGCTATGCCTCGGAAACATCACCGTCTACCAGTGAATCAGGTCAAAATATCCTCTAGATGTTATTGGCAACGCCTGATGCCAGAAGACATACATGCAGCCGGCCTATCTATGCGCGTCTTGCCGTAAGCGTGTGCTCTATGGTATTCTCCGCTAGCTACGTAGCCGGCCAGTGTCAGGCTCGACTTTCTGCATGTGCCTGGGGAATGCGAACCCCGGGCGGGAGTTTGAAATACATGTAGATGTCGCTTGATGCTGACAGGTGTATGTGCCACCCATACGTAGCCCGAACGCGAACATATGTACCCGGTATCTGATGGCGGTAAACATGACGGAAGGCCTGCCTTCGCCATTTCTGCGTCTTCCAGGTGATACACCCGCTCGGTAGTGTCACACCTGGGAAGCCGGTCAGCGCTCACCTAGCTCAACCTTCTATACAAGTGTGTACTACAGTAGGAGATATGTCTAATACCTGGTACCTAAGTATGGCAGCCGAGCTACTTGTGGCTTTGCCCTCTAGGTGATTGTTCGGTAATATCACGACCCCAGCCCGCCAGCGCTTAGGTAGTCCAACCCTCTATTAGTGAATCAGGTGCCCGATGCCGATATGTGCCAGCGCCGACCTGTATATGTGCTTGCGCTTTAAGTTGGTGGTCGGTGAATATCACAACCGGCAACCGAGTGCTTGGGTAAACTTTCTACACGTGCACAGCAGGAATACCTGATCCGGTATCATCCTGTTGCTGCCCGTACAAGCGCGTTTACTCTATACGAAGTACCTTTGTTTGTGCTCGGAGATCGTATTCCCCCTGCAACAGTAGATGACCGCCACAGCGTTTTTTATAAGTCTAATGTACCTGGTGCCGGGATATCCCAGCCGGTTTGGCCTTTTTGTGCTTTGCGGGCTGTAAGCTGCTTTTCGGCATAGGATATCAGCATCGGCCAGTGCGTAGCCCAACATACAGCATGACATGTCCTGTAGATAGGTTGTGCATGGTATGTACCAGGTGTCGGATACATACTGTAACCATGTTTTTACCATGCCTGAATAATACGTGTGTTTTTTTCCCGCAAAAAACATTGAGGTGGCACAGGGGAGCGATCGTTCTTAAGCGCTCAGTTTTTTCGAGTAACGGGAATGTTACACAGTTCCTAAATATATGCCCTACGTAAATTTTTTGTTCGGAGAGATCTGGCCGCCGAGAGGACCTTTCCGAGACTACAACATTTGACTCATAGGTACTAATATTACGAGGGACAAAGGTAAATAGGACCTACGCCGAACACAAAAACCTATACATTTCCCTGTTTTTACCAACGATATTTAGTCTTGTTTACTATGGTTCCCGGTAAAATGGCACCCTCAACGTTGTAGAGAGGAAATCGAACACTGAAAAATCGGTCGCACACCCGTGTGTGCGAGCAAAGCTCCTCACGGCGTCGTCGCTCGCGCAAGGTAGTACTCGGTGATATCATCGCCGCCCGGTGAGCCGACATGCTACGAGAGGAGTTCTACTCGGTTACAGCAGTATAGCCCGACCAGTTCCCACTCGCGGGGTCCCTCCGATGAGGAGCGCTACACCCGACCATTGTATACCTTCACCCGACGTGCACGTAATGCATATTTCTTTTTGCAAGCTCCCGCTTCACGCCTTGTCAATAGCATCGGGCTCAAGACTTGTAAAAGTTGTCATCAAAGTTAAGGTTGTAGGGCGTGGGGGTAGAGAACTCATCCCTCCTCAGGCGGGGAGGGTGCCTCTCAGAAACAAAAATGTTTAATCCTACCCCTGCCGTGAGCGAGCGATTTTTAGCGTAACTAAGAAGGTGCTCCCGTATATAACCCTTCGGACCCCTCTACAGCGAACGGCGACAAAGAAAGGTCATACCGACAGACTAGACCAATAGCGTGGGCTCCCAGCGCCACAAGGTATACCTGCAGGATCATGCTGCTCCCGTACGCCGCATGCGTATGGGTCTCACCTTGGCCTACTGCTGTAGTGCGATATAGGGGTGACCGTAACAGCTACAGCAGTTTGTTTTTTTTTTGCCTTTTTTTGTTTGTGGCTCACCGCGTCCCACAACTGAAGAGCCTATACCCGACATCGTCAGTATCAGCTGTGCTCGCAACGTGTTTCAAACAAACTCGTGCCGTATCACGATGAACTTGAAGCGCCCATTCTGCTTTTCGTCAAAAAACAGTTTTTCGGGAGAGGTTTAGGGCTTCTCAAGTTAACATGTTGTAATTTCGGGACACCAAAGCCGACTCGGAGCATCCCCGAACAAGTACCCTGCAAGCGGTGGCCACTCTCGAAATCGTCCCTTTTTTTGGTTGCCGTCTATTTTCCCCTCTGGACCCCCAATGAGGGTAAGCGTTCGATGTGTGCACCAAGGTACCTGATACCGAAATACTGCAGTGGTCCTACATGCGTTTCCGCTACTAATAGTCCATTGCTCGAGGCTGTCAGCCACTGTTGTTCGGCGCAACGTTCTGCTTCGAAGCATCGATGTCCCGGGTGATATGTACATGATCTGCCGGAAGTGCTCCAGGGGACATGTACTTGTATGTGTGCTTTTTTTCCGCTCAGTTTTGCTGCTGCGTGATGTCACTCAAAATCGGCCAGTGCTTATTGCTGTATAGGCTGGTCTTCTCTATTACTGGGGACCATAGTAAATACGTAAGTATATAGGTTTTTATGTATACCACTGGTCCTTTTACCTATTTTTTTTTTATTTTTCATTTGTTTTTATCCATCACTTTTACTTCCCAGCCCACTCGTAGGAGGTTTTACCCTCGACGATCTTCTGGAACAGCCGTGGTCACAGGTGTCGTCCCTTCTCCCCCCCGGTACGTGCCTTTAGTTTTTGTCGCGCATAGGGTTCAGCATTCCCACTGCTCGTCGATTTTCATCGAATGTGGCCAACTCACGCTTTCGCGCTTTCCGCTTATCAATTTTTTACGCAAGAAAAAGTCCCAATGAGCATGCACTCGGTGGGACTTGAACCCACGAAATTGATCTTGACAGCCACGCGGACCACCTACCAAGCCACCGGGGACGCCGGCACCCCCGTAATAGATTCATGTATGTGAGGTGGTACTATATGCCTTGATGCCGTTGTATCAACCGGTCTATCTGTGGTGTTAATAGTGTGTTTTGGCGCCACTGTGTATGTTTCATGTTCGCGGTGTAGGTTAGCCTTACCGGTGTATACAAAATGCTGAACGTACATACCAGCACACCAGGCATACTTTTTTATTTTGATACATATCTTGCCCTCTGACAATGTGTATCCTCGTGCTTTCCAGTCCTTGCAAACACCGTACGTATGTATCACACCACGTACCAGATGAATGTGTGGAGTTCGGTCTATCTGTGAGTTTCCCGTTTGATACTGCTCGGTAGTATCGCCTCCTCGTCCTTTTTCATATCGTTTCCCTCTATTGTTTGCCAGAACCAATTGATCTACACATTGTACGTGCTGTATAGCTAAGTTACTCCATCCTCCCCTAGCCCTGTACTGAGTAGTTGAAGTGTGAGATCGTATTATACTGCTTTAAACGATTCGGTTTTTTCCTGCAGTGTATACATGTGAGTGAAATAAAAGCACCAGGTTGATACCCCTGTGCCCGCTGGACCTAAAGACAAGGGTAGGAATATGAACTGCGAATACCCCTTACATCCTAGTCCTGAGTGGTGGTGCTTTCTCTAAGGTGTTGCTGGGTATTTTATCCTAAGGCCAACGTTTGGCTCAACCTTCTACATAATATAGATAAACACCAGGTAGTAGAGTTGGCTGTGATACCGGAATGATACAGACGACCTGCGTGCTCTTCTTCAATGTGATTGGTAAGAAAATATCACCGCCGGCGAACATATGTAGCTCAGTCCCCTGCTGACTATGTGTACCAGGTAGTAGACAAGCACAGTAGTACCTGAAAACGGGATATCTTGGCCTGCCTGTCTAGACTGTGCGGGTGTTCCACGTTGCTGGTGCTCGGTAAATGTATCACCGTCCTCCAGGGCCTAACGCGACCGAGATTACACGTGACAGGTGTATACCTGCGTGTGTATTCTGCGCCAGCGCTCCACGCGGTCAGTTCGGTGTATAGGTCAACCTCATAATTTTGTTGCGTGTTATGTCATTGATGCAATATACCGGGTATCGTTTCCCTAAAAGCAAAACATAATATAAAATATATCAATTTATACCTTTCCCCCCAAGACGTTTGCTATTACTTTTTAACTCTCCATAGCCACTAATATGCATACCAGGTACCTTTTATGGTACGAGGGCTGCGGCATGTTCGCACCAAGCACAGCAGCTGTATCTTATCATCATGTCGTACATGATAATATGGAACTTTTTTCACGGTCGGCCTAGCCCAGGCGCTTGCTCTGAGTTATATTGCTCCGAAGTATCGCCGATAAGCTGCGAACATAGCCGAAAAGAGTTTTTCTCGTGAGTTCAACCTTAATCTACCTCGTATTACCTATTACTAGCTGCCGAAAAGCATTTGCCGACAATACAAGGGAGGGTTGTTCAATCTCCACCTTTGGAAAACAGCCTCGTCGGAGTTCGTTGCCGAGCGGTACGTGGTTGGCGATACAATCAGGGGCGTTTAGGCTCAACCCTTCCAAATGCCCAGAAACTGTATGCTTCGTTGGGCTCGGCTGCGGAGCGGTATTTGGCGGTGCAAGCAGGGGTGTTTAATCTTGACCTCTAAAAAGTCCTCGCATGACTTGACTTGGCCGCCGAGTGGTACCTGGCTGGCGATGGTACAAGAAGGGTTGTACATTCCACCGCCCGCTGGGTTATCCCGCCGCCACAGCCCCGCGGCCGAGAACTCCAGCAACAGCAGGGCATCACTCTCGACAAAACTACACCAGTCTGATCGTGAATAGAATCGACGTTAGGACAGTAACTACCGTAATTGTTTCTCCTCTAGTCGGACTGGTCGTAGGACCGTCGAGGTGCAAAATCCGGAGCAATATCTTACAGTACACGTACGTATTAAGTACGTGCCGCTGCTGCTACGGGGGACCATAGTAAATAGGACCAAATTTTGTTAGAAAAAATACGTAAATATATAGGTTTTTATGTATACCGTAGATCCTATTAACTATGGACCCCCGTAATGCTATGATGAAGGAAAGTGTAAGGATCATTTCGGTGTACACATTTATAAGCTGAAGGTTCTTACATTTCTATCTGCCCTATGAAGCGGTCATTATGTTCCGTGAAGTTACAATTCATCAACTACAACAGTAGTTGTTGAGGTTTTTTTCTCTCTATAGATGTAATTATGAAATACGTCAGCTGTGAGTTCGACCGATAAAAAACTTGATACTCAACTTTTGCAAGCTACGTAGCGCACCCAAGGTCCTGTTTTATATTTCGTTTACAGTGTGCGGATTGTGCGCAAAATTGGTGATGTATATATATATATAGGAATTAGTACTAATACCGAAGTTTTACTTCGTATTTTTTTTCCTCGGGCAAATTATGTCTGCCGAAACGCAACATATGCTGTGCTCCGGAGTGTGTATATTAACCAACAACCGGTGTCCGGCAACTTCAATATCATGCTTACGCCGTGCTGTTCATTCTGTGATGTCGTATGCTTTCTGTTCTGACGGTGAGCTGAGTTGGCCCAGGTTAGAGTCTCGGGCGAATTGTTTCTCCCGGTGTGTTGTGTTCCGAGGTATGCTTATCCTATCGATGTGAACCATGTAGATAACTTCGAAACCATCAAATGGTGCATCACCATCGTATTTGACTCATTCTTTCAATAACCCGCCTCTATCAGGTACCGAACTATCTATGCAGTTAATTTCGAAAACCGTGGTGCATCACCATGGCATTAGACTATCTATTTCAATCCCCGACTCTATCAGGTACCTGGCATCACTACTCTATAGGGATGATGCTAACAAAGTCGATTGCCTGGGTTCGAATCCCACCGAGGGGCTACCGTACTGTTGTGCTTCTTACGCAAAAAATGACTAATACTAAAACGGAGGATAATAGTAAAAAGGACCTACGGTACTCCAAAAAACCTACCAGGTACCAGGTATATATTTACCTATTTTTACTAACGAGGTTTGGTCCTATTTACTGTGGCCTCCCTTAATACTAGTACAGTACAGCAGATAGCGCCCCAGTTGCGCGTGTGCACACGATTTTACGATAGAGGAGAGACACCACGTTTTAGCCAACGAAAAAAAAACAGACGGCCTTGTTTACGAATAACGACCGCACGCGCTAACCATGAACTCCCTCTTTTAGGACTCCAGAGTGGGGAGGAATTGACGAGACGAAAAGAGACGAATACCGTGCCCGAGTTACAATGGTTGAACGCAAGTAGTCGTACGGCAAAAGCGCAACATGATCCTACTCCGAGTGCTGGGCGATGACGCTGCTCATTGACGGTACCAACCATTGGTTTGGTCGTTATGTCTCGGATTCCCATAGAGGGTTGCTGCCAACGTGATCTCTTGGGGCTGTTCTTCACACCAGACTCTAGGTACAGCGTCATTATGTTTGCTGCTCTATAGCACGATAAGAGAAAGCATTGCTGCTTCAACGATGATGCAGTCTGCTACCTACCGAGGTTCACCCTAAATTTTCTGAGGCTTCTCAAATTATTAGGAGCTCCATATCTCACCCGACGACTGACTTCACCAAAAAATCAAATTGCATCCCGATGAATAATTATATGGCGTCCGAATTTAGAAAACTTCAAGTTTCGAAACAAGCGCGTGCGTCCATTGTGGCATCTCTGTGTCGTAGGTTGTGACCACAGAGCTTGGATATTTGCACGATTAAAGAGCCGACACGGACACTGGTTGTTTGTGCTGGATGCGATGAATCTTTTTAAGCGAAACACACACACAGTGCGCAGAATAAGTTCAAGTTCAACGTCGGTCGATCGCAAAGCAAAGTAGAGCGTTTACTCAGACTCGACGCTGTAGTCGACGCACGCTGTCTACGAGTAAAATCGAATAACATACCCCCACGAAATCGTCCATTGGGGTGAAGCTAGCGTCAAGATTAAGGTGGGTAGTACTCGCGTCGTGCACAGCATTTTCACCCCCCCGACCACCATCCCTTGGATCAAATTGTAAATTTGTAGAGTCAACTACACAAAGCGTGTACGCATTGTGAACATATGTATAGTGTTGTTGGGGTTAATTCAGACCATTGTTGCTGCCGCCTTGTCTGCTATCGAAAATGTGCGGAGTGAGATCGAACGTCTGTCTACCACTCCAGCCGCGCGCGGCAGACCTGCCCTCCCAAGCGATTTTCTCGCCAAGTCCGTAAACTTATGCTGTTTCATTTCAGTTTGACAAAAAATGGAATCATACTTGTTTCGACTTCGGCTAAAACGGCGGCCACCCTCGCGACCCGGGATGCCAAAGCCAATCTTCACCTACAGTAATCTCTAACCCGAACCACCAGAGACCTTGGTTGGTGTCCCGTGGGGTCGTTGGGCTTGGAAAGGCCGCTGTGTGGAGGCGTGACATTTGTCTTTCTTTCTCTTCCCGTGCGTTTTCTTCGCCCTTCTTATTTTCTCTCTCCCTCTTATTACGGGGGGGGCATATTGAATAGGCCATAGTTAATAGGACCTACGGTGCACAAAAAAAAAAACTATATATTACCTATTTTTTACTCACAATATTTGGTCGTATTTACTATGGTCTCCCGTAATAGTCGTAGCTCACACCCGGAGCCATCTGGCAGGCTCGCCTCCCCCTTCCTGGCCGCGGTGCATAGTAAATAGGGCCTACGGTGCACAAAAAAAAGCTGTATATTTCCCTACTATTACGGTGGTGGTCCATAGTCAATAGGACCTATGGTATACATAAAAACCTATATATTTACCTTTTTTTTACTAACAAAATTTGGTCCTATTAACTATGGACCCCCGTAATAGTACAAAATATATTTCGTCCTGATTACCATGGTCCCCCGTAATAGTCGTAGCCAAGACCCGGGGCCACCTAGCAGGCTCTCCTCCTCCCTCCCGACCGCGGTGCACATGATCGTAGTAGAGGTGCACCGACTTATTTTAATATTTTGAGGTTCCTCGCTGACGGGGCTCTGTACTCCAGGCACACCTGTCCTTGGTTTGAGAAACACGAAAGCGCAACCCGATGAACACCGCCATTTCTTCGTGGGTACACATCCAAACGTAGCTTTAAACATACCAAATGGCACCCCAGCAATTCATCAGCGCTCTCAAGGAGCACCCTTCGGCGAGTCAGAAGTGTATGGGCCAAGCGTGTGCTTCGCCTCTCTCACCACGCCTCCTTAAGGTCAGACACATCCAACGCTAGGGGTTGGGTGGCACCTTTCGGCTCAAAAGCTTGGTACATGCTTTGGAAAGGCAAAATGGATCCTTGTGTACGGCGAACGGGGTGACGAGCAGGGGGGCGATTCTTATGTCAATCAAGAGCCCACTAATAGCTCGCCGGGTATGCTTCATATATCCAAATAAACCTAAAAGGGGCATACATTTCATTTGTACCCTATTGCGGGGGACTATAGTAAACAGGACCAAATATTTTTACTAAAAATAGGTGAATATATAGGTTTTTATGTATACCATAGGCCCGATTAACTATGGACCCCCGTAATAGTCGTTTCTGAAACTCACGCCTTCCATCCTTTTCCCAACTTTCCGCTACTAACGGATTGAAAAATGACGGCGACATGCATACATCAACAGGGATTCACGGTGGACGGGCTACACGGCGACACGTACGAGGCGGATTCTGTGGTCAACAAGTGCGTCGAGGTGAGGGGCCAGGGGAAGAGCCCTTCCGAGCCCCTCGAGGGTTTCGTCATGACCGGCGTCACCGTGAAGAACTGCGGGTAAGCAGTCGTGACCGGCGGTACGTACATGTGCATGCTGCCAGAGTAGCGTGATGGAGTAGCACATCCACCGTATAGGAACGTGAATACCCGTATGCGAATGATATTATACGGTTGCACGTAGCACTTTGAATGTCTTCTTTGTGGGAATGTCCCGGTAAACTCATACCTGCGTACAGGCTGGTTCTGGTCAGGGCCTGGGCTGAGTTGCGTTCCCGACGGAGCCCACCCTCGCTCACTCGAGCTCTCTCTCTCGCCCTCTCATCCCGCTTGGGGAGCGTTAACACAAACATGGTGAACTACAAGCAGTGTGCCCTATCCAGCATCGACATCCCTGTGTCTCTTACCAGTCTGTATATATCTGTACTACCCTTACATCAAAGGGGTTTACCTAGAGAAATATATGAATTTCTCGTTTGGCTTCTGACTCGAGGGGCTCGGGGTATACATCCCCTCCCAAACAACGCCCATCAGATAACGGAATGTTCGACCCGATGAACACTGCGAAGGCTTATTATACACCTGTACGTGTGTATATATATATTGTTACAAAAATCATAAAACGTCAGCTTTGAGATCGAGGACTTCGTTAAACGTTGTCGCGCAACATGCTATCCCAACTGAGTGCCACGCTGATCTCTCGGCAAAATATTTATATTTACCCGCAACGTGTGATTCGATTACTTCACCGCATGGCGTGACATGGATGACATGGGACTGCTGTTGCTGCTGCTGCTTCAGGGGGGAGTGTGTCCGTCTGAAGAACTTCGTCGTGGGCGCGAGACTGGTGGGAAACATCATCGAAAACTGCGGGCTGTACGACTTCAAGCTCGGTGACCAAGAAGAAAAAAATGGGGAAGGCATATACATCGGGACCTCTTTTAAACAGGTGAGCGGACGGGGGGGGTGCGCCATGCCATGCATGGCGTAGTCGTATGGCCATAGAACCTCGCCTCCGTACATTGCCGGGACGGAGCATGTCGGGCTTTCACCGACCAGGCAGACATTGCTTGCGCCAAGCGCGAAGCGCCGTGAGGTGCTGGGCGAGTCGCATGAAGGGTGAGCTGCATCCTACTAATAATCACATGTGAGGCGGGCTTAGACATGGATGGCATCTTCAGCGAGTTATTTTCACGTGTGACTGTTTCCAGAGACAGCAATGGGGATACTATCTAACTGCCTCGCATGTGCGATCATAACCACTACGTGGTGCAATCAGTCTCCTTGTGCAGAGCACTGGTTCTCCACCCCCGCACGAATAATCTATTACTCGATCGCCAGCCGTGACCTACCCCTGAAAACAAAAGGTACAATGGTTGACTACCTCACGCAGTGAACGGCATAGTTTTTTACGGTGTCGTTTCCAACCGACGCCAACCCAACCTAGAATAAATAGAAAAGGAGGAGGGGAAGGGGGGTGCACGCAGGCCGACCGCGGGATGCCCACAATGTGGTTGTTCATCCCGTCGAACCGGCTACACTATTTTGACAATGGCGTCTGCCGTTTCCGGGAACAAATGTGCAGCGTGAGCTTCAACCATCGTTGAGCACTTGTGAACATTTCCCGGAGGTAAGGAGAGGCGTTCTACGATAGAGGTTCGCCCTAAATTTTCTGAGGCTCCTCACTAAAGGAGCTCCATACCTCACCCGAAACCTGACTTGAGCAGAAATCAAGTTGTACCCCGACTGATAATCCCATGGGCCATCTATACAAAAATGTCATTTTCCGAAACAAGATTGTCATTCCGACGATTTTTGGGTTAAGAAACCCCGTCATGCAGAAAGCATTATGGCGCAAAATTGCTACCTCTATCGTAGAACGCGTCAGGATGAAACAAAAGGGAGAAGCCAACGCGAAAACAGAGGGCAAACGCTATACAGACGAAACCGTGCCCCATTCTGTTGGCAGCCGCCTTGTTCCCCTGCTGCCCGACCGTTTCACTCAAGTTTCGCACGCCGTGAACGTAGTTTCGGGACGCTGAGATAGCGACCTCAACAGATTGATACTCGTAGCATAGGTGCTCTCAGCCGTCTACCAAATATGTTTACGAGCAGCATCCGTGCAGTACAAGCATCTGGTAAGATCATGGTAGACCCGAGCCGTACGACTCGTTGCATGCAACCACGGCAACCCGGACGCCAATCAGTATAATTTCTCAGTCACAACTGCGATCGTTGCTGTGATCGTCGTATCGGTTTCCTTAGCGTTTCCTCCCCTGAAGTCCCAGCAAATGGCTTAAACTATCGATCGGTCACTTTCTTGACGGCGGTCATGTCAAGACTGTCGGGACATTCGATACCGCTGTTTCTACCAAGCTAACTAGAATCTCCCCCCCTCGTCATACGACTACGGCCATGCATAATAAAAGGCAGCTCCCCCTCCTCTCCAGGCACGTCCAAAGAGGCATCGACCAGGATCCCGCTGACCCATATTAGATAAAGTCTGTCTCTCGGGGGGGGGTCACTCGACGTTCCCTTTGTCCCAGCCGTTCTCAAAGATCCACTCAGCCGAATGACTACCCGAATTGTTGGCAATCTTGCGATTGTACGCAATCTGGTCTCGCGATGTGCGTCGCCATGAGGTTGTTTGTCACGCCATGCCAAAAAGAATATAGACGCGCTCTACGAATATAGAGGTAGCAGGTTTCAGCTAAAAAGTTTTCTGAATGACGGGGCTCCTTCACCCAAAATCGTCGGAATGCGAATTTAGTTTCGAAAAATGACGTATTTGTATACTCCGACATTGGGAATACTCGTCGGGATGCAAATTGATGTTTGCTGAAGTCAGTTTTCGGGTGAGGTGTGGAGCTCCTTAAGGTCAAGTGAGGAGCCTCAGAATATTTTAGGGTGAATCTCTATCGCATCGTAGAACGCCTCTATACATGTGTGTGATATCATGAGTAAGGTACAGAGCCACTTGCTCGAGCGGCCTAAACGCGGTAGTGATAGCAATGGCATCGTGACCCCCCCTACCATGGCAACAGTCATAAACGCCTACCCAGGTCGTGGAGTGCCATAGCCTCCCGTCGGAAAATCACGTGGAAGTTCCTGTGGAGTACAGAGAAAAAAATGGGAATCCCGCTGGAAAGGGAGGGGAGGGGGGTGGGTGAGGGGTGGGTGGGAGTTCACACTCCGTGGCGCGGTGACAGTTGATACGGCAGTTAACCCTGCATAGCGCCGTTCTTATGTTGGAGATCGTGGACAGCCCCCGGTTGAGCGATTGCATTCGTGTTTGAGCTGGCTGGGCTTCGTGGACGCGTGTTTGTCTTGTAGGGATGTCTCCTAACCTCGAGGAGTCCTGTATTTTTACCCGAAAAACAAAACGATTTCGAGAAACGTTCATAGAGTGCAATCTCCGTTGAACAATGTGAAATCGTTTCACAAGCTATATCAGGCGAGTAATATATTGTAAGCTAGTCACACCGGTATTCCGAAAGTATTGGAGGTTGAGGAATCCGGTCAATCAGAAATGCGTATGGTCGAAACGTGCTACCTCAGTATAAAAGCAAGCCTCGACGGGTTCTACGAGGGGCCGCAATAATCAGAACTAACGCGGTTTATGAACTTGGGGGGTGGACAGCTTTGATCTCCTCCTCGTGTGGGTTCTGAGCGCCGTATCCACCCGTTTGGACAATATAGTCAGGAAGACACACATACAGAGTGCAACCCCAGGGGATAGGACGTCGTTTGTGCTCATCGTGCGTTCGGATTGTTGTGTCCCCGCCTGATCAATGCAATCAGAACCACAGATTGTAGACATATTGAACAGTTGTGTGTTGTTTGAATCAACTATTGGGTTCTGATTGATTCCCCCCCCCCTTTTATAGTAGGATGCAACTCACCCTTCATGCGACTCGCCAGAGACCTCACGGCGCTTCGCGCTTGGTGCAAGAAATGTCTGCCTGGTCGGTGAAAACCCGACATGCTCCATCCCGGCATTGTAGGGGTGCAAGGATCTATGGCCGTACGACTACGCCCATGCATGAGATCGAGTACATCTATCCTATCGAGCACACGCCCCCCCCGCCCCTTCGTGAGCACTTTAACCAGAATGAAATATAGATTATACACATTAGGACAACACAGCCATGGGGCCCGTGGCAAGTTCTGATTGCTCTGTCCCCTGAGAGCCTGAAGATCGGGGAAAACAACATGGTTGTGGGAAACACAGATCATAATACATTTTTTGGGGTCGATGTTTCCGCCGTGACTATTACGCCACCCCCACCCTCCCCGCGCCTCCCCCGCCGTAGCTATTGGCTGAAAAACGTGCTTTAGTAGAGGGGTTGGAGGCGTGTTCACCACAGGGATAGGGAATAGCACATTTTCGCATGCATAGTACTACCTGACGGGGGGTGGCGGGGGGTGTACTCATTATCATGCATATCCGTAGTCGTATGACCATAGACCCTCGCATCCCTACAACGCCGGGACGGAGCACGTCGGGGTTTCATCGACCAGGCATAAGAATTTCTTGTTGGCTTCTTCACCGAGGAGCTGCTCGAAACCGTTGGAAAAGCCCATTCCTGGTAATACACAGCATTAGTCGTTTCGAAAAACGAGATATTTCTTCGTGTTCCCTTCGATATCGTTTCCCTCCTTCGCCGAACCGGATTGGTTAGTGCACGTTTCAGCAACATACATTTGTTGTCCACCCCCACCCCCCCCACCCCTATCTCTCCCTATATACATGGGCAGTGGGAGTCGTACGGAGCGGACCGGTGCGACGGCAACGTGGTGAGCGAGAACACCATCCTTACCTGCGGCAACGAGTGCATCGAGGTCAAGGAAGGCTCGTCCGGCAACCTCATCGAGCACAACTCGTGCTCCGAACAGCGCGACGTGGACTCGGGGTGCTACTGCTCCAGGGGTGACGGCAACACCATCAGGTGCCTCCTATTACGGGGGGCCATAGTAAATAGGACCTACGGTACACACAAAAACTATATATTTCCCTACTTTTACAGACAATCTTCGGTCCTATTTGCTATGGTCCCCCGTAATAGGTCTGCTGGGGTTTCACGGCGTGCTTGTCCACCGCCTGGTGGTTATGTTGGTCGGTCTTCGCGCTGTTTTCGAGATGTTTGAGTTCTACGTTTTTGAGTCAATGAAATGGATATGTTTCGTGCGTATGATGGTGACCATGCATGCATGTATGTATGTATGTATGTGCGTAACGAGGCGTTCCTTTCATTGTGTAGAGTTAGCGCAAGGAAGCCATTGGAGACAAGCTATAAATGCCCCAGATATATAGCGCGATGAACACTCGAGGGCTGCTACTGCTTCAGGCGCGACAATGACACCATCCGCAGGCCTGTTGGATTTTATTTTTAAATATCTAGCCGGTTGAGAATTGGCGTTGTCGTGCTAGTACCCTTCAATAAAAGAAGACGAAAAAATCGGTGCGCTTCATACACGCCCCACCCCTCCCCCAGCCCCTCCCCTCTTCTCCCGATCGAACGCGCGTGTCTCTTGGCAGGTACAACTACGCTTCTAAGTGCGAGGGAGCGGGGGTGAGAGTGGGAGGATGGACGGACACCGACGGGCACGAGCACGGACGAGACAACGACGTGAGTTTCGACTTGACTCCTGCTTATGATTTCCCAAGCAACCACATTTCATGCGGCGGGCAGATCTCGATATACACACACCGCAGGTGACCTACTGTAAGGCTGGGATAGAACGGTTTGGGCTAACAAAAACGATTTTTAATGACGGGCCTCCCTTAACCCAAAACAAATGTCGGGATGTCCATTATTCACCTATGGGATTGTGTATCGGGGTATTGCGGTTTCGCTCCATCACAGTTTATTAGGTTTTTGGGTGAGACATATACAAGAGTGATAAAATGTGGCCGTTGAGATCCAAGCGTATCTATTGTGAAGTGCAGTTGCCACGCACTGATACGAGAATACGAGTACCCTCGTTTACCCTCGTTGGGTAAATCCAATATGCGGATAGATTACGAGTCTGTCTTACTGGTTGTACGGTATATTGTAGGTCCGATGCATCACCACAGGTAACAAAGCTGAGAACGTTGTTATAACATCACCACTGTAGATCATTGTGCCAGGAAGAGAGCTTTGCAGGAATGTTGCTACAGGACAGACTCTCCGTCCGCACAACAGACGTACATTAGCTTACCACCATAAGTATCCTGGAAATCTGCTGTAGAACGGACTATTAATATCAGCTACTAGTACAACATCCCGTAGGACCTATTGTATCCGTAGCATGGGACGGTCGAGCGAACGTCAGCCCTACCTCGATCGCTCCACTCCACTCTGCTCTACTCCACTCGACTCCTCTCTGTTTTTTCCCTTTCCGTTTTTCCTTTCCTCCTGATCTCTGAGATCAACATTCTTTCCATAACGGCCACATAAGCACCAACTTCACACCATATATCTTCTTCTTTCTCACAAGTGATCTTCACAGACATTTCGGTACGACCTCTGCCCCCTCTGTTCACAGCCACAGAGCCTCGACACATGCATCATCCTTTCAGGGAGCTCCTCAAGTGAGGTGCCTCGTAAATCAGACAGCGCTCCTCTGCCGTAAGAGCGGACACGTGCCACAATAAACGTAGCATTTTTCCGGGTTGTTGTTTTCTGAATTTGATGGGGGCTTATTAACCCGTTTAGTACCGCAGTCCCGATTTGGGGACAAACTACTCTAATTCCAAGTCATTTTCCCCCAAAACGGGACTGCGGTACTAAAAGGGTTAACCCAACATCGTCGGAAGGGCCAATCTTGTTTCGAAGAATGCATTTCCGTATACATGGGCCATGGGATTGTTCGTCGGGAAGAAATTTTGTTTTTGCTGAAGTCAGTTTTCGGGTGATGTATGGAGCTCCACAAGTGAGGAAGGAGCCTCAGAAAAACAAATGGTGCACCTCCGCTGTAGCATGCGTCAAATCGTAGGAAAAATCGTAGAAAAATGCCGAGCTTGTTTTGAGGTATGACTTATTTGTAAACTTGGTCCATGGGATTGTTCATCCGGATGCAATTCGATTTTTTGCTGAGAGGTCAGTTTTCGGGTGACTCACTGATAGTATGGAGAGTCTCCTCAAGCTAGGACGCCTCAGGAGAAAAATGGTGCACCTCTACGTTAGCGTGCGTCCCCACTGGTGTTAGGGGTGGCGGCTTACTGTTTTCTGAGATCTGACGCGTTCTACCATAGAGGTAGCACATTTCCGCAAAACAACATTCTCTTTGACTGGGTTCCTTAACCCGGAATCGTCGGAATTATGCTAATCTTATTTCCCAAAATGGATATTTTTCACACTTGGGCCATGGGATTATTCATTGGGATGCAATTTGATCTTTGCTGAAGTCAGTTTTCTAGTGAGACGTACGGATCTCCTCAGTAAGGGAGGAGCCTCAGAAAAATTAGAGGGAATTTTCTATCGTAACGCCTCATCCCCAGATGAAGCGCTTACTTACTATCTCGCCGGAAACATCACTTGGAAGAAAGAAGTTTGTCCGCGCAACGCGATCAACATTCCATTATATGTGCGCCATTATTATCACTCCTTGCGCATACCGGCATATATCGGGTATAGAGGTACATATAGCTATCATACCAGCCGGTTTACTACTGTAGTAGTTGTTGGCTTGAGGAGCTCAACGAGGTCAGAAAATATTGAGCCCAAGAAGTGCAAACCCATGCCTCCATGGTGTTGCTCCTAAACATCGAAGCACCACAAGCACCTAGCAAAGATGAGGTTCCCCCAAATTCTCGACAGCAGGCAGCTGGTTGTTTCGCTTCAATGTTCATCACTTTTACAAAGAGTGTAGGTCCTACCCTGCCGCTCAGAGGTGCTGTGGCTGGTCTGTATGTAGATATAGAAAAAATCCAACCTAGGAAACATGTCCAATGCCGTACGAGTAGATCATGTAGAATAACATTTTGTCTTCTGAGGCGTTCTAAGATAGATGGAGTTTCACCCTAATTTTCTGAGGCTCCTCACTTGACCTTAAGGAGCTCCATGCCTCACCCGAAAACTGACTGCAGCGAAAATTCAAAATGCGGCCAGATGAATAATCCCATGGTCCAACTATATAAAACAGT
Organism: Macrocystis pyrifera; assembly: GCA_031763025.1. Taxonomy (NCBI): domain Eukaryota; class Phaeophyceae; order Laminariales; family Laminariaceae; genus Macrocystis; species Macrocystis pyrifera. The sequence continues at coordinate 6,956,296 of JASSKH010000002.1, read as the reverse complement.
CGTTTTTCGAAACAAGAGATTGTTATGACGACAGTTTTGGGTTAAGGAGCCCCATCATGTAGAAAAAAAACGGCGGAAACGTGCTAACTCTATCGTAGAACGCGTCTTCCCGCCCGACGACATGAACTAGATAGACAGACCCCTGCAGATCAGGAATTATGTAAGTCTGTCCTGAATGATCACAAAAATAGACGAAGCAATTGAGTGGCGATGATCCAACCGATGCGTGCATGTATCGAGTTGGTTAGAAAAGGTTGAACTGCCACCGTATACAGTAGACGGATTGGACGCATGTTTGCCACGCAGGGGTAGCTCCTCCTATTAATGGTGCTGCTGAGGCTCGTCGCTTGAGGAGCTCTCCATCGATTCCAAGCTCACAGAATGTAACTAGAAATGGGAACAATAGCATGGCTTATGGTGTACAATGAAAACGACTGGAAAACTTGCATAAATACTACCCGAAGACATGAATAGCAGTCCAACCATACGGTGACTAGTCTTTCAGTAGCCTTAAGGAGCCCCATCGGTCCGTAAATATGTTCACCGAACACGTGCTACATTCTATGATGGGCACAGATTGTTGGTCGAACGGTGACGGCCGCCAGCACGGAGGACAGGACGGTCGATGGTCGGGGTGTTCGACTGCCTCGCGCGTGCTGATTTCTTCCTTTTTAGCACGAGAATGGCATGAACGTTCAGTTGTGCAAGCATCAGCACACATGACGACCCTGGCATACAAGCCCGGTCCAGAGTAGTAGTGAGCGGAAACTGAACACGCGCCACGACAGGGCATGCCTTATGGCCTAAAAACACTTTTCGGCCAACACATTTCCACACTTATGTCGGACTTCTAATCGATTCCCACTTAGTCAATGATCTAAATCTCTCGAAGAAAGATCTACTCCCGATATGTACGTATGATCTATCTGACTGTACCCCATGTTATGATCCGCGCGATAATCGAGCCCCAATCGATTATCTAGATCTCTGAAGGCAGATGGATAATATATCTCCCGATCTGTACGTATGATCTATCCACAGTTAGTATTACCGGGGACCATAGTAAATAGGACCAAATATGGTTCTTAAAAATAAGCAAATACATAGTTTTTTGGGTGTACCGTAGGTCCTGTTTACTATGGCCCCCCGCAACACAGCTGGTGTTGCCGGGTGGGACCCGTACGATCTACACGGTCTGGCACATGTTTCCTGAGTTGGTTGGATCTGTATTATGCAGATCCTGCGCAACCTCTGACAACGGCAGATGATGAACTGCCACTGTAGATGATCTAGGTCATGAGCTGCCCGAGGTGTCCGCATATCTGACTGACCGGGTTTCACAGCCCAAAATCGTTGGGACATCATTCACGTTTTTGCGTCATTGTTTGGACATATGCCTATGTTTAGGCCACGGCAATCTGCGTCGGGGGGGGGGGCAATTTCACTCCACTCGAGGAAGTCAGGTGCTGGGTGTGGGGTATGAATGGTGTAGGCGCACCGCTGTCGTATATCGTGTCCGTCGTTAGGCGAAAGTGTGATTAATCTACTGAGGTATTCAATCTCGAGGAAAGGGTTGCACTTTTAACTCGATCTTGTTTGACTGGTTGAGCTCCTCATGTGAGCTACTGTAATAATAGAGTATTAATAGTATACCGGTTACTGCACTACGATTTTTTTACTGCAAAAATATATGTTTTAGGACTACCGGTTGCTTGCACAGAATAGGCCCGCCAATACGAAAGTCCCCAATCCTAAAAATAATGCTCACTTGTTGGAGCACGCTGAGAAAATTGGGTCATGGAAAACGACTCAGTGGTGAACTCTACGCTAAATCCTACATAATGGTCTATGCACAAGGTTATTTGATTATGGTGCCCCGATAAGGATCTCAGGCTCTCCCAGATTAGGTGTTTTCTTGTTGGCGGACCATACCGTATTACGATAGTTTTTACCATAATATTTGCTCAAGGACTATTAGGCTACTGTAGTAGCTCATGGAATTGCTGGCGAGGTGGCGCGAACAAACTTATTGTTCTAAGTCATGCTCCTCATGTCTAGATCTCAGGAAAATCAGGCAACACCCCTCGCGTGTGATAGCTCGAGCAACTGTACTCCAAGGCATCAACTGATTAACTCCATCCAAACCCGTACCCCCACACGTACACCTGGCATCGTGTGTGCACCCGAACGCCAACGTCTGCACCCCGTCACTTGTAAGACTGTGTGTACAGTTACCAACGTAACGCCTCGCAAGCTAGTAGGTGTCCTCTCGTACATTGCGGTGGGTTGTATAGCATGCGTCCCTCTTCCGAAATTTTGCTTTTTTGCCTCGAGCATCTCGAAAAGGGACGGGTCCCCTTCATAGGGCCATACTTTTTGTCCTAAATTTTTAATATCCAGATTTTCCATAATTTGCTTTCTCGCAATTTTGTTCCGTTGTTTCCAGGTTTTGTGGGGGGGGGGGGGGGGGGGGGTTGTTCGTCCAGTTGCGGAACGCGAAGAGCGTTTCCTGATAGTTTGCCCTCTCTGTTCAATTTCAAAATTTTAACACAATAATTTTCTCATGTTTCCTGTTTTTTGTTGGAAAACAAAACGAACAAAAAAATGTGAGGGGGTAAACGCTGTTCGACAAGAACGGCTCTTACTTGACGTCGTAACAAAATAATAGAAGCTCGCATTTTCACTCGCAATTAATCATACTGCTGCTGCTGCTGCTGCTGGTGCCGCTGCTCCTGCTGCCTGTCATCCTGCGGTGCTACGCTCGTTAGGTGTACGGCAACAGCGTCGCCGGTGCGGTCAGGGGCTTCATGGCCGTGCACGTCATGCCTCAGGGGGATATATGCGACAACACCTGCGTGGACGGGCCGTGCGGCATCTACGGGTAAGCCGCCGCCCGCAGTCGTCTCTCCAAGGTTGCCACTCTCATCAGAACGACCATCGATTTCGATTTTCTCATCTTAATCCAGAACTTTCAGGGAGAAAATGATCCTGGCCTGTGGGCTATTTGCTCATGACGTCGCAAGGGTGGGAACCGTAAACTAGGCATTGGTTGTGACCTACGCGGCACGCTTTTCATTGTCTAAGGCCCATTCTTATCGGAGAGTTTTTTTCCCAGAACTTCGCCAAGTTTGGAAATAGTCGGAAGTATGTATCAAGATACGGAGGCGTTCTGTCACAACTTGTGAAATTCTTCAGAAGCGAAAAACAAAACCCCGGAAAGTTAGATTTCACATATTTTTGAAGGAAATAATTTCAGGGCAGATATATTCCGGACTCTAGCTCATCATGCTGCGGGGTGGGTATCGTTCTATCTTCATTGCTGCGAGATCCACGTATAGGGGTGTGCATGTTTCCTGGGTTGGACATGGATATATATCGTGACCTGTTCGACGTGCTTAAGCTTCTGCCCTCCACGCACAGCGACGTAGGTTTGTTTCCGTACTTGTGTTTGCCCACCGAGACTCTTTCTATTTTTTTTCAAGACCTGGTTTGTTTTTTTGTGACCTTGAGCGAGGTTTGAGGGGAAGTACCTTCGATATAGGCTTAAGCAAGCGCCTTATTTTAAGGAGGCTCCTCACTTTCAGGAGGAGGTTAATTTATACATACACCTTAGCGCAAAGGGGGTGTTCGAGAAATATCAATGTTGGCGTCAAATGAAATATCCCATGCGTGTGATGGATGGGCTATACTGCACCCTTGGGAACAAGCGGGACGAAGTAAGTTTCCCCCCCTCCGGTACCCTCGGGGGACTGGTGGGACTCAATCCTTTCAGCCCCCCAGGCACCCTGGGGACTGGGTGATCTCAAGAGGAGGGGTACTGACAAGGCATTGACTGAGATCCTCGAAGAGCTGCACCGCACAGGTGGCCGGGAACCCCCCGCCCGTTCACTTGTGTGGGCGTAAAACAGTGTTCGTGGAGACGTCGGACACTGTAGCGGCTCGAGAAGGTGTGGATGACCCCCTCGATTCGGTACGGAGAATGGTGCGCTAATACATTGTTCGACGACTCCACAAGGATATGTTTGTGCCCCACATTATTCTAGCGGGAGGGGGGGGTGTACTCGATAGAAGAGATGCACTCGATCTCATGCATGGCCGTAGTCGTATGACCATAGACCCTCGCATCCCTACAATGCCGGGACGGAGCATGTCGGGTTTTCACCGACCAGGTAGACATTGCTTGCACCAAGCGCGAAGCGCCGTGAGGTTTCCGGCGAGTCGCATGAAGGGTGAGCTGCATCCTACTGACTAAGAACGGCTTGTGAGGCGGACTTGCATATGGATGACAGCTTCAATGAGATAGTTTAATTTCCGGTGTGGCCACTTCCAGAGACAGCAATGGGAGTACTATGTAACTGTCTCTTGGGTGCCTTACCTTGAACACTACGTGATACGATCAATTCCCTTGTGCAGAGTAAAGGTTCTTTACTTCGCACAAATGATCTAACTAGACGACCAACTGTGGGCGACCGCCAAAAAAAATAAAAAAAGGGGGGTCGGCCACCTGTGTGACATTCTGAAGGGCTTTGGAGCTCAGCCCTAGGGATGGGGAATCGGTCAATATTTTACCGCTATGCTGCAGCTCTATAGGCGAGACCCTTCATGCGTCGTCGAGAACACGGATTCGAATGCCACTTGGAGCGTTTCTTTCGCAGAGACGCTTGCGCGTGCCTCCCTAAAAAACAATGTCTCCCTGGTTCCCCGGGTGTTGAACCGAAGCCAGTAGGGCCACGTACGCCCGGATACGACAACGCCGCTTCCCGACGACCCACAGTCCGTTTGTCTCTGCAGATCAGCATGTAACACCTTCGCGCATAAAAAAAACGCGTTCTACGATAGAGGTGGTAGCACATTTCCGCTAAAATGTTTTCTGATTGACGAGATTCCTTAACCCAAAATCGTCGGAATTATGCCAATCTTGTTTTGAAAAGGGACTTAGTTGGATGCTTGGGCCAATGGGAGTATTCATTGGGAGGCAATTTGATTTTTGCTTGAGTCAGCTTTCGGATGAGGTCTGGAGCTCCTCGAGTGAGGTGTCTCGGAAAATTTAGGGTGGACCTCTATCATCAAAGAACGCACCAACAAGATTGGCATAATTCCGACGATGACGGGTTAAGGAACTCAGTCATTCAGAAAGAATTTTGGCGGAAATGTGCTACCTCTATCGCAGAAGACGTCTGCTGACCTCAGAGGCCAAGGTTGAGTGCTGTACAGCAGACCCGTGGTTGTGGTGTGTAACTAAACGAAAGGTGCCATCTGGTCGTCTGTCTCGCTACCACGGCCGACTGCCCGATCGGAGGACATTCTCGCGCACACCATTAAGGAACTGTTCGTAAGCGCAGTAGCTCACCACATCTCAATACAGCAGTACCGCAACATGTGTTTTTTGAAGTTGGGGGGTTCAGAGTTTGAGGCTGAGTTTATAACGTACCAAACATTAGCTTGTTTGTTTGAGCCAGCTGAGCGAGGAACGCCACCCCAAAATCCTATAATCCGTGCAATGAATAGCCTTCAAGGAGCTTCTACGCTCAACGTTGACTACAGTAGGAGATTCTTAACTGCTGTTCATAGCTGTGGAGCAACCTACAGCAACCATGTGGGCGCAATAGTGTCTGAAGATCGGGGCATGCCACCATGGCGGCACTGCTGTACCGTGTTTTTGGCAAAAAAAAACTGACGGACGGCGGTCTTCAAGTCAGGAAAACCACACATAAATATCGCTAGATCTTTGTTTCTTCGCCCCCCCCCCCCCCGCCCTCCATTGTTGTTCGATAGGGGATAGGCTTTGTTGGGCAAATGATCGTGTCTGACCGATGAAGCCCCTTAAGAGCACTCAGCAATTACCCAACATATTGTTTGCCTTACATGATCTATCAACATACGACACCTAGGTTATGGGTTTTGTTCGTCGGGCTGCACCTCGGTGGCTTGGTAGGTGGTCCGCGTGCCTGTCAAGATCAATTTCGTGGGTTCAAGTCCCACCGAGTGCATGCTCATAGGGACTTTTTCTTGCATAAACAATTGATAAGCGGAAAGCGCGAAAGCGTGAGTTGGCTACATTCGATGAAAATCGACCAGCAGTGGGAATGCTGAACCCTATGCGCGACAAAAAATAAAGGCACGTACCGGGGGGGAGAAGGGACGACACCTGTGAACACGGCTTGTCCAGAAGATCGTCGAGGGTAAAACCTCCTACGAGTGGGCTGGGAAGTGAAAAGTGATGGATAATAATAATAAAATAAAATAAATAAAAAAAAGCACTCCGAGCTGTTGTCGGGGTCAGGTTTCGGGTCGGGTAAACAGAGCTCCTTAAAGTCAAGCGAGGACCCTCATAGAACGTTAGGTGCAGCCCCTACAAAAGCAAGCATGCATCGCCGCCTCCCCTTTGTTTAGGGCCGTGACTCATATCACGATAGGGGCTGCACCTTTACCAGCCCAGCACTAATCTGTGGCCGGACCGAGGGTTGAGCTGCGCTCGAGTGAGCTAAGCTGCCACACTGGATGACACGACTGCAGCAGTACACGAAGTATTTGTTTCAATATTCTAGCTCATAGAAATGTCGAAGCTGAGATTGCGTGAACAAAAATATCTTCTTCGAAGGCGTGTTTCGGGTGGGATAATACTGAACTTCTCGTGTGAGGAGCTCAGAAAAGAATAAGCCTCCACCCCCACGGTGGCATTGACCTGCACGCACCCCAATGGTAACATATGCATACCAGAAATATTTCGCGTGCTTTCTTTAATTCCAAAACATGCTTAACACGTCCGTCGTTTGCTCTCCCTCTATCTCGAAGCGGGGGGGAGAGGTGAGGGGGGAGTTCCGTACAATCGAGGGGGGGGGGTCCCGTCCGCCCGTGAGGGGATACCCACATAGCCTGGGCTATTCAATAGCGCCAACAAACTCCTCACGCGTATGACGACCGCAGAAGCCAACCCGGCCCGCGTTTCCTTCTGCTGGCGATGTGTATTAACTCGTTTTACAGAGGCAACTACTTTGGCGACATTGAAACGACATGGAACGCACCGTGCCCCTGAGGGGCGGGGGGGGGGGGGGGGGGTGCCCTCATTGGCGGGGTTTGAGGAGGGGGGGGGGAGGATAGCAACTCGCTACCTATCCATACCGGCCTCTCTACCTGATTTGCGTGCCTGATTGAAGAAGAAAGGACGTAAAGATGGGTTTGGTGGAGTATATGAGGGGGAGAACGACAAAGGGGGGCTACGAGAACGGGACAGTAGCACCTGAAGTTTCTGCGGATTCTCGCCTCAAGAATCAGCAGCCCATCTTCGAAAAAGGTTTTAACCACTGCAGTCTTCGAAGGAGGCCAAACCACTTCTGTGCGTCCCGACACGCAACCAGCATCGCACTGGGTAGGTAGGCAGGCACACCCATCAGTAACATTGTGCGGGTTGCATATACATCGGAGCCGACGATACAATGGTTGGGCAGCTCCTTGGATGAGGAGTTCGGTCAGATAGGCTGACGGACGAACCAGTGGTGGTGGTGGTGGTGGTGGTGGTGGGAGTGGTGGGGGTGGGGGTGGTGAGAGTGTTCGTAGGTGAGAGTGGTGGAGGTGGTGGTAGTGGCTGTGAGTGGCGGTGGTGTTGTTGACAATGGTGGTGTGGGGGTAATGAGAAGGAGGATAACGATGACGATGATTACGTGAGAGGAGAATGATGCCCAATTATTATCACCACCATCATGATGACAGTGAGGGCGATTGATGAGTGATGACGACCATGATAATGAGGATGGTTGTAGGTGATCCTGCTGCTGCTGCTGATGATGATGATGATGATGATGATGCTACCTCGGGCGCTGCCGATGATGACAGCGGTAGTGGAAGGAAGTTACGGAAAAGAGACCTCACAAAAAAAATAGTTGTGTATAGATTGGCTGGCAGCGGTGGTGGAAGGTTAGCCTCAGAGTATGTAAACCCTGAACCTGCACGGGTGGGTAGTTATGGGACGTTTGCCACAACACAAGCAGCGGTTCACCATTTCATAAACGCTCTAAGTTTTTTCGAGTCTTGATTACCTCCGCTCTGGCGACATAGTCATGGATAGAACTCTCTTCTAAGTCCTCGTGGGACCAGGTTTTCCGGTACTCCCTCTGTGGGGTGGGTCCATCGGTTCCATGCCGCCTTCTCTATTTGAAGCATTCAGCAGCTATCTACTGTAGTACCGGATACCTTGTTATATGCTTTTGCTCCGTTTGACCCACGGAAAGGGATCGAAGGTTTTCGTGACGAAAATGCAAGGCGCGTACCGTACTTGGGGGGGGGGAGGGGTTGGAGGGGGGGAGGGTACTCATGTCATGCATGTCCATAGTCGTACGGCTATATACCCCTCGTATCCCTACAATGCCGGGGGAGGGGTGAGAGGGGGGGGGGGTTGGGGGTAGAGGGCTGTTCATGTGACACCGGATATGAGTTAGGCCGGCGCAGTCGGGAGGGAGCAGGAGAATGGAGGGACAAGATATTGAATGAGATGGAAAGGAAATACGATGGATAACGAAACAGTATGTAGTCTTGTTGCAGGGCGTCAGTCGTCTCGTATCAGCAAGCGTTGTCACCTACCGAGTTAAGTTAAGACGCTTAGGCCCGTGCGGATGTGTTGCATGTCGCCTCCGGAATTTTTTTTCAGTTGGGCACCCCCTTTGGTTTCATCCGCATCTGCGACGACGGAATATTCTGACGTGGGAGAAAAACACGGGGGGGGGCAAGTCAGACCACAGTCGGGACCGTTTCGCAAGAAGCATCCAGGGCAGTCAGAAAACCCGGCTCAAGGGAGGCCACCCTGAGATTATAGTACAGATGAGAGTAGGCCAACATGGGCTCCTCGACCCGAGAGCAAGAACACTGTGTAATTTCACACTGGGCATACGAGAGAGCGCTACAGCTGTTAAGAGAGGTGTTTCCGGCCTGCACCACATCCTCTCTTAAATCGGGGTACCCACTGACTGCAGCACGTGCCTTCTAGTTCATTGGTAGGTGGGGCGTATATATATATGCGTAGCTTCTCAAGAGAGGAGCTTCGGATCAAATTGCTGTAGGGGAGACAAGAACAGCATGGGCCCGGCCCGTTGAAAAGAAACGACCAAGCCCGAGCAAGGGTATTAAAACCCTACTACTACTATTGCTGCTGTAGCAGTCAACATACTTGAGCAACCTCTGAGAGAGTAGGCGGATCCACGTATTCTGAACGGGATTGAATTGTATATAAGCGTTCAACGCTGAGCACGATTTGTCAACACCATTGTTTTTTTAGCGCGTTCCCTCAACAAGAGAGGTAATCGTACGGGTTTTTTTTTTTGGGCCGCTTATTCGTGGGCCTATATACAGATGTACAGCCCGCGTCGTTGCTGGAAGGACCTGGTCGACGTCTGACGAGATAAGAGTACCTACTGTAGCACAAATCGGCCTGAAGAAGACAACTCTGACTGGCGGGGGGAAGGTGGGGGTTGAGGGGTCCTACGTCGAGGAACGGCCAACCGTGGTTCGAATGCCCTTCCGTACATGTTTCGCGAAATTGTCCGTTGTACACCTTCGTAGGATTTTGCATCTCCCTATTTTGTTCATGTGTCTTTTCTCAGTTTTTTTTTTGTCTGAGGTGCAGCAGTAGCAGCAGTAAAAATAGCTCCCCAAGCGAGGAGCCTCGGCCGTACGTAGCTAGCATGCATCCGAAACGGCAATTGCGTACAAAGTTGGGAGGGAGAAAGGCTTTTTTCCAGAAGTAACCACGGGCAGTAGTTCGGTTGCTGATGACAATCACGAAACCCGTGACATTGTAAGCACAAGCACACGTGTACATAACGTACGGCTTGTTTTGGTCGGGTGGAAATCGATCAGCATTATTTCCTGAGAGGTGGTGGGAACTGTGGCGTATCGGGATCATCATCTGGGGTATCCACGGGTTTTTATTGACGTGTAGGCATGCAGGTTCTTGCGAGAACGGCAGCACATGCAACTGCTATATACACCCTTGGGAACGTCACCGACTATGGCGCAACCGCGACACTTTATCTTTGTTTTCGAATTTGGTCCATCCATATATAGCCGGGTGTGTTGCAGAGGCGATGGCCCCGGGCTCCTGCTGAGTACAGGGAAAAGGGTGTGGAGGTGTAAGCGAGTCATTTTCTCCCACAACATCGTAGGACATCGATAGTTATCGAACGCAATGTGGTCGCAACAGCGCGCCTCCTAGGGCTGAGCGCTCCTTTCTTACATGAATTGCACGGCTACAACGGAACCATGCTTCTCAGATCAAAGTAGTCCCTCGCGGATGATGCATGCCTGCACAAAGAGAAGGGTCGCTGGCGGTGGGATTCCATCTCATAGATGACTGCATGCTTCTATGGGTGTGCGTGACACGACGAACCCTTCGCTTGATATTACGGAGGAGCATCAATAAACTAAAGCTACAAGGTCAACGAGCACCAATATTTTTTTTTCTGAGCTTCCTCGCTTGAGGAGCTCTATACTATATCCCAGTGACACCCAAAAACTGATATTTTTCAACACTAGGATGTCCCGGTGACACCCAAGAACTGATTCCCGGAAAATAATTAAAGTGCCCATGGTTGGTGAACAACCCCATGGTCACTGATGTAGGTAAATCAAAGTACAAAAATAAAAATAGATGTAAGTATCGAGAAAAAAATATATATAGAGTTCCGACGATTTTGGGTATTAAGGAGCACCCCGCCATCAGATTTTTTATTTTTCGCCCAATGTTTTTTTCTCCCCCTATCGCAGCACGCGTCTTCAGCAATCAGAACCAAATGTGGTATGAAAAGATGGGGATCAAACATGGTTGATTTTTTTATCCATCGTGGGTTCTGATTGGCTGCCAGTATGTATAACACCATAAGCCCGCCCCTGTCACAGATGGCACACTAACAGTCAACAAATTGATTAAGCGGAACGACAGAGTACCGAGGCGCCCTTCGTATTCCGTTCTTTATATGTCGTACCTGGGAGTAAACAGCCCCAGTAGCCCCTGTTTTTTAGTGTCGGGAGCGGGGGCAGGGTGTGGGGGTGTGCTCGTCTATTGCATGGACTCTGGGATCTCGACAAAATGCCGGAGCACGTCGGGTTTTCGCCGACCGGGTAAGACATTGCCTGCACCAAGCGCGAAGCGCTGTGAGGCGTTCAGCGAGTCGCCTAAAGGGTGAGCTGCATCCTGCTAAGAACCGCTTGTGAGGCAGACGTTCTTGCATGTGGATGACAGCTTGCAATGAGTTGATTAACTTTTTGGTGTGGCCTTTTCCACAAACAGCCAGTAGGTTCATATCCTATGTAAGTGCCTCGTGGGCGTCTTACCACATACCGGTACACGCTGCATGATATCATCACTATCCTTGTGCGGAGGGGGGGAGGTGGACACTGGGTGAAATCATGTGCGCGGTAATTTCAAAAGACCTGGGGGTGTGCGCTGCTGCATCTCTATATAGGTACAGTAATCGAATTAGCTCTGTCGAAGTCGATCTTTGGGTGCGTCCTTCGTGCTTGTTAGTGGCAATCCAGTGTTCTTACTATATGTGGAAAGGAATCGTGGGTACGACGAGACTCAAAAAATACACACATTGAAGCTGTCGTCCATCCGCAAGCCCGCCTCACAAGCGGTTCTTAGTAGGATGCAGCTCACTCTTCATGCGACTCACCGGACACTACGGCGCCTCGCGCTTGGTGTAAGCAATGTGTCCGCCAGGTCGGTGAAAACCCGACGTGCTCCGCCCCGGCATTGTAGGGATGCGAGGGTCTATGGTCATACGACTGCGGCCATGCATGGCATCGAGTACATCTCTCGTATCGAGGTCGAGAGCGGACGCGTGCCACGATAGGAAAAAACGCCTTGTGTGATGAAGCGCTCATCATGGCTGACAGAGCTCCTCCTCAACTGGGGATCTACCTGCCCGGTGTCCCATCTGTGTTGCTCGTTATTTGTCGCTGACACCTAGCAGGCCATATGGCATGGTTCATCGGTTTCACGCCTATTCGTACGTTTTCTCAGAAGTCAGCTTTGGGTGAGGTTCATGGAGGCCCTCGAGTGGGAGGAGCCGCGGAATAAGAACTGGTTGCGCCAGGACCCCTATCATCGTCGCACGCGTCGGCAGCATCCATCCGCTCTTCTTCTTGGCGTCCGTCGATGTCCCAGGCAGAAGCTAGCCACGCAGCGGTATCAGAGTATTGCTCGCTCCCTTGTTGAGCGTTGTTGTATTTTGTGTGGAAAAAAAAATTTACCTCTGCCGAAATATTGCACTATTGCGGGGGTCCATAGTTAATAGGACCTATGGTATGCATAAAAACCTATATGTTTGAATATTTTTACTAACAAAATTTGGTCCCGTTAAATATGGACCCCCGTAATAGTAGACACCATACACACTACTACTGGCACTATGCAGCGGTCGAATCTCGTATCACACAAACACGAAGAGGCTCTACAGCGCAGCAGAACAATAAGCTATCCAAAAAAAAGCGTAAGTTCGTCATATTGGATCATGTTTTTCGATTGGTCGTCCGGAAAGGGAGAATGGATAAACAAAACTTCGTACCCCTGGTATGTTTTTCATTTCGCGAAGACACCGTGTTGCTACTTGACAAACGTTACACGTGCTACGTGCGTACACGGCAGGTGTGCAACCTGCTATGTTATCAGAGGCTCCTCACTTGACGAGTTCTGTGCAGGGCCTCACCGAGAATCCGGCAACCCGACGAAACCCCATGGCCTACTGCTGTTGGCAGTTATTACGGGGGACCATAGTAAATAGGACCAAATATCGTCAGTAAAAAAAGCAAAATATGTAGGCTTTTGTGCGTACCGGAGGTCCTATTCACTATGGTCCCCCGTTGAAAAGTATACTCACAGCATTGTCAGATTATCTTGAGAGGAAATATCCCGTGAGGTATTGCGGAGATTCGGGGGGGTTTCGTGTCTGAGTGGATCTACGATCGGGATACCATCTTTACCCCTGAATTGTGTTTTAGGCCGCATGTGTCTGTGACGTACGCTGTGGCTTGCTACTTCTTCTTGTAATCTACTTCCTTTCCCGACTCCGTGTCGACGACTCCGTGTCGAGGACTCCGTGTCCAGGACTCCGCGTCCTTCAATCCAAACTACTAAACCGGGGTTAATCAGCCACCGTACAAAAGGGGGTCCGTCCACCCAGGGGCTAACACGCCACCGCCACCGCTGCTATCAAGTCCAGCTTCAATACATTTCATATCATCAACAGGGCTCCTCAGCCACGACAAGGGTACGGGTTGTTTATAGGGTTTATTTCGTCTTTCTTTTCCGCCGAGCATCGGGCTATCCCCCTCGGCAACAACAACAAGGGCGCCCGGAGCACAGGGGCTACTCAACACGCTAGCGTTGGTACGAGTCGTCCACGCTTCTGTGCAAAAGGGCTGTGAGGATGAGGTTCTTCCCGTTTAGGATTCCTTATCTGGGGACTTGGATTACGCCGGTCATCGATGGAGACATGGCGATGGGAGGAGGAGGAGGAGCAGCAGCATCTCCTCAGGATTCTGGTCAGGATGAGGCTGATCAGCGAGGGGTGGCCTCAGAGGAAAGGAGGGAGGATGCACGACAGGACCTGCCGAGTCCAGAGGACATCCGGCGGCTGACAATCCTGGCGGATCTGATACGTCAAGGGGTTGGGCAACAGAGCGGGCCCGCCCACCCTTCAGGCATGTCTACAACTGTAGAAGTACGAACTAAACTTGAGATTAGAGAGTGGACTGGTATGGTAGGAAAAGGAGAAAGCCTTCACACTAAGTTTAGGGTGTTTGAGAGTTCATTTCGTGCATATCTGGCAGCTGAGAAATTGTCTGACGTTCTTGGGTACGAGGACATTCCCGTAGGGTTGCCTGACGTGGATTTGGAAATGCTCAAATTGAACAGAGGTGCAGAAAGAGTGGAGAAGTCTTTGAGAGTATGGAACTTGCTGCTGACAAAAATCACCGACGGTCCGACTCAAAACCGAATCGTCGCGTCTGGGAGCCCTCAGCAAGGATGGAGGATTTTTGTGTCACAGTACAGAGAAGGATATGACATGGAGGGAGAGCGTTTAGAGAGGGAATGGAACGAGTTGTGGCAGGGCGATGGTGAAGATGTCTTGGAATACCTTCGTCGTGGGGAGACTATCGTGATGAACATGAACTCCCGCTTGGGCCCTAGTGGCCACGGTAAAAAGCCTGAAGATGTTGTATGTCGTCATATCGCCCGACGTCTAAACACCTCTTTTACCCGCGCTCGGGAATCCCTTATTTTTTTTCCGAATCTCTCGAGGAAACACCTGGAGTTTACCTTGACACAGGCCCAGCACGAGCGTCGGCAGTCCGGGGAGAGGGACACCGAAGTGAGGAGACGAGGCACGCGCTCTACACTGGCGGCATGGGTCGGAGTGGACCATCCTACGGCAGGGGCCAGGATGATGGTGGAGCACGCGCTGCAGGATGGAACGGTGGAGGAGCACGCGCTGCAGGATGGAACGGTGGAGGAGCAGGCGCTGCCGGATGGAACGGTGGCGGAGCAGGCGAGCGAGGCCCTCACCAACAGTCACCGATGTTCTGCAGACGACACGGCCCGAACGACTCCCACAACACCGCGGACTGCGTGGCCCTTCGACGGGAGTTCGAGGAATTCTTGGCCTTCCGCGAGCAGAGAGGAGCCCAGGGATTTGCGCATGAAGGCCGACAGACGGGGCGGGAAATTGACAGAATTCGCCGCCCGGACTTCGTGCAAGATCGACCCAGGGAGCAGCCACAACGTTCAGACGGGAATTGGGGTCGAGGCCTCCCGCCAAGGCAGGCACCTGGTCGTGGACGCGGGCCTGCAGGGTACACGGGTCGCCAACCGGGGGGGAGAGGTTTCGCGGACGGGCGTCCTTCCTCCTCCGGCGGCAGGGGGGCGAGCAGAGCACCGAATTTCCGCCCTAATTTTCCACCTCGCTCTGCCACCCACAACGGGCCCCCGCGTTACGCGAACTACGCTGGGCACAACGACGGCTACGGGTACAACGCTACTGCTGACGAGCGCTGGGCTGCTTCGGAATGGCAATCCTACGAGGAGCAGCAGTACTCCCCCGAGACGCAAGAGTACGGCCTCGCAGCTCAAGCGAGCGGCTCTCGGGAAGGCTACGGAGACGTGAGCGGAGGATACGGCTCAGGCTATTTCTCCGGCGGCGGGGGAGTTTACCCGCCGCAGCCCGCTGTTCATGGCGATGGCACATACGGCTCTTACGCAGGATACTCTCCAGCTGGACCAGACGCCTTTCAGCCGATGCGGTATCTGGAACCGAACGGCGCGTCACAGCAGCAGCAACAGCAGCAGCAGCAGCAGCAGCAGCAGCAGCAACAGCAGCAACAGCAATACGGAGTTCAGCAGCCCGCCAGCGCCGCCTCATTCTCTCTCACTTCGTCGTCTCCCTCTTCCGGATCGCCGTCGTCTCAAGGGCCTCTTCGTAGCTGTGTGGCATTGAATGTGTCTCGAGGCAAGTTTGATTTGGTGTCCGATTTGGTGTCTGATTCGGCGTCTGACTTGATTGATTTCGGTGTGGAATCTCCTGCTTCTGAGTGCAAGTCTGGTGTGACTAAGGAGAGTGAGACTGTGCTTGTGAGTGCGCATGTGACGGAATCTGCTGTGAGTGCTGCTTTGCTGTGCGAACCCCAATCCTCGCTCACTCCCTCCCCTCCCGGAAGTGAGAAATGGACGTCTGATTCTGGATTCACGTCGTACGTAACGAACGACAAGACTCTCATGTACGATTTGCGTGACGTTGAGCCAAACCGCGAGTTCATCCAGATTGGAAACAAAGGCATGATTCCCGTGGTAGGGGTAGGAAGCATCAACTTGCGATTCCACATGTATGATGAAGACGGATTCGTGAAGGATTTTGACGTGCAATTGAAGGAAGTTTTGTATGCACCACAGATCGGCTTCAACCTTTTTTCCGCGTGGAAAGCTTCTCACCGCCAGGTCGTTACCCTCGATCCCACGGGTACCCACCTCATGGAAGGGCAACTCAACTTTGCACGTGGTAAATCGAGCGATTTCTTGTATGCCACACGTTTGCCCAACGACCCAAGCAGGCAGGTGATCAGTGTTCCCCGATTGTTTCCGACTCCGTCTTGCCCGCCTGCATCAGATGACGTACGTGATGTTGCGAATTCGTTTTTTTCGACTTGTCTTTGTGTGCAGAAACGCATCCCGACATGCACCTCGGTCGGGAAGTCGAGGGAGTTCTGAGTGACGTGAGGCCTGACGGTGGTTGTGATGAGAGTTCCAGTTGGTGTTTCTCGCCTGAAGTGATCCCAGAGAGTGAAGCAGAAATGGACGCGCGACAGTTTGACAGAATAGAGCATGAGCAGGCGAATGCTGTTTTGGGTCCCGGTTCGAATCCGTTCTTTGTGGGAAACCGCACGTCACACATCGACGTTAACGACTTCCACCGTGCGAATGGCCACCTTTCCGAATTTCTGTTGCGAGAGACCGCCCGCCAACAGGGTATCACTCTCACAGGTGTGATGCAGCCGTGTGGGGATTGCATGGCAGCGAAGGGGAGGAACACACCCGTGAGAAAAAGGGCGGGCTCGCGGGCGGAGGAGCCGAACGACCTCGTGCACCTCGACTTCTGCGGGCCGTACAGCGCTTCCCTCGGCGGCAATTGCTACATGCTGTACGCCGTGGATAGCGCGACGCGGTTTTCCAAGTCGTACGCTTTGCGGCGGCGATCGGAGGGTCTCGTGGTGTTCAAGCGTCTCATCGTGGATCTCGCTCGCATCGCCAAGCGCCCCGTCCGCTGCATTCGCGTGGACAACGACGCCGTCTGGACCAGCGTCGCTTTCCGCGATTTCTGCGCGAGCGCGGGCATCGCCGTCGAGTTTTCTCCGCCCGGCGTCCAGCAGTACAACGGAGTGGCCGAAAGCGCGATCTGGCGGGCGAACAAGGCGGGGATGGCTGCGCGGCGCTGTGCCGCCCGTCTTCTCGGGCCTGGGGGTTTCTCGAACATCCCCGGCCTCGACGAGCGCGGCGACAAGCTGTGGGCCGAGTCTGCAAAATGGGCGACGGAGGCGTTCAACCAGTCGGGGACGACCGCAAACGAGGGCCGCCGGTCGCCGCAGGAGCTGTTCACCGGGAAGAAGGGGCCTTTCCGTGTCCTGCCGTTTTTTTTCCAGCGAGGATACATGCGCGTCGAGCGGCGGAACAAGATGGAGGACCAGGCCGTCGTCTGCCACTACCTGAACGGAGGCGACAACCACGCGGACTGCTGCGTCAAGGTCGTGAAGGCGCGCACGGGGCATGTTTGCTACACGAGCAACGTATCGTGGGCGTCGCTGCCGTCGTCGGGGGGGGGGAATTCACGTGGAGTCGGTGTCCCTCTCTCCCCTTCCGCGCCTGCGCCGCCCCCGCACCCAGGTTTCCAGATCCAGTTCGTGCCGCCGCAAGGGCCTGCCGCTCCGCCGCCGTTCAGGGCCGCCGCGCCGTCGCCGTTGTCCGTGGAGCCGCCCAGGTTCGGAGCCATGCCGCTGCCCAGAGGAGCTTCGCCGTCTTCTGCGCCGGCCGCGTCATCGCCGGCGCCGTCGCCGCAGCAAGCATCGGGAGCGCCGTCGTCCGGCTCGCACCCGCTTCCGGCATGGTCTCCGTCCCCGATCCATGGAGCTTCTTCGCTTGGTGGTTCATCATCATCTGAGCCGACGCCGGCGGCGTCGTCGCGGCAACAGCGCCCGCCGCCGGCAGCTGCCGCGAGATTTCCGCCTCTCACTCCGCATGCTATGAGACAGGTCGGGGGTGAAGGGGATCGTCGGATTCAAGGGCGCACTCGGCTGCAAGCACGGGCGATCGCGGAGCAGAGGATGCTTTCCCCGATGGTGGATGGGGCCGTAAACTCGCCGCTGCCGGAGTCTTCGCCGGGAGATGGGCACCGTTTGGGTCTTGCTTCTCAGGTCGGGCCGAACGTGATGGCGGCGTGGGAGAGGACGAATACGGTGTTACGTGGGGGAAAAGTACGCCGTTGAGCACGACGTACAGACTTTGGGAGTTTGATGTAGATGAGCCGGAGGTGAACGAACCTTTTCGACAATTGGTCGGATCGCTTCTGTGGGTCGCTCGGTTGACCAGACCCGATCTTTTGAACGCAGTACGGGCAGTAGCGAGGTATTGCAGTTCGCGCCGAAACTGATTCACTGGAATGCGGCGCTCAATATCCTGGGGTATGCAGTGAGGACGAGCCATTTTGGTATTTCATTTCAGAGAGGTACTGTCGAGGGGCTGAACTTGGTTGCATTTGCAGACGCTGACTACGCAAGCAAGGCAGCAGACAGGAGGTCGGTGTCAGGAGGAGTGATTCTGTGTGCGGGGGGGCCGGTCAGCTGTATCTCGAAGACGCAGAATTGTGTGACAACATCTACGACGCAGGCAGAGTATGTGAGCATGGCTATGGTTGCGCACGATATTTTGTTTCTGAGGCAGGTATGGCGGTTCATGTTGCCGAAGGCTGGTATGCCGTGCATTCCTTTGTTTGAGGATAACGAGGGGGCGATTCAGATCGCGAAGCATCCGATTTCGAATTCGAACTCGAAGCACATTGACGTGCGGCACCACTTTCTGAGGGAGCTAGTGGAGAGGAAGGAATTGGAAATTATTCACGTAGCTTCGAGGTACCAGCACGCAGACTTTCTCACGAAGCCGTTGCCTGAGAGAGAGTTTGAGTTCCACCGGAATTTTGTGATGAATTTGAGGTGATTTTTCGGATGACAGTTTTTGTTTTCAGATGGAGGATTAAGTGTTCGTGATTTTATGGAGTTTGTCGGGTTCACCGTTTTCACTTGGTGACACCGCATGTTTTTTCTGGTTCTGTTGGAGCGCAGTTTGTGGAGGATAACATGAAATTACCGTTTTACAAGGGTGGTTTCCACTGCGCAATCTATATTTTTTAGTTTTGATACCTTGACGTGAAATTGGCGTTTTACCATGCGATTTCACGAAATTGGATATTTGAAGAAATGAAGAATTGCCGTTTTACCCTGGCGATTTTGAAAAGGGACTACATTTTAGGATTGATGAAACCTCGCAGAATTGCCGTTTTACATTGACGATTTGGGTAGGTTTCGAAAACAATGTTTGAATCGTTGGAGTTATTTTCTCTGTTCGAAATATTTTTGAATTCCAGGATGCGAGGATGGTTTGATTTTCTTGGAATTTATTTTTGGTATTGATTGAGGAATGATTTGAATGATAGTGAGAACGTTGTTTTCTGTATTGAATGAGTACAAGTATGATTTCCGGTATGACAATTTGACGAAGAGTTGAAGATTCGGGTCGAAATCATGACAATGTCGCGAGCAGGGGGGCTGAAAAGTATACTCACAGCATTGTCAGATTATCTTGAGAGGAAATATCCCGTGAGGTATTGCGGAGATTCGGGGGGGTTTCGTGTCTGAGTGGATCTACGATCGGGATACCATCTTTACCCCTGAATTGTGTTTTAGGCCGCATGTGTCTGTGACGTACGCTGTGGCTTGCTACTTCTTCTTGTAATCTACTTCCTTTCCCGACTCCGTGTCGACGACTCCGTGTCGAGGACTCCGTGTCCAGGACTCCGCGTCCTTCAATCCAAACTACTAAACCGGGGTTAATCAGCCACCGTACAAAAGGGGGTCCGTCCACCCAGGGGCTAACACGCCACCGCCACCGCTGCTATCAAGTCCAGCTTCAATACATTTCATATCATCAACAGGGCTCCTCAGCCACGACAAGGGTACGGGTTGTTTATAGGGTTTATTTCGTCTTTCTTTTCCGCCGAGCATCGGGCTATCCCCCTCGGCAACAACAACAAGGGCGCCCGGAGCACAGGGGCTACTCAACACCCGTAATAGTATCACACCTCCGATAAGCCAACACTTCCTGCTTCATACACGTGCTGATCTAGATGATTGAGGGTTGAAGTGTGCTCTCGTTGAACAGGGTTGCTATTTTTGAGTCACGCTAGGCAGCACATACATGTTGGGAGTTGGGGGATGCCCATGTCGTGTCCGTCGTGCCTCACGTCGGCATTTTGTGTTTTGCACCACCGAAGTATACAACACCCATTGTAGAAACGAACTTCCGGAAATCAGGGCTCGAGGCCATCCGAGGCTGCAAGGCAAGTATGTCTACAGGCATTCAAGTGCGTATTCTCAAGCCATGAAAACATGTTTCAGGCATGAAAAGGCACTTTGCTGCCGGCTTGGCTTACACGAATCCCGCGTGTCTTCGCGGCCACGGCCGCTTCTGGGAAGAAAGAGCAAATGGTGAGGAACTGTAGCAGCAGCGCCTCCATACATATGAAGTAGTGGAGAGATACGGGGATGCACCATGAAACTTAAGGCAGACGCCAGATTGGCAAACTCGCGATATTGTGTACTGCAGCAGTTATATATATATCGCCTATTAATACGATATCCGTACTTCAGTTAGTTGTATACTCGTACTGCTGTAGCACAGTTGCTGTATTTTCTTTCTGTTTCCCTCGTTCGTGCGTAACTCAGCTCCGGGGTCCAATAGTACGCACCCCTCTACTCTCCCCACCATGCGTGCTTTCGCATTTATCGACTCATAATTTTTATCACTGCCCACGGGTCAGGTGATACCTCGCCGGTCGGGTAGGGTCGGGTAGGGCGGCGGTGACCGCACCCGATCCGTCAGAATTTGCAAACCTTCTGACCCCAACCCGACCCGACCCGACCCGACCCGACAACCCGACCCATGAGATTCCGAAGACGTCCTCACCCGATTTGCGGGTGGGGTTCGTGACCCGTGAAAAGCCCTGAGCCATTATATTCCCCCGTCGGGTCGTGTCGACTGGATTCACACGCTTCTTCAGGCGATTTCTGGGTATAGATTTCCACAAGAAATGGTCCCGCGCGCGGGGGGGGGGGGGGGGCTCGAGCTCGCAAAATCGACCTTGTACTCACGTGGTCTACCACTGGACCACCGGGGACGCCGTTATAACTACTCCGTTGAAAGAGCACTCACGATACTCGTACGTACGTAAGTTGAGTGATAGGGATCCTGCGAAAATCCACCCACGAAAAAAAACTCAAAGTAAGTGCGCGTGCCTGTCTGTGTCATGTTTCTGTGTGTTCCGTTCTTTACACCCGTCGGCATCCAGCAGCAACATCTGACATCAAGTGTCCGTGCTGATGATCCATCATCCTTGAGCGACACAAGCTATGCGGTTACCAAACTACGACGCGACTACGACTCAGATAGATTACGTTATAGGCACAGCAGTAAAGAGAGTAGGCAATCCAAGGCTGTACGAGTATATAGAGGAATAACACACCGCAGTACCTGGTACAGTAGTACCGAAGATGTCAGGAGACAGCACTTCCACCCCTTGGCAGACAGCAATATTGCCTCAACATGCCCTGACTGACACGAGGCTACTAGGTTCGAGTGTGGAACACTCGGCCCTACACCCTTGACAGCGCACATTTTATGTGACTGGGCGGTAGGGGTTGCACTTTTGGGGCCAGAGGTTTCTGAGCGATTGAGTTCCCTACAGTAATTGAGGAACCAGCGGTTAGGATGAAAAAATTACTCATATATTCGTTTTAGGACTAGCGCATGGAAGTGCCGGTCGGGTGGCACGAACGAATTTCTTCCAAGTACTGTATCGGGTGAGATATTGAGCTCCTAATGTGCGGGGCTCAGGAGCTTCTGGTGCACCACTACTGTGGGATGGCGAATGTCTCCTGACATCTTATTAATAGTCTACGACTGGACCAACAACAACAGAAGAAGTATCATCGCAGTCTGCGCATACGTACTACTGTACGAGGTCGTATGATGCTGCGGTATCATGGTCACTCGGTGCTGCAGACCACAAACTCGCCCCCCCAAAGGACGTAGCTGGCGCACGTTACACCCCGGGCAAAAAGGTGGGGGCTGCGAGTGTGGGTGGGCGGGCCTGTAGGCCTGAAACTTGATGAGGCCTGAGGTGGTACCCAGTAAAATTGAATTTTTCAATTTTTGAAAATTTTGGAGATGCATCCCCGAAACACCAACGCCTACGAAAATTTACGGACTCCCGAAGGAATCAAACTCATGTGATGATGTGCTGTTGTGCTCTCAGGTATGTACCGCGTACAGCAGCGTCCGGAGATGTCAGGGTAGTGCCTCATGCCTCGACGCAAGCCCCAAAATCCAAGCAGGTAAGCCGCATCAGCGATGACGATGGAAACATTGAGGTGCATGCTCGTGAGCAAAAAAGTATGCTTGCTGCTTGTATTTGCTGTGTATCATCATAGTTGTTGGAAACTTGATTGCCCGTCGACTTTGTCAGGGCAGCACTATATGCTTTGGTAGGAATAAGTAAAGGTTGCTTAACCCCTTTAGTACCGCAGTCCGGATGTAGGGACAAACCGGTCTAATTCCAAGTGATTTGTCCCCAAAACGGGACTGCGGTACTAAAAGGGTTAACTTTTAGGGCATATCGGTGTTTAACTCCACGTCAACAAGTACGGCCCCTTGTACTGCTGCCCGTATGAATGAAGCCCGCGGAGGGTCTGTTCAGCACGCAACGCGGTCTTCCTCCCGTGCTGTCAGCAGCAACCAGCAAGACGCCTCTCTGACTCCATAAGCCAGGAGCAACGTTCAGCTCATCATGGAGAGGTTGGCCAACAGCTGTACCTACCTACTGCTGTACGTTGCCCAGCAGACGCGTAGGAAGCAGCAGTCGATACTGCTGCTGCACCCTGTCATGTACCTGGTATAACATACGAGTAATGCTTACTATACTGCTGCTGTAGAGCTGCACCCCGCCGGGGACCAGTCACCAAACGGATACCCGGCACAAATCTCGGCCTTATTGCCCGACCCGGGTGACGGGTACCTGGCGGGTATAGCGGGCACCCGCCACAAGCAAAACTAGCGGGTACCCGTGAACCGGTTACCCGCGGGTGCTGTTAACGGGTACCCGGAAGATTGTTCCGGTGGTTGCACTCCTTTCGACGGCGGTTATCGCACTCCCTAGGCGGCCGAAACAACGGAGAATACTGCTGTACTGCTGTAGCGAAGACTGAGGTTGGATATCCCAAGTGCAAAAATACTGTTACGGGGGGGGGGGCCCTATTAAACAGGACCTACGGTACACACAAAAAACTCTATATTTCCCTATCTTACACCAACAATATATGGACCTATTTACTTTGGTCCCCCGTGATATCGGTACAAAGTACCGGTAGATGTTTGGTGTCAGGTTAGTGGTGGTCGATTTTTTATCACGGAACCAGAACACCAGCGGTCGACATAAAAGCCTCCTGCCGCAGCCCCGGTTACTTGACTTGACACCAGTAGCGGTATATATCGTGTACACAGCAGCAGCAGCAGCAGCAGCAGCAGCAGTAGCACAACCTTCTGTGTAATTGGACTTTTTTCTTTTCTTTTTTTCCATCCTCCGGCGGGTTGGTAAAAATAAAAAATAAAAGTTACCCTCTTAAAATTAGGACCGCAGTCCCCATTTGGAGACAAACCAGTCAAATTTCAAGTAGTTTGTCCCCGAAACGGGACTGTCGTGGTCCTACACCGGTTTGTTTACGGGGGGGCCATAGTAATTAGGACCAAATATTGTCAGCAAAAATAGGGAAATATATAGGGATTTGTCCGTACCGTAGGTCCTATTTACTACGGTCCCCCGTAAATGGCTCCCCATACTTGCACGTTCAGACTACAATATGAATAGGTGTAGTGTCAAATTTAACCCACATACATGTAGCTCCCGTTGCGACAGCGGAGCAGGCTATACCATGCCATACTGCTGCTGCTGCTGCTGTTCCCACTGGCGTAGAATGGTGTGTGCAGCGTCGAAACTAGCACTTTGGGGGACGGTGATACTTACTTTGGCCACAACGGTATCATATCTTGTTGCCAGGTACTTGTGCAGTCTGGTTATCACACCAATAGGGTGAAGAAGATACTACTACAATATTACGGGGGACCATAGTAAAGAGGACCGAAATTTGTGTTGGTAAAAATGGTTAAATATGTAGGGTTTTTGTGTTTACCGTAGGTCTTATTTACTATGGCCTCCCGCAATGTCCCATTTACGGAGGACCATAGTAAACGGGACCAAATTTTGTTAGTAAAAATAGGGAAATATAAAGGTTTTTGTGTTTACCGCAGGTCCTATTTGCTATGCCCCCCCGTAATGTTATTAATAGTGAACCGCACAACCGAGAGAGTTGTTGCTGCTGTCCTGCCTGCGCCCACTAACACAAAGCGCCGCAAACAAATAATATAACGCCAGCGGAGTGCATGTTTTTCAAGAAGAGCCTGAAACACGACGACACCCGACCTGTGTGGGGTAGCCCACCGGGATAGGTTAATATAAAGGCACACATGATGATGTCACACGGACAGGTTTATGCTGTCGGCGCGAGGTTCCAGAAGGGTGAAGGCATCAAGGCTTGTCGAATACCACAGCAAGCAGTACTGGGGAGAATCTTGACCGTGACATAACCGTATCGTACACAGACACACGGCATCCCCTCCCTTCCCGCCCTGCCCTCCTGTAAACAAAAGAGTAAACACAAAATCTTAATGCTACGCGTGTGTCAGAAAGAGAGCTGTATGTTTCAGCTCTGCTCGCGGGGAGAATCATGGCTGTGACATAACCGTCTCGTTCACAGACGCGCGGCATCTCCTCCCTCCCCGCCCTCTCCTACAAGAATCGTTTTTCGCGGTGGCTTCCGCAAATTCGACATCGCTATCGGGTACCCCCCGCCAGCAGCACCGCCATCGTCATTATCATCATCATTGTCATCGTCATCGCCACCTTCGCCGTCACCGTCATCGCCTGACGACAGCAGAGCGCTGCTGCCCCGAGCCCCGCTCTTGCTCCTGGTCGTCGATGCTGTTCCACGTTTCTTCCGCGTTGATGGTCGCGAGCAGAGTCCGCGTGTCCAGCCCAAGCCCGTGCCACCCGCGTTCGACGTTTGGTTTTTATTATTTATTATATGGTGGTCACAGCAGACAGGTCACAAAGTAGACGAAACGGGTAGACCGCAGGCTGTTGGCGAGTATAATAGACCGAAGTATCCCGATCAGTCCGCTACAGGAAGACCTTCGTATCGGTGACCGGTGGCCCTTCTTTGACGAGTAAACCACGGAAAAAAAAAAAAAAAAAAAAAAAAAAAACTTTGTAGGATTTCTAGAGATGTCGGGGAGGGATAATGTACCGGGGTTGTTGAAAACCCGCCGGGTTGCCTGCGGGTATCGAAACGGGTACCCGTGTGCCTAATACCCGCGGGTATTTTGGCGTTAACCGAATCGGAAAACGGGTATACCCGCTGTGTACCAGGGTATTTTGTGACGCGGTGCAGCTCTAATGCTCACGTCGTGGCTCGTTGCGCTGAGTACATACATTACGGAGGACCATGGTAAAAAGCATCTGCGGTACACACAAAAACCTACCGTATATATTTTACCTATTTTTACTGCTACGGGGGTCCATAGTTAACAGGACCAAATTTTGTTAGTAAAAATAGGTAAATATATAGGTTTTTATGTATACCATAGGTCCTGTTAACTATGGACCCCCGTAATATCTATGTTTGGTCCCATTTACTATGGTGGTGTAGAAGATGCACGAAGCCTATTAATAGCAGGAAAACGAACAACAAGAAAGGCAGGCTTAGGTTCACAAGGGAATCAGAATTTTTGCAGTCGTTTGCACGGAAGTCAGCGCAGAACCCGCCCATATTCTAATGCGAAACCCAGCGTGGACCAGCTTTCCTGTTTTCTCGTTACAGCGGCACAGTAAGTGCCCTGCAGTTTTTTGCGTGCAAATGTTGGATACCACCCACGGGTACACCTTATGGCACAAGTGCGGTACTCGAGATGGTTCGGCGGGGGGGGGGGGGGGGGGGGGGGGGGGGTTATCCCATCCGCGTATCCACTGTTGGCTTACGAAAAAAAAAATCTGAAAAGTTTGAGGCTTACGTGTAGGTGTGTCTATAGAATTAACAGAGGACAGCTGGGAAATGGAGGATTTGGTGGAAACCTCGTCTTTGCAGGCTGTGTGTCACACTATTGCGGGGGAACATAGTAAATAGGACCAAATATTGTAGGTAAAAATAGGTAAATATATTGGTTTTTGTGTGTACCGTAGGTCCTATTCAATAGGGTCCCCCGTAATAGTGGTACTTTCGGTCGCGCGTTCTGCGGGTTTTGTGTGGCCTGCTCGTGTCATGCTGGGAATGCGGTCCGTTTATTCACGAGGAAGACAGGTCGGAAGCTGCAGAGTTCAAGGAGCGGGCGTGTCTATTTTTGGGAAATAAGGTTGAATTTCTATGACATTATGTGTGCATACATAGTACTACGGGAGAACAATATTAATAGTAGATATTAATTAATAGCACTAAATATTGTTAGGAAAAAGAGGGAAGTACGTAGGCTTTTGTGTGTACCGTGGATCCTGTGTACTATGACCTTCCGTACTAGTTCAGTGCCAAAACAAACGCATCCACGTGTTCCAATTTCGTGTTGAGTTGGTCGAAAAATATATAGGCCGTTTGCCGCATCCTCAGCTTTTGTCTCCTGGCGAGTTTGGGCAGCTGTGCCTCACAATCGCCCAACACATATGCGATCGCCATTGACAATCGCCCGGTGATACAGCCGCGCCACCAGCACATTAGTTCACAGCTTTCTCGGCTGCGAGTTCGACCCGACTGGCAGCTGTTTCATGCGGTGGGTGATTGTTGATGTTTTTCGTCTGGCAATAAAGGTTCGCTCGCTTAGCCCCCACCCCTCCCTCCCTCTCTCCCTCCCCTCCTCTCCTCTCCTCTCCCTCTCCTCCCTCCCTCTCCATCGTCGTCGCCATCCCTTTACAAACATGATACACACCAACGTCGTACAATTCAACTCCACACGCAGGCGGGACGTCACCGGGGATGGAATCGGCGGTCCCCTCGCACGACCCCTCCCGAGACCCGCCTCGTCCCCGCCGGCACCCTTCCATGATGGTGAAGAGGATGGCCCACTGCCTACACCCGCCGCCGCAGGGGCAGCGTCTTGCGCCGCGGCCGCAGCCGCAGCCGCAGCCGCAGCCGAAGATTTTTTTGGCACGCCGCACCACCCCGGCACTTCTCTTACGCCGCCGATGATATCGACGACGACCACGGCTAGCCGGCCAGACGTCGAGAAGGCGGGGGGGGGCGACCACCACCTGCAGCACCAGCAGCAGGCAGCAGGCCTGGTGGAGGAAAGGTCCGAAAAAAGCGGCTGACTAAGGCTGCCTCGGCACCGCCGCCGCCGTCGCCGCTGCGATCGACGCCGGAATGGGAGGTGGAGGTAGAGGAAGAGATGGGGGAAGAGGTGAAGGGAGAAGACGCGGAAAACGCGCCCTTCCGGAGAACGCTTGGCGCCTCCTTCGAGCGGATGGAGGGGGGCGGTGGACGAAAGAGGGCGGGAATGCACGAGGGGAGCAGGGGAGAGGAATACTTGGACAAAGAGGAGGAGGAGGAGGAGGAAGAGGAGGAGGAGGAAGAGGAGGAGGAGGAGTCAGACGCGGAAACGGTTGGAACCGCGACGAGGTCATCCCCGCAAGCGGCGGAAAATGTGCGTTCTACATTTGTTTTTCGACTTCCTTATCCCGTTTAATACTATTTAGAACAACTTTCGTGCTTTTTTGGTGGACAGATTACGTGGACTTAGGGTGGAATCATCTGCAGAATAGTAAAAAAAACGGGGTTATACTCCGTTTTTTCTTGCTCCACAACGAATCCTACCTCTATTATGAATCCAGTAAAGTTTGTCCCCCGGCACACGGACGGAGTTTGTAGAGGGGTTTGGTTGGCTTTCGTTCATTCCTGTACTTGTACATAGACAGCGCCTCCTTACCGCATCACGATATCACGCAGGGGATAACATTGCGCAGACCCCTTGGACGAATTTTTCACGCCGATTTACTCGACCGATCAGAGACAGCCTGGGAATCGCGCCCAAGAAGAATTATTTGAAGTCGAGCGAAAGGTAAAAGGCTAGGGGTCGCACTATGAGGCGATAGAGGGGAGCCACACCAGCAGTGGAGTGGTGCGACCCGGCCACCTCTCGTCGTTTCTCGTCGTTGCTCGAGACGGGAGCCGTAAAACGCCGCCCCAAATCGACGGGGATTTTGGTGCAAGCGCCGAGCGATAATAAATGCTTATGCGGAAAGATAAACGTGCCGACGAGACCTTCTTCTCACTCAACACCGCCTTTTTTTTATGTTCGTTGGTGTTAGTTCTCACCCCTACCTATTATTAGTCTCGGTAAAAGTTGCACCTGGTGCGACCAATGTCTGTCCGGTCGGCGAAAACCCGACGTGGTCCGTCCCGGTGTGGCAGGAAAGCGAGGGTCTATGGTCATACGACTAGGGCCATGCATTATATTGAGTACACTCCCGCCCCCCCCCCCCCCCCCACCTAGTTTCGGCGATGATGCACCTGATACGAAGCATCTGTAGTTCATCCCAGGGGGGGGGGGGGGGGTGTACTCATTATCATGCATGGCCGTAGTCGTATAAACCATAGACCCCTCGCATCCCTACAACGCCGGGACGGAGCGCGTCGGGTTTTTTACCGACCAGGCAGACATTGCTTGCACCAAGCGCGAAGCGCCGTGAGGTGTTGGGCGAGTCGCATGAAGGGTGAGCTGCATCCTAAAAAGAACCGCTTTAATATCAGGCGGATTTTCTTGCATATGGATGACAGCATCCATGAATTGATTTAAATTCTGGTGTGGCCACTTCCAGAGACAGCAATGGGTCTACTATGTAACTGCCTCGTGGGTGCCTCACCATATACACACTACGTGATACGATCGTCCCCCTTGTGCGGAGTAAAGGTTCTCCCCGCACAAAAAATTATCTAACTTGACCGCCAGCCGTGGTAACCGCAAAAAAAAAAAAAAAAAAAAAAAAAAAAAAAAGGTACCCTGGTTGTCTAGCTCACGCAGTGAGAGGCGTGTTTTACAGCGTCGTCGCCAACCGACACCAACCCAACCTATATATACCAGGTATGTAATATAGGGGGGGGGGGGGGGGGGGGGGGGGGGGGGGGGGGGTTTTTGAGCGTTGTCGCTCTGACTGGTAACATAAGCTCCGTTTAATGCTCGTGTTAAGAGCCCGAACGGTGCTAAGTGTTTCGGCCAGAGTCGTGTACGGTAGCAGTCAGTCCAGATCAGTCGTTTTTGTTGGCGTTTTCCCGTGGCGACTGCGGATGAGCCGATGCATTTTTACATGTTATATCCCCCTTTCGAGCGAGAGATGCCAAGTTTTTTAAGCGTTGCGCTGTCGAGGCTGTACTTGCGGGGCCGAGTGGCAAACTGGTGGTAGTTTTGGTGCCAAGTCTAGGCATGGCAAGGCAAGAGTTGCGGTCTTTATCGAGGCAAGAGTTGCAGTCTCCTGACATCTTTGCTTTTTTTTGCGCGTGGGATAGCGACCAAAAACATTGCTGCTGTAGGGTAACGTTTTTGTGCTGTCAGCCGTCCACCAGCGGCGTGGGCGCCGAGCGGTAATGAATCCGAGCAGGAGCTTGTTGCATCCTGTCCCGTCCCGTGCCGTGCCGTGCCGTGCCGTGCCGTGCCACGTCTTCTTGCAATCGTAACTCGGACCAACCATTGTGTATTTGCGCCCCAGTGACGCAGTGGCTTTTTGTTGTCGTCGATGTCCCCCCTGCATGAGCCCCCCAGGAGGGAACAAGACGGTCCCGATGAACTACTTGCGTCTACAGCACCCCACAACCATCACGCTAGTGAGAGTGTGTGCGTGTGTGTGTGTTTCCGCGGTGAACCGGTGCACTTTCTGCAGACTATGGGCCCCATGTTGCATGTGACTCTTACGTTCGAACGACGCCAACGTTCCTCAGGAACGTTGACGGCACGCAAGACCCGGCCATGGCCGTCCCCCCGCTTTGCTGCATGGCTCTGTTGCGGGGGGCCGTAGTAAATAGGACCAAATATTGTTCGTAAAAAATGCGAAATATACAG
Organism: Macrocystis pyrifera; assembly: GCA_031763025.1. Taxonomy (NCBI): domain Eukaryota; class Phaeophyceae; order Laminariales; family Laminariaceae; genus Macrocystis; species Macrocystis pyrifera. The sequence continues at coordinate 6,926,283 of JASSKH010000002.1, read as the reverse complement.
GTTTTTATGTATGCCATAGGTCCCATTTACTATGCCCCCCCCCCCCCCGTTATGGTGTTTGTTTTTTGTGTGCCATTTTTGTTTTTCCGTGGAACCTGTGGATGAACTGATGTGGCGCTTTCTAGTATCAAATCCTTACAAACCGGCTGATCGCTACACTAACGGTCCTCAGGAACGTTGGCGACACAAGAGGGGGGGGGCGAGGCCATGCCTGCTACTCTCTCAACAGTTTGCGCTTGAGGACTTGGATGAAGTCGATGTGACTTCTCCAGGAGATTGATCCTACCGGACTTTTCAATCTCACAAGTAACAACATTTTTTTTTTTGCTTTTTGTTGTTGTGGCGGAGGGGATGGGACCGATGCAAATTTCTCTAGATAATGAGCCTAGTGAACTCTCACGCTCGAGCCAATACCACCCCAACGGTACTCCAGACCGCCAGCGACGCAAGAGATGGCTATGACCATTATCCCGCTGCTTGGTCGCTATAGTCGTTTATGCGCAATCACACCAGTTACTCCGCCCCTCCTCATCTTTTCACGGCTACAGTGGGACGCATCGGTCGTGTCTAGGTGTAATACGAGCGTATACACGTAGAGCCCCTCGTCCCGCCCGTCTTCCTCAAGGCATGTGCCAATGGCTCTCTTTGTCTTCGGGTTTCAGAGAGCGGCAGGACCCAGGACCCCTTTGGGGCCTTTTTTTTTTAGAATATTACGGCTGGAAATGAAAACCGATGCATCTTCTTCGGCAGGAGAGAGCCCAAACGTCTTAACGAACTCTAACGTTGATACCAACACCGTAGTGTCCTAGGACCATAGTAAATAGGACCAAACATTGTTAGTAAAAATAGTTTAATATATGGGTTTTAGTGTGTGCCGTAGGTCCTTTTTACTGTGGCCCCCCGTAATAGCAAACTCTTACCTTTGGAACCAACACCACCCCAACGGTCCTCAGGATCGTTGATGAAGATACACCGGGGCACCACGGTCATTCCACCGCTCAAGAAAACGGCCGCGAGAGACGCCTGCGGAGATCTGCCGTTCAGGACGAAAGCGTTGGCGGTGTCGTCGTACGGTCGTTCCCGGTGGAAAAGAGTGGGTCTCTTCGTGGTGTTCCAGGTGGGACGTCAGAACAAAAAAAAATGTTCTCCTCCATGCAAAGGCGGGGCGGGGGATTTTTCTGGGCGATGTAACTTGCGTAGGCTCCTAGGGGCCGCTCGTTACATTCGGATAGCTCAAACGGTTGGTGTCTAAAAACACGTGGTACAGCAGAACAAGCGCGCCCGATGAACGTGTCTAACGTAGCACGCAGCTTGCAGGCGTTGAGTTTCAACCGTTGAATCGGTCGGAATCACATCCGACGTGTTTGTGCTATGCTGTCGAAAAAGCGCTCTAGCTGCCATGCTGGCTGAAAGGATGACCTCGATACGACATTTTTCAAAAATGCAATTTTAACTGATGGCGTAAAATGACCAAAACCTAAAATGGCAGCTTGAAAATGGCGACTTTGACGCGGCAGCCCAAGTTGACGTCTTAAAATTTATTTCTTGAAATGACAATCTGAAGTGACATCTTAGAAATGGCAACTGCAATATACTCAACCGAAATGACAACTTTAAAAGGGAACTTACGCTGGCAACTTGAAACAATGACGACCTTTGAACGGCAACTAAAATGACAACTGGAAATGCCAGCTTGGAAATGATAGCCTTAACCGAGGAACTAAAATGACTTCCCGAAACGACAGCATTCAATGGCAATTTCGAAAAACAAAGTGGCAAACTTGAAAGGAGTATCAACATGAAAGGCAAACTAAAATGGCAGTATACAATGGAAACCCACAATTAGAGCCTAAACAAATGGCGGCTTAGAACGGACAAGCCTGAAATATTGACGCTCTAAAATCAGACAAGGTATTTGTAGAAGCGAACAAACAGCACCGCAACTGATTGTGGTTATTTGTGCGCGTTATAAGTGGTCACTCAGCCAAACCCGCAGATTTTTTTTTTTGCTTTTTTTTTTTTCCCCCGGCTACTCGTACGGACCGTCTATACAAGCGAAGCGATGGTCACAGGTGTCTGGCTCCCCCTCTGGCCCCCTGTTATCCGTGCTCGGCATTCGCATAGCTCGCTGGTCTTTCGTCGAAGCCTGGTTTATGTATCAGGTTGTGGTGTTTTCATCGACACAGTACTGCAAAAAAAAAAAAAAAAAAAAAAACGTCGTAAAAACCGATACGTCAAACAAGGTAGGTTATGTCTCTTTCAGCAAGTTTTGGAGCCGTTTTTCTCCCGGTTTTCGTGTCACGGTTCCTTCCTTACCACTGGAAACCTATCTATCTCGTCACCGGTCGAGCAAGACTGTGCCCAAATAGTACAGAGGGCCGTTTATTGATTTGACATTCTCATAGGAATATCGGTACTGTGACCCCCCCCCCCCCCCCCCCCGCCTTCCGACTCAGAGGGATGCGTGCTCAGTGGTCAAATGACTAAGGCGAGCAACAAATGAGCACGCCCCCTCCCCAGGCAAGAATAATTCCCGCGACGCCCTCCCTTCCTTACCTTGGCAAACCCCACGGGCAGGGAAAAATATAGAGGACCGTATAGAGAATCGTTCACACGTCAGACTAAACATGATCTATCTTTGAGTAGAAAATCTCTACAGTAGGTCCTAACCTGCCCTTCAGGGAGGCTATGCTGCGCGAGACCTGCATGTGTGGGGCTCCCGCTATATGTGCAGGCGTTTTTCCTGCGCAAAATTTTGTTTGTGCAGGACGTGTGTCGTCAATTTTAAACCTTGCAAGTCGACCCAGATCAACCCGACCCCAGGCCTGACCCTAACCTTAGCTCTAGCCCTCACCCGGACCCCTCTACCCTTTGGGAGGCTCGAGGTCAGCAGGGGCAATCAGGCGTCTCCGTCGCGTGTTTTGGTGACGTTTTGCCCCAAAACAAAAACCTCCTCCGGCGGCCGAAAAGACCCGCCTCGACCAATAAAACCCGCATCCTGCACAAAGTTTTGCGCCGGACGCTCCTGCGCATAGGTCGAGTCTCTGTATATGTAGTGCAGGTCTCGAACGAAGGATGCCTGTTCATGACCATGTAACTCCCGTGCGGTAGCGTTAGCTACATCGTGCAGGGTCAGGAACTTGTCTGCCCTGGCAGAGGCGGAGCATGAAGTGGGAATCGGTATCATTGTCCGAGATGCAGAATGGTTGGATCGATGAGTCTTCCCTCGAAAGTAGCGGTTGTGTGACTGATCCTTCTCCTCCCCCCCCCCCCCCCCCCCCCCCCCCCCCTTCCGGTGTATTCAAGGAAGCGTAAACGAGCGCCCCAAAATGTGATAAGAGGTGCCTCTCTGTTGGGAGCACGAGCGGGTGCATGGTCAAATGGTTGAATGACTATATATCCCCGATACGTCGCGTTTCGCCTGGCGCTTGGTGCATGCAATGCCTGCCTGGTCCGTGAGAACCCGACGTGATCCGTCCCGGCATTGTAAGGGGGCGAGGGTTCACGGTCATGCTTCGTACGGCCACGGCAAGAGGGCATGAGTGCCCCCCCCCCGCCTCGCCTCGGTTACTTGGTACCCCCCCCCCCCCCCCCTATTACATATATGGGTTGGGTTGGCGTCGGTTGGCAACGACACTGTAAAACATGCCGCTCACTACGTGAGCTAGACAGCCAGGGTACCGTTTTTTTATTTTTTATTTTTTTGCTGTCGCCCACAGCTGGTCGTCGAGTTAGATCAGTAAAGAAAACTTACTCTGCGCAAGGGAATTAATTGATCTTATCACGTAGTGTTCAAGGTAAGGCACCCAAGAGGCAGTTACAAAGTACTCCCATTGCTGCCTCTGGAAGTGGCTACCGCGGAAATTAAACTATTCAATAACTCACTGAAGCTGTCATCCATATGCAAGTCCGCCTCACAAGCGGTTCTCAGTAGGATGTAGCTCACCCTTCATGCGACTGGCCGGACACCTCACGGCGCTTCGCGCTTGGTGCAAGCATTGTTTACGTCTTGATCGGTGGAAACCCGACGTGCTCCGTCCCAGCACTGTAGGGATCCGAGGGTCTATGGCCGTACGACTACGGCCACGCATGATAGTGAGTGCGCCCCCTCCCCGCTTCCCCGCGCGCCCTCGACCAAACAGGACTGTGCATCGTGGCATCCTTACCGCCTTCCTCCGGAAAGGCTGCGCTCGTGAGGACCTCCGCTTCTGACCCCGAGGAAGAATTGGCAGAGTCCGACGAAGCACGTGAGACCATTTTCGGCGATGGGGGTTCGCAGGTTATTATTTCCTCGCTGTGGATGATCTTGTTGTTGTGGATGGTGTTGTTGATGATGTTGTTGTTGTTGTCGACGATAGGGGCGATGTTGTCGATGACGAGGACTTTGTTGTTGTCGATGTTGGCGACGATGGTGTCGTTGCTGCTGCTGCTGCTGCTGCTGCTGCTGCTGCTGTGTGTTGACGACGACGACGAATGACGATGTTGTTGCTACTACTGTTGACGAAGTCGTTACCGCTGTTATCGCGCTGCTGTTGCTGTTGTTGTTGTTGTTGCTGTTGCTTCATGATGATGCCGTCGTTACTGTTGCTTCATGATGATGCCGTCGTTACTGTTGCTGTTGCTTCATGATGATGCCGTCGTTACTGTTGCTGTTGCTTCATGATGATGCCGTCGTCGTTTTTGTTGTTGCTGTTGCTGTTGTTGTTGTTGTTGTTGGTGGTGGTGGTGGTGGTGGTGGTGTGTTGCTGTTGACATCACAGCAGCTATAGTTGCCGCCTCGGGGGGGGCGCGGTCCCGGGTTAGGCGTGGGCGACGGTGCTCCCACGCCCCGCTGCGGGCAAGTTCCAGTCCCTGTCGACTTTACCCGACACAGAACACGCGCCCCCCCCCCCCCTGTCGTCGTGTGGACGTGATAAGTCAGGTTAGGGTGTAGGGATATCACCCAGACCCACGATAATGTAATTTGTCCTACTATTACGGGGGACCATAGTAAATAGGACGAAATATTGTTGTTAAAAACAGGTAAATATATAGGTTTTTATGTGTACCATAGGTCCTATTAACTATGGACCCCGGCAGGAACACCGAAACAAAACGGCAACAAAACGACTATTACGGGGGACCATAGTGAATAGGACCTAGGATACACGCAAAAGCCTATATACTTCCCTGTTTTTACTGACAATATTTGGTCCCATTTAATATGCCCCCCCGTAATAGAATGACGGCACGCCAGGTCCAAGACCTCTTGGGTTATATGTATGCTACAGTGGGATACCAATTTTTTTCAGAGTACCCCGCGAAAAGCCCCAAAAACGTTGTCTTGTCTCCAATACGGTGTCATTTGTTTCTGCTACTATTAGGGAGGGGTCATAGTAAATAGGACCAAATAATGTCAGCAGAAACAGGAAAATATGTATACGTAGGTTTTTGTGTGCACCGTAGGTCCTATTTACTACGGCCCCCCGTAATAGTAGAATAAAACTGTCCCGTACTAATTATGAGCAGTTTTTTTTTTTCTCGTGGCAAAGCCGACCCGCCTGGTCTTGATCGCTTTTACCATGGCATTGACCCTTTTGGGGGGGGGGGCTGCAGTCCCGTTTCGCGGACAAACTTACTTGGAATTAGAGTGGTTCGTCCCCAAAACGTGAGTACGGTCCTAAGTTGACCGGTTGAATGACACCGCCCCGCGGCAGATAGGGGGGGGTGGCGGCTTGCGTGCTTACGTGCTGAGTGAGCTCCGTTAGCCGCTAACCCTGTATGCCGTGGGGTGGCCGGCGTGAGCCCTTCCAAGACTGCAGTCCCGACATGTAGATAAAATACTTGGAATTAGAGTGGTTTGTCGCTAAAACGAGACTGCGGTCCTAAGCGGGTTGACTGTGACCCCAGCCCACGGCAAATACGGGGGGTGGGGGCTCACGTGCTGAGCTCCGTAACCCGACACCCCAATACGATCCCGTTTGGGGGAAATTACTGCTCATAATTTGACCGGTTTTGGGGTGGGTGCATCACCGCCGAGACACAGGAAAAGAGGTGCCTTGTACCGCTCTGCCCGCGCTATTAATATGGCCCATTTTTTGTCGGAGAGCTTCTTTTCCAGAATTTCCCCAATTTTGGAAATAGTATAGTTGGGATTCTGCATCAAGATACGGAGGCGTTCTGTCACAATTTGTGGAGCTCTTCGGAAGCGCAAAAAAAAAAAAACAGCAGAGTTAGATTTTACATATTTGGGAAGAAAAATTAATAGAAGAGTAGAGTGTTTGTGATTTTTTTTTTTTTGTTTGTACTTTTACTTCTCTAAAAATTCTCCGTAGGTATTTTTTTGGGGGGGTAAATTTCTGAAAAAACGGCCGAAAAGTACTTTTAGCGAGGTAAGGATTTCAGCGAAAGTTGTGGTAACTTTTGGCCCTCTGTTTCATTGGCCTACGTACACGCACCGAGCATTATCCCGACGCAGAACGCAACTCAAATCTCGAAGGATCGAAACACCGAGCATCTTCCATGCCACCATGCTGCTTGCCGTACACATCACGACAACCGCTGGGAGCACAGAGGCTCGAGAGGTGTAGCTTGGGTGTAGCTCTCACGAGCGGCGTTGGATTGTGCCAGCGGGCCGCCGCCGCTGCTACGGTACACGCTTTCGCCCGCTTGGTGACGACGTGGAGGATGCGTCGTCCCAAAAAAGGACTCGTACTCACTTGTGCTCGTACTCGTGCTCGTAGAGAGCGCGACAGCATGACAGCTCGTGTATCATTTAGATTTCACCAAACTGCGGCTGCAGCAGCAGCAGCGGCGGCGGCATCAGCAGCAGCAGCAGCAGCAGCAGCAGCAGCGGCGGCGGCATCAGCAGCGGCGGCATCAGCAGCGGCGGCGGCGGCGGCGGAGCGGAGCGCGCCGCCGCTGTGGCGTGCGTAGGCCGAGCGCAGCAGCAACAGCAGCAGCAGCAACAGCAAACCTGAAACGGAAGCTGGTTGCTGCTGGTGTTGGTGTTGACGCTGTATTTTTTTATTTTTGCTCAAGCTGCCCCTAGCTGCGGCTGTCGCCAGCTAGCTGCCGCTTGCTGCGCTGCTGCTTGTAGTCGTGGGATGGCAGTGGTGGCTTTGCGGTCAACTCTGCCGCCGAAACGTTGCTGGGCTGCCGCTGTTTTTTTTTTTATCCGTTCTTCTTTTGTTTGTTTGCCGCGTTGCCTCACGCCCCCACTTCCCTTCTTATTTTCGGAGGCGTCGCCTGCAGGATTTGGTTTACCCCACTCACAAACACACCGAAATCAGGATGGGAAGGAAATTCACTTTTTTTTAGCGGAAGTAATTTTTTTTTTTTTTTTTTGACCTCTGTCGCAAAAACACTCTGATAAGAGAATCTGGAAGATTGAAAAATTACCCGAAGAAAAATACGGAACTTGTGTTGACAAAAAAAAAACTCTCCGACAAGAAGGACCCTTTAATATTATCATGCCTGTTTGTACTATGATATGAGCATCAATCGGGGCAAGTGTTCACTGCCGCCAGAGTGGGGCCAGGTGCCAGGTGTCGAGCAGGAACGTATAGTACTGCCGGTGGTTCGAGTACCTTAGACGAGAATAGTACCTATGGTGCGTGTTCGTGCTATTACGGGGGTCCATAGTTAACAGGACCTATGGTATACATAAAAACCTAAATATTTTCCTATTTTTTCTAACAAAATTTGGTCCCGTTAACTACGGACCCCCGTAATATCACGAGGGGGGCATAATAAATAGGACCAAGTATTATCACCTACAATCTTTCGGGGGGGGGGCATAGTAAATAGAACCAAATAATTATCACCCTAGTATTACGGAAGGGGGGGGCATAGTGAAATAGGACCAAATATTGTTCGTAAAAATAGGAAAATGTACAGGTTTTTGTCTGTACCATAGGTCCTAATTAATATAGCCCCCCCGTAATACGTATGGTATGAAAATCCAATGGGGATTGTATTCACGGCCGACAGAGGAGTGTCCGGTGCCAGGCGTTCAAGCAGGGGTGTATATTTCCGCAGGTGGCGGTGTGAGTGCGTGCCCTAGAAGAGAAGAGTGCCTCTGCTTGTGTTCATGGCGAGATATATTATTATTAACCGGGAGGATACAGCGGTAGTGATTGTTAACCGGGAGCATTCAGCGGTCGGCGATCAAAACCGAAACACGGCTTGTATGCACAAGAGGGGGGGTTCGTACAGGTTTGGTGAGTCCGTTCGTAACGCATCCGTTTTTTTTCTGAGACCGTGTGCTTGTTTGTAGAGGTAAGCCCCGTGAAAAAAAAAAAAAAAAAAAAATCGACTTGTTCCTGTTGTTGTCACGAGAAAAGAGAACTTTTACTCGGAAATCTGTACGAATGGGATGCGCAGTTGTTTCAGCACATAGTGAGAGACAAGAAAGACCATCTTGATTATTCGACGTAGTCACGAGGAGAGACCATACTATTACGGGGGTCTATAGTTAACAGGACCTATGGCATACATAAAAACCTACATATTTACCTACTTTTACTAACAATATTTGGTCCTGTTAACTATGGACCCCCGTTATATTAGAAGTAAGAACCACGTTTTTTTTTTTTTGGGGGGGGAGGGATGTCTGTCACGGGGTGGTCATAAAAATGGGTACACCACTGTAACTGGGAATAGCGCCTGCTACGGTTGAGGGGTAGAGCCTGATTTTCCTGAGAGGCTCCTCCTCGTCACTTACGGGCCGATGTACACCTCACCAAAAGACTGGACTTTTTGAACGGAAAAAAAAAAAAAAAAATGCGCAACAACCCTCATGGCTTTCATTCACACACAGTATAGTACGAACAAGGTGCTCGAAAAAAACAAAACACGGAAATAAAACGGGGAGTCCGAGAGCGAGGTTTGGGTACTTACTCGTGTGCACGGAGTCAGGAAGACAAAGGTTGCCGTAGAGGGCCAACTCCCTATCATGGCAGGCGTTTTGTTTCAATGCTCTCCCCGTTCGATGCCTTCGTCCTCCTTTTCTCGCTCCAACCTACTGTGGTACACAGTGTAGCTGACATCCGGGGTCACGCGCTTAGTGGGCTCACAGATGTGCCCTTCGTGGCGAAACAGCAGAGAGTAGAACTCACATGGTGAGAAGAACTTCCTCCGGTGTCGATCAAGCCCCTATTCACAAGCCCCTATTCAGCGCCTGTTTCGTTTTTTGTTTTGTGTTTTTGTTTTCCGTATGGCCCCCCTTCCTAATCGCGCGTATAATCTGTTTTTTTTTTACTGTTGTATCCTCCGGCGGATTGGTGAAAATAAAGCTTAAGCTCACCACACTTCCACGTTCGAAATTGGTGTCGTGTGCCAATTTAACCCATAATAGCTCCCGTTGCAACATCAGCCTAGGAGGCCGCTGTTGCCACTGACGCTAGTCAAGTCGCTTGTATACATATCCTGCAGCACTTGAGAATGGCAGTCGAGGGTCTAGATTGTCTAAAGAGCAGTAGTTCGTCATATGTGTGTCCCATCCGTTGCAGCTCAACCATTATGAGCCTTGGGTTAGTCGTTGGCTTTCGGCGTCAGCCGTTTCAGCCATTGATTCATCGCCAAAAAAAAAACATTTTTTTTTTTTAGTTTTTCGGTTTCGGGGTGGAGCGTGGGCGTTAGTGCAGCCCAGCAGCTACTGTTTGTAGCTCTCGCCTATGATCTCCGAGCAGCTTGTAACCGTTAACACCTTCGATGTCACAAGACTTTTTCCAACTTACTTGGGGTCGTTCTCATTGGAGAGGTTTATTTTCCGTAGTTTCCAGATTTGTTTCGCGTATTTTTTTTTTTATCTTCCAGGTTTCCTGATTTTTTGTTCCGAAATATGTGAAATTTAACTTCCCTGATTTTGTGCTTGTGGATAGTTTCACGAATTTTGACAGAACTCCTCCGTGTCTTGATACACGTCTCCAGTTATCTTCAAACTATGAAAGTCTTGGGGGAAAAAAAAAAAACTCTCCGATAAGAATGACCCTTACTACTTATCATCCACTCTTTTGTCGTCCGGCAGGAGATCGTCTGTCGCGCGACTGGGGGATTGCCGTCGAGACCGTCGAGGAGCGTGATGGAACTACAGGTGATAAAGAAAAAACGACATGTGTGACGGTTTCGCTTGGTGTATTTTTGTGTTGTTCGATTTTTTCCCAGTGTTCGGTGAAGGGGCGTACTCACTGTGATACATGTAGTATGGGGAGGGGGAGGCAGGGAGGCGTCCCCTACTTTAGTGCCTTGCGGTTTCCACATTTTGTCATTTCTCATGTGTTTTTTCTTCATTCGCGGTGTTTTTACACATGCTTGCGTTTATTTTTGATTGAAGCAGCTATTACGGAGGACGCTAGTAAATAGGACCTACGGTACACAAAAAAAACTTTATATTTCCCTATTTTTACCGAAAAATATTTGGTCATATTTAGTATGGTGCTCCGTAAACAATAGTTGAGCATGCTCCATCACCGTTGCATTGCTTTTCTTTTTCGGGGAGCGTCTGCAGACAAACACCATCGTCGGCTAATGCAGGTGGTTGGTGTTGCGTTGGTTTGGTTGCAGAGTAAACCCTGCACTCCATGCTGGGTTTTAGCGAAACTGCAGTATTCTACCGGTTGCTGTACTTGCTCCTCTCGGGATATCTTGGGGCTTTTATTGAGCCAATCCGTGTGCAAGATACGTTTTTGTGTCCGGTTTACCAAACCTAGTACTGTTATCGGTACTTAGGGTGATCTTGGGAGGCCCTCTCGGGTCTCTTTCAGCGGAACCAGTTGCTTTTTAGTTTTACCCTGAAGATGTCGTCTACTGCCGTAGCAGTCTGTCTGTACGCACGCGCTGGCTGGAAAAAAAAAAAAAAAAAAAAAAAAAAGTACCAGGGTAGGCAATAATACTATGATTAGATGCAGGTTCGTATCGTCTCGCAGGAGTCGACCGTCGCGATCTCCTCGACGCCAAAAGTATATGTTGCGCCAAGCGTCCGGCGGTGAAAAAAGCCCCCCAACTTGGCGTCCATCTACCTTATGATAGCTGGAGAAGGCGGAACAACAGACTATTAATACCGGGTAAGAGCGCGGGCTACGGTACGGTTGCACCTACTCCTCCGGTATCTGGTATTATTATTTATTTTTTTTCTGAGGCGTTTTTTCCTCACCTTGAGGCTTGAGGAGCATAAACCTTTCTTTTTTTTTTTTAGGACCACAGTCCCGTTTTGAGGACAAGCTACCTAGAACCTGAGCGTTCTGTCGCCAAAACGGCATTGCAGTCATGAAAAACAGGTCTGTTCACGGGTCGGGACAAACCTCGCGGGCCGGGTCGGGTCGGGTCGGGTAGGGTAGGGTCGGGTAGGGTCGGGTCGGGCCGAACCGGGTCGGGTCGGGTTAGCGTGGCCCGACCCGATACGCGGCAGCTTTGTGGACAGCCTCTTGACCCGACCCGACCCGACCCGACCCAAGATGTTTCGAGAAAACTTGGAAAGCCTTTAAAAAAAAAAAACAAAACGGGCTTAATATACCTCTCGCCCAAGAGCTGAGTTCGAGATAAGAACGAAAAACCTAACCGGGTATAGACTCCCGTAGACGGCCTTACTGTAATTATGGGGATGTCGTCGCAACGTTAGCGTAGAACGCTAATACGCGAGACCATAGTACATAAGGACAAATATTGTGGGTAAAAATTGGGAATTTTTTTAGGTTTTTGTGTGTACCGTAGGTCCTATTTACTATGGCCCCCCGTATTATCTGCATTCTCAGTAATCTTGGGTTTAATCGATTGTTTCTCGATCAAGGAATCGTACGGCCGTGAATGGCAATGAGTTCGCACGGCCGTGGTGCGGTGGCTTTTTCTTTTTTTGTTTTCAGCGCGCGTTCCGTCTTGACAAACAACGATATATGGAGTGATTGATACGAAAGCCGGACATTCTATTTTGGGGAGAGGCTCTCTCTCTGTCTCTGTCTCTGCCTCTGCCTCTCTCTCTCCTGACCAGGTACGTTCTTAACAGCGACGGTATAGAGGGTGACGGATACGAAAGTCGAACAGTCTATTTTTGGGAAAGGCTCTCTTTCTCTCGATCTCAACCAGATGTATTCTTGCCGACAACGGTACAAAGGGTGATTGACACGAAAGTCGAACACATAGTTTTGGGAAAGGCTCCCTCTCTCTGCCTCGCTCTCTTGACCAGACCTGTTACTAACAGCGACGGTAGAAAGGGTAATTGGTGCGAAAGCCGAGCATTCTATTTTTGGGAAAGGATCTCTTTCTCTCGATCTCAACCAGATATGTTCTTGCCGGCAATCGGTCCAAAGGGTGGTTGATTGACACGGAAGCCGAATATTCTATTTTTCGAAAATACTATCTCTCTGTCTCTCTCGCCCTCTCTTGACCAGATCTGTTCTTGACACTTTACGACAACCACTTCGCTGTTCGGTTCGGTACTTGGCGAACCTTCTTCCCCGGTCTCCAGAACACTCCGGAACACTCCGTGGGAACTCAACGCTACGTTCCGCCCCTAGCGTACTGTAATAGGTGGTTTGACCCTATCCCCGCATACCCCAGCGTGCCTTATGCTGAGTGGCTTTTTTTTTTTTTACATTTTTGCACTAGGGATGCTGTAATGTACAGCAAGCAGCACACCACTCTCTGTCGCCCTCAGTGGCTCCCGCCATGTGCAGAAGCGCGGCCTGCACGAGACGTCCGCGCGGGTCGCGTGTCGTCAATCTCAACCGAGCACCATCGGCCGAGACCGACCCGACCCCAGGCCTCACCCTGTAACACTCACCCGAACCGGAATCCGAACCGGAATCCGAACCGGAATCCGAACCGGAATCCGAACCGGAACCCGAACCAGAATCCGAACCAGAATCCGAACCGGAATCCGAACCGGAACCCGACCCAGAATCCGAACCAGAATCCGAACCGGAATCCGAACCGGAATCCGAACCGGAACCCGAACCAGAATCCGAACCAGAACCCGAACCGGAATCCGAACCCGGACCGGAACCCGAACCAGATCTTGAACCCTAACCCGAACCCGAACCCCAACACTTTCGGGGGCTCGAGGTCGGCGGGGGCAGTCACGCCGCTCGGCCGCGCGTTTTGGTGGCCTTTTTTTGCCAACGAAAACTGTTCCGGGCGGCCGAGAGACCCTCCTTGGCCAACAAAGACAAACAATTTATATGATAGCTTCTTTTTTTGGACTACTGCCGTTCGGTTTTGTGGACAAACTAGTTGATGGTCTGGAGTGGTTCGTCACCCTACACGGGATTGCAGTTTGCCCTGAAATGGTAAGTATGTAGCACCCGAGCGATATGACCAACCCCCCCTGCAGGCTGTGGTTACATGATGAGTGCACCTTCCCCCCCCCCCCCCCCCCCCGCCCGCAGGCTAAGTTCTACATGGTCTATAGTAGAGAGATAGATCATCGTGATATATCTGTCACGACGTGTTAACCCTCTTTCTGTAGTACTGCAGTCCCGTTTCTGTGTTTTAGGGCAGACTGCTTAGAATCTTGAGTGGTTCGTCCCCCACACCTGAGATAGCGACAAATGTAAAAGCAATGTTAACTTTTGGGTGCTGTCCAACCATGTACGAGCAGCGCGGTTGGGTACCCAGCAGCAGCAGAGGCAGGACGGGAAGGGCGATGCTGCGCCCCGTTCCGTTCCGCACAGTCCTCCTCCTCCTCCTCCTCCTCCTCCTCCTCGTGGCCGTCACCGTCACGTTTTTTGTCTCCAGTTTTTTCACTCTCTGAAGTGTGTCCCTAGCGGGCTGTCCCAAAAGAGGGGTTGACATATTGAATCCATGTGATTAGGTGTTGGTAGTGAACAGATTGGTGCAGCACCAAAAAGAGAAGGACGAAAAGCAGTGGGGGCCCTGTGCGAGACTCCGGGAAATTTCGAGTGAGATTTTTGGTTCTAGTTCTGGAAGGTACCAGGTTATCCTACCCCGAACACCCTGGTCCCGAACGAGACCGGTATTATCCCACACACCGATACGCGCTTCTTCTCCGGAAAATACCGGCGGAGGGGAGGGGGGGGGGGGGGGGGGCGTACTCATTTGTTGCTTGCCTTGGTCATTTGACCATTGACCACGCATCCCTTACGATACGGGGCACCGTTCCTACTCCTCCTGTAATAGAGACACCTCCAACAGTTGAGCGCTCATTACGTTGTTTCCATATATTGCATAAAAAAGTTTGGCTAATCTTAATACCGGGGGGGTGTACTCATCATCATGCGTGGCCGTAGTCGTATGACCATAGACCCTCGCATCCATACATTGCCGGGACGGAGCGCGTCGGGTTTTCACCGACCAGGGGGGGGGGGGGGGGGGGGGGGGGGGGGGGGGGGGGGGGGGGGGGGGGGGGGGGGGGGGGGGGTGAAATGCCTTATTTTTTGTTCAAATAGCATGGCCCACGATGAGAAGTTCACGTGTCCAGTTTTCATCCGTTTCCTATCTCTTGTGCCGGACGGTAGTTTTTGCGGTGTGGCAGGAGGCTGCTGACCATGCTGCAGAGATTGCTCCCCGTCGTTTACGTGCGGTTCTGGACTTTGGTTCTCTGTTTATTCGCAGTATAATATATACCTCGAGCATGTTTAGTTCCCCCGCCCTCCTCCATGACAGCCCTTGGTAGGATGCAGCTCACCCTTCGTGCGGCTCGCCGCACACCTCACGGCGCTTCGCGCTTAGTGCAAGACGTGTTTGTGCCTCGTCGGTGAAAATCCGACGTGCTGCGTCCTGGCGTCGTAGGGATGCGAGGGTCTATGGCCCTACGACTACGACCATGCATGATAGCGTTGTAGGGATGCAAGGTTCTATGGTCCCAAGACTGCGGCCCTGCACGATATCGAGTGCCCCTCCACCTTTCCCACCTCCCCCATAGTTCACTTTCTACACGTGTCGGGTTTTGTTTTCGTCCGTGTCTCTGCCTCGTCTTGGTTGGCGTACCCAGGGCCAACCGCAAGCCGAGTCCATGTGGGGATGCTGCGCGTCATTCCCGAGGTGGTCCGCGCGCTCGAGGTGCGAATCTGAGTTTTCTGCCCGCAGCAATTGCAGCACACATATACTAGTAGGAGTAGGGGTAGGTGTAGGAGTAGGAGTAGGAGTAGGAGTAGTATAATAGTAGTAGTAGTAGTGGGTAGTAGTGGTAGTAGTAGTAGCAGCAGTAGTAGTAGTGGTAGTAGTAGGAGGAGGAGGAGGAGTAGTAGTAGTAGTAGTAGTAGTAGTAGTAGTAGTAGGAAGAGGAGGAGGAGGAGTGAGAGTAGAATTAGGAGTAGGAGTAGCAGCAGTAGCAGTAGCAGTAGCAATAGCAGTAGCAGTAGCAGGAGTAGTAGTGGTATATATAAGTAAGGCTCTGCTGTACATGTTATAATATTTCGCAGCGTGTAACAAGGTTTGTTGGTAGAGTGGGGTCGGCAGTAGTACTACTGTAGTGGCAGTAGCAGCAGTGCATAGGCCACGGCAATATCATAGCATCAGCAGCGCGTAGGAAGCAATAGCGGTGGCGGCAGCCGGAGCAGGAGCACTCGTAGACTACTTACATGCATATGTGAAGCACGCAACGAAGCGAGAGTAGCAGTAGCAGTAGCAGTAGTTCTTGCCACTGCTACAACGATCAATGGCAGCAGTTAGCGGCACAGTACCCCGCGATTGAATGATCAGACGTACACACTATTTTTTGTATCTCTTAACTCCCTTCAATATACCTGGCACACGCACCCGGGCCATGTTCAGACCGCGAAGTCTCATACGCTCGAGAGAACCCTTTCTAGAACTGATTGGATCTTACGAATAAAAAAAAAGATCGTAAGTCGAACAGATCATCGGCAGATCGTTCCCAATTGATGATCTAGATCTTTGACGGCAGATAGATAGATAGATCTCTGACCTGTATGATCTGTATGGTGTAGCTCATGTTGCCGGGTGGGAGACATTCACTTTGTATCGTCTGGGGCATGCTTCCCGGGTTGAATGCAGGACCGTAATTATCCTGCATGGCATCTCGTGTCGGCGGGGTAGGATCTAGATGGTCCACTGCAGACAGATAGATAGATCATGATCTGTCCCGAATATGGGGTAGGATCTAGATGGTCCACTGCAGACAGATAGATAGATCATGATCTGTCCCGAATATGGGGTAGGATCTAGATGGTCCACTGCAGACAGATAGATAGATCATGATCTGTCCCGAATATGTGAAAAAAAAAAAAAAATGCGGTTGACGGCAGCGCCTACAGTACGATGCGCTTCTGACTCCTCTCCCTGCCGTCCGCACCTCAGGACCTCAATCGCGATGGCTTCATCGCGATCACCACCGCCGCCGCCGCCACCACCACCTCCTCGGTGTCCCCCTCCTCCGAGTGCCGCCCGACGGAAGGGCGCGTCGACGGCCCACTCGGGGACGAGGGCATCAGCGCCGACAAGTATTCAGATGGTAGTGGTGGTGGTGGTGGTGGTGGTGGTGATAGTGGTGGTAGTGGTGGTGGTGATGGGAGTGGTGGTGGTGGCGGCGGTGAAGGCATTTCTAGTGGTGGGGGTGGGGGTGGAGGTGCTGCTGCTGCTGCTACGACGAGGCTTTTCCTGGATATTCGACTTCTTTCGCCAGCGTTTCAGCAGGCCGGGTACGTACGTGCGTACCTACGTACGCAGTAGGTTAGAGTCTCGCATCCTAGCGTTTTTCCCTGCGTACCTTGCCATTACTTTGTCGTTGCTGTTCTTGTTGTTCTTGTTGTTTTTGTTGTCGATTTCTCACCCTCCGGCGGATAGGCTCAAGAGAAGAGTTCGACCCTTTCTAGGACTGCAGAGTTGTTTGTCCCCGAAAACTGAAAACAAGAAGTGCGGTCCTAGAGGGCTTAGTCAAGCCCACCACAACTTCTGCACGTACCACACGCGTCTCGGGTCGATGGTTTTAACCCCGCCCCGCCCGGCTCAGGACGGCAGAACAAAGATGGTTGCCAATCCGGTCGCGTGGGTTGTGCTGACCCAGCCTGACCCTGAGAGGATCAGGTGTACGTCGGAGATGTATAGCTTGTCAGGCCAACTATTGATGGTAAGTTTTCACGAGGATCAGCAGGTACGTTGGAGATAGCTTGTCGTCTCAACTATTATTGCGGGGGAACACATTAAATAGGAACCGCGGTGCACACAAAAACCTATGTAGTTCGCTATTTTTACTAACAATATTTGGTCCTATTTACTATGGTCCCCCCGTGATAGTTATGTTTTTTTTTTGGACCAGGTTGCGTTGGAGACGGCTTGTTGTGTATGTCGACTACTTTTTTGTACGGGCTCGTCGGTGAATGCCAGCTGGGTGGCTTTGTTACGTCGACTAACTTTTCATGAGCCGTGTATGGTACGGTGAAGCCGGACTAATGCGTCCGTCTTCGGCGAAAATTGGCTGCTAACTACACACCCCCCTCCCCCTATACGCCTCCTATGGTGTTCATTGTCGATCAAATTACTGTTATTGGACTAATGTCTGATGGCGAGGCTGGTCGCTGATTGTTTGCAAGGCCTCCTGAAGCGCACACGGCCGTACATTCATGGGAGCGGCATACGCTTGGTTGCTTGCTTGCTTGCTTGCTTGCTTGCTTGCTTGCTGGCTTGCTTGCTTGCTTGCTTACTTGCTTGCTTGCTGGCTTGCTTGCTAGCTTGCTTGGTTGCTTGCTTGCTTGCTTGCTTGCTTGCTTGCACTCGTGGTGGTGGTGGTGGTGGCGACGGTGGCGGTGGGGGTGGGGGTCATGTTCCAACCAATCCAGGCAAAACAGTCTCGGGTCGAGGGGGAAGTGGGAAAGTATATTTACATTTTGCATGGGGTCGGACGAACAACAATATCAACAACAACAACGGCAACAACAACAGAACGTCAGTGTAACGTCAGTGTAAGTAAAGAAACACAACTGAAAAAAACGTGTTGTACGATTGTACGAGATCATTATTATTTGGTGTTCCGAGTTCGGGGAGTGGGTGAAACCGGATTATTGCGTCCCCCTTTGGCGATTTTTTTTTTCCACTAATTTCAACCCCTCCCCCCTCCGGTTTGTAGGATGCAGCTCACCGTTGATGCGTAGACTCGTCCAACACCTCACGGCGCTTCGCCCTCGGTGCAAGCAAATGTTTATGCCTGGTCGGTGAAAACCCGGCATGCTCCGTCCCGACATTGTAGGGATGCGAGGGTCTACGGTCAATCCCACTATGGTCATGCGTGATAATGAGTACAACCCCCCCCCCCCCCCCCCGACCCACTATGTATAATTTATATGGCCTTTTTCTCGGGCATATTATTGTTGCTGGACAGATGTGAATATTGGTAACACTACAAGAGCATTTAGAATCTTTCCATTATTTTACACTTCACTATATGGTACGATACCGTCTTCACCCGGGTGCTTGGAAGTTAGCCTTTTAGGACCCGCGGTCCCGTTTTGTGACGAAACTATTCTACAGGGGTCCATGGTTAACGGGACCAAAATCTGTTGGTAAAAGTAGGAAAATATATAGGTTTTTATGTACGCCATAGGTCCTGTTAACTATGTACCCCCGTAATAGTTGGACTTGGATCGTGGTTCGTCCTCCGAAACGGGGACGGCGATTTCCCCTCAAAGGGGTGCTGCTTAATATCAGGGGGGGGCCATAGTAAATAGGACCAAATATTGTGAGTAAAAGTAGGTAAATATATAGGTCTTTTGTGCGTACCGCGGGTCCTGGTTACTACGGCCCCCCGAAAAATTACCGGGGGGGCGTAATAAATACCACTCTGACCCGAAATATAAAGACCTTTTTGATTGAATAATTGTATGCTAACGGTCGCTATATTTCGGTTCAGACTGGTAGTAAATAGGACCAAATATTGTCGTTACGGGGGTCCATAGTGAATAGCACCTACGCGTATACACGAAAACCTATATATTTCCCTATTTTTTTCTATTACGGGGGTCCATAGTTAACGGGACCAAATTTTGCTAGTAAAAATGGGTAAATGTATAGGTTTTTGTGTATAACGTAGGTCCTGTTAACTACGGACCCCCCGTAATAACAAAATTTTGGTCCCATTTACCATGGTCCCCCGTAATATTTGTCAGTAAAAATAGGGAAATATATGGGTGGTTGTGTGCACCGTAGGTCCTGTTAACTATGGTCCCCCGTAGCAGACTCTTGCAAAGATGAGAGTGTCGACGAGATCCTCTACCTCACACCTGAGGTGTGTGTTTTATGTCTGTGTGTGTTCGTTTTTAGTAGCACATATATACCAGGTATGTATACATATACATATATATATATATATATATATATAGTTCGTATGCTTCGGGATATGAGTGGGATGATTCTCGCCAGTCTGGCAAGTGTCGAAACGCCGAGCGCGATGCCGGAGAAGGATACTATC
This sequence comes from Macrocystis pyrifera, assembly GCA_031763025.1. Lineage (NCBI taxonomy): Eukaryota > Phaeophyceae > Laminariales > Laminariaceae > Macrocystis > Macrocystis pyrifera. Next base: position 6,906,926 of record JASSKH010000002.1, on the reverse strand, counting down.
ACGCCCCGCGCGTGCGTGTTGCACGACTCTCCCTGCATGGCAGTCCCGGCGCAACACAGTAGAATAGCAGGGCTATTTATTCACTGGCCATGACGCCAACCCGTCGGTCGGGTCGGATCGGATCGGGTCGAGTCGGGTCGGGTCGGGTCCGGTTGGGTTGAATTGGGTCAGGTTGGGTCAGGTCGGGTCGGGTTGGGTTGAGTTGGCTCAGGTTGGCTCAGGTCGGGTCGGATAGGGTCGGATAGGGTCGGGTCGAAAATATCCTTCAAATCTTAACGGATCGGGTCCGGTCCCCGTTACGCGAGCCGACCCCGACCCCGACCGGACCTGACTCGCGAGGTTCGACCCGACCCGATCCGCAAACAGCTCGTGCAAAATAATTATGCCATCCCGACGGCGGACAGAAAAAAGAAGCGGCGGGGCCTGCCTGCCTCGCGCGACCGATACCTCACGCAATATTTATTGCGCGGGTGGGTTTTTTTTTTTTTTTTTTTTTTTTTTTCGGATTTTTTTTCTCTTGTTGCGGCCTTGACCCGTTTTGGGGGCATTTTTTTTTTTGTTTTGTCCCTCCAAAAATGGACTGTAGTACTCAAAAGGGAGTTAATTGCTCCTTCGCGACACCGCTCTTGGCCGCAAATGTAGTGCTTGTTTTAAACTATGATATCAATACAAAGTGGTGCTTATGTTTCCGACCAGAACGGTACGTAAATGATTCTTATGCAGGCAGAGGTAAGGACACGAGGAACGATTGATTAGATGCGGTCGAGAGAACGCCGATTATTTTTAGTATTGTTGGTTCGCCGCACGCCAACACGTATGATTCCCCCCGACTGGTCGATGGTCGAGCTAGATCCTTTGTGCGGGGTGGAAAACATTTTTCTCCGCAAAAGGAGAATGATCGTATGTGCCTGATATCGCGTAGTGTGTACGTACGGTAAGGCACCCCAAGAGGCAGTCTCATAGTGCCCTCGTTGCTGTCTCTGGAAGTGGCCGCACCCGCAAAATAAATCAACTCATCGAAGCCTGTCACCCATACGCCAACAAAGCCCGCCTCACAAGCGGTTCTTGAGTAGGATGCACCTGCTCACCCTTCCGTGCGACTCCCCGGACACCTCACGGCGCTCCGCGCGCACGGTGCGAGCAATGTTTGTGCGCCGGGTCGGTGGAGACCCGACGTGTCCCGTCCCGGCATTGTAGGGATGCGAGGGTCCATGGTCGTACGACTACAGCCGCGCATGGTATCGTTTACACCCCTCCCTCTACCGAGGCAGGACCTTTACGCCTTTCGTGTCTACTTGGGACCAATGTAGGGGGGATTGTCTCTGCTTCTTGTGGTGGTAATGGTACTCTTGAGGTACGGCTTCGGACTGCTGTTTAGGCCAAACTTGTCCCGCGCATACCTTGGCCCATATCGTGTCTTAAGGTGTACCGTCAGATTTTGTGGTCAGCCCCCGTCCCGTCCCTCTGAACGCGCGAGTGCTCTTTTGTTACCGTAACCGTCAACTCCTGTACGTGCAGGCCGCGTTCGGTCGACGTGCCCAAGTGGAAGCTTTTGATTGGCTGGCTGTACCCGACGGCCGTTCGAGGGTTCTACCGACTGCCCACCGCAGCCGAAAATAACAGGGAGGGTAAGTTTCAGGTTTCCCCGTACCTTTTCATCTGTGGCGAGTTAAACGATACTAATTCAAACAGCACAGAAAAAAGAGCATCAGAGCAAAGGGCGCAACGGAAAAAAAAAAAGTGTGAACCGTCACAGATTTTTTTTTCGCTAGACAGGGGGGGTTACTAGAACCAAGTGAAAAACAGTGAAAAAAAAATGAATAAAAAATATTACGTGTTGTACAAATTAGCAACTATGACCAGGGCGCCCGGAAAAAAAAAATGTGAACCGTCACATAATTTATTTTGGCTAGACAAGCGAAATAAAAATAAAAATGAAAAAACGAAAACCATCAGGAGGTGATCACAACGGTTGAAACGTTTTTTTTTTTTTTTTTTTTTTTCCATTCCGACCTCCGGGGGTGTGGTTTGGCGTTTTCTCTTTTTCACGGACGCCCCTGTTTGACCTGTGAGATCGAGGAATTGGTCGACAACAGTCATCTTTGCAAGCCGTTTTGTTTCGTCTTTGTCTTGTTCTTGTTTGTGTCCTCCGGCGGATTGGTCCAAACAAAGCTTAAGCTCGCCGTACTTCCACGTTCAATATCCGTGTCGCGTGTTTTAACTTAGGCCGGTGCTCCCGTCGCTGCTGCCACGGAGGCGTGGGCGTTTTGACCCACCCGACCTCACCCCGCAGATGGGCAGGTTGCACGTACTTCATTCGTGCGTATTCCTGGTTGGGGCTTTATGTTAACCTCATGAAAGGACATAATACAGCATTGCAACACGCAGGCGCATGGCTTTCATCCCAGCGCTTTTCCCGGGCGCGTCTGCAAGTATCGTTTATGGCGAGTGACGATATTTTATGGAAAAACAAATCGCAGGCACGTCACCGGTACGTGTTAATTTACTGTAGTTTCCACCTCCCAGGCGACGCTCGCAGTAGTCCCTCTCGTGCAGGAGAGGTGGGTGAGATTTGTTTATCGCTTCCAGTTTCGGTGGCGCGAGCAGTGCCCGTCCGTGTCATGTTCGCCAGTCAGCAATATTTTGGCGCTATGGCGGCAACCGGCGGTACTACTCCGCGCACTACCTCGCCCGTCGACGCCACCTGCGCCAGGCGACTCCACAGGCACTGAAAAAACTGGCACTACTCATCCAGCACTATCGAGGGACTGCTGCTGCTGTAACAGCGGCAGCCACCTCAGGAGACGATCTACGATAGAGGTTTCGCCGTTAAAAAAATCCCCGAGGGGCCGAATGTACGATCACGGAATGCAACGGGGAAAAAACATGCGAACGAGAGACTGGTGATGCTTGTGTAAGCGTGCGGAGTGTCCACGTCCAGTACTTGTTACATACAGGTGTCCATCCAAGCGATCCGGGCATCCGGCAGCCCGGATAAAAGGACGCCTTGATGGCTCATAAAAAAGTGTTTTTTGTTGTTGTTGTTGTTGTTGTTGTTTCCCCCAAAATGTGAGACCTCTGTCGTGAGACGGCATCTTTGAGCTGTCGGTACAAGCTTCATAGAACTTCAGCAGCTGTTAGAGGTGGGGAGAATTTTCCGTCGGAGCCTATATTTGCAAGCTGCGCGCGATGCTTCGGCAGGTTGGCACCGTCCCTGTCTCTTGCGGTGTTCGACGTCGTCGGGGTGGTTCCCTCCCTTCTTTCAACCATGGGTGGTAAACTCAAACCATACCGTGAGTACGTATCTACGAGCACGGTGCCGGGTTACCTCATGAAGGACACACACGTACACATATACTCCTTGTTGAGGGGAACGAAACGTATGAAGATTATGCTGGCTGTTTCGGCTAAACCTGAAGAATCGGCCATTTTTATTTTTATTTTACTCAGTTGAAAAATGGGGCCCTTCCGACCGTGTATATCGAATCAAGACACTTGGGGTGATACGTTAAGAACCGGGCAATTTGGGCTCTAAACTTGAAAGCCGGACGCGGGGTTTTCGTTTTTTTTTTTTTTTCGTCGAAATCGCGCGGTTAAAAAGCGGAAAGCTTTCGACAGCAGGTGCTGGTAAACCGGGCTTAGACTTGGCTTGAAAAACCGGACCAGTTGGCCTACAGGTTTAAGATCGGACGTTTTTTCGGCTACATAGTTGAATAGCCGGAAGCTTTCGGGAACAAGGGGGAAACCGGACTTAGACCAGAGTTTAAAAAAAACGGGCCAGTTGGCTACAGGTGCAAGACCGGACGCTCTCGGCTGTAGCTTAGGTCGATATCCAGGCGTGGCGTTTTCGCCCACAGTTTTCGAAAACTACCGTGATATGGGCGTTTTGGCTATTATGAAGTTTCGAAACACGGGAGCGTTCGGCTGATGAGTGGAAAGCCGGGGCCCCCTTTCTGTTGGGATGCGAGACCGGGTCCGCTCGGCCGCGTGCAGGACCAAGCGCTGCCGGCTGTAAGGTGCGAACCTGAAGCCGTGGGCCCCTCAGGGCAAGGCGAGCTTGATCATGCGCAGTTCGAGAATCTATCTGCCGTGAAGACGCGCGCTACGATACTTAGGGGAAAGGGGGGGGGGGGGGGGGGGGGTAAACAACTTTTTTTTTGGCGGTAAATAACCTTTTTTTTTCTAAATGACCAGGCTCCTTATAGCAACCCAAGAAACTCGTCGGAAGCCATGTTGTTTTTTTTTTCTTTCTTTTTTCTTTTTTCTTTCTTTCTTTCTTTCTTTTTCTTTCTTTCTTTCTTTTTCTTTCTTTCTTTCTTCCTTCCTTCTTTCTTTCTTTCTTTCTTGCTTTCTTTCTTTCTTGCTTTCTTGCTTTCTTGCTTCTTTGCTTGCTTGCTTGCTTGCTTGCTTGCTTGCTTGCTTCCTTCCTTCCTTCCTTTCTTTCTTTCTGTCTGTTTTTTTTTTTTTTTTTTTCGTGCACCTGCTGTAGGCCGTTCATATTGGATTATTCATCAACCATTGCATTTCCAAGTTTCTCAAGATGACTACCACTTGTTTCTGTCTTTATATACTGTAGGTGACGTTTGTACATATTGCGGGGGACCATAGTAAATAGGACCACATTTTGTTTGTGGACGTAGGTAAATATATAGGTTTTTATGTATACGATAGGTCCTATTAAGTATGGACCCCCGTAATGGTGTGGAATGAAGCCGGTCCTTATTTCGGGGAAAGAGAGCGGTACCTATTATTATTTGTACCTCAAAAAAACAAAATGGTGCACCTCGCTACCTTTTTTACGTGTGTCTTAAGTAGGAATCGATTATCTACCCCAAGGTGTGAAACGTATGTGGTTGACTCCCCGTTTCTTTTTGAGTGCTGTCGTTGTGCCACATACGGTGCCTACGTGTATCGCCTTTCTATAAGTTCGTTTGTACCTCGATCCCCCCCCACACACTAAATAGTATGGAAGGATGTAGGGGTAAACCAAGGAGAGATGAGATGAAGTCCGCAGAGAAGTTTGGGAGGTACAAGGCGGAAGTAGAAGAACTTATAGAAAGAAGGGAAAACAGTTCAGAGATATACGGGGGATTGAGGGAAGGAATAGGAATGAACACGTATTTGCACCGCCCAATGAACTCCGCGAAAACGCTGAACCTGCGCTTTCGTGTCGGTGACCTGGACCTGCCAGAAAGAAGAAAGAGGTATGATATACCAGTAGCCGGGAGGAGGAGGAAGTAGATGCACAGATGTGCCCGTGTGGCGAAGCAATAGAGTATAACTCACGTAGGAGAATGTGAAATGTACAAGGAGGAACGGGATGTGTTAGAAGAGATGAGGGTAATAGACAAGTGTGGCATGGAGGAATTTGGTACACTAGATAGCAGCGAGAAAACGATCGCTATCCTAGGAGATGAAATGGTGGCCACAGGCGGCCAGACAGGCAGGAGATAATGTTAGCAAGAACAATCTATGTAGTATGCCGTGCTCGGAGTACACGCACGCGCGCGAAACGAAAGAAGAATAAAGGACAAAAGGACTGAAAGTGCCAAGAGGAATGGAGAAAACATAAAGAGCCGCTGGAAAGGTCCGGCAAGTAATCAAAGGAGACGATGTCCAAGTGGGAGCTCTGAGAGGCCAGGGATGTACCAATCGAGCACGATCATAGAGTGAGACATCTGTAAGTAGTTCTAGATATGGAAACAGCGTATTGAGCGCCCAGCTGTTGGAGGTGTCTCTTATCAAGTGTAGGAACGGTGCTCCGTCTCAAAACGGATGCACGGTCAATGGTCAAATGACTACGGCAAGCAACAAATAAATACGCCCCCCACCCACCCACCGTGTCCTTCTGTGTGTTTCTCTTTCTAACGTAACCCACTCCTCCAAGAAACTCCTCCGATGGCGGCGGAGATTCTCCATGCGCTGGACACGGCGAGTTCGAACTCCCAAGACGTTCTGGACGCAATACAACAAGGTACACGGTTTTGGAGGCATGCCTCCCTCCCTACGGCAGTTTTTTTTTTTTTCTGGTGTTCGGTTGTTCAACACGCGCGATAAAAGTGAAGGCGAGTATTTGGAAGCACCCGAACGGCAAGTAGAACATTTCCAAGCACAACGACAAGCTGGAACACCAGTCAAGCACCGGTAGGCCTCTCGTTAGCTTCAGGGCCCGGGGGTTAGGGTTAGATTTCCGGGTCGAGGCCCGCGAACAAGCGGCGCGAAAAACAATTAACGTACGAAAACTTCTCTGTTTGGAGGAACGCGCAAAAAGAAATGGTATTGAGAAATCGTGCTCGGCGTTGAACGTTACGTGCAATTTTAATCCCATCCAGCATACGTGGATATATGCCTACGCTCTTGAAGGTTGCTCAGAGATGCTGATTGCTATAGTAGTGTAATAGTAGTAGTAGGAGGAGGAGGAGGAGGAGGAGTAGTAGTAGTAACAGTAGCAGTAGCAGCAGCAGTAGTAGTAGTAGTAGTAGTAGTAGTACAAAAAGTAGTAGTAGTAGTAGTAGTAGTAGTAGGAGGAGGAGTAGTAGTAAAACTAGTAGTAGTAGTAGTAGTACTAATACTATTAATAGTAATAATACTAGCAATAGTAGTAGTAGTACTGGTAATAGTAGTAGTAGTAGTAGTAATACTAGTAGTAGTAGTAGTAGTAGTAGTAGTAGTAGTAGTAGTAGTAGTAGTAGTAGTAGTAGTAGTAGTAGTAGTAGTAGTAGTAGTAGTAGTAGTAGTAGTAGTAGTAGTAGTAGTAATACTAGTAGTAGTACTAGTAATAGTAGTAGTAGTAGTAGTGGTAGTAGTACTAGTAATAGTAGTAGTAGTAGTAGTAGTAGTAGTGGTAGTAGTAGTAGTAGCAGTAGTAGCAGCAGTAGTAGTAGGGTTTCAATGGCGTTACTCGGCTTGGTCGTTTCTTTTCAACGGGGTGGTGGCCGCCGTGAGCCGAAGCCGGAAGTAATCTCACCATCGAGAAAAATATCCGTTACAGTTTCGTTTTTTTTTTCGGGCGCTTGTGCTCTGAAGAAGTTTGGCAGACAGGGCGGATTTTACGGCTGCTGCAATGCACTTTCTCATCTTGGCTTGGTGAATCCCGCCGCATGACGCCCGCCGCGTGTTTTGTTGAACAGGGCCCGAAAACCCCGTCCCGAGCATGCCGGGGCTGCAGGTTGACCTTCGCAATCACCAAAAGGCCGCGATACGATGGATGGTGGACGCCGAAAGTGTAAGTTTGTTGCGGTCGCTGGGTGTTGTCGATGGTTGGCGATGGTGTTGATGGTGGTGTTGGTGTAGTGATATTACGGGGGGGCCATAGTAAATAGGACCAAATATTGTTAGTAAAAATAGGCAAATATATAGTATTTCGTGTGTACCGTAGGTCCTATTTACTATGAGTCCCCCCCAATAGTTTTTTTCTGTCATGTTTGTGTTGTTTGTGCTGCTACTATAATACCAGTACGTAGTTTTTTTTTTGTTTTTTTTTTTTGGTTTATGTTTGGTGGTGTTGTACAGTAGTGGGTGGTGGTTGGTGCTGCTGCTGCTGCTGCTGCTGCTGCTGCTGCTGCTATTGTTGGTATTTTTTTGTTGTCGGTGGTTTGTGGGTGATGTTGATGCTGGTGTTTGTGTTTGCGTGTTGATGTTGATGCTGGTGCTGGTGTTTGGGTGTGTGCTGGTGGTGCTGATGCTTGTGTTGTTGCTGCTGCTGCAATCCTGCCGCTGGTATTGCGGATTGTGATTGCTGTTGACATTGCTGTTGTTTGTTTGTTGGTATTGAATCACGGGGGGGCATAGTAAATAGGACCTACGGTGTACACAAAGCCTATATATTTACCTGTTTTTGCTAACAAAATTCGGAGCTGTTTACCATGGTCCCCCGTAGATAGTTGGTGTAGTCGCAATGGTTGTTGTTATGGATGTTGGCATTGCTGTTGGTGTAGTGTTTGTTTCGGTTGATGTTGTTGATGCTGTTGCTGTTTGGTTTTTTGTTTTTGTTGGTTTTGCTGCCGTCGCGGTTGCCGCGGCCACGTTATCGGTGCGCTGTAGTTCGTTTTGAAAACCAATTTGGTCGGGTTTCTTGTGGTATATTTCCCGTTTAAAATATCAGCGTTCTTCACGGGTCGGGACCCGACCCGCGGGTTGGGTCAGGAAGTTTTTCGAAATCTCACGGATCGGGTAGGGTCGGATCGGGTCAGATCAGGTCGAGGAGCTTTCAAGCTCTCGCGGACCGGGTCGGGCCACCATTGCTCGACCCGACCCGACCCGGCCCGATCCGGCCCGCGAGATTGGACCCGACCCGTGGAACAGCCCTGAAAAGAACGACCCCAAACCTATGGAAGCTTCCTAAGAGTTGAAACCCAGCCCAAGAAATCGCTTGAAGAAGCGGCGAATTATGGCCCACTTTTTTCCCTGTGAGCCTTCTTAGCAAGACCCTGATTTTTTCGTGGGTTGGTGATGGGTTCCGTGTTTTTTTTTTTTCATAGGAAGCAGACCACAAGAAAACCCAGCCGAATTGGGGTCAACTATTACGGGGGGACCATAGTAAGTAGAACCCAATATTGTTATTTAAAATATGGTAAATGTATAGGTTTTTATGTATACCATGGGTCCTGTTAACTATGGACCCCCGTATTGCTATTATTCGCAAGCACGGCATCCTCTTACCTCTTACACACAAAAAAACACTTGCCGGGCTTCAGAGGCGAAACGAGCTCCAGGGGCGAAACGGGTCCAATTTTATTTCGGGTACCCCCATGAATTTGCGATTTTTGTTTTTGTGTCTTGTTTTTCTGTCTCACGCTCTGTGACCATAGAACTCCAGTAGTAGTATCGATCTCTCCAGGATAGGGCACCAGGACAGACACTCAATGTGAAGACAATACACAAACACACAGCGTCGGCCACACCGAAGCAACCCGGGCTTCCCTGGGGGTAGGTAGGGGGGTGTTTTTAGTGTTAAGAACGGTAGGAGGTGTCTAAAAAGTCAAACGTTACAGGTACGTACAGTAGAGTTTCGGAAAGGCTCTCGACAGGACATAATCTTCGCGAAAACGCCTCCTTGTTCCCTCCCGCTCGGGGATTGAAAAACAAAAAAAGCAAGGGAGAAAAAAAAGCAAAAAAAAAAAACAAGCGCGGTGAGCAAAAAAAAAAAAAAAAAAAAAAAAAAAAAAAAAAACGCTCCCTGTGCAAAGTTGACGCGCTTCACTTTTACGGTGCACGTGCCAACCATGCTACTCGCTCGTGCCAACCATGCTACTCTGTAGGTAGGGGGCTGTGTCCGAAGCTCTTTACGTTCAGGGAGCACCTGGTGTGCGACTTCGCGCGTACCGGTATGCGGCATCGGCGAATACCGCTGCGCGCTGCAGAGCGCTATCAGTAGATCGAAATTTCCAACGCCTCGCACAGACGCGTTCTACGATAGAGGTGGTAGCATATTTCCGCTGAAAATATTTTCTGAATGACGGGGCTCCTTAACCTTAACCCAAAGTCGTCGGAATATCAATATCGTTTCGGCAAATGACTTGTCGGTTGTGCTCGAGCCATAGGATTGCTTGTCGGGGTGCAGTTTGATTTTTGCTGAAGTCAGTTTTCGGATGAGGTGTGGAGCTCCTTAAGGTCAAGTGAGGAGCCTCAGAAAGAAAGCGGTGCACCTCTACTGTAGCATCCGTCCACAGATCATGTGCAGATCATCCACAGATCATCTACAGATCATCAACAGAACATCTACAGGTCATCTACAGATCATCCACAGATCATCCAAAGATCATCTACAGATCACCCACAGATCATCTACAGATCATCAACAGATCATCTACAGGTCATCTACAGATCATGTACAGTTCATCGACAGATCATCCACAGATCATCCAAAGATCATCTACAGATCACCCACAGATCATCTACAGATCATCAACAGATCATCTACAGGTCATCTACAGTTCATCGACAGATCATCAACAGATCACCCACGGATCATCTACAGATCATCTACAGGTCATCTACAGTTCATCGACAGATCATCAACAGATCATCCACAGATCATCCAAAGATCATCTACAAATCATCCACAGATCACCCACAGATCATCTACAGATCATCTACAGATCATGTACAGATCATTCCCAGTACATCGACAGATCATCCACAGATCATCCAAAGATCATCTACAAATCATCCGCAGATCATCGACAGATCATCTATTACTTCATCATCGATTCCCACTGGATGATCTAGATCTGTCGAGGCAGATAGATCTCAATCTATTCCCGATATTTTATGATCCGTATGATCTATTATAGCTCATATCGCCGGGTGGGGGTCGTAAAGTCTGCACGATCTACCGGAGGACAAGTTTCCTAGGGTTGGACCTACACTCCGCAGATCCTGCACGACCCCTCACAAACCGCAGGTGATGAATTCGAGGATCAAGATAGATGATGATCTGGGTGATCTGGATGAGCTGGGATGATCTGTGTGAGCTGTGGAAGGTTGACAAAGAGCGCCCTCCTCGTTTTGTTTTGGGGTCATGATACATGGGCGTGCCGAAAAGACGAACTCATCGCCACACCCTACTATACTATTACGGGGGACCATAGTAAGTGGGACCTACGGTACGCACACGAACCTATATATTCCCCTTTTATTACCAGCAATAGTTGGTCCTATCTTTTATGGTCCCTCGTAAATAGTCCGTGGACTTCATCGCCAAACCCTACTATTGGTATTCCGTGAAGTTCGTCGCCAATCCCTACTATCACGGAAAGCCCAGAGTAACTAGGCCCGAAACGAAAACAAAAAGCCCAAAACACCCACTAACTGCTGCGGTGCGCGCGTCTTTTCTCAAGAACCACCGCGTGAGTCGAAAACGTGGTCTGCGCACGCTGCGCGGTTGACGATAGGCTTTCCATCGATGCTTCGTTTTGTAAATCTTCATGAGTGTTCACCGGTAAGCTCCTCTCTCCCCCCCCCCCCCCGTGGGTACAAGCGCTACGGGCTCCATCCACTTACCCTCGAGGGCAAGAATACCCCAAATGACGAAGCAACGAACGACCTTAATACATACAAATATACGAAGTACGTATGTACCAGGTACTATATTACCAAGTACACATACCTGGTATATAGGGTTTAACCGCTATCCGAAGAGAACCAGACAAAATTAACGTGGTAACAAATCAAGCAGAAAGTCACCCAAGTAGAAATAGTTGGGGGGGGGGTTTCTGCCGCGTTCCGGAGAGAACTTACTGTAAATAACTTATAAACGTGAAATGACGTCGTCCGTGTGCCCGGGCAGATCGGTAACGTTGAGGCCTCCTCCTCCTCCTCCCCCCCTCCTCCTCCTCCTCCTCCTCCTCCTCCTCCCTCCTCCTCCTCCTTCGGCACGCAGGGACGCCAACAGGACGCTGCCGCTGCTGCTGCTGCTGCTGCGCCTATCTCTGAAGGAGACTCCAGCGCTTCGAGAAGACAATTTGGGGACACTAAATCTGTCTCTGTTGGCGGCGGCGGTGGCGGTGACAATGCGGGCCGCGAGGACAACCCGGAAAGAGCTGGGCGCGGTCGGCAGAGGGGGGGCGCTGAAACGGAGAGAAACGCGCGCCTTCTTGGCTGGGTTGCCCTCGATATTGTGCCTCCTGTACGAAAGGCAGCGGCGGCGGCGGCGGCGGCGGCGGCGGCGGCGGCGGTAGCGACAACAGCGGCGGTAGGGGAAGTGGTGGCCCCCATGGAGTCCCTCGATAGCGCGGGAGGGGGGATTCCTTCGGAGGTGTTCCTGTCGTCGACGGCGGCGTCGAGGCAAGAGGCGGGACGAGAGCGGGTAGAGGGGCGTCGTCGTGTGCTCGAGGCCGGAACGCTAGACGGTGGTGTGTCGGAGAGTGCTGCGCCGGAGGGCGGCGTGTCAGTTGGAGGGTTGTGGGCGGGGGATGTGCCGGTGGGACCTGTGCCACCGGTCGGCTGTCGTCGGCTGTGGTTCCACGTGCCCTCGGCGAGGCTCGTGGCCGAGGTGCCGGCCGACTGGGTTGCGTTCGCCCCCGTCTCTGGAGGGATCCTGGCGGATGTGAGAGGAGCTGCTTCGATCGCGAGGATGCAATTTTTTTGTTTTTTTGTTTTTGTTTTTTAATGCCCATCGTTTTGTTGATGGGGAGTCGGGACTCTGGGTATGGGCAGGCGTGTTCCTGTAGAGATTTGGACGTCTTTTTCTGCTGTTCGCTGGAGTCATTGTAGGTAAAACTGTAATGTTTTTAGGTCCAACGAGCGAAATCCCTGCATCCTCCTCCTCCTCCTCCTCCTCCCCTCCACCTCCTCCTCCTCCTCCTCCTCCTCCTCCGCCTCCTCCTCTTTTTTTCTCCGAGAGTGCCCAACGAATATAAATACCCCCCGATACCACACTCCTTTTTCCGTCACTGTTTTTTTTTTTTTCGTTCCCTTTTGCTCTCTTCGCCCTCCTTGGCCCTGCTCCCTCTTAGTCTTGAGTCAGAGCAGGGGTCACTGAGTAGGCTCTTCCCCCCCCCCCCCCCCCCCCCCCCCAACCACCACCACCACCACGGTGCGTGCCGTGCCTTGCATTTCCATCTCGAGAATAAGTTCAGCACTTCCTTCCCTCGTCGACTCGCATCGAATCGGGCCTTCGCAGTAGGTAGACAGGAGGGGGGGGGGGGGGGGTAAACCAAAAAGAACCGAATATTGAAGGCTTGTATATATTACGCAGAATTGAAAACGTTTTTTTTTGCTTTGTTCGCGCTCAAAATCCAATCTCACCGCGTTTGGGGGAGAAATATCGGAATAACCGCGGTTTCTTGAACTATTGTGCGCTTGGAGGAAGAAATATTGAAGTGACCGCGGTTTCTTCAACCATTGTGCGCTTGGAGGAAGAAATATTGAAACGACCGCGGTTTCTTCAACCATTCGGCGTCGATTCTCGATCTACAGTAGCATCAGGAATCGGGGGCGGGGGGAGCACAAGACATGAAACTTGAAACCCCGATCTCCAAAAGATCGGGGAAGATCGCGATCCAGGATCGGCAAATTCCGATCTCGATCCCCCCCCCCTCCCAAAGATGTATTTTCCGTTGCGTATCAATAACTCGACCTGTTGTTTTTTTTTTTTTTTTTTGTTTTTGTTGGTCGTTCTGAATTCTGCTCGTTCACGTTTTGTTTTTGTTTTTTTTCTTCAGGAAATGGGACTGGGGAAAACCGTGGAGGTGATCGGATGCCTTATGTCAAACCCCTGGAAACCTGAGACGGGTGTTTCCCTTAAGCCGCCACCGCCGGAGTCCACCCTGTCAGGGCAAGATGTGCACGACTTGACCGGCCCGGGCCAGGTCGCCGGCGACGAGGGAGAAGAAAGAAATGCGCCGCTCCCTTCTGTCGGCGGCGAAAGCGGTGAGCTGGGGGGCAGCAACGGTGCGAGGGTCGTCTGGCCTTTTGGTGCTTTCTTTCATGCTATATACCGGCTGCTGTGTAGGGCTGGGCACTTGGCTGACTCAGTCAAGTAGCGATTATACCGTCGTCAAATCCAACCAGTATATAGACATATGTACGCTGGATTGCGGCAATGTACTGTCTCTCCTGTCTCCTCCCCCGAAACACGTTCGGCGGGTTTCCGTAATATAGTACGGCGTGTTCGTTGGGCGTGTACCTACGGTAAACGTGCTTGAGAATATAGCTGCCAGGTCAATCAGTATATACCGCGCCTTGCTGAAGCGAGAGAGGTGAGACCTGGGGCAGCAATGTGCAAGCTTTCTTGGCCTCATAGGTCGTTGGATACTGCTGAGCCTGTTTGCTTTGCTTGGCCTTACGAGTGGAACTACTACGTCACTTTTGCGCTTGGTTTGGCTCGCCAGTTGTAGGAGCACCCCTCTTTGTCGGCCGGCGACGAAGAAGAAGAAGAAGAAGAAGAAGAAGCTGGCGCAAAACTTTTTATGTTTCTGTTTTTTTTTTTTCGTTTTTTAGCGGAGCCGTGCAAAACGGGACGAAGTAGGGAGCCGCGCTTTTGAGGCCCAACATCTCGCTCCTCGCACATATCATGACGTAAGGCACCGCCCCTGCAAGGCAGATCCTGCACAACGTCTCACAACGGCAGCCGAGGAACTAGATGGTCTATCTGTAGATCGTGATCTATCTGTCAACGGGGCGTGAAATACTCCCACGACGAAAACGTTTTCGAAGCCACTGCTGTCAGTTGTGTGCGCCCCTCCCTAAGCCCTCAACCCTTTTAGCACGGCAGTCCCATTTTTAGGGGAAAACTACTTAGAATCCCCAAACGGGACGGCAGTCCTAAAAGAGTTGGAAGGCATGTTTTTTTGGAGAAAAAATCGACCCTGAAATTCGTCTCTTTGGGGGGGGGGGGGGGGGGGGCGGGGGGGGCCGGTGTACTCGATGGGAGAGATGTACTCGATCTCATGCATGGCCGTAGTCGTGTGACCGTAGACCCTCGCATCCCTACAATGCCGGGACGGAGCATGTCGGGTTTTCACCGACCAGGCAGACATTGCTTGGGCATCAAGCGCGAAGCTCCGTGAGGTGTTGGGCGAGTCGCATGGAGGGTGAGCTCTATTCTACTAAGAATCGCCTTAGAGGCGGATTTTCTTGCATGTGGATGACAGCTTCAATGAATTGATTTAATTTCTGGTGTTGCCACTTCCAAAGACAGCAATGAGTTTACTATGTTCGTCCCCGCTGAACTCCGCATTATACCTTAGTGGGGGGGGGGGGGGGGTGTACTCATTATCATGCATGGCCGTAGTCGTATGACCATAGACCCTCGCATCCCTACAATGCCGGGACGGAGCGCGTCGGGTTTTCACCGACCAGGCAGATATTGCTTGCTTGCACCAAGCGCGAAGCGCCGTGAGGTGGTTGGGCGAGTCGCATGAAGGGTGAGAGCTGCATCCTACAAAGAACCGCTTTAGGGGCGGATTTTCTTGCATGTATATGACAGCGTTAATGAATAGATTTAATTTCTGGTGTGGCCACTTCCAGAGACAGCAATGGGTTCGCCATGTAACTGCCTCGTGGGTGCCTCACACTATACCCACTACGTGATACGATCATCCCCCTTGTGCGGAGTAAAGGTTATCCCCGCGCAAAAATGATCTAACTTGACCGCCAGCCGTGGTAACCGCGAAAAAAAAAGCAAAAAAAAAAAAAAAAACGGTACCCTGACTGTCTAGCTCTCACGCAGCGAGAGGCGTGTTTTACAGCGTCGTCGCCAACCGACGCCAACCCAACCTATATATACCAGGTATACAATCCGGGAGGGGGGGGGGGGGGGGGATCCGAGCTACAGTACTACTTGTGTAGGACGGAGAGAGAAAAAGAGGCCGAAGTGCGATGGAAAAAAAAAAAAGTCCCCAAGAGGGTCCTTAGCCCTTGTTCAGTGGTTGAAGGAACTACCTGCACCCTCGTTTTTGGGATTTTTGGTGTGTCGACGATGCTGCGGCTGTATCAGGTGCACACGAAACGAAATTTCCCGACACCCTACTATTAATTAATGCCTTTTTTGGGAAACCCAGACAGACAGGGGGGGTATACGAAAACCGGGTTTCTAAAACAAAAATTGTGGGGGAAAAAAAAGGTCGCTTTTCATAGGTTTCGTTCAAGAATCGCGCGCTCGCAAATGGCCCCTTTTTCTCGTTCTGGGCTTTTTCGGGCTTTGGTATTGTTTTCCGTCTTTTTTGTCAGCTCACCACCGTACCAAACCTACTGTAGGTCAAACTCGATGTCGTGTGCCAAACTTCACGTGTTGCTGTCGTTGCTGTTGTTGTTGTTGTTGTTGTTGTTTTTGGTGGTGGTGGGGGTGGTGGTGGTGGTGGCGCTGGTGTTATTGTTGCTGTTGTTGCTGCCGTTATTGTTTTTCTCGCATTAGCTCATCGCCACAATGCACTCCCTGGTCAGGACAGGCTCCAATATCCGAAAAACACATCGCATACCTCAGGCAAACTGACCATATGTGGGGGCAGCACACGTATGTACGTGCCATGTACACGTGATACGCTTGCGAGCAGTATCAGCATCAGAAATTTTGCTGCCATGGCGAAAACGGTACGCCCAGCCAGCCATGGTAGTACCCCCGCGCTTTAAAAATGTACTACCGGACAGCCAGCCAGAGAGCCCGCAAGCAAAAGCGAGCAGTCTGCAATCAATCAAATGCAACAACGCACGCACGCTCCCTCTCTCTCTCTCTCTCTCTCTCTCTCTCTCTCTCTCTCTCTCTCTCTCTCTCTCTCTCTCTCTCTCTCTCTCTCTCTCTCTCTCTCTCTCTCTCTCTCTCTCTCTCTCTCTCTCTCTCTCTCTCTCTCTCTCTCTCTCTCTCTCTCTCTCTCTCTCTCTCTCTCTCTCTCTCTCTCTCTCTCTCTCTCTCTCTCTCCTCTCTCTCTCTCTCTCTCTCTCTCTCTCTCTCTCTCTCTCTCTCTCTCTCTCTCTCTTTCACCGCTTTTGGCCTCTTTGTGTCCTACCCACCTCTTTTTTGCCGCTGTAAACGTATATATATATATATATATATATATATATATATCGCCGCATCCTTCAGTCTACTGGGACAACCCGGCCTCTGAGGAGGTCAGCCAGGTGTGCGTCTGCGGCAGGGGCGACGACGAGCCCCTCGCGCCGGACGACCTCTGCTTCGTGCAGTGCGACTCATGCGGTTGGTGGCTGCATGGAGGCTGCTGCGGCTTCACGCCGGCGCGGACGGGGGCTGGGGCTGACGCGAAGCGGGAGGGGGGGGAGGAGGAGAAGGAGGAGGAGGAGGAGGAGGAGGAGGAGGAAGAGGGGTTCACTTGCGTGGTGTGCTCTTGCCTCGCTTTGCTCAAGAACCCAAAGGTGAATGCGTTTCGTCTAGAGGTGTATGGACGTCTGGTTGTGCCCCCCGCCCCCCCCCGCTAGCAGAAAAGCGCTCGCGCATGACGATTTTCGCGACGGTGTGTTGGGTGTTGTGCTCGTGCCTCGCTTTGCTCAAGAACCCGAAGGTGAATGCGTTTCGTCTAGAGGTGTATGGACGTCTGGTTGTGCCCCCCCCCCCCCACCCCCCCCCTAGCAGAAAAGTACTCGCGCGCGGCGATTTTCTCGATGGTTGTTGTGCGGGGGTAGGAAAGAAGAGGGGGGAGGAGGAGGAGGAGGAGGAGGAAGAGGGGTTCACGTGCGTAAGTTTATCTTGCTTAGCGCTTTTCAAAAACCGTAAGTTGAGGAAGGTGTTTCTCTTTCTGTGGGCCCCCGGCATTTGTGCGGGTATGTCAGACTCTCAGACATTGATTGTCGGGGCCTGCGAAGGGAGCTGCTGCGAGTTTTACGCGAGCGGGGGCGGGAGGGAAGGAGGGGAAGGGAGGGGGGTAAAAAACGTGCGTGCGTTTGTTTTTTTTTTCTTCGTGGTTTATTACCGTAAAAAGAGTTGAGTTGGTCCGTCCAGAGGTTCGATTTTTCCTGAAGGGAAATCTCGCCAGAATCGGACACGTTCGTTTTTCTATAAACACCTGGTCCAATAGAGAGCCTCGCGCAAAGAAGGTGTTGGACTTTTTGTGCAAGGAGAACGAGCGCTGCAAAGCAATCGTAAAGAGCGTTGGGCTTTTCCGCTGCTCAAGAACCCGAGGGCGCCTGCCTGCCTGTGACCCCCGGCATCCCACATCACTTTTACTTTCCAGCTTAGCTCGTACTGATAGGAGGTTTTACCCTCCGCGATATTTCTGGACAAGCCGTGGTCACAGGTGTCGTCCCTCCCGCCCCCCCCCCCCTGTACGTGCCTTTATTTTTTATCGCGCATAGAGGTTCTTCAGCATTCCCCCACTGCTGGTCGATTTTCATCGAATTTTGCTCATCTCACGCTCTCGCGCTTTCCGCCAATTAATGTTTGACGCAAGAAAAGGTCCTTACGAGCATGCACTCGGTTGAGACTAGAACCCACGAAATTGATCTTGGTAGGCACGCGGGTCACCTACCAAGCCACCGGGGACACCATTGTGTAGATACAACGTGTGCATCGAAATATTTGCGATGGTAGCGGTGCCAGTGGGGCTTCTGCGAGTTTACGCGGGAGGGGGGGGGGGGGGGGGGGGGGGGGGGGGGGGGGGGGGGGGGGGGGGGGGATAATCGATCTCATGCATGGCCGTAGTCGTTGTGACCATAAACCCTTGCATCTCTACAACGCCGGGATGGAGCACCTTCGATTTTTCACCGACCAGACAGACATTGCTGGCACCAAAGCGCTAAGCGCCGTGAGGTGTTGGGCGAGTCGCATGGAGGGTGAGTTGCATCCTACCAACAATCGCTGTGTGAGGCGGATTTTTTTGCATATGGATGACTGCTTCAACGGGTTGAGTTATTTTCCGGAGTGAGGGGGGGGGGGGGGGGGGGGGGGGGGGGGGGGGGGAGGCGTTTACGTTGCGCGGTTTGCTTGTTCTTGGCTCGATTTTGCTCGAGAACTCGAAGGGTGAGAGAGAGTGTGTCTGTCCACTCCTGTGTTCCCTTGCGATGGGTGGCAAAGTCTGTGGAGTGGGCGCCGATTCGTTGACGGGAAAAAAAAATGTTTGATTTTTCGAAAGTGGAAGGAGGCACGAAGGTGCCTGTCTGTCTGTCTGTCTGTCTGTCTATCTGTCTGTCTATCTGTCTTGTCTGTCTTGTCTGTCTGTCTGTCTGTCTGTCTGTCTTTCTGTCTGTCTGTCTGTCTGTCTAAGGCACCTGAAGACCAATCAATAGAAGTGCGAAGCGAACGCGAGCGTCGAATTTTCCTGATGCCCTGCTACCTTAAGGGCTTCAAGGGCAGCACTCTTTTGCCCGAAACAAACCTGACTGACGAGGCTACTCAATATCGCCGGGAGAAAAATATTTTCGTTTGCCCTATTTTTTTTTCTCTAGGCCATGGGATAGCGTTGGTTGAGGCTCGGAGCTCGAGTCAGGAGCCTCGGAAAAAAAACGTTTGTCATCTATCGTGACATGCACTCCCCTGGTGGCGTACACGCCGTCCACCTGCGGACAGACACGATTCGACGGCAGTTACACAACTATCCATGGTTGCTTGCTCGAGCTCACAAACACCGGTACTGGAGAATTCGGGTTAGGCGGCTCTAACAACATGCCCTATGTATCCCTTTCGCCCGCGCGCGATCTCTTTTTTACACCCGTCTGCCTCTCGCTGTCCTCTTGCTTTTGCGCTGATTCCCCCCCCCCCCCCCCCCCCCCCGCCCCCCGCTCTTTTGTGTGCTTTTTCGTTCAGCGCTGCGGGTCTACGCTGATCATCTG
The DNA here is from genome assembly GCA_031763025.1 of Macrocystis pyrifera. Lineage (NCBI taxonomy): Eukaryota > Phaeophyceae > Laminariales > Laminariaceae > Macrocystis > Macrocystis pyrifera. The sequence continues at coordinate 6,887,705 of JASSKH010000002.1, read as the reverse complement.
CCCCCACAAGATCAGGGCTCAGTGGGAGGACGAAATCCGCGCTAGGACGAAGCCAGGGACGCTCAAGGTATCCCCTCGAGTTGACGTCTGCTGCTTGGACTTGTCTATAGCCCTTTTGCCATTCGCAAAAATGATGTCGGCTCTTGCCTCTGGGCGATGCGTCCTCGAAAGCGTGGGTGTCAGCTCAGCTCGACACGATAAAAGTGGAAAGCGTCGACATTTCGATGTGTCGCTCCGGCCGATAGGATGCACCGGGTCTCCCTGGAACTTCCAAAAATATTTTTTTTTCGTATATATATAGATACAACTATAATTACGATTTTTGAGGTCGTTGTCACTTGCTAGCTCTTGGCAGACAGACCGACTGATAGACAGCTCTTCGCAAACAGCCCTTCTTCTTTGAAACAGCCGAACAGCCAAACAGCCAAACAACATTTCTTCTTTCTTCGCAAACTGCAACCAATAGACAGCTCTTCGCACAACGCCTAGAAGAGGCGTCTCGCCTTCGACGAACGGCATCTAGATGCAGCTGTAGGCGGCCAAGCTGCTTGCTGCTGTCGGTGGCGAACCTGCTGGTGCTGCAACCCCCGCCTCTCCCTTCTCCACGCCCCCTAAGCTCACCTCCCCCTCGTCGAGAGGCGCGTGGTCCTCGCCCTCTGGCAAGAGAGCGGCAACGACAAAGACCGACCTGGTGCCGACTGTCGTTTGCGACCGGTGCACGGACCAGCACTTACTTACTTGCCCAAGAACTCCGCGCCTGGTGGCAAAAACGTGGCCTTCGCCACCTGCGAGGATCTCATGTGCGATGGTGGCGGGATCATTCTGTATTGGGCAACCAACTGCGAGTTATGTGCTCGCCCGATCAAGGAAGGGACTGTCTCGTACTCCCTCGAGACTGCTGACAGTGGTGAGTGTCTTGGGTCTATTGTTGAATGCTGTCTGTTGCCAGTACGTTTTTTTTTTGGGTTTTCAATTGCCTTTTTGTATACAAACCTACCTCAAAGCGTTTATTATTTTTTGGACTCATCCATGCTCGTTCTTTTCCCTTCGTGCGTTGCGTCGGCTCCTCTTACACAGTGCACGCGAACGCGCACATGCCCAACTGTTTGCGGGACGTGAACGAAGGAACGAAGGATTCAGCTGTCGCCGTCACCGCTGCACCGAACGATGGAGTGCTGCTGCTACTGTGGTGCATTTTCGGTGCGCACGATTTCTATGTGTACATGTTTTGGTGACCCTACATACCCCCTTTGCTCGTTTCGGCTGCTGCTGCTGCTGCTGCTGCTGCTGTCAGCGCCACGCCATGAGTGCTGCTGCTGTGCACCGGCTGCTCCTGTGCACCTGCTGCTGCTGTGCACTTGCTGCTGCTGTAGTGCTGCTGCGTTGTTGCCGTGCGTCATGCTGGAAGTGTACATATTTTCGGATCGTCAATAAAATTCCGTAGGTTTCGCGATGGCGGCATACTAGGGTACATCATGCTTTTTTTCTTCCATATTTTCATATCGTTGCTATGCTGCTGCTGCTGCTGCTGCTTCTGCTGCCAACGCTGCTGCTGCCAACGCTGCGGCGATTCATTGCAGCTTCTGCTGCTGCTAATGCTGTAGCTGCTTCTGATGCTAATGCTGCCGCAATATCCACTGAATGTTTGTATGTACTCGGATTATTGTTTTTTATTGGTCGTTTTTGTACCCCCAAATGGTTCTTTTGATACGTGAAAAATATTTTTGTCGTTTTGCTCCTGCATTTTGCGTACGTACTGCTTTGTCTCGTTTTTGGCTTGATTTTTTTTCCTATCGTTGCTATGCTGCTGCTTGCTGCTGCTGTGGTGCTGCTGCGTTGTTGCTGTACATCATGCTGCACTTGTGTGTGTACATATTTCTGTATCGTCACTGAATTTCCGTAGGTTTTGCGATCGCGGCATACCAGGGTACATAGTTTTCTTCTTCCTTATTTTCGTATCGTTGCTATGTTGCTGCTGCCAACGCGGATTATTGTTTTTGTTGGCCGTTTTTGTACCCAAATGTTTTTTTTTATACGTAAAAAAAATATTTTGGTCGTTTTGCTCCTGCATTTTGCGTACGAACTACTTTTTCTCGTATTTTTAGCTTGGTTATTTTCGTATTGTTGCTATGCTGCTGCTGCTGCGTTGTTGCCGTACAGCATGCGGGGGTGGGTCTATCTATAGTGAGGTACCAAAAATACTTTTCGGACGACTCGGGGTACATACTTTTTTTCTTCCTTCTATTCATATCGTTGCTATGCTGCTGCTGCTGCTGCTGCCAACGCTGTGGCGATCCGTTGCTGCTTCTGCTGCTGCTGCTGCTGCTATAGTGGTGCCGCAATATTCACTGAATGTTCGTATGTACTCGGATAATTGTGTTTCTTGGTCGTTTTGTCGTTTTGTGGCGCTGCTGCGTTGTTCCCGTACACATCCTGCTGGACATGATTTGTGTGCACTTGTGCGTGTGTACATGTGTCTGTATCGTCAACGATTTTTTTTGTGGTGTTGCTGCGTTGTTGCCGTACATCATGCTGGACGTGATTCGTGTGTGTATTACACTCGCGTGTGTGTACATATTTCTCTATCGTCAATAATTACCGTACGTTTTGCGATTGCGGCCGACCAGGGTACGTAGTTTTTTTTCTTCCTCCTTTTCATGTCGTTGCTATGCCGCTGCTGCTGCAGCCAACGTTGCGGCGATCCGTTGCTGCTGCTGCTGCTGCTGCTGCTAATAATAATAATAATGCTGCCGCAATATTCACTGGATGTTCGCATGTACTCGGATTATTGTTTTTCTTGATCGTTTTTGTACCTAAATGGTCGTTTGGGTACCTGGAAAAAATATTTTGGTCATTTTGCTGCTGCATTTTGCGTACGTACTGCTTTTTCTCGTTTTGGGCTTCGTTCTTTCCACATAGCTGCTACGCCGCTGTGGTGCTGCTGCTGCGTTGTACATCATGCTGGTCATTTGTGTGTACATATTTTTGTTTCGCCAATGAAATTCCGTAGTTTTTGCGGTCGCGGCGTACCAGGGTACATACTTTTTTTCTTCTTTTTTATCATGTCTTTGCTATGCCGCTACTGCTGCCAACGCTGCGGCGATCCATTGCTGCTTCTGCTGCTGCTGCTAATGTTTCTAATGCTGCCGCAACCACTGCTCGAAGCCGTTGCGGCTGCTGCTGCTGCTGCTGCTGATACTGCTAATGCTGGCTCAATATCCACCGATTGTTCTTATGTATTCGGATTACTGTTTTTCTTGGTCGTTTTTGCACCCAAATGGTCGTTTTGGTACGTGAAAAAAAATGTTTTGGCCGTTTTTCTGCTTGCGTTTTACGCATGTACTTGCTGCTTCTGCTGCTGCTGCTGCCGTCGTATAGCAAGCGATTACGTACTGCTGTTGTGCCGCTGTAGAGCAGTACAAATAATGAACTCTGCCCCCCCCCCCCCCCCCCCCCCACCCCCATCCCCCTCCCACGCCATTTCCTGCACGCCACTCCCGCCCCGCGCACCCTGTTTACTTCGACCAGGTCGGTGGCAAGTGCTACAACTGCCGCCTGACGGACTCCACCATCAAAGACGGAGACATCATCATCAAGCGCAAGAAGACTCCCTTCCATTTCGCCTGCTCCAGGGCTTCGCGGAATTCCGAAGCAGGACGCCAAGCAGATTGGCTCCATCCAGGACGAATGAGAGGCAACAAAATGTTCCCACATTTCCCAAAATCACGACTATTTCTCCCTACACATACCCAACGGGTTCAACAGCGGACAGATCCACATTCTGGGCCTCCCGCCTCGTTACTACAGCAGCCTGGAAGACTATTTACATACCATGTCTCATCCAAACTCCTATGCTGGCTAAATCGAAATCGCGGCCGCCCAGCAACTATACAACATTTCCATAACCGTTGTCGTTGCCGGCACTGCTGCTTTCCCCTCTGTCCCGAACCTTCCTTGAAACAACAGCCTGTATGTTGTATATCATCCACATGCCATGCACTACTCCACTCTCTCCCCGCACTGATGAAATATGTTATTATCCTTATTATTAGACGAATGCCACATTCTTACTCTTGCGTCACCCCCGATCTTACGTTTCACATTACATTCACAAATAAACGCGATTATTACATCCTTCACCGTTTCTTACTCAAATGCATTTAGTTTGGTTGGCTTTGGGTATTGCCCCAATTGCAATATAACTGGCAATATAACGTCATAACATTTAGTTTGGTTGGCTTTGGGCTATTACCCCAGTTGCAATATAACTGCAATTGGCGTCAAAGCCCAAAGCCAACCAAAACTGCAATTGGCGTCATAGCCCAAAGCCAACCAAACTGAATGTATTTGTGCAAGAAACGACGGAATACCCACTCCGAAGGAAAGCCTTGTATATATATATATATATATACTTCTATATTTTATGCTGTAGCCAAATGGTGCAGGAGTTTTCTTCCTCGTCGAACCAATCTTCCGACCCTTGTTCCGTCGCTATCTCACGCTACCACGTCGACGGTCAACCATTGTGTTCCGGCCCCAACTATTATCTCAGTATACAGCGGGTACCCAAATTTTGCCCCCGGTGCTGCCTGCACACGTCCCCTTGCGCTGTAACGATGGTGTATCACGGGGGGGGGCCGTAGTAAATAGGACCAAATATTGTTAGTAAAAAAAGCGAAATATGAAGGTTTTTGTGTATACCGTAGGTCCTATTTACTATGCCCCCCCGCAATAGTAGGACACCAAGTCATGTTTCCCGCCCCAGCGACGAATCAGGTTTCATTTCAGAATTAAGTCTCGTTTTTTTTTTTGTTGTCTTTCGGTTCTTATTTTCTGGTCTGTGCTTGTGTTGTGTTGTTGTGTTCTCGTGCCCGGTACGCTGGCATGGCACTTGCTTGACCCGTGAATTTGCGACAATTTTTTTGCTTTTGGTCTTTCTCTGTCTCAAGTCTGTGACCGCAGAGTTTAGTGTCTCGCTATTACGGGGGGCCATAGTAAATAGGACCAAATATTGCTACTAAAAATAGGGAAATGTATAAGTTTTTGTGTGTACCGTAGGTCCTATTTACTATGGTCCCCCGTAGTAAGATAAGGAAAGAGGATGGACACTGGGCATACTTGATGAAGCTGGGTAGAAAGGACGAATTAATGTGAAGACAACACACAATGACGCAGTCGCCGTCGCGTCGCCGAGGTCCCGAGATCAGAGAGATCAGACAGATCAGACAGATCATGATCTACGGTATATAGATCCCACCCTGGTTCCTCGCCACCTCTTCGTGAGATTTTTTTTTTTTTGCCAGGATCTGCGCAGGACGTATCCAAAATCGCCTGGAGCCGCCCTTACCAAAGCTGCAGTACAAATTTCCGCAGACGAGACAGGTCAGACAGATCATGATCTACCGTGGATCCCACCTGCTGTAGTTCGTCACCAGCCTTGAGTGAGATTCTTAATTTTTTTAGGATCTGCGTACAGGACATACTCAAACCAGGAAACTTGTGGTAGATAGAGGCAGATCATACACTACCGGGAGCATATGATCTATCTGCCTGGAAGGATCTAGACCATCAAGTGAGAAAATAAGGTGCCCGGTCCGTGGCGTGTATGTTTCCCACGACTGTCAACAAGAGGGGCAGCTAGTCAAGAGAGGCGTTTTTCGGGCGGGTACCACACCCGTTGGGTCGAGGTATATACACCCCGTATGTATACCCGCTGCGTCCAGCATTCAGCGCCAGAACCTTGGCGGAACATTTTCCGTTTTTCTTCGACACCTATCAAGTCGGGTTCACCCGCTGCATCCAGCATCCAGCAACCAGCGCCTTGAGAATATTTCCCGTTTGTCTTTTCCACCGCGTGTACATCAAGTCGGGGCATGTTTGTACCCACTTGCGTCAAGCATGCAGCACCAGTTGGTCGGGGGAGATTTCCCGTTTTTTTCCACACCTAGTGAATCGGGGCGGGTCACCTTGGGGAGATATTTTTTCGTTTTTCTACGGCTAACATAGACCACGGCAAGAAGGGGATCCCCCCCCCCCCCCCCCCCCCCCCCGGACCACGTGGTCGATGTCAACCATTGTAGGAGACCACAGTTAGTCCCGTTGACGAGGACAAGGTGGTCACGATTAGAGTGATTTGTCCCCCCTCCCCCCCCCCCCCCCCCCCCCCCCCCCCCCCCCCCCCCCCCCCCCCCCCCCCCCAAAAAAAAAACATAGAAAAGAAAAAAAAAACGGAACTTAAGTGCTAAAATGGTTGTATCCCCTCTCGGACATCGGAAGTGGGGAAAATTTCCAATAAAACAGTGGCGATAGAAATCGGTTTGCCCGAGTGACAAAAGCTAGGGGTCGCGATGGCACGGAAGCAGGCGACATGATCCCGCCCTTACGTCCGGGCGCTCGAGCTCGTACAATGTTGTATGTATATATCACACCGATATATATGTATATATGTATATATCACACCGATATATATGTATATATGTACGTATCAAACCGATATATATGTATATATGTGTATATCACACCGATATGTATATGTATATATGTATATATCACACCGATATATATGTATATATCACACCGATGTATATGTACATATCACACCGATGTATATGTACATATCACACCGATATATAAGTATATATCACACCGATATATGTGTATATCACACCGATATATACATATATATCACCGATATTTAAACATACATGTGTAAGTTGGTACATACATGTATATATTATATGTCACCGATGTATATATATGTATATATCACACCAGAACTAAATTTGTTTTTGCCGCTGTGTCGGGGAGGGTTAAGACCTTTCGGCCTCTAGGGCGGTGCTTCCGCTTGACATTGAAGCTCACGTGTAGGTGGTGCTGCGCAGTACATTTGCAGGACTAAGAGGAGTTGACGACACCCGTGTGATGTTCTACCTGCGATGTACCTGGTAGGAGTTTTTTTTTTTGCTGTTTTTTTTTCCCCGACCCACGAAAAACCCGGCCTTGAGAAATCATGAAGGTTGAACCACTGTAGGAGTAAAACGTAAGTGGAATTCCAGCAATACGACGCTGACCGAGAATTTAAGATGCATGGATCTTATGTCCCCGGAAAAAATGCCTCAGTTGAGAAAACTCGTCAGTCATGAGATATGTCGGCATAAAAAGTGCTTTCTCCTGTAGTAGCACTGCTCGTTTGTTTTTCTCAGTATTTCTCGGGCGTTTTGGTATTTTGATAAGGAAGTAGTGAGATCTTGCTTAACTAGAGCATTGTTGTTGTTGTTGTTGTTTTTTTTTTTTTTTTCCCCGGAAATTTCGCAGAAGCCTCTTTGTGTGTGTTGGCAGGTTCAAAGGCCGCCTAGGGGATTTATAAGCAGATGTTATCCGACGGTTTCGTTTTTTCACGGTCAGGTCACGAAGTACTGGCGCTATTAACTCTCGCTGAGAACTCTCCTTGTTTAGACAGCACGTACCCTTATCCAGCGTAAGTATGTGTAGGGCACCGCGTGGCACCGTGCCGGAAAAACAACAATCTTCTGTTTCCTTGCCGTCCCTATCCCCTCCCCTCCCTCCCTCCCTCCCTCCCTCCCTCCCTCCCTCCTTCTTTCCCCCCTCCCTTCGTCAAAAAGTGAACATTATTTTTTCATATTGAGCACTTTACTTGTTGGCGGGCCTATACTTGTACAGTAGCCGGTAGTCCTAACACAAATTATCCATTCCCCAGGTCGGGGTTTCCCAAACATTGTAAAGTGGAAGCGTGAGGGCTCTGTATAATCGTCCCCGGGGTACAAGAAAAGGGACGAAAAGGAGACCGATTTGTGTCGTATACGCGTCCGCGGAGGGGGCTTCTATGTGAGATGAAGGCACAGCAGGTGCAGGACTGCGTGACACTGTGATGACCCAGGACCCACTCTCAGCACACAGCGCACAGCGCGCAGCAAACACACACAACACGCACCAAAATACGCAGAGCGTACGGCACGCAGAGCACACAGAGCACACACAGAGCACACACAGCACAAACACTGGACACAGCAGACAAAGAGACTGCCGAAAATAGCACGCAGCACAGAGGGCGCACGCCCTACGCACAGCACACACCCTACGCTACTGTAGTATACTGGTGGGTCCCCACCGCTCCGAATCAGCCAGTCCTAGGCTGGTGGTACTTCGCTCGTAACTGGTGGGTCCCCACCGCTCCGAATCAGCCAATCCTAGGCTGGTGGTACTTCGCTCGTAACTGGTGGGTCCCTTCCGCTTCCAAGCAGTGTAGGGAATCCTAGACTGGTGGGGGACTGCGCTGGTATACTGTGTGGTTCGCTGCCGCTCCAAATCCGTCTAGGGAATCCTAGGCTGGTGGGACTGCGCAGGTATATACTGGTGGGAGCAAACCCGAAATTGTCGCGTATGATTTTGTAAAAACAACACAAAACCTAAAAAGACAACTACAAAAATACGCTTGTGGCAGGTCGTTGTTTACCCGGGAGTCCGAGAAATCCTCGCTTCCGGAGGGAAGGCCAAGGCCTCCTCGAGGCAGCGCCGTCAAGCGGCCAAGCGGCAGCGGAGCGGGCGAAACAGCAGCGGCGCCGCCGGCGCCGGCACCAAGCGGCGGCAGCGACGAGGGTCCGCAGCCGCAGCCCCAGCCGCCCCTTCTTCCCCACGCCGCCGCCGCCGCCGCCGCCGCTGCAGCAGGTAGCGGCGGCAGCAACACAAACAGCCGCGGCTGCATGGAAACCACCGAGCCGGAGCGCCGACTACAATCTTTCCCAGACACGGCGGCACCGGCTTCGGCGAACGTGGACGAAGGGAAAGAGGGGGAAGTCGAGGGGGGAGGAGACGAAGGCGGGGCGGCGACTGCCGCCTCGGAGCGCGCAGAGCCCGTGTCAGCCCCCGGTTGGGGCGGCGACCGCAACGGCAGCGACGGTGGCAACAACCCGTTCGCCCTGCTCAACCCGGAGACGTTGGCGTCCTACGACGTGGTTTTGACCACGTTTGACGTGCTCCGAGCGGAGGTTCACCACGCGCAGAGCATGTTCGCCGATATCGGCGGCGAGGACAGGGGCGGGGACAGGGGCAGGGTCCCCGGGCCGAGTCTTCGGCGGAAAAAAAGGTAGGATGTTGTTTGTATAAACCGGCGCCACACTCGCCACGGTGTCAGAATTTTTGCAACAAAAACTTTGAGGTTTTCGTCGGGAAATTAAATTAAAAATAGAAAAAAAAAGTTTTTTTTTTTTCTTTTCCGGTATTTGTTTGTGGTTTTACAGTAGTATCCCCCTGGTTGGGGCTCAGAGCGAAAAAGTGAGGTGTTTTGTGTGTGTGTTATGTTTCGTGTGTATACCCTCGAGTGTTGCATGCAAAGCGCCACAGATCGCGTCAGCTGTGAGCTCGACCGATTGAGCGGTTGGGTTGATAGCCCAGTTTTTGGAAGCTGCGTGATACTCGTGTTAGGCGCGCGTGTACTGTGGTCCCTTTCGTTTTCGAAATGTTTGCGATGCTTGTATCCCGGGCTAACTTACACCAATCTGTTACGGGCACCATAAAAAAAAACAGCGAAATCTCTCACCGATAAGACGATCGATCGGCTGGGGTGCCAATTCTGCACTGGTGGTGTGAAACACAGTACTGTTTAGTGGTGGGATAGCATGAAATGGTGTGGGCTAGTGTAGTAAGAAATGACTGCTACGATAAAAGAGTGACCAATTTTCCCGCCAAAATATTTCCGGCCGACCGGGCTCCCTCCTTAGCCCAGCATCGCTGGACTACCATTCGTGTTTTTTTGCTATATTGTTCGCGATATATATATTTATATACCAGGTATGTAGATACCTACAAAGCAATAGCTTTCGGATTGGTCATCGGGTTCTGCGCGCTTTTTTTTGCTTTTTTTTTTTTGCTTTTCTCAGAATTGTCTTCTGGATGAGGCGTGATCTGCATAGCTCGTCAAGCTACTGTAGTATTCCGGATTGGTCATCGAGTTTTTGCTCTTGTTTTCGTTTTTCTCCCAAAACAAGTTTTTTGGATGAGGCATGATATGGCTTGTCAAGCTACTTACTCTATTGATCGTAGCTTTCGGGTCGGTCATCAAGTTTTTGCTCTTATTTTTGTTCTTCTCTAAAACAAGTTTTTTGGATTAGGCATAATATTGCTTGTCAAGCTACTCTATTGATCGTACAGTAGCTTTCGGATTGGTCATCGGGTCTTGGCACTTTTTTTATTTTTTATTTTATGCTTTTCTCGAAAAAAAAAAATGTTCTTGGATGCAACGCAAAATATATACTAGGGTACTAGGTATAGCTCATCAAGCTAGAGGAGAGGAGCCTCATAATTCTTCCGTATATGGCACGCGCCTTAATGTCACATTCTGTCTCGAAAAAATTAGCGTACCTTTGGATGCAAACATCCAAACACCCCTTTGACCAAGGGTCTCAAAACCGATTGCGGTATTACGGGGGACCCTAGTAAATAGGACCTACGGTACACACAAAAACCTATATATTTACATGTATATATTCACTAGCAAGATTTGGTCCTATTTACTATTTTTGTTTTTTTTTTTTCATCATCACTTTTACTTTCCGGCCCACTCGTAGGAGGTTTTACCCCCCACGATCTTCTGGACAAGCCGTGGTCACAGGTGTCGTCCCTTCTCCCCCCCCGGTACGTGCCTTTAGTTTTTGTCGCGCATAGGGTTCAGCATTCCCACTGCTCGTCGATTTTCATCGAATGTAGCTAACTTACGCTCTCGCGCTTTCCGCTTATCAATTTTTTATGCAAGAAAAAGTCCCTACGAGCATGCACTCGGTGAGATTTGAACCCACGAAATTGATCTTGATAAGCACGCGGACCACCTACCAAGCCACCGGGATGCCGATGGTCCCCCGTAGTCGTCTTTTTTTTTAGCTATTTTTTTTGTTTTTTTCGCCTTGCAGGGCAACTTTTTACGGCTGACCGCCCCCCCCCCCCCCCCTCCTTAGCCAAATTTCGCTGGAATTAACGCCATCAGCGTTTTTATGGTGTACCTACCCACCTACCTACCTACCTACCCAACTACCCACCTACCCACCTTCGTAGGCCATGGGAGTTTCATCGGGTTGTGTCCTCTTGTTGATAGTGCACCAGTCCCGTTTGGGGGTACAAGACACTTGAGATTGGAGTGCTTTGTCCACAAAACGGATCTGCAGTACTAACAAGGGTCAGGCCTACCATAATAGTATATATATACCTGGTATGTTCGAAATCAGTTTTTTGGGTGAGGTACAGCGCTCTTTCAGGTGAAGTGATGGAACGCCTGAGAGGCGTTCTACGATAGGGGTTGTGGCTCCTATGCCCCCCCCCCATATATTATATATGGGTTGGGTTGGCGTCGGTTGGCAACGACACTGTAAAACATGCCGCTCACTACGTGAGCTAGACATCCAGGGTACCGTTTTTTTTTTTTTTTTTTTTTGGCGGTCGCCCACAGCTGGTCGTCTAGTTAGATCATTTGTGCGAAGTAAAGAACCTTTACTCTGCACAAGGGAATTGATCGTATCACATAGTGCTCAAGGTACGGCACCCAAGAGGCATTTACGTAGTACTCCCATTGCTGTCTCTGGAAGTGGCCACACCGGAAATTAAACTAACTCATTGAAGCTGTCATCCATATGCAAGTCCGCCTCACAAGCGGTTCTTAGTAGGATGCAGCTCACCCTTCATGCGACTCGCCGGACACCTCACGGCGCTTCGCGCTTGGTGCAAGCAACGTCTGCCTGGTCGGTGAAAACCCGACATGCTCCGTCCCGGCATTGTAGGGATGCGAGGGTCTATGGTCATACGACTACGGCCATGCGTGATAATTAGTACACCCCCCCCCCCCCCCCAATAGAGTGGAACTCACATAGTAGAAGAATGTGAAGTATACAAGGAGGAACGGGATGTGTTAGAAGAGGAGACGAGGGAAATAGACGAATGTGACATTGAGGAGTTTGATACACTGAATAGCAGCGAGAAAATGATCGCTATCCTAGGAGATCGATGGTGGCCACAGGCGGCCAAACAGGAAGGGGATAGGATTAGCAGATCTATGTAATATATGGAAACAACGTAATGAGCGCCCAATTGTTGGAGGTGTCTCTGTTAGGAGTAGGAACGGTGCTCCGTCTCGAAAGGGATGCGTGGTCAATGGTCAAATTACTAAGGCCAGCAACAAATGAGTACGCCTCCCCCCCCCCCCCCCCCCCCCCCCCCCTCCTGCTCCGTCTCGAAAGGGATGCGTGGTCAATGGTCAAATGGCTAGGGCAAACAACGAATGAGTACGTCCCCCCCCCCCCCCCCGCCCGCTCCCCCGCCCTTCATGCGACTCGCCAGACACCTCACGGGCGCTTCGCGCTTGGTGCAAGCAATGTCTGTCTAATCGGGAGAAAACCCGACGCGCTCCGTCCCGGCATTGTAGGGATGCGAGGGTAGGGTCTATGGTCATACGACTATGGCCGGGCATAATATCGAGTACACCCTGTACTCCCCCCCCCCCCCCCCCCCCAGCTATTGTTTGGGGCTGCCGCGCAGTCTAAATCAACAACCATTCGATGGCGTGTTTCGTAAATTGTTGGGAACTTTCATCTGCGCTTTGTTGTCACCCTCTGTTGGTTTTCTGCGAGTGCGTCTTCTGGTTTGGCCCTTCATGTGCTGAGAGTCGTGCCGCTCTCGAGGTAGAAGCCATGCGTTTTTTTTCTCTTCGTGTCCCTTTTTTGTATTTTCAAGCGATCAGCGCTGACCTCATCCGTTTTTTTCTCTCGTTCGGTTCGTCTCGGTCCCTTTTTTTTTTTCCTTTCTTTCGTTTGTTCTTGCTCGTGCCCTGCGCGTGAGCCATTTGCGTGTGCGTTAATTCGATCATCATCCTTGTTTGTATGGTGTGGCCATTGCCGCTTTGTTTCGTTCGGTTTGGTTTCGTTTGTTCGGTTCTGTTCTGCTTTGTTAAGGTCTGTTCTGTTCTGTTCTGTTCTGTTCTGTTCTGTTCTGTACTGTTCTGTTCTGTTCTGTGCTATTTTGTTCTGTTGTACTGTTCTGTTCTGTTGTGTTCTGTTCTGCTCTGTTAGTTTCTTTTTTTTCTGCTTTTTCGTATCCAGTACGTTTGGTTTTGTGTTCGTCTGTTCGTTCTGCGTTTTTTTGTCGTGTCCCAGAACGTTTGACCTCTGCCCGCGAGGTCATAACGTTTCGCATCCGGTGCGTTTGGCGGTTGCTTTACAACAGCCCAAAAGAAAAAAAAAAAAAAAAGCATTTGAGATCAGCAATTCCCTCCATAATTCCCTACCGGGAGCTGCAGGCTAGGTGTCCTACGAAGTTGTCTAAAAATAACGTATTTTATTTTTTCACGTGACTCTTCTGTTTTCTTTTTTTTTTTGTCTGCTGTGTACCACTAACCAACCAGCTTACCCCACCTCACGTCACGTCACGTCACGTCACGTCACGTCACGTCACGTCACCAGGTACCCAGTGGTCCCGTCACCTCTCCCCGCCTTGCGATGGTGGAGGCTGGTCATCGACGAGGCTCACATGGTCGAGAGCACCACCCAGGAGACGGCGAAGATGGCGCTCAAGATACCCGCCCAGCACAGGTGACGCGGTGCCTCATGCCAACACCTGGGTCGAGAACTAACGACCAATTGGTCTTCTTTTTTAGTGTCTAAACCGCCCTTTATTTTTTTTTTTGCGACATGCTGATGAAGTTACTCGACCGAGGAGGTACTAACTACCGGATGAGATTACTGCTCGTACCCCTCGTGGTCCGACCGAGCTGATTGCATTTGATGCGATGCGGTTCGTGTATAGCCGCGATTGATTTTCATCTACACGGAGAGGACGGTGGGTTTCGTGTTTCTTTCCCCCCGTGGGTGATTGTTTTCGATGCCTGTTGTTTTTCGGAAGGGAGGCGTTCTTCGATAGAGATTCACCCCCCCAAATTTTCTGAGGCTCCTCACTTGACCTTAAGGAGCTCCACACCTATTAACCCGAAAACTGACTTCGGCAAAAATCAAATCGCATCCCGATGAAGAATCCCATGGCCCAAGTTTACTGAAAAATTCATTTTCGAAACAAGTTTGGCAATCCGACGATTTTGGGTTAAGGAAACCGGTCATTCAGAAAAACGGAAAACGGAAATGTGCTACCTCCATCGTAGAACGCCTCGTATGTTTACCGGGGGTGAAGGATAAGAACCCCCCCCAGCCCCCCCCCCTTTTTTTTTTTTTTGCCCTCACAACAAATAGTTGACTCCTCTCTGTCCCATGGTATAATAACCTGTTTCACACTAATTGTTAAACCAAATGGTGCTTATATTTTGAGACAGAGTGGCACCACGTTTGGCCGGAAGTGCAAGGTGCGTTATCCCCTGTGCTTCCTCCCCCCGCCTCGTCTGCAAGGGGTGAGCTCGGGGGTTGGTTCACGGCAACCAAAAACCATCCGCACCAGGCGGCGGACACGCGCACGTGAGCGGATCCTTCGAAACCTCCTCCTCCTGTAGAAGCCGAGTTGTGTTTGCACAACTTTTGTTTCGTCAGCGAGGAAGTTCTGCGATAGAGGTTCGCCCTCATTTTTCCGAGGCTGCTCACTTGACCTCAACGAGCTCCACGCCTCACCCGAAAACTGGCTTCAGCAAAAATCAAATCGCATCCCGATGAATGATCCCATGGGCCAAGTATACAAAAAAAGTCATTTATCGAAAAAAAGTGGCGTTCCGACGATTTTGGGTTAAGGAGCCGCGTCATTCACAAAAAAAATTAACGGAAATGTGCTACCACCTCTATCGTCGAACGCGTTCAGCGCCTGCTGCTGCTGCTGCTGCTGCTGCCGCTGCCGCTGTTGATGTTGTTTTTTTTTTATATCTCGCATCAATTACACCGGATGTCCAAACTACTGCAATCCGCTGTCGGGTCGCAGGACAGTCTTCTTTTTGTAAAAAAAACAAAAAAAAAAAAAAAAAAAACGTCCCCCCACCATCTACGGTACCTGCCTTGCACTTTTTCTTTTCTCGTCAACTCTCGTCGTCCGTACAGCCTCTCTGCTTCGAGACTTGCGTTCTGTACGTGTTCATACGCGAGAGAAAAGATCCGCCTCGCCAGCGGTTCTCAGCAGGATGCAGCTCAGTCACCCCGTCGATTCCGGTTCGCCGACACACCCCACCTGTCGGCGCTTCACGCTTGGTCTAAAGCAGTGTTTTGCCGGGTCGGTGGAAAAAACGAGGTTTGCTTCGTCACCGGCGTTGTACGTAGGGATGCGAGAGTCTATGGTCATTCGACTACGTCCGTGCATGACATCGAGTACACGCGCCCCCCCCCCCCCCCCCCCCCCCCCCCACACCCCGCCCGCCTGGTGGGTGGAAACCCGACGTGCTCCGTCCGGTGCATGATATCAAGTACACGCGCCCCCCCACCCACCCCCCCCCCTCACACTCGCCCGCCTGGTGGGTGGAAACCCGACGTGCTCCGTCCCGGCGTTGTAGGGAGGCGAGGATCTACGGTCATGTGACTACGATCATGCATGACAACGAGGGGGGAGGGGGGGTGGTCATGTGACTACGACTACTACCTCCCCCCCCCCCCCCCCCCCCCCCCCCCCCGTCTCTAAAGGGATGCGTGGTCAATGGGCAAATGACTAAAGCAAACCACAAATGGGTATCCCCCCCGCCCCCACCCCTCGCCGTCGTACAAATACGGCCATGTCTGACAATGAGTACTCCCCTCTAAAACATGCCGCTCACTACGTGAGCTAGACATCCAGGGTACCGTTTTTGTTTTGTTTTTTTTTTTGGCGGTCGCCCACAGCTGGTCGTCTAGTTAGATCATTTGTGCGAGGTAAAGAGCCTTTGCTCTGCACAAGGGAATTGATCGTATCACGTAGTGTTCAAGGTAAGGCACCCAAGAGGCAGTTACGTAGTACTCTCATTGCTGTCTCTGGAAGTGGCCACACCGGAAATTAAACTAACTCATTGAAGCTGTCATCCATATGCAAGTCCGCCTCACAAGCGGTTCTTAGTAGGATGCAGCTCACCCTTCATGCTACTCGCCGGACACCTCACGGCGCTTCGCGCTTGGTGCAAGCAATGTCTGCCTGGTCCGTGAAAACCCGACATGCTCCGTCCCGGCATTGTAGGGATGCGAGGGTCTATGGTCATACGACTACGGCCATGCATGAGATCGAGTGCATCTCTCCTATCGAGTACACCCCCCCCTCTCTTGATCGCCATCCTAGGAGATAGACGGTGGCCAGAGGCGGCCAAACAGGAGGGGATAAGACTAGTTTCTATGTAATATATGGAAACAACGTAATGAGCGACCAACTGTTTCTTGGAGGTGTCTCTACTAGGACTAGGAAGGGTGCTCCGTCTCGAACGAGACGCGTGGTCAATGGTCAAATGAATAAGGAAAGCAACAAACGAGTACGCCCCCCCCCCCCCCCCCCCCCCCCCCCCCCACCACCCCGCCACCCGCATTCGTTTTTTTCTAATTTGTCTTGCAGGTGGTGCGTTACCGGTACGCCTATTGGGAAAGGCAGCGTCGACGACTTGTACGGTCTTCTCGTCTTCCTCCAGGCAAGACTTTTTGTTCCTTTTTTGTCCTGCACGTCTTTTTTTTCGCTCCAGAGGTTGTTGTTGTCGAAGGTAGACGCGACGCGTAGACGCGACGCGTAGACGCGACGCGTAGACGCGCCGGTGCGGCTTTGAACAGGCATGTGAATGTTTCTGCTTCTATGTCATGGGCCAATACCAACAAAGCGCTAAAAAAAGCAAGCGTTCAACGCAGACCGCCGTCCAACTTGTGCTGAAATGCGTTGTTTTTTTTGTTTGCCCTTCAGCTTGTTGAAACGCAGAGCTCACCGAGTGAATGCTCGTAGGGACTTTTTCTTGCGTGAAAAGTTGATGAGCGGAAAGCGCGAGAGCGCGAGTTTGCTATATTCGATGAAAATCGACGAGCAGTGGGGGAATGCTGAACCCTATCGTATATGCACGACAAAAAAATGAAGGCACGTTCCGGGGGGGAGAAGGGACGACACCTTTGACCACGGCTTGTCCAGAAGATCGTCGAGGGTAAAACCTCCTACGAGTGGGCTGGAAAGTAAAAGTGATGATTAAAAAAAAAAGAAGAACAAAAAAAGCTTTGCCTCTCGACCGGCCAGCCGGTCTTTGGCCAAGACGTGTCGACCGTCGCCCGCGCAGAGCCTCGGCACGCTCCCGTTGCGTACTATTATATCAACCAGCACTTTATGTTTATCTCTGCAATGCCGCCTCTAAAAAACAAACAACCGGATTGGTTCAACACTGCCCGCCTGTCTTCCCCCTCTGAGCTGCAAGTCGGTCTAGACGTTTTTCGTGAGCCCATCGAACCGTCGCCTGCCCCCCCCCCCCCCCCCCCCCCGAGTCTCGGCAGATTCATCTCAAAGACAGACAACCAACCCCGTCACCACCGAGCCAATTTTTGTCCGGAACCCGTGTGTGTTGCCGGATGCCCTCTGTGTGTGCGCGGGCAGGCGTCTCCTCTGGACTGCAAGTCGGTGTGGGCGAAGACTTTCCGCGAGCCCATCGACCGTCGCCTCCCCGGGGCCATGGAAAGGTTGGCTCTCGTGCTCAGAGATGGTGGGTGGGTAGCAACGAACAGCACGATGTTGACGCGTTCTACAGCACAAAGGTTTACCATAATTTTTCTGAGGCTCATCCCTTAAGGAGCCCTCCATACCTCACCCGAAAAGTGACCTCACCAAGAATCAGGGTGTATGCCGAATGAGTAATCCCATGGCCCCGAGCATGCGAAGAAGTAAAATTTTTCGAAAGATGGTTGGCATAATGCAGACGATTTTCGGGTAAGGGTTTTTTTTCGTTCGTGACGATTTTCGTTCAGAGCTCCCGTCATTCCGATTTTTTTTTTTTTTTTTTTTTTTTTTTTTTTTCTGCGGAAATGTGGTAATCACGGCGGGAAAGAGACTTCCCAAAGTTTTCGTGAAGAATGCGAATGAATGAGGCCTCTTGAGGTACAACGCACCAAGGTGGGTGCTCTGGGGCTTATTTTGGGCCAATATGTGCTGCGGGCCTCCGTGTTATCTCTATCGTGGAACGCGTCTGTCGACTGCGTGCAAGGTTTTAAACACCTCGGGCTATAATCACCGATCCCCGCTTGATGGTGTAAACGTCTCAGGGGCAGATAGATCCCTCATCTGTACCGTTTAATTTGAGCAGCAGCAGCAGCGGTAGGTCGTGGGTGCCGGGTGATGGGGCCCCCCCGTAAAACGTGCGCGGTTTTGACACATGTTTTTTTTTTTTTTTTGCTGGGGTTGGATATGTATGTATGGGCTCTTGCAGATAGATCCTGCACAGCTCTTGTATCACGACGGCAGGTGATGAACTAGATGATCTGCTGTAGATATGTAGGATCATGGTATATCTGAAGATGAACGCGAACGAGGTTCGGGAGTATTTCAATGACGCCACGTCAAGCCAGACCCTCGCTGGAGGTTTCGCTGCGACTGCTCGTCGTTGTCGTATTTTTTTTTTTTTTTTTCACGGAAGATATGCACCAGGTATATAAGGGGGGCCTTCTCGTTGCGCCCTTCTCTCTCTCTCTCTCTCAATGAGGGTGCGGTAGAAAACGCTTGCCAATCTGACCGAAAATATAAGCAACTTTTTAGGCATCAATAAGAACATCAAGCTGCCGTTTAGATTTACGCCCAGCAGCTCGCCCGGGTCGTGCTGATCTCTCCGGTCGTGCTGATCTCTCCCTTTCTGTATATCATTGCTTGCTGGGATATTAATAGTCTTGCCGCTTAGAGGGAGCGAAGCTGTTAGTTAGACCAGGCGTAAACCGCGCTCGCCCTAGTCTCCATCTCTTGCCTTCTTCCAACCAAAGAAGATGGTCGTTTTTTTATTTACGCACAGCAGTAGCATGCTAGCGTGCCGAGCTCTACCTCATCAACCGCAAAAACAAAATATGTTTGCTTGCCGGGGATTATTATGCCGTTGATGCTCGGAGCAGGCGTAAACCGCGCTCGCCCTAGTTTCCATCTCGTGCTTTTCTTCCACCAAAGAAGGTGATCGTCTCGCGGGTGTTTCAATCGAGTTCCGGAAGGTTGTGAAATCTCACGGCTCGGCTCGGGTCAGATCGGGTCAGGGTCGCCCTTTTTCCGACCCGACCCATACCCGACCCGAGCCGACTCGACTAGACCGGACCGGCGAGGTTTGACTCGACCCGACCCGACCCGTGAGCAGCCCATGACCTACTCCCCTTTTGCCGATTGGTACTGCTCCCGTGGGCTCGATATACTCGGTGCGCTCACCTTTGTCCGGTTGAATGCCGCATTGTTGTTTTGTGGTTGCTGTTTGCAGTGATGTGGAGGGTGACCAAGAAGGCCGTCGCTGCGCAAATCGACATCCCCCCCCAGGTAAATGCGTCCTGCTCTACCGCCGTACAGCCCTCCTCGAGAAGCGCGGTGTTTTCATGATTCGTTTGTGTGTCACGAGTGCCACGAGTCATGTTGGTTTTTTCGCTGGCTGGCTTGTTTTTTTTTTTTTTTTTCTGTGGCGGTCTTGCATTTTTTTTTTACACGCGGTCAATGGCACGAGTTTTTAAGTTTAGGCCTCTGCTTACGCGTGTAAACCGGAAGGGAGGCATTATCCCAACTCTGACCGAAAAATGCAGGCTCCGTCTGGTGTTCGTAGTATGTGCCTGCTCGTTCCTTATACAGCACACACGCAGCTTCAGCACGTATTTCTTCCACAACGGAATGGTGGCGTTGAAAAGTTAGGCCGGTAGGGGGGGGGGTTGGGGAAGGGGGGGAGGAGACAATGTACGGCAGTAGCGCTGATAATCACCACAGCGGGATGAAACGACGCGGCTTTTATGCTTAGCGCCGTTGTCGACGGGGCGCCGCAGGAAAGTCATCGGAAATTTCCACGCCCCGGACAAACAGATCATGATCTAGATATCTACAGATCATCTGCAGATCATCTACATGTCACTCGTCATCCACAGATCATCTACAGATCATAACCTGCCGTTGTGAAAGGATGGTGCAGGGATCTGTGCATAGTACAGATCCATCTTCCCAGGAAACACGCTCCGGGTCGCGCACAAGGAACACGAGCTGCTGTGTATCATACCAGGCGTGTGCAACATCGGGAATGGATGTATCTATCTGCATTGAACGATATAGGGTAGATAGACTCATGAACTGGGAATGATCTGTAGATGATCTGTGGATGATCTGTAGATGGTCTGTGGATGATCTGTAGATGATCTGTGGATGATCTGTAGATGATCTGTGGATGATCTGTAGATGATCTGTGGATGATCGTAGATGATCTGTGGATGATCTGTAGATGATCTGTGGATGATCTGTAGATGATCTGTGATGATCTGTAGATGATCTGTGGATGATCTGTAGATGATCTGTGGATGATCTGTAGATGATCTGTGGATGATCTGTACATGATCTGTGGATGACCTGTACATGATCTGTGGATGATCTGTAGATAATCTGTGGATGATCTGTAGATGGTCTGTGGATGATCTGTAGATGATCTGTGGATGATCTGTAGATGGTCTGTGGATGATCTGTAGATGATCTGTGGATGATCTGTAGATGGTCTGTGGATGATCTGTAGATGATCTGTGGATGATCTGTAGATGGTCTGTGGATGATCTGTAGATGATCTGTGGGAGTAGCGTCGCTCGTCGTAGTCAATACGCTCTCCCCGCTGCCGAGGAAACCAGCCTTGAAAAATCCTCCTTGGAGGATGGGGTGTTATCTTGCGCGTTATGTACGGTATTTCCGTTGAGAGGGGTTATAAGATGCCACCCCTTTTTGGGCAAACTGCAGTGCTATTACGGGGGACCTAGAGTAAGTAGGACCAAATGGTGTCAGTAAAAATAGGTAAATATATTGGGCTTTGTGTGTGCCAGGGGTCCTATTTACTATGACCCCTCCTAAGGCAAACTGCGGTGGTCACGTTTCGGGGAACAACTCGCTCAAATTCTAGGTATCGCGGGGACCATAGTAAATAGGACCAAATGTTGTCGGCCAAAAGTACGTTAATATGTACCCCGGTAGGGTTTGTGTGCGTAGCATAGGTCCTATTTTCTATGCCCCCCCGTAATTGTTTGTCCCGGAAACGGTGTGTGTGTGTGTGACAGGGAGAGTTTTTAGCAACCGATATAGCGACCGAGACGGATGGTTGGTAACTTTCCTGTCGTCAATGGTCTGCGAGACGATGGTTGGTAGCGGCGTCAGCGCCCTGCAGCGCGGTGAGGACCACGTTGCGCGCCCGTGTGCCGCACGACTCCCTTGCCTTGCAGCGCTCCTGGGACACCGATTTTGTAGCCAATCATCCCCCGATGTCCCTGCAAGTGGCCGTCGCCTGTAAGTCGCCTCTTCTTTTTTTTTTTTTGTCATCGTCCAATGTTCCCCCCCCCCCCCCCCTCTTGAAGTCCTAAGAGGATGAAACCGTTTTTTTTTTTTTTTTTTTTTCTACTCCCCGTCGAGACCCGGGAACACTGCCAGCATCCTCGGTGATCCTTCCTTCACCCCGCTGTGGAGAGACGACAGCCTCTAGTTGCGGTCGAAAGGCTACGGCACGGATAGATGTACAGCAGTGTAGGCAATGCAAGCAACGCCGTCCCATCGTACCGGGTACGACGAGCGCGAAACAGACACACGCCGCCAGCAGTCCAGGTAGTTAGGGGTCTCCCCTACTCTTGCTTGTGTAGCCCCAACGGTCACGTGGACGTATGTAACATGCATGGCGTCGTCGGCAGGACTCAAAACACACAAGCGGCCGTCTCGCCTGCTGGTATTTCGCAGGACCATAGTAAATAGCACCTAAAGTACGGTACACACAAAAACCTATATATTTCCCTATTTTTACTATCAAAATTTGGTCCCATTAACTATGCCCCCCCGTAATAGAGGGGAGGGGGGGAAAAAAAAAATGTCGCGAGTAAGAGAGCCGTTGAGTTCGCACAAGGAATGCGATCGTTTTTTCATTGCGCTCGTGTTTTAGGACTGCAGTCCCATTTTGGTGACAAATTCGGGACAAAGTTGCTTTTGGGATTTTGAGCGGTTTTGTCTTTTTTTTTTCCCCAAAACGGGACAGCAGTTCTTCAAGGGTTGCCAAGGGTAAGGCTTCTCAAGTCGTGTACCAGGTACGTTTCTATTTTCGGAAAGGCTTCTTTTTTTTTTTTTTTTTTTTTTTTTTTTTTTTCTCGAGCAGATTAACGAATCGTTGCCACCGGTGCACTTCTCGTACCGCGCTCTCGTGTTACAAGCCCCCCCCCCCCCCCCATCCGTACGCATGTACCCATCCGTACCCGTCTTGATAAAGTTACGTTGTACCAGATGCAATGGTTTTGGACAAGAGTACGATTGTAGCCGGGCCGCGTTCGTATTGAGCCCGTCACGATGCCCGCATGACCATCTAGCCCAATAGCACGCGCACGCAGTACTTTAGGTAAGACCGGGTATAAAAAACGCCTGTGCCGGTAGACTATATGCGTACAGTACACGAGGAGTATATATATGCCGCATGCCAAGCCGGGGTAAAAATTTAATTTTTTTTGGAGGGCGTCCCTATCTTGGGGAAAGGGATTAAATACAGCCGGTGTCTCTTCGTAGCGTTGCTAGGGTCAGGAGGAGAGGTGCTCCGTCTCGAAAGCGGGGCGTGGCCCGTGGTCAAGTAACTAAGGCAAGCAACGAGTGGGTAGCCCCCCCCCCCCCCCCCCTTCCTCCGCAAATACTGATGTGTGCACCAGTATCATACATATTTACATATTTCTTCCTGTGCTAAAAAGATGTTCCTTGATATCTATACTGCTGTACGCACCTGGTATGTATGTATACAGCACTATTAATTGAAAAATAATTACCTGCGTCGTCCGTCATTTGCGAAATTAACCATTGCAACCCCCCCCCCCCCCCCCCCCCCCCCCCCCCCCCCCCCCCCCCCGCCCCGCCCCGCCCCTCCTATATGTGATGGCAGACTGATGTGGATCGACGCCTGAGATTTTCAAGCGTTGAGGCGCATTTCTACAAGAAGCAACACCGGGCGGCCTGCGACGACGCCAGAAGGTGATTTTTTTTTAATATTTTATTCTTTATTTTCTTTGCGTGATTTTGAAAATGATGTCTTTCTCCAGGAGTAGGTTTCGGCGGTTTTACGGAGGAGGCGTTCTGCGGTAGAGGTTCACCCTGTAGTAGCCTTTCTTGGACCCCTACTGTAGGTTCCCCCAAGATGCAATAATGCGGGACTTCACCCTTTTAGAACTGCAGTCCCATTTTGGGGACAAACCGCTCTAATTTCAAGCAGTTTGTCCCCAAAACGGAACTGCGGTACTGAAAGGGTTAAATGGGACAATCGATAGGAATACGAACGACTGATGCTGCTGCACGCATCTCGTACGTTTACGTGGCGTGCGCCTCATGCCCTGCCATTGTAGAGCACAACAAGCTACGTTCTCATCGTTTCAAGTGGCGCGCGGTAATATGACGTCGTGGTGGTGGCTCAGTTTTTTTTTTGGTTTCGCCCCCCCCCCCCCCCCCCCCCCCCCCCCCCCCCCCCCCCCCCCGCCGCCAAATTAAATTATTACGGACGGTCCATAGTTAATAGGACCTATGGAACACACAAAAACCTATATATTTACCTATTTTTTCTACCAAAATTTGGTCCTGATTACTATAGTCCCCCGTAATGGCTCATTGGGGCTGTCATCCATATGCAAGAAAATCCGCCTGATATTAAAGCGGTTCTTAGTAGGATGCAGCTTCACCCTTCATGCGACTCGCCGGACACCTCGCGGCGCTTCGCGCTTTGGTGCAAGCAAGCTATGTCTGCCTGGTCGGTGAAAACCCGCCCGACATGCTCCGGGGGTTGGCATTGTAGGGATGCGAGGGTCTGCGGTCAATACGACTACGGCCATGCATGAGATCGAGTACATCTCTCCTATCGAGTACCCCCCCCCCCCCCCCCCCCCCCCCCAAATGTGATATCTCTGTCGTAGGACCCGTTGGCGATGCATTGATATTAAGGAAGCAGCGAGGTCGTGCGTTTTCGAGGAAACCGACGACTTTTGGAATTTTCTTGGAATGTTTCGAGTCGGGCAACGTTTTGCGGTGACGACGTGTGACAGGAGTGCGCGACGGAGAACAAGAAACGAAAGCGACACCGCACTCCTATGAAGGTCCCAAAGACGAGCAAAGAAACCAGAAACGGGTGGGGGATTTCCGGACGTTAGTGCGAAAATCGTTTCTTGTCGAGTTTTTGTGTTTTTGGGCAATAATTAACAAAACAAAAAAAACAGGTACACCAGTTCCTTTGTTCGGAGTCAAGAACAGGCACCGTACAGACTGGAAAGAAGTCAATACGCACTTCCCACGAGCCATCACGAGATGGACTGACCGAAGCACACACCGTGGATACCCGGACAACGACACAAGGGCCCACAAGTACACCTGCTGGCGTCTTAATTTTGTACCTGGACCTATCTAGGTTCAGTCTGGGAGGCATCAGGTCTGGGTCGGGTCCGGGTACCAAGCGGGGGCGGGGTTGCTTTTAGGAGCAGAGTGGTGGTGGGCGGCAAGCTTGTGTTTTTTTTTTCTTGGTTTCAAGAGCGTGTCGTAGCTGTGTCGTGTGTACCCTATTAATATCAGAGTAGTGCGATGGTCGTATGTACAGGTATGCCGATATAGAGGCACGTTACGTGGGTCGGTCGTACTTGCGTACGCACGAATGCGCTGACGCGCGTGCCCAGGTGCGCGTATAGTGGTTTTTGACAGAGTTAATTGACGGTGAGAGGTGAGGGCGGCTCCAAAGGAAACGAAAGAAAGGAAGAGCCGCCGCCGCCGCCGCCGCCGCCGCCGCAGCAGCAGCAGCAGCAGCAGTGAAACACAGCGAAAGGTGAAAGTGCTCTGAAAAAAAAAAAAACGAAAGGAGACAAGAGCCGTCGCCGCCGCCGCCGCCGCCGCCGCAGCAGCAGCAGCAGCAGCAGCAGCCGCAGTGAAACACAAAGGGCACTACGATGATGGGCGAGGGGTTAAGCAAAACATGAAGCCGGAATCAGTTGAAAGCCAGCCAGAACAGCCACATCCAGGTGTACCTGTGTCATCATGCCTCAAAAACAAAATACGATGTCCATTCGGCCAACCTACCACGTGGGTCTTGGGGGAGTGTTTTATTATTGATTTGAGTTGTGTACCTGCTTTTGAGTCATACTGGACCAGGTGTGTCTGTTTTTGGATAGTTGCTCTTTTTTCTTGCATACCTATATTATATACCTGGTATATATAGGTTGGGTTTGGGTCAGTTGGCGGCGACGCTGTAAAGCACGCCTGTCACTCACTGCGTGAGCTTGACAACCAGGGTACCCGTTTTTTGTTTTGTTTTTTGGCGGTCACCGCGGCTGGCGGTCGAGTTGGATCGTTTTTTGTGCGGGAAGAACCTTAACTCCGCAGAAGGGGGATGATCGCATCAGGTATTGTGTTTAGAGCGAGGCACCCACGAGGCAGCTACGTAGGGAACCCGTTGCTGTCTCTGGAAGTGGCCACACCAGAAATTTATCCAGTTCATTGACGCTGCCATCCGAATGCAGGAAACTCCGCCTCACAAGCGGTTCTTAGTTTTCGGATGCAGCTGACCCTTCATGCGACTCGCCCAACGCCTCACGGCGCTTCGCGCTTGGTGCACGCAATGTCTGCCTGGTCGGTGAAAACCCGCCCGACGTGCTCCGTCCCGGCATTGTAGGGATGCGAGGGTCTATGCCCATATGTCTACGGCCATGCATGATAATGAGCCCACCCCCCCCCCCCCCCCCCCCCCCCCCCGTCGCCACGTGTTTTGTTTGTTTCCGTATTTATTTATTTATTTTTTTCTCACACGGCCCACGTCCTGTCAAATTAACCGCAACCAAAGCACTTCGATGAAGGGCGGACGGGGCACTGCTGAAAACATGTTCAAGTCCCTCCTCAAGCTGAGGCAGGCTTGCTGCCACCCCTGCATAGGCACGGGCGGCTTGGGCGGCGGCGGCGGCGGCGGCGGAAGCAGTACGGGTGGGGGGTCGAGGCTCGGGGGCGCGGGGCTGCCAGGGGGCGGGGGCGCGCAGGGGCGGTGGCTTAGCATGGACCAGATTCTCGACAGGTTTGTTTGACGGGCTAGGTTCTCTTTTATTTTTTTCAGGCGGTCCAGCCATGTGTCACCCC
This sequence comes from Macrocystis pyrifera, assembly GCA_031763025.1. NCBI lineage: Eukaryota > Phaeophyceae > Laminariales > Laminariaceae > Macrocystis > Macrocystis pyrifera. The sequence continues at coordinate 6,861,506 of JASSKH010000002.1, read as the reverse complement.
AAGCGTCCGAACGCAATCGAACGGGTCGAGGCTATGGGGCGCGGGGGTGGCAGCCGGAGGGGGCGCGCGGGGGCGGTGGCTTAGAGCGCGGAGAGGACTCTTGGCAGGTTTTTTTGAAGAAACGGAATTCCTCCTCCTTTCATTTTTTCAGGCGGTAGACTAGTAGCCTTTTGCATCACCCACGGAACTTTTTGAAGTACGTGTCAGATAGTGTACCTTTGTTTTGTGTGGGCGTTTCTTCGTATCGCAAGGTGTCGGCAATTCCTGCTTTTTTTTCAGGCGGTCGTAGGCATCGGTGCAGGTTTACTATTACGGGGGTCCATAGTTAACGGGACCAAATTTTGTTAGTAAAAATAGGTAAATGTATAGGTTTTTATGTGTACCGTAGGTCCTATTAACTATGGACCCCCGTAATACCACGCCCCAATTTTTTATTTGCAGGAAGGGCGGTGGGCGGGCATGGACGCGATGGTTGACATATTTGATCGTTGTTTTTTTTTCTGTTTCATGTAGCTAGAAGGTGCCAAGCCATTGCGTTTGTCTTTTGATACACGAGGTGACTAGAAGACGCCAGGCCTTGGTGTTTGTCTTTTTTGAGCACACGCGCTAGATTTCTTGTGTTAGATTTCTTGACCGAGGTTTTGACGTTATCGGTGCGCACGAAACAAGAACTGAAAACAAAAAACAATCGTAATAAGTATATGGGGTCCCTTAAAGCATACCAGGCATATGAATAATAACCTGCTATTCTCCCGGGTGGCTATCTCCACAGCACCTGCTCCTCTGGGGGGGCAGGTCGGGTCAACGTGCCCAAACTCCAGGGGGGTAACAGCAGCCTGTTCTGATGTTGCAACGTGCCCAACTGGGCTAAATTGACACACGAAATTGGAACGTGGAAGTATGGTGAGCTTAAGCTTTTTATTTTTTGCCTATCCGCCGGAGGATAAATAAAAAAACAAAAATATATAAATAAAAGCAAGATTGGAAGTTTTCGCAAGCAAGTCCGACATATCACGATCTATCTGTACACAGATCACGATGTACCTGTAAACAGATCACGATCTACCTGTCTACAGATCACGATCTACCTGTATACAGATCGCGATCTACCTGTACGCATATCACGATCTACCTGTATACAGATCGCGATCTACCTGTACGCATATCACGATCTACCTGTACACAGGTCACGATCTACCTGTTATTACAAGGGCTCCGCATGGGTGCCAGCATTCGCCGATACCCATGCTTCGGATAGGAAAATGTACCTCGAGTGTCCTTCGTTGGGTATGACGGTTCTGTCTAGTCTTTCGATATTCTGACAGAATCAAGTCAATGCCAAGATTGGCGGGAAAGCGGCAATGCTGCTACTGCTGTAGATAGTTGTTGATTTTGCGGCTGTCAATATCATTTCTTTTAGTGTCAGCCCTCAGAATTTTCCTGTCATTAATAGTCGTTCGTGGTGTTGTCTGCACATCTATCACGTACGAGTTAAAGTACTGGGCGGGACAAAAACAAAAAACGACCCGTAAGAAAGGCCGGGTGACATTCACAGGGGGAAAAAAAAAAAAACGAAACTCGCATTAATGAAGTTTGTGTGGGACGCACCCATTCAGAATTTAGATGCCGGGCCTGGGCTCGTAGGTTTTTTCTTGTTTCTTACTGCTGTTAGGTGTTCCGTACTGCTGTAGTCTAAATTCTCGGGGTCGCAAACGACATTTCTTTTGCCAAGGCCTATTCATCAGTACTTGTGCGCCGTCTTTTTCTCAGCGGACTCGATATTTTCGTGATATTTTTTTTTCAGGTCTCAGTCTCGTTCCTCACCCTTGTTTCTCGTCGGCATTTTCAGCCTCGTCTTCCTCTCCGGCTCGTCTCTGAGATGGATGTACCATGCAATTCACGTACCGGGCGCGTATCCCATGTGTGAGCGGCACCGATCACAGATCGTATCGGACACTCAAGTGCTCAGCCTCCCTGTACCCTATACCCCGTATCATAGGAAAGAGCAGAGGATACGATTGGGTACGAGTAGTACAGCACGTAGTACCTGGTAGAGGCATAATATCGGCTGAAAAAAAAAAAAAAAAAAAAACGAAGAAGAAAAAAAAAAAAAAAGTGAAACCTTATCCTTACTTACGGTACGAACAGCGTAAGCAGCAGTATTAATAGTACGTACCTTTTGTACACCGATTTTTTGTTTTGTTTTTTGTTTTGTTTTGTTTTGTTTTGTTTTTTTTTTAATCTGTGTCAAACCGGCGTAAAACACAGGCTATTATTGTAACTACAGGTGGGGCATAGTAAATGGGACCAAATATTGTTGGTAAAAAAAGGTAAATATATAGGTTTTTATGTACATCATAGGTCCTATTAACTAGTGGACCCCCGTAATGGTGCAGGTAAAGAGATGTATGGCGCGAACCTCGGGCTGGTCGCTTCTTTTTCCTCGAGAAGGTCCGCGTGGACGGCCGGCGTATGGAAAAGGGAGTGAGAAGCAAGCAACAGCAAGCCCGTGAAATAAATCTATAATAACTCTGATGATGACGTCTTTCATATCTCGAAGGTCCACAGCGATACTAAGAAGGGCTATACGTGGAAGCTATACCGGTCTTTACCGCACCTTGGACCTGTCTCGACGACCCTGCGTCGCTGCGTCCTCTCGCTCGCGATTGAACTGCTACAGCAGAGCTGGTCCCAGGCGCACTTTGGACTTAACGGGTACCTGGTATATAATGAATGACCCGTGTTGATCTGATTGGTCAACTTCTCCCGCACATTCAAGACACACATTTTCTCGTACCTCGATAGTACTCCGCATACGATTGAGTGAAAACAGCACCAACGCCACGACTGGTAGGTATACCGGAAACCACGAGCGACTTGAAAAAAAAAAAAAAAAAAAAAAAAAAACTGCGTGTGGCCGGGTGCGGCACGGACAAATTTTGCCCGATGTGGACGAGGCAAGCAAGTAGGTACGTATACAATCCAATAAAATGAAACAACGAAACACTTTCAAGAATGGAATAAAAAAAACATGAACGTGACAGAGCCGTGAGCCGCTGCTTTTGGGGTGGATGGTTTTATAAACTCGTAGATACTTGCCGCTGTGATACACCGATTTTTTCTGGTTTTGTTTTTTGTACTCCATATATATATATATATATATATATATATGTTTAGCGATCAAGCTGGTGTGACACAGCCCACACGAAGATACAAGCGAAGTATGACGACGTACGGATACGGGTTGGATGCGTTCACGAACTCCAGGCTCGACCCTTAGCCGTGAAACAGAGGTCGGGCTCTTCTTCTTCTTTTTTTTTTTTGTGATTTTTGAAATTTTCTACTACTGACTGTAACAGTGATTTTTTTATGAATAACAGGCTAGACCGGCCGAGGAACGTAGACACCCAGCAGCAGTACCTACCTGCAGCAGCAGCAGCAGTAGCGTTTTCACCAGTATCTCCAGGCGTGAAAAGCAGAACATTGCTGTCTCGAAAAATAACCTCAATGTCTCGCCATCTCCTCCCAAGTTGCGACGGGGACGAGCGTCGCCGTGCACGGCGACGGCGCGCGACCCCGGAGATTGCGCGCACGCGCGCGAAAATAGTCCCGGTGTAAGCCGGTGATCGCCACCCTCATTAAGAGAGGGCCAGAAGCCGAAAGCGAGGGCCTCGATTTCGGACGAGCGCGGATTCCGGTCTCAGGCTGTCACGATAGGCGTAACTTCTCAGCCGTCACGAAGGGATATATTTTTAATTCTGTACAAATTTGACGCTGTTGTTGTCGACGAGGAAAGAAAGCGCCGTAAGCCTCCCGGCGATGAAAACGAAAGCACGAACCGTGTATTAGCGGAGAGGAGGGGAGGAGGGAGAGACGCCTGCGATTGTGGCCCCCGGATCTGAGTTGCGCCTACTTATTCTAGAAGGGGAGAGAACAAGAAGGAGAGCGAAGGTATACAAATGGGAAAAGAGGAAAATGAAATAAAAATAGGTTGAAGTCACATGTTCACCCCCTTCGAGGCATACACTCCCATTCGCGGACTCAGCTTCGGTCTATCTCTACCCCGCGCTTTTTAGCAGTGTAGTAAAAATGTTAGAATACATTAGTAGCGGTAAAATAGAGGGGTGTTTGCCTTGTGGTAGAGGTAACGGCGCCTAATTTTTCTGATAGTCCTGGCTTGATTATATTGTAGGATCTCTGCAAAAGTCTGACGTTAAGGGGAGCGACCCCGATTTTTCTGAGGCTCCTGGCTTGATGATAGTATGGGAGCTCTGTGCCTCAATTCCTGCAGTAGCCTGACCTTCAGGGGAGTGAACCCAATTTTTCTGAGGCTTCTGACTCGATGATAGTATGGTATCTCAATTCCTAGGTGTATATGAGAAGAGCTAGAAAAAACGCGTGACCCCGACATATGATTCCCACAGCCTATCATAGGTGCATGTTGCCATGAGTAACATTGTGAAAACACTCATGATTTCTCCAGCGATACTGGGTCAAGGCTCATTCTTATCGGAGAGCTTTTTTTTTCCAGAATTTCCAAAGTTTGGAAATAATTGGAGGTATGCATCAAGATACGGAGGCGTTCTGTCAATATTCGTGAAATTCTCCAGAAGGGAAAAAAGAAATATGTTTGTTGAATTTCACATATTAGGAAAAAAAAAATCAGGAAAATCTGAAAGATTAAAAAATAATTTGCGCGAAAAAAACCTGGAAATTATGAAGAAAAAAAAAACTCTCCGATTTTCCGATAATAATAACCCTACGAAGCGCTCGTCAGTCGCAAATAATTTGGCAGAAAAAGTGCCCTACCCCCACATGGTGAGCACGCCTCCGTAGTAGTGTTACACGCGATATGTGGTGTTTATAGCAGGAGCGTTCGTGAAAAAGAAAAAACGAGACACTACTGCACCCCCAGAGGTCGGAATGGAAAAAAAAAAACGTTTCAACCGTTGTGATAACATCCTGATGTTTTTTTTTTTTTTTTTTTCATTTATTCATTTTTTCCTACTTGGTTCTAGTAACCCCCCCCCCCCCCCCCCCCCCCCTTCCCCCCCCCCCCCCCCCCCCCCCTTGCCAAGCGAAAAGAAAATCATGTGACGGTTCACATTTTTTTTTTTTCGGGCGCTCTGGTTATAGTTGTTAATGTGTACAATACGTACATATATGTATATATATATATATATTTTTTTTGTTCACTGGGCTCGCTCCGCACTACCCGCCACATCATCATCACCGTTTGTCTGCTGTGACGCCAGGTTGATAGACGAAGAACGCCTCAAGGCGGAGGAGTCCCAGCGCAAGGCTATCCTCAACCTCAACGCTTCGGGAGCGGTGGCTCGCCTTTTCATTCAGGCCCAGGAGCGTCGCCCGAAGTCAAGGTACGCCTTGAACATCAACACGGATAGGTGGGCGGGACCTCCACCCCCCCCCCCCCTCGCTTTGGATGCTTGGCACCAGCTGGACAGGCCGTGGGTTCATCCATGAGGCTACCGTAGAGAGCGTCGAACTCCCACAGGGGGTGCCATCTTCTTCTTTTTTTTCGGTGCTCGTGTCTCGCTTAACGTTTAGCACTGGGGTCCCGTTTTGGCGACGAACTGCTTGGAATTTGAGTGGTTTGGTCACTAAATCGGGACTGCGGTGGTAGAAGGGTATGTCAAAGGTGATGGGGGGTGCTAACAGTCGAAACACTGTTGTATTTTTCGGAAGACTCTTCTGTCTCTCCCCTCTCTCTCTCTCTCTCTGTCTCTGTCTCTGTCTCTCGACTCGACTGGGCCAGATCTCTTTCCGAGAACAACCTCGAGGTTGTTCGGTATTGGCTGCATGCCTTGTTCGTCCTCGGGGGCTACAACAAAAAAAAATGAAATACAAGCGCTGTGCAAAACCAACAAAAAAGCGACCACCGCACCCCAGTGCGAGGCGAACTCTCTTTTGTTGACGGCATCCGTACACCGCTTGTGGCGTGGCTCGTTCCATGGCGGGTGGTTGACCCCCGGTGTGTACCAGGCACCATGGTCGACACGGGGGTGGGGCCATGGTGTATACCGTGGCAAACCCGGGACTGGACCATTGGACTGGTCCATGGGCCGTCCAAGTAATGTACGTGATTTCCCTTTTTGAAGGCCCTACCGTGGAGTCATGGAAGGCAGGTAAGAGGCAGGCGCTCTTCTGTATACTATTCTCACGGGGGTCCATAGTAAATAGGACCTACGGTACACACAAAAACCTACATATATACCTATTTTTTCTAACGATATTTGGTCCCTGTTTACTACGGTCCGGGGACCCGTAATAATAGCGCCTTTGGAAACGCTCAAAATTGTCCCGCAAATGTGTTCGGATTTTGCCCCGCGATACCTTCTGCGAACTTTTTTTTTTGTGGGGGCGTTCCCAAAGAAAAGAGGCGCTTATTACGGGGGACCATACTGTAGTAAATAGGACCAAATAGTGTTATTAAAAATAGGTAAATAGGTAGGTTTTTTATGTATACGATAGGTCCTGTTAACTATGGACCCCCCCGTAGTAGAACGTCTGTGTGTTTGGCCCCGCGTTCTGCTGTAGGTAAGGTATCCCTCTCGTATAGTGCCTGTCGAGTGGTGCTGGTTGTTATCCGGTGTGCGTAGCGACTGCGGAAACGCTTCGCACGTGCGGGACTCGCCAGTGTAGATGTGACGGGGGACCGTAGTAAATAGGACCTACGGTACGCACAAAAACCTATATACTTCGCTATTTTTACGTACAATATATGGTCCTATTTACTAAGGCCCCCCTGTAATAGTGTGCGGAGTAAGTGGTGCCGGTTGGCGGTACATATTGCGGCGGTATAGCTGGATGGCGCATACGTACCGGCACTATATCTATTACGGGGGTCCATGGTTAATAGGACCAAATATTGTTAGCAAAAAAGAGGGAAATGTATAGATTTTTGTGTACACCGTAGGTCCTATTAACTATGGACCCCCGTAAGAGCGGCAACCGGCACTGCTTACTCTCCACTGGTGAGCCCCTTTGGTGCCGATCGATTCGGCAGGCTACTATTACGGGGGACCTTAGTTAATAGGACCAAGTATTGTTGGTGCAAATGGGTAAATGTATAGGTTTTGGCTATACCGTAGGTCCTATTAACTGTGGCACCCCGAAATGCACATAGCGGGCAATCGGCACTACTCAGCCAGCGCTGCAATCGAGCAATAGGGAGGGTTGCGAGTACGGTATGGCTTGGCATGACTTCGCGGCTAGTCTGCGTATCTGGATGGAAATTCAAGAGGACTGATTGATGATGATGATGATGATTGATGATGATGATGATGATTGATGATGGTAATGATTGGTGATGATGATTGATGACGGTGATGATTGATGATGGTAGTGATTGGTGATGATTGATGATGGTAGTGATTGAGGATGGTGATTATTGATGATGGTGATGATTGAGGATGGTGATTATTGATGATGGTGATGATTGAGGATGGTGATTATTGATGATGGTAGTGATTGGTGATGATGATGACAATGATGTCCTCACATTTACTCATTCCCCTGAAATCCTGCCTGTGGTCGCTAGACACGCTGCAGACGAAAAATGCATCTCGATGGGAGAAAACAGACGAGTACGAAACGGTGGTGTGCGCACGACAACACCATTACGTGACAACGAGCTGTCGTCATATATACCATCCCGCGTCACTTCGAACAACCAAAAACACATCAGTCGTATGTACGCCCGACAAAAGGGAAAAATAATTAAGAAACAAAAGAAAAGGAAAACCAAAAAAAAAAGTGTACATTTATTAACATTGTGAATAATATGAACGCCATACGCTCCTCGCATTCCGATCCAGAATGGTAACATTGCGAAATAAGACACCACCTGTGGCATCATTTTAGACACACCAGTTTCCCCACGTGTAGGGGGGACGGGCGTGTACTCGATAGGACAGATGTGCTCGATATCATGCATGGCCGTAGTCGTATGACCATAGACCTTCGCATCCCTACAACGCCTGGACGGAGCTCGTCGGGTTTTCACCGACCAGGCGGACATTGCTTGCACCAAGCGCGAAGCGCCGTGAGGTGGTTGGGCGAGTCGCGTGAAGGGTGAGCTGCATTCTACTAAGAACCGCTTGTGAGGCGGACTTTCTTGGCATATGGATGACAGCTCCAGGGGGGGGGCACACACACACACAAAAACAAAAACATGGCGGCCTTGGGGTGATCTCGTCGAGACATTCGCGTAATAGACACATCGCTCGTCGTTTTCATCCTCCCTTCCCCCCCCCCCCCCCCACGTGTGTGATAGGGTACGCTTGGTTTTTTATCACCCGGTGTGATAGGGTGCGTTTGTAATCACCCGGGTGTTTGTACGGTGTAAGAGTAGTTGGGTGGCAAAGGAAAAAAAAGCGCCAGTGGGCTACCGTTATAGTATTTTATCCTTAAAAAATAAAACACAATTTCGAGCCGAGCTCACGCGCCGAGCCGGATACGAAAGACGCACGTAGGCGTGGAACTCCTCGGTTTTTGCCGCTCGCGACCCACGCAGGTAGAAAACTGTGATACGCATACACGTAGCTAGCTATAAACCGTAGGTCGGTGAGTTGTCTGTCGCCGGCAAGACTTATGGTCAGCAAAACTCACTGCTCCATGACCGAGGGCCATATTAATATTAGGTAATAACACCCCGCGTTCGACCCAAAGCTCCAGGTACCTTTTCCGCGTATGTGTATACAGCCATATTTGGTGCTGATGGTTACACAATATAACTATAACTGCGAGCGTAATGATCCAACTGTTAATAATAACAACTCTGGTTGGAGAGTTTGTATAAAGTCGGCGGCGCGCTTGCTTTAGTTTCAGGCAAACTCACAATTCTAGCATTTTTTTTTTTTTTTCGTTTTTTTCTTTTTTTTTTTTTTTTTTTTTTTTTTTCGTTTTCGTTTTTGTTTTCGTTTTTTTTTTTCGTTTTCGTTTTTCAGGGGAGCCAATGGTGACGGCACGGCCGACTCGAAAGTGGACAGGGAGGGTGACGGGGAGGACCCAGAGATGCTGGTGAGGGACTCGATTTCATGTTACCGAAGGGCGTTACAAATGATGGAGGACAACAGGTGGGTCGGCGCGGGGGGGGGGGGGGGGAGATTGTTATCGCTTTTTTTTTTTTGTTCTTCAGGACAGCTTTTAACCGGTTTAGGACTTCGGTCCCGTTTTGGGGACAAACTGCTTGGAATTTGAGTAAATTTTCCCCCAAATGGGGACTGCAATTATAAAAGGGTCGGCCTTGATATAGACAGAACCCTCTTGGGCACCTTCTTGCTACGGGGGGCCATAGTTAGCAGGACCTACGGTGCACACAAACACCCCATATATTTCCATATTTTTAGTGACAATATTTGGTCCTATTTACTATGGCCCCCCGTAACAGCAGAAAACTGACAATTGACGACCCAAAAGTAACGATCACAGCGAAATGGCCACGACTGGGTTGGAGGACGAAGGAGACCGGTGTTCTGAGCTATTACGGGAGTCCATAGTTAACGGGACCAACTATTGTTAGTAAAAAATAGGTAAACATGCAGGTTTTTATGTATACCATAGGTCCTATTAACTATAGACCCCCGTAATAGCAGTCGAGGTCGAAAGCAACGGTCGCAGCAAAATGGCCACGGCAGGCAGGACTGGGGGACGAAGGAGATCGGTGTTCCGAGCTAAGATTCGAGGGGTCGTACGCGTGCGTCAAGGGGGGCGCGCGCGGGCGAAACGTGACGACCACCCCGTGTGCTTCGTAGATGGTTGAGGATACCAAGGTCGTCACTGCGTTCGTCGCTACAAACCGGCAGGGGTCCACCTCCGCTTTGACCCATCTTGGGACAGCAGTCCCGTTTTTTTTGGGTGGGGGGGAAAATTACTTATAATTAGAGCGGTTTCTCCCCGAAACCGGACTGTGCAGGTTTAAGATGGGTTGAGGCGGGTGTGAGCAAGAGGCGGTGCGGTGTTTCCCGATATATATATAGTGCGGTCTAGGCCGCGTGACTCGAGGGGAGAGTTTTGCACTCGCGGCCTGGAACGAGGTAGGCGGCCTCCCTCTGTAAGGCGGTCGTATTGCTCTGGCACGACACCACCGCCCTAATGGGAATGGGGGGGGGGCGGGCGGTCCCACAGAGGTTAACACTGCCGGTATACCGTTTTCTGGCCAACGTCGGAAATGTTTAGTTTACCGCCGAACTGACGGTCCCTTCCTTACCCCCTCGTATTGCGGATTGATGTTTACTTAACCCCACCCCGCTTGCCGAGCTGGAATAAGGCGGGACGGCGTAGTTGAGAAAGTACGGAAGGATGTAGGGTGAAACCAAGAAAGAGATGATGTCCGCCGGGAAGTTTTGGGAGGTACAAGGCAGAAGTAGAAGAAAGGATAGAAAGAAGGGAAGGCCTAGCGCCAAGAAACAAGGTGGAATCGGAAAAAAAAAAAAAAAAATCGGAAAAAAAAAAACGCTTCGAGATATACGGGCTATTGAGAGAAGGAACAGGAATGAAAACGTATTTGCACGGCCCAATGAACTCCGCGAAAACGCTGAAACTGCGCTTTCGTGTAGGTGACCTGGACCTGCCAGAAAGAAGAAAGAGGTATGATATACCAGTAGCCGGGAGGAAGGCGGAAGTAGATGCACAGATGTACCCGTGTGGCTAAGCAATAGAGAGTAGAACTCACACAGTGCGAGACTGTGAAATATACAAGGAGGAACGGGATGTGTTAGAAGAGGAGACGAGGGAAATAGACGGTGGAGGAGTTTGATACACTGAATAGCAGCGAGAAAACGATCGCTATCCTAGGAGAAAGATGGTGGCCACAGGCGGCCAGACAGGAAGGGGATAATATTGGCGAAATATTTCTACGTAATATATGGAAGCAACGTAATGAGCGCCCAATTGTTGGAGGTGTCTCTATTACAGGAGGAGTAGGAACGGTGCTCCGTCTCGAAAGGGATGTGTGGCCAATGGTCAAATGCCTAAGGCAAGCAACAAAGGAGTACGCCCCCCCCCCCCCCCCGCCCCCGCCCCCCGCCGCTTACCCTCCAAATGTGCGGCTTGATATTGACCCCCGTTCCCTTCTACCCTGTTTAAGTTTCGGCTTGATGTTAACGACACTAACGATCCCGGCATCGTACGTAGGGATAGGGTCTCTGGTCGTACGAGTGTACACCACGACTCGCCCATCATCTGACCGACGTCGTGCTTCGCGCTTGGTGCAAGCAATGTCTGCCCAGTCGGTGAAACGTCGACGTGCTCTTTCCCGGCATTGTAGGGATGCGAGGGTTCACGGTCGTACTTGGTACGACTACAGTCATGTACGACACGGCCATGCATGAGATCGAGTACATCTCTCCCATCGAGTACCCCCCCCCCCCCCCCCCCCCCCCCCCCCCCCCCCCCCCCCCCGCCCCCCCCCCCCCCCCCCCGGGTTGGCGTCGGTTGGCAACGACACTGTAAAACATGCCGCTCACTACGTGAGCTAGACATCCAGGGTACCGTTTTTTTTTTTTTTTTTTTTTTGGCGGTCGCCCACAGCTGGTCGTCGAGTTAGATAATTTGTGCGAGGTAAAGAACCTTTCCTCTGCACAAGGGAATTGATGGTATCACGTAGTGTTCAAGGTAAGGCACCCAAGAGGCAGTTACATAGTGCTCCCATTGCTGTCTCTGGAAGTGGCTACACTGGAAATTAAACTAATTCATTGAAGCTGTCATCCATATGCAAGTCCGCCTCACAAGCGGTTCTTAGTAGGATGCAGCTCACCCTTCATGCGACTCGCCGGACACCTCACCGCGCTTCGCGCTTGGTGCAAGCAATGTCTTCCTGGTCGGTGAAAACCCGACATGCTCCGTCCCGGCATTGTAGGGATGCGAGGCATTGTAGGGATGCGAGGGTCTATGGTCATACGACTACGGCCATGCATGAGATCGAGTACATCTCTCCTATCGAGTACACCCCCCCCCCCCGCCCCCGCTCCGTCCCGACATTGTAGGGATGCGAGGGTCTATGGCCATATGACTACGGCCATGCATGATAATAAGTACACCCCCCCCCCCCCACTCCCCCCCCAATATGATGGCTTGATACGCTGCACCCCGCCCCGTACCCCTTGAACACACGCCTCATGCCTCACTATCAACGCCCCGCACCCTCCTCCCATTCCACCCCGTGTAAACCAGGCCAGCAGTGTGGACGGTCTCCTAAGGTCGATGGCACCGCCGTAGCCATCCATCAAACGTTACGGGTAGCACTTTCTCTCCTCCTCCGCCTCGGAAACTAGCCGCTCTCTATCCCGTTCGTCCTCTGCGCCTAGGCCGTGGCGTTACGACGGCAGGTTATATATAAGCCCACGTGATTTTCTCAGCTTGAGTTTTCGGTGACTTACTTACATGCCGTGATGGACCCTGATACAAGGGATCAAAATGGAAGGATAAAAGGCTTCCGGATGTATCTCTGAACAGTGCAAGTGTGGCAACCGATGGAAATCCTGAATGAGTTGCTCTGTCAAACCAGTATTTTTGAAGGTTTTGTGACCGGTCGCGGACGCTTTGTGCTGCACTATTGTGCGGTTGCTACTAGGTGTATTACGGGGGACCGTGGTAAACAGGACCTACGGTACACACAAAAACCTATATATTTCCCCACCTTTACTATTACGGGGGTCCGTAGTTAGCAGGACCTATGGTATACATAAAAACCTATGTATTTACTTATTTTTACTAAGAAAATGTGGTCCTGTGAACTATGTACCCCCGTCATAACAATATTTGGTCCTATTTACTATGCCCCCCCCGTAAAAATCCTACTTTACGTATCCCAGTCCTGTAATACGCCATCTACTGTGCGGTTATTAATAGTACTACTACGAGGGACCATAGTAAATAGGACCAAACATTGTTTGTAAAAGTAGGCCAGTATATAGGTTTTTGTGTGTACCGTAGGTCCTATTTACTATGGCCCCCCGTAATAGTGCTACGTATCGCAGCGATGTACGGTACTTGGGATCTTCTCAACCGACAGTTGTTTTGGCGCAAGACGACAGTTTTTTTTTCAATTCACGCACCGAAAAGTGGGCCATCAACCGCGCATTTTTCGTATTTTCGCAAAATTGGCGACATTCGTTTTCGATTCACGCGGTATAGCTCTTGAGACGGACGCGCTCAAAAGTGGGTGCTTTTTTGGGGGCTTTGTTGTGAGGCTATTCACCGTGGGCCTCCGCGATGATGGTATGGAACTCCCTCAAGTAAAGAGGCTCATGCATACCTGGCGTGTTTTTACCGGGGGAACATACAGTACTAGCAGTAAACATGTGGGGGATACGGGGTTTTCGGGCCCATCGTGAGTCCTGATTGGTATGGCCGCCCTTTCGTTGCACGCGTCTTTTTGTTCTCCGCGCGGTTTCCCTCGCGAGGCCTCAATTTCCCCTTTTTGCCCCCGCGTTGGTGCGCCACGCTCGTGCGTCCGACCGAAAGGACCCCGGGACCCGTGACCGGAGGGGCGGAGGTGACAGGCTCGGCCGACATGCTTCCGGTTCTTGAGTCCGAACATCAACAGCCACTGGCTAGTGGTGTTGGTGGTGGTGGTTTTGGTGGTGTTGTTGCTGGTGATGGTACTCCCGCTGCCGCTACCGCAGCCGCTGCCGCTGCTACTAATGCTGCTACTACCGCTGCTGCTGCTACCGCTTCTACCGCTACTCCTCCTCCTCCTGCTCCTACTCCTACGGCCGGACGCGTCACCGATGCCAAGCTCCGGCAATCCTCCAGCCCTATCTCTCCCGACGCTGCTGTGTTCGCCGAGTTGAGGAAACCGCTGGTGCTGGCTTGGAACGTCTCCTTTGCGCCCCCCACTGTCGAGAGAAAGCTAGCCGCGATGGAGGCCGACGGGGCGGACGAGGACGACAAGGCGGGGCAAAGCGGGAGGGAGGGCGATAGGCGCGTGGACGGGCTCGGTGGGAGCGGCGGTGTTGCCGACCCGAGCCTCGGCGCCGATCTTTCAGGCGAACGTGTCGGTACATTTGGCGTGCGTGCCGATACATTTGTCGGAGATGTCGGTACACCCGGCGCGGATGTCGGCACATGTGGCAAACGTGTCGATCCTTCTGCCCGAGGTGCCGGCACTGTCTGCGGCCACTCAGAAAGTCTTGCGCGCGAGGACGGCGCGGAAGGAGATGCGGTCGGAAGGGTTGTTCGGAGACTTCGCACCCCCGCCTGGGCGCGGCTCGTCTTCTCGGATCGCAAGCGGTGAGGCGGACCGTACGGAAATATTCCTAGTGTTTGTGCTGTACCAGGTGTAGTTTATTATTTTGGTACACTTTGTTCCTTTTTTATGTATTATGTGCAGATGTACTACCGTTATTACGGAGGACCATATCACGGGGGGTCATAGTAAATAGGACTAAATATTGTATGTAAAAATCGGGAAGAATATAGGTTTTTGTGTGTACCGTAAGTCCTATTAACTATGGTTCCCCGTAATATTAATACCTGGTAGTAAATAGGACCAAATATTGTTAGTAAAAATTGCGAAATATGTAGGTTTTCATGTGTACCGTAGGTCCTTTTTAATATGCCCCCCCCGTAGTATGTGCAGATCAGATAGATCGTTCCCACTTCATGATTTATACCTGGTAGATCATTCAGGGCAGGTAGATCCTAAGTTCCCCATCTCATGTGAGCTGCTGTAGATGATGTTGCCGGGTGGGCCCCGTATAAACGGCGTGTCCTACGTGGGACATGTTTCCTGCGTTGCACAGTCCTTTCATAACGGCAGATGACGGTTTGCCACTGTAGATGATCTGTTGTAGAACAGATCATGGAATCCAGAGTAGATCATTATCTCGCCGAGTGGCGCAAGGGTTCCCTCAGGAAGGACGAAAGGGACTTGAGCAGATGCCGATAGAGATACAATCAGGCTTTTTGTTGTTGTTGTTGTTGTTGTTGCCTTTACAAAAGTACCAGGCAGCATCGGTTAATGTACATGGCACACGCGCGCGCGCTTGACTCACACAGCACACAGCGTGCCCGAACTTCGACGATGCAACTGTATCGCTAAAGCTGTCCGTGCACAGGGAGCCCTCAGTCTGGCGAAGCGTCATGCCGTGCTCGAAGACATGTGCAGTGAGCGAAAATTCACCATGCACTAATTGAACACTTAGTGCACGATTACACGAAGTAATAAGGTACAAGGCTCTCGCGCAGAAACCTCCCGGCGAACGTGCCTCGTTCACTCTGGACTAAGTAAACAAAATCTGAACGAAACTCCACGCGCGTGGCCCGCTCACGGCATGCATCGCGCGCACGAAGCTCGATGATAGGAATCACCGCCGACCTGACCCCCCCGCACACTAGACTTTTTATACCCGGGTAGTTTTCAACGCCGGCGGGAGGTCGTCCATACCCGCGTTACTCACACACGGCCGCACCCGCTCTCGAATCTTGACAAAACGCGTTTTTTTGTTTTTGTTTTGGTGCGGGGGGCGGGGGGGCGGGGGGGCGGGCAGAATCTTGCAGGTCCGTGTTCGCGCCTCTCGCGATCGCGCCGCCGCTGCCGCCGCCGCCGCCGCCGCCGCGGCAGCAGCAGCAGCAGCAGCAGCAGCAACGCAACGACGAAGGCCTCTGAAGCACGAGAAGACGTCGACCGGGGACGGGAAGGTTCTTCGAAATTTCGTGATGGAGGCGAAGAAAAACCTGTCGACCGGCGCGGAGAATTTTCTTCTTCGAAAATTCTGAGTGGACCAGGCGTCGTCAACGGGGATATTTCTTGGAAGGTTCTCAGCGGACCGGGCGTCGTCAACGAGGAAGCAGCGGTTGAGGTGGATCTGGTGGTTACCACCGCGCTGGACAAGGGCGGGGCAGGGGGAGATAAGAGGAGGGGGGGGACTTCCGTGTGGTATCCCCGACAGTGCGTGTTGCAGGTGTGTGGTGGAATAAATGCGTCCCGTGTGGCTTGGGAGATTCGGATGACATCGGGGGGGATTGGAAAATAAGTTTTTGTTTCTTGTTGCACGTATGTAACTGCTTTTTTTGTTCATTTTTTTTTTTTTTTTTCATCCTTCGGCGGATTGGTGAAAAATAAAAGCTTAAGCTCACCACTATCGCGGGGGGCCGTAGTAAATAGGGACCAAATAATACTGTTATCAAAAATAGGAAAATATATACCAGGTATTTTTTTTTTGTGTGTAACGTAGGTCCTACTTCATATGGTCCCCCGTAAATGCCACGATGTCGGGCCTATGACGATCTACTACTGCTGCTGCAGCGGGTTGTCTGCTGTAGGTCACGCCCTGCCTGCCATTTTAACCCTGCTGTGCAAGATCTGCACGCTGTAGTGTTGGTCCGACCCGTGAAACACGTCTTAGACTATGCAGATTGTGTGGATCCCGCGCGGAAGTGTAAGGTAGATCACACAGATCAGGGGACGTTGTCTGCCGTGAGATGTCTAGAGCGTGAAAGTGGGAACGATCTGTACATGGTCTGCAGATGGTCTGCAGATGACCTGACCCGTACATGATCTGCCTCGCGGAGAGGTGTGAACCAATTGCAGGAGTAAATGGGCGGGATAGGACAGGTCCGAAGGTCAGGCCGGAGATGGGTGACAACACTACGGTGGCTACTGTTCATGTTGTCGACGGGTACAATTAGGCTTTCCCCTCGGTTGTCCATCTTCGTCCTTCTTCTCCGTTCCGTGGCTGTGTTGTCGGTGGATTTGTCTGGTAGTTGTTCCTCGCTGTGCGGTCATTTGTGCTGTGGGTGGGCTGTGCCGTGTGGAACGTTATTGCCGCGAATTAGTAGTCGACGGAGAACGAGACAACCCTACAACAAAAGTCAGCTTGAAAACAAACAAAAAAAAAAAGTAAAATCAAGAGAAAAAAAAAACTCGAATCGACGTCGGTGGCTGCGTTCAAACGTCAGCGGCTGTGTTTAGGTACTAGTATTTCATAGCGATGGTTGGTGCGCTGTCCATCGTTCATGGTTCAACCGAAAACCAAGTCGAAATCCGATCAACGCTTCAATCTCCGCCCAAAAAACCGACCCCGAGAAACCGGAAGGAACGTTCCGGGAAAGATCTTCGGTCAATGAGAAGTACAGAAGAATACCACAATTTACGTACGTAGGTCTCTTCTTCGTATCCCTCTTGCGATCTCAACCATTGTTTTGTTTGCTCGTCTTTGTCTCGGATATTTTTCTGCTCCAACTTCACACATCATTTGTGAGCGGCGTGGGTGAAATTGTCTGCATGTTTTTTTTGTTTTGTTTTGTTTTTTTTGCTCACGGGGCGAGCTTTCTTGGGAAATGATTGCATATTGTTCGGCGTTGCATCTTGGTATTGTGATTGTTGTTGTTGTTGTTGCTGTCGTCACCTCTGCTGTTGTTGTGCTTGGTGCTGTTGCCCTTTTCGTCGTTTTGTTTGTTTTGTTTTGCTCTTGGGCGTGACCACTACTGTACCTCTTTGCCACAAAATGCCAGCCCTTGCTCTCGAAAACGAACATCACGACGGGATTCTACACACATTCCCCGTTCGGTACACGGGTACTCGTTCTGCGAAGCGTCTGCAGCCTGTAGGCCTCCCTCTCCACCGCCCGGGCTTGCCGCGGTTACGTATATTTCGCTTAACATGTCACCCCCCTCAGCTTCTTCTGATGGTCGCGAGACTATAAATGACCGCCCCCGGGTATAGCGTCTAACCACGCATTTCCGACCGGAATTCCTCTCCTTTCGTTCGACCAGGCTGCGACGCAAGCCGGAGCTTTCACAGACGTCGCTCGCTTCTCGCTCGGCGCACCGACACCAGCAGTGCCATCAGCGGCGCAAGTGACGGCGCTAGCTCGCCCCGTCGACAGAAACAGCGACGCCGGAACACGTGCTGCGGTGAGGTTGCGACGAGCGATTTTTTTTTTGTCTGAGACGGTCCCCGCTTGAGGAACCACACCAGTATTTATATACTGCTTTGAGCCTGTCACGATTAGACGCGAGTCAACGAGGGCAAAAAAATAAATAAATGCGCGTGCCGTGGCAGGAGCAAGGACGAAAAATCATGCGTGATGGAGAAGACGAAAGGAAAAAAACATTGAAAAACACACAATTTTGGGTTGACAGACTATCTACGTACGTACTACTGCTCCTACGGCGTGTCTCGAAAGTAAAACCGTGAAAAAAAAAGCAGAAAATTTTGGGTTGGCTGAGTGTCTCCTGCTCATGCGACGTGTCTCGAAAGGAAAACATGAAAACACAACTTTGGCCTGGAAATAGTGTCTACCGTGGAGTCGTAGACATGTCTTCCGCCGGTATATAGCCGGTGTCCATTGATGACATATCATGTGTTGTTGTTTTTTTTTTTTTAGATGCCCTGGTCTTCGCTTATGGTACCAAACACAAATACAGGGGAGTTCGAGTGTCCCCACCCCCCCCCAAACGACTGCCGGTCATGCGTGATACGAGTACACTTCCTCGGACCCCGCCCCTCCTCGTGTTCGAACGGTGAACGAAGGGCTGTCTGTTTTCGACGGGCCAGGTCGGGTCAGGTTGAAGTCGGCTGGGATCGGGTCGGGCCGGGTAACCGTGAGAACTTGAACACCGTCCGATCCGACGCCACCGGACCGAACCCGGCCCGTGACGTTTTCGAAACCGTCCCCGACCCAAAGCAATGTGCGGGTTGGGGTCACAACCCCGTGCATAGCCCTGGCTTTCGAAAAGCGCTCTAGGGAGCTGGATGTCCAAAACTTCGTGCTCCGGCTCCGGAGAGGAGTAGATCAAAGCAGATGACGAGAGGAAACGCAGAGTTGAGCTGAGTGAATACCGCGCTTCCGAACAGTGGTTGACCGGGAATACCGTCCCTTCCCAGCGAACATCCGAGCCTCTTTGACGGGTTGCGGTTCCGACACGCGGGTCAGATCAGGAAGATTTCCAGATGTCGCGGGTCCGGGTCGGGTCCGGGTCGGGTCGGGTCCGGGTCAGGAGTTTTCGAGTTATCACGGACGAACTTTCTTTTTGGAAAAAATCATCGCGGGTCGGGTTGGGTAGCGTCGGGTCCGGGTCAGCAGGTTTTCAGACTGTCGCGAACGAAAATTCCAAATTATCACGGGTCGGGTTGGGTCGAGTCGAGTCGGGGTCAGGAGGTTTTCAAATTATCACCGACGAAATTTTCAAAATATTTATTCGGGTCGGGTTGGGTCGGGTCGAGTCGAGTCCGGGTTGGGAGGTTTTCAATTTATCACGGACGAAAATTCGAAATATCCCGGGTCGGGGTGGGTCGGATCGAGTCGGGTTAGTAGGTACACAAATTCTCACGGACCCGGTGCGGTCACCATCGCCCGACCTGGCCCGAGTGTGACGGCAAGGTTTGACCCCCCCCCGTGAACAGTCCAGCGAAAAGGGAGAGAAGGACCGCAGTTTGACGCGTTCTGCGATAGAGGTATAGCTCATTTCGGCTAAAATGTTTTTTTCTGAATGATGGGGGCTTAACCCGAACTCGTCGCAATAATGCCAATCTTGTTTCGAAAAACACGACGTTTTGGTACATACTTCGGCCGTGGGATTATTCATTGGGATGCAAATTTGATTTTTGCTGAAGTCGGGTTTCGGGTGACGTATGGAGCTCCTTAAGGTCAAGTGAGGAGCCTCAGAAATTTTAGGGTGAACCCCTATCGTAGAACGCCTCGTTTTTCAATCGACCTTACCGTAAAAAGGCAACCCGACGGTGTGACGGTCACTGATGGCTAGATCCGGGGACACGAGCGAAACGTCCCCGCTTCAAAATTACCAAAATCTTGCACTAAAACTGAAAACTGAACCGTTTCTTTTTCGTTTTGGTTTGCGGTCTGGAGGAGGAGAAAACATAACTGAACACTTGACCCGATTTTTTTTTTCTTTTTTGTTTTGGTGGGGTTTGGAGGGAGAGTTCAGAATTGGCATGGAAGGGAAAAATCCTTTAGAGCAAAGATCGATCGAGAAAATTGTAAATGTATGTCGCGTTTGTCGTAACATCACAAGATGTGATGCGGTCGGCTAGCTGCAGTCAGCTGACAGGCAAAACACCTGCACGTTGATACCACCGTCAGCAAGTGACCACAGCGCTGAGCACGGTGACCGTCATTCCCCTTATGTTTCTCGCCAGCAGTCCGTCACGAGCAACGCGCATCAGGCTGCTGCCCAGGCTGGCGCGGGGGGGTGGCTGGCTGAGCGGGGGCAGCAGCGGGGGCCGGGTTGGGTGGTCAAAAGGGCAGCGATGACCAGGGGTGGCTGGAGGTAAGGCTCTAAGGCTCTAAGGATCCAAGGGTCTTGGACCTATGGCTCTTCAGGCTCCTTGTTCATCTTGGGCTCCATCTGCACGTTCTCGTACCCCGAATATCTTTAAGACGACCTATGCATGCATCTGTAAAGCACAAGCCATGATCAAAACGAGAGGTGTTGGGTACACCGGCCGTGTAAAAGCAAAGCCTCCCCGTGGTTGTTGTTGTTGTTGTTGTTGTTGCTGCTGCTGCTGCTGCTGCTGTTAAAAATTGACCACTGTCCAACATGTTGAGTCCGTGGCCAGACGACAGGCCCCAAAATATCTTGCAGCGGAAGAAAAAAATACCTCAAGGAAGGAGTGCACCAGGTAGTATTTTCGTACGTGTTGGCCGCACAAAGTCTCGGGGGGGGGAGCTATTACGGGGGTCCATAGTTAACGGGACCAAATTTTGTTAGTAAAAATAGGCAAATATATAGGTTTTTATGTACACCATAGGTCCTGTTAACTATGGACCCCCGTAATAGTCTCTGGTGGAATACGTTGTTTTTTTTTTTTTGCGGGGTATGTACCATATTTGTGCTTGCTCCCTTCGCTTATTTCATCTCTTGTGTAGATTTTGCTCTAGGTTGCCCCTCCCCCACCCCCCCCCCCGCTGTGAACGTGGCGCACCGAGGCAGGCAAGTGGCGGTAGACATCCTTTCTTTCGTGTGTGTTTTGTCTACGGCCGCTGGACACGACGTGAAAGTACAGAGATGAGAAGATGGCTTTCGAGGAAGCACTTCGATACCGAAGCACGCAGGCCGTAAAAGCTTGGAATATCGCGCGCGGTGGAAAACAACAAGCGATGAACCTCTGGCCGCTCACGCCTCAGGCCAAAACCCTGACAAACTTGACATTTTTCGCGGTGGAAACCTATTGGCAAAAATTCCCATCGGGTCTCATGTGACGTCGTGTTGGTGTAGTTGTTGTCGCTGTTGCTATTGTTCCCAAATAAACCCCTTTTGCAGTGCACCATTTCGACCGAGAATATAATGAACGGTTTATCTTCCTATTGGTGTCTAAACGGCCCTCATACATACGACCAGAGCGGGTAGATTTTTTTTTTTTTTTTTTCAGAGACACACACGAGAAGTAAAAACTTTGAAAATTCGTGGTGGTGGTGGTGGGCCAAAAAACTAACACAGACCTCCTCCGACCGCGCACGCTCACGCTGGTCAGGTGACCGTACCGCCTGGAAGCAGCCTTCGTGGGAAAGAGTGGCGGCTGGTCGTAGAGACCTGTCAGGCGGTGGTGGTGGTGGCGGCGGCAGGTGGCGACAGGCGCTCGATACGGGAGAAGAAGGTTGACGACGGGGCGGTTGTCGCCCTTGAGTTCGAGCTGAGAGAGGTGACGAGTAAGGAAGGACGCGTGTGCTGCTGCGCTGCTCCTTAGGGTGCCTGGTAGGACGGAAGAAGCTCCTTTGGGTGGGGGCGGTGCCTGGAGTCGCTCTATGCGTAGGGGCGCCAATTGACCCGCCGGTGTTCTGCTCTACAGGGGATGATACTCGTACCGATCCACGATCCACTACCCAACCTCTGTTTTTTTTTTTTAGAATCATCCTCGATATATATATATATATATATATTATATATGTTTGTCGGCGGTAATTTCGAGCGATTTCCACTTTTCACCCCTCTCGGACTGCACTCCCGTGTTGGAGTCACAGTGAAATGCGTGTGTATGTAACACAGTGCATTAGTAAAAATAGTTTGAGGGGTATTAAAGGCACGGAAATAGGTTGTCTGAGGCTGCCCCTCACCTCACCCTCACCTCACCTCACCTCACCTCGCAACGGGAGGAGCTAACGTAGCTCTACATCCTCTCCCCCCAACGCACCCAACAACCGACATTTTGCTTTCGTGCAAAAAAAGTGTGGTAAGCTGCGGAAAAAAGCCCTGTGCACAGCGCAGTCGAAGAATGGGCTTGCAGATGGTGATATGCAATACCATACTCATCGGTTATATACATATATATATACATTGGTAGTGGGTACGGAGCTCCTATAGAGACCCCTAAGCAGCGACCGAACAAACATGATGACGTCAGGTGTCATGGACGGTCCACGAGCAGCACGGCTATCACGGAGGATCATAGTAAATAGGACCAAATCTTGTCAGCAAAAATAGCGAAACATATAGGTTTCTGTGTGTACGTAGGTTCTATTTACTGTGCCCCCCCCTTGCCGTGTCGTGCCGTGCCGTGCCGTGCCGTGTGCCGTGCCGTGCCGTACGACGAAACTCGTTGCGTTGTCGTCCGGTCATCAAAGCGGCACTATTCTCCCTCGATCATGCAGTGGCCATCGCTTTCACCTACCCCTTTTTTTTTTTTTTGGTTTTCGGCAAAAAATTCATCCCCATCTTAACCATTTTAGGAGTGCAGTCCCGTTTTGGGGACAAAGCACTCTAATTTTAGGTAGTTTTGTCCCGAAAACGGGACTACTACAGTTCCATGAACAGGCTTAAGTCAAGTCCCCGAGAGGAGTTACGTGTAGCAGGAGAAGCAGCGGGGAAAAATGTTTTTGAGCTTTAGAATGCGGCGCAACCTCCTTGTCGGTTGGGGGTACGATAACGTGCCGCGCGTGTGCAGGCGGAGGTGGACGCCGACGACCTCCAGGTTCTGCACTCGGCGCACAACCTGCTGGAGGTTCTGGACCTGGCCAAAAAGAGGCGTTCTGGGGCAGGGGACTTCTTGTCCCCGGACAAGGCAAGTTTGGCAGCAACGTGGAGGGTTAGGTGTACGCACGGGTTGGTGAGTTTTCAGGGCTGTGTTCAGCACGAGATGCTGATACGGTAGATTGTGGCGCGGTTGCTCGCGATTACCGTATTTGCACGGCGCGCTTCCGCAGTCGGCGAAAATCACGGCAGTGGCGATGCGGTGATCAGAAATCACGGCATTTTGCCCGGCACGCTTCCGCGGTAGTTCACGAAATCGGGGCTTTTTTACCACCAATTACCGAGGACAGCCCTGTGAATTGTTTTAGAGGTGGGTGTCTGTTTTTTAGCCTGGTTTTGTTTGACGAGTATATGCGACGGTGCTATTTCGGGGGTCCATAGTTAACAGGACCAAACGTTGTTAGTAAAAATACCTACATATACAGGTTTTTATGCATGCCGTAGGTCCTGTTAACTATAGACCCCCGTAGTAGAGTTTTCAGGGACATGCGCTTACGTAATAACATCAGCAGCGGCAGCAGGATCATCATAAGCATCGTCATCATCGTCATCATCATGATCATCATCATGATCATCATCATCATGATCATCATCATGATCATCATGATCATCATGATCATCATCGTCATCATCATCATCATCATCATCGTCATCATCATCATCATCATCATCGTCGTCACCATCATGATTGTTTGTTTGAAGTGGCAAACTACTGCTAGGACTGGGCACTGGCTGGCTCGACCAGTAGCGATTGTGCTGTCACCAGAATCAATAAGTACACTGGATTGAAGCAGTACACTGTCTCTTCTCTCTCATCTCTACTCCCCGAAGCGGATTTAGTATGTTTGCGTACTTCCAGGTGTTCTTGGGCGTAAGATGAAAAAAGCTACTGGTGACTGTACTGGCCAGGTCCAGTCAGTAGATTACTACTGCCAGTAGATTCGTGCTGCCCCTAGATTACTACCGCCAGTAGATTCCTACTTCCAGTAGATTACTACTCCTGTAGATTACCACTGCCAGTAGATTACTATTTCCAGTAGATTTTACTACTGCTAGCAGATTGCTACTGCCAGTAGAGTACTACTGCCCGTACAGTACTACTGCCCTAGCTTACCACTGCCAGTAGATTTCCACTGCCAGTACACACTGTGCAAGTGCCCAGCCCTACTCGTACCTACTTCCTCTGCTCAGTCAGCTTTGTTTACGATTACCACTATTACGGGGAACCATAGTAAATAGGACCAAATATTATTAGTAAAAATAGGTAAATATGTAGGTTTTTGTGCATTCCATAGGTCCTATTAACTACGGACCCCCCCCCGTATAGCACGGACATGACCCACCGCAAGTTGAGAATATGATTATCATCATCCTCATCGGTTGACATTGAAGGGATACGCTATACCAGTGCCCGGTATACTACTCTACTCCAGTCTGCTCGGCCAGCGCCAACTCGGTGAGAGGAGAGTCGAGTGCCGTGTGGGTATGCGAGGGTTATACCGCATAGGGGTGATATATGAATACTAGGTATTCGTGTTTTTTTTTTTTTTTTATTTTTTTTTCCAAGCGCCGGTTTCTTCTCTTCAATGCGGCAAGGGTTCTATTACCGGGGGGGGCATAGTAAATAGGACCAAATATTGTTGGCAAAAATAGGTAAATATATAGGTTTTTTGTGTGTACCATAGGTCCTATTTACTATGGTCCACCGTAATAAATATGGTCGGAACATGCGCATTTTTCCAGAAGGCTTTCTCTCTCTCTCTCTCTCTCTCTCTGGACTGGTCATATACCAGGTGTGTATGTTTCCGAAAACACCTTACGGTTCGGCATTGGCTGCCGCCTCGTTCCGTAAAAACTAAAAAAAACGATCTCGCTCGCAGGTGCTGCAGCTGCAAAAACTGGTAACATCCGTGAAGGGTGACTACACGGCGACTGCCATGGGCGCCCACCGCTCCTTCCGCCTGCAGCTGGGGGAGGCCGGCCGCGCTTCGCAGGAGGCTCTCGCGGCTTCGGAGAAAAAGCGCAAAGGGAGGTGAGGGCTTGGTAGCTATAAGAGAAAAGTAAAAGCAACATTTTTTAGTTTTTAGTTTTTAGTTTTTAGCTTTTTTTTTTATGTTTTTTTGGTTTTTTGTTGGCGCCCATGCTTATTAGCGGCCCTTGGCGAGCGACGAGCGCGGTGGTGCTCGGACAAGTCATGGATTCCCACCTTGATGATCTAGATCGTTGAAGGCAGATCACTGAAACGTTAATCTTACCAGTTTATGTTTCGTACTGATGACACTCGCTTCGAGACATGCTTCACTCCGACAGCCTACCCACCGCCCGTTCGCTTTCCGCGCCGCCTCGCTCGCAAACCGGGCAGGGTCGAGTGGTGGGAGGTGGCGCTTCGGTACATGGAGGACACGGCGAACGGCCGGGACTTCGTCAGGCGGGTGAGGCTTTCTGCTATTATTATTATTATTACTATTTTTTTTTTCAATATTATTTACGCAGCCCAAGTGCCTTGTCTTGTTGGTATGTTAAAAAAAAAAAAACGTTTCCGCACCTTGTCGACGGTACCAGCTCCGGTTGGGATCAGGATCCGGTAGAAGTTTAGTCGCCCCCCGCGGCCCGTGCGGACGGTTAATTGCGTCCCTATTACGTCTCGGGCGGGGTCTCGCTTCCTCCGGCGGGAACAGCTTCGGGCGGGACCAGGTGCGCGGGAGGGGGGCATTCGTTTTCTTCTGGCTTGCTTTGCTTTGCTTTGCTTTGCTTTGCTTTGCTTTGCTTTGCTTTGCTTTGCTTTGCTTTGCTTTGCTTTGCTTTGCTTTGCTTTGCTTTGCTTTGCTTTGCTTTGCTTTGCTTTGCTTTGCTTTGTTTCGCTTTGCTTTGCTTTGCTTTGCTTTGCTTCGCTTTGCTTTGCTTTGCTTTGCTTTGCTTTGCTGGCTCATGCTCCCTGTATTCCGAACAGATTAAGCTATCCTCGCGGTAAAAGGGCTGGCGCGTACCGTTGTGCGTACGTTTCTTGCACGTGTTTGCTGCACGCCCCTCTGGATGCCGACCCCCCTGTCTCGCGCAGGCCCAGTTGGAGCTGCTTCACGAGAAGGCCGGCCAGTTCGGAGTCACGGTGCGCAGAGCTTCCCCGCGTTCGACTCGCTCCCCGGGCTCAGGATGGCCCTCGCGATGAAGATCAAGGTGCGAGAGTTGTGCGTTTTTTTTTTTG
Source organism: Macrocystis pyrifera (assembly GCA_031763025.1). Classification (NCBI taxonomy): domain Eukaryota; class Phaeophyceae; order Laminariales; family Laminariaceae; genus Macrocystis; species Macrocystis pyrifera. Next base: position 6,835,348 of record JASSKH010000002.1, on the reverse strand, counting down.
GTGCGACACCGCTGGTGTACGAGCGCGGCTGCTTCTTCCTCTCTCGTTAGCATCACGTTGGCTTCGTTGGCTCCATGTGTGTGTGTGTGTTTTTTTTTTTGCATTCTATTGTCCGAATCGTCTTATTGGGGTTTTGTTTTTGGTGTGGAACGTCTGGACATGTACTGCGCTACAAGGTTATCCGGAGCGTTGCGCTGCCTTCAAATGGCCGCGTGTTTTGTGCAATTTGTCATCTGAAGCATCGCTTCAGCTTATTTTCCTCTTTGGCCAGTTGTTTTGTACATTTCGTGCGCTGTCCCGAGAACATCGTGCTTGTCTTTAAGGTCCATATGCGAACGGTTTTTTTTTTTTTTTTTTTTTTTTCTATCCGGAGCATCGATCGCCATGGCTTCTTCCTCGGCAGTTTGTTTGGACATGTACTTCGCCGTCCAGGGCATCGCGCGGCCTTTTGGTCGGCTGGCGACACCTTTCTTCTTCGACGCCTCTCGCTGGACTCGTCGTCTCCCATCTGTTTTGTTGGGTGCATGTACTTGCTCGATCGACTCAAACGTTAACGGGAGCGCAGAGCTGTCGCTGTACCGCTGTACGTAGTTCGTCAGCGCGTCGCTCCCCCGGTCATTCAGACTTAGGTTGCCCCCCCCTGAAGTTCCGACCTCCTGCACGCGGGGGGGGGGGGGGGGGGGGGGGGGGGGGGGGGGGGGGGGGGGGCATGGCTTCGCCGCTGGTCCGCTATCAGAGGCATCGCGTCAGATTTTTTGTTGGCCGTATTTGTTCTGGAGTGTTTTTTTGCTGTCTGCTCCCTCACTTTACGTCGTTGCCAAGTTTTTTCGTTTTTCGTGTTTTCCTTGTTTTCGCGGTGTAAGGCCAACTATTGGACGGAGGGGGGGGGGGGGGGGGGGGGGGGGGGGGGGGGGGGGGGGGGGGGGGGGGGGGGGGGGGGGGGGGGGGGGGGGGGGGGGGGGGGGGGGGGGGGGGGGGGGGGGGGGGGGGGGGGGGGGGGGGGGGGGGGGGGGGGGGGGGGGGGGGGGGGGGGGGGGGGGGGGGGGGGGGGGGGGGGGGGGGGGGGGGGGGGTTGGGGTGGGGGGGGGGGGGGGGGGGGGGGGGGGGTTGGGGGGTGGGGGGGGGAGGGGGGGGGGGGGGGGGGGGGGGGGGTTCGGGGGGGGGGGGGGGGGGGGGGGGGGGGGGGGGGGGGGGGGGGGGGGGGGGGGGGGGGGGGGGGGGTGGGGGGGGGGGGGGGGGGGGGGGGGGGGGGGGGGGGGGGGGGGGGGGGGGGGGGGGGGGGGGGGGGGGGGGGGGGTGGGGGGGGGGGGGGGGGGGGGGGGGGGGGGGGGGTGGGGGGGGGGGGGGGGGGGGGGGGGGGGGGGGGGGGGTGGGGGGGGGGGGGGGGGGAGGGGGGGATGATTGGACTCAGGAGATGGGTAGATAGGCCCAAGAGATGTATTTTTCTCGGCAGGATTACAGTGAAACGCACAGGTTTAGTTTCTCCTCGGCGTGCCTCCCACCTGTAGTATTTAGCGTGTCACATTTTCCCGGCCTTTTTGAAGCTGATATTTCCCAGGAATTTCCCAGGAACTTTCCTGGATTTTGAATTTTAAGAACTTTCCTGGATTTTTCCCCAACTTTTTCCTTCGAAAAAAGGGGATTTTTTCTTTGAGCTATCTACGGTAGAGTAGCGTCCCGCGTGTCCCCAGAGTACTACGGAGGCCATAGTAAACAGGACCGAATATTGTTGGTAAAAATAAGGAAATATATAGGTTTTTGTGTGCACCGTAGGCCCTGTTTACTAGGATCCCCCGTAATGAACGAATAGCAGTTATTGCCCTTGCTGCTGCAGTAGTTAGTTCCCGTTAAGGACAGCGTACGCTTTCGCCCGATTTTCCTGTTTTGGGGGCTCGATTCTCACGAAGCAACGTATGTCCCTCCGGAGAAACTCGTTGGCTTCGAGCGAATAACAAGTATTACGGGGGTACATAGTTAACAGGACCTATGGTATACATAAAATCCTACGGTATATATTTACCTATTTTTACTAACAAAATTTGGTCCCGTTAACTATGGACCCCCGTATTAGAACACGTACACACTACCTGTTACGGGGGGCCGTAGTAAATAGGACCTACAGTACACACAAAAACCTATACATTTACCTATTTTTTCTAACAATATTTGGTCCTATTTACTATGCTCTCCCGTAATACGATAGTTTGGTGCCCTCACCAATGTGGATGGTGTGTGCATGCGGTGTTGAACTTTCGCCGGGGGAGCAAGTGCTCTCTTGCGACGCGACGAGGTGCCGCGGCGTTGATTTTCCACCGGTGAGAGTCTCCAGCCGAGATGGCTATCAGAGAGGCCCCATCGATCCCCAGATCGTCTCGGTGCGAATCACAGTTGACGACGTAGATGTGGTACAAAGAGTATTCCCTATTGAAGCGTGCAAAACTGGACCCAACATGTCTCAACCTTAGCTCCGTCCCGGCATTTTAGGATGCGAGGGTCAATGGTCATATGACTACGGCCATGCACGATAATGAGTACCCCCCCCCCCCCCCCCCCCGCCTACCCCGAACTGTTTTGAACCGTTTCAATGTCTGCGTCAACCGTCGTCAATGAGACAGACAGACAAGACCGTTAGACGGAAGTAGGCTGGATTGCTTTTTAGCGGTGGCAACCCGGTTGAATGGCCGTTTTTTTTTGCCGCAATGTCTCTCAAGAATTTGAGCGTTTTTTTTTTCCCCCCCCTAAACGCAACTACTGCAGTCCTAAACGGTTAATCGTACCACGCTGCCCCTCATTGTGAGCGCCTTTTATGTTGAATAATGGTACATAAATTGTCCCTGTGTTGAGGTAAGGAGCGGTACGTTTTACTCGACTGCAGTTCCAAGTGCGTGTGCGGGGGGCTAAAGGGGTTTCGTTCCTGCGGCGAATGTATTATTTGTATACGCACTTCTGGAGCATATTTATAAAATCTGATAGCAACAGGTGTAAGTGAGATAGAGTATCTCGTCTCAACAAGGGCTGTGATGTATGACGGGGGGCCATAGTAAATGGGACCAAATCTTGTTGGTGAAAATAGGTAAATATGTAGGTTTTTGTGTGTACCGCAGTCCTATTTACTGTGGTCCCCCGTGCTAGTGATACCTCCACCGCGCGTGTATTTCGACGAGCTTTTTTCTGTGGCCTGCATGCCGGGTATGCTACAAGTTAACCGTGTACGAGGAAGACCAAATATGAAGCTGCTGAATTCGAGGAGTGGGTGTGTCTATGCTTCTGGGAAAATCAACTGTGTACTACTGCTGCCGTAGTGTGTATTTATCCTTTACGTACGTGTGCTGGTTGTTGCATTTTGTTTGTTTGTTTGCTTGTTTTTTTTTGTTTTTTGTGTCGCAGGAAGCGCACAGCAGGCGGACGGGAGTGTTGCGCAGGCTGGCGTCCCTGACCACCGACCCCGGGCCGATGGAGATCCACACCAACAGCAACTGTCGCCGGTGCCGGGCGGACTGGGGGAAGACGGGACCCATTTGTGGGTGAGCAACCACCACCAGTGTCGGGGGCCATAGACCGCGGAGCTACAGTAGCTATGTCACCCTCCACCCCCACCGTACCCACGAGGGAGTTGCATAGTAAACCCATTGCTGCCTCTGGAAGTGGCCACACCAGAAATGAAACCAATTCATTGATGCAGTCATCCATATGCAAGAAAGTCCGCCTCTAAACCGGTTCTTAGTGGGATGTAGCTCTCTCTCTTCATGCGACTCGTCCAACCGCCTCACGGCGCTTCGCGCTTGGTGCAAGCAAGCGATGTCTGCCTGGTCGGTGAAAACCCGACGTGCTCCGTCCCGGGATTGTAGGGATGCGAGGGTCTAAGGTCATACGACTACGGCCATGCATGATAATGAGTACCAGGTACACCATTCCCCCCCCCCCCCCCCCACTTTGTTTTTTAGGCTGTTTATACTACGCAGTACCTTTGCAACAAGCATACACAGAGAACAGGAATATTTCTGGAAAAATAGTAGCACCTGCCGTCATCATTTCGTGGAGTCGGGCTCGGTTACAGCAGCTGCTGCACACACGACGTATTTCAGGGGTGTTCGATTTTCCGCACGGCGTATTTCAGGGGGGAGGGAGTCTGTAGTAGGTAGACCGGGTAAATGAACTACTCCTCGTTTCTCCTTTTTTTTTTTTTCTGTTCTTTTTGCCCCCCTTGTATTCAATTTCGCTTTGTTTTTTTTCTTATTCCTTGAGGTGCACGTGCGATGTTGCTTCACTCCTGATGGTGTATAGTACTGCTTTGTATATATATGTATGTATATACATATGTATATATATTATTTCCCCCCCCCTGAAGTCCCTTACGCTCCAGAATTTTTTTTTTGGAGCCTGTCCTGTGTGTGACGACTGACGAGAGTTTCGGTTGTGAATCAGTATGGTAGCAACAGCAGCAACAACAACAACAACAACAACACCACACAGGAACTAAAAACCAGCTATATAGCGGATTGAGATTTTCGTCAGAAATGAAATAAAACATGTTTTTTTTTTTTCGGTCTTGTTTTAGTGGATTTTTTTATATCCCCGCCCTGTCTGGGACTCAGAAAAGAAAAAAAAAAAGAGGTGTCATCACGGACCGATTTGAAAAAAAAAAAAAACGTGCCGACCAAATATTGTCAGTAAAAAGAGGTAAATATTTAGTTTTTTTTTGTATACCATAGGTCCTATTAACTATGGACCCCCGTAATGGTAATCCACTGGTTGACCCGGCCAGTATATTCTCCAGTTTTTTTTTTAATCTTACGCACGTTGAAGAAACACGCCATCTATATAGTACGGAAACCCACCAAGTGCGTCTCGCGAGGAGAGAGGAGAGGCATTATACTGTTTGCAGTCCAGTTTTTGGTGATCGATTTTGGATCAGCCAGTGCCCAGGCCTACGTAGTTCAATTTTCATTTCAATTTTCCTAATAAGGTATACAGACATACCATCGATGTGCTCGTGGTATTTATTTTGTTGTAAAAGAGGGACACGGGACGGTATACCTCGGCCCCGTTCGCACCGCTCGTCCCCTTGCGTGCCGGTACGTGCTGCGCATGTTGCTTTGTAGTACCCGTTTTCTTCCATCGAGACGTTTTTTTTTTTTTCTTTTCGTTCGTATTATTACGGAAGGCCATAGTAAATAGGACCTACGGTCCATACAAAAACGTATATATTTCCCCATTTTTGCTAGCAATATTTGGTCCCATTTACTATGGTCCCCCCGCAAAATATCAAGCCCGTTTTCTTTGGTGACAACGCCGTCAAAGATGAATCATCGCCTGTATGTAGGAAGGACCAAATATTGTTTGCAAAAATAGGTAAACATGAACCGGGTATGTTTTATTACGGGGGTCTATAGTTAACAGGACCTATGGCATACATAAAATCCTACATATTTAGGTATTTTTACTACTACAATATTTGGTCCTGTTAACTATGGACCCCCGTAATAGTGTGTACCGTAGGTCCTGTTTACTATGGTCCCTCGTAATAGTGTGTTTTTTTTTTTTTTCAGGGGCAGTTGGAATCCTGGTCTCTACTTTTATGGTCTAGCTCAACCCTTCTGGGTGGGAGCCGCACGAAGTACGATTTTGCGTGTGGATAGTCCGCAGCAAAAAAGGTAGCGCAGGCTTTCTGCGCGATTCATGCGAAAACAGCGTTTTCGTGGCACGGCAGAATTAGGATATATTCACTTCTGTGCGGGTCGTTGCGGCGGCACCTTCGTTCACGGCGGAAAGTTTCCATCTGCAGCACACAGGTGACAATCGTCGTGAAAATTTCCCGATGTATGTGTCACACACGTTTCCGTGCTCCCGCAGGCACTGCAAGATCGAGGATGAGATCGACCTCTGGGAGGCCTGCGTGGTGTACTTTCGGAGGCCGCAGAGGAGCACTGTGGGAGGAGGAGGAGGAGGAGGAGAGGAGGAGGAGGAGAGGAGGAGGAGGAGGGGGGGGAGCGTCTTTGGGCTTTGCGCGGGGTGCTGCTGGGTGAGCTCACCCTACTCTTTTTTTTTTTTTTTTTTTTCTTTTTTTTTTGTGTTTGTTGTGATTTTGTGTTGGATTCTGTTTGAGTTGGTTTGGGTTTGGAGCTTGGTTTTTGCTCGGTTTAGTTCAGGCCGGGTCGGTTTTGTTTAGTTTTGTTTGGTTTAGTATTTGGTATATTTTTAGTAGCTGGTTTATTTTTGTGGGGAAAGTTAGGTTAGGGTTGCGCTGGGTTAGCTTAGCTTATAGCGTATCTTATCTTAGCTTAGCTTATTCTTGTTTTGTTTCCGAGTAGCTTGGGTTCGTTTCGTTTTTGCTTTTGCATTTTGATTCTGGTTACTCTCACGTTTCGTTCGGGCAAGTTCCGTTCCGTTTCGGTTGGCTTTTGATGATCACTTTAACCGTTCCCAGCTCATGTCGCAGTTTTTTTTTTCCCCTCTACGTTCAACTCTGCGGCGATCTTTTTTGTGCAATCCGTGATCCTCACAAGTCCCAACGTTTTCTCTCCCCCTCGCTCAGGCATTCCCACCGCTCTCGTTCCATTCCTCACTACCGAAGTCTTGATTTTTCGGGGCACCACAGTAAACAGGACCCACCTTGCACACAAACTTCTACATATTCCGGTATTTCCACTATTAATAAGCATGTTCCCCGATTACTATCACGGGGGTCCATAGTTAACAGGACCTATGGCATACACAAAAACCTACATATTTACGTATTTTTACTAACAATATTTGGTCCCGTTAACTATGGACCCCCCGATTAATAGACGAAACCACCAACTAATTATCGCTCGGGTCCGCTGACCCCCCTTGTTCGCTCGCGTTTTGAATATCTGACCGAGGAGCGTGTCGGGTGGGGACGGCGAGTCGGGACCCGGGCTTAACAATTCTCACCAGGGACAAACCTTCAAGGTAATGAGCCGTTTGATGTGTGTTGTGTTTGATGCGTATTACGTACGTAGCACTTTTTTTTTTTTGTTTCGTTTTCTTTTCTTTTTTCACCCTGAAGCATTGCCTCCCCCCCCCCCCCGTCCCCGCGTCCCCGCGTCCCCCGTCCCTCCCGTCCCTCCCCGCGCGGGGTATGGTCATACGACTACGGCCATGCACGAAAATGAGTACCCCCCCCCCCCCCCCCCCCCCCCCCCCCCCCCCCCCCTATTTTTCTGGTGCATTTCTACGATAGCCAAGGGGAGTGTACTCGATATCATGCATGGCCGTAGTCGTATGACCATAGACACTCGCATCCCTGCAATGTCGGGACGGAGCACGTCGGGTTTTTGCCGACCAGGCAGACATTGCTCGCACCAAGCGCGAAGCGCCGTGTCATGCATGGCCGTGGTCGTGTGATCATAGAACGGAGCACGTCAAGTTTTCAACGACCAGGCAGACATTGCTTGCACCCACCAACCGGTGGGGGGTGCTCATTATCATGCGTGGCTGTAGTCGTAGTCGTATAACCCATAGACCCTCGCACCTCTATGATTCTGGTGGGGAGGGGCACAGCAAAAAAAAAAAAACGGAATAGCAACCCCAATGTAAAATATATGCGACATATATGTTGTTCGGAACCAGACCAACCATTTCGTAAATATGGGTTTGTACTATCCGTAAGATGGTTCGAAAACATTGTACAAGAATCCCGCGCCATCGGTTCGCTTCGCACTCCGACGCGACTCTGGCATGGGCGAGTCTCGTATTGTCGTGTGCCTCTAGTCGCTGGTTACATGGTGAACTCTCGAGACAAATGGGTATGGGTATGGGTGTGGATATAGGCCAAAAGGTGAAGGACTAGAGCTGAAAGTGATGTGATTATTTCGGGGGGCCATACAGTAGTAAATAGGACCCAATATTGTTAGTAAAAATTGGTACATATATAGGTTTTAATGTTTATCATAGGTCCTATTAACTATGGTCCCCCGGAATAGTAAAAATACTGGAACGTTTAGGCTTTTGTGTAGATACGTATTTTAATCGTCACTTTCACTTCCCAGAGTGTCATTCGTAAAAATACTGGAATTTGTAGGCTTTTGTGTACAAATATGTATGTACACGTATTTAATCATTACTTCCACTTCCCAGCTTATCTCGTAGGAGGTTACACCCTCAGCGATCTTCTTCTGGACAAGCCGTAGTCACAGGGGTCGGCCTTCACTGTTTCGTCGCGCCTAGGGTCCATCCAGCATTCCCACTGCTCGTCGATTTTCATCGAATGTTGCTGACTCACGCTCTTGCGCTATATATATATACGTGGGAGGTTTTACCCTCTTCGATCTTCTGGACAAGCTTTGGTCACAGGTGCCGTGCCTTCCCTCCTCCGATACGCTCGTTCATTTTGGCGCGCGTAGAGGTTCTTCAGCATTCCCCCACTGCTCGTCGATTTGCGTCGAATTTTTGCTTAGCTCGCGCTCTCGCGCTTTCCGCTGATCAAGTTTACTGCGAGAGAAAGTCCGTACGAAGGAGGATGCGTTCGGTGAGACTCGAACCCACGAAATTGATTCATGTAGTAGGCACGCGGACCACTTTCCAAGCCCCCGGGGACATGATGGATCCTGATTTATATGGTACGCCGTGTTCGTGATTTCCTTCCCTCTGAATTTTTCCAGGTTTTTTTTTTTTTCTGGAAACAATAAAACCAAAACAAGATATGACGTTTGCCTTGGACTCATCCCACGGGTATGGACTGCACTGCTGTTTCGCCTCCTGGGGCGATACGTTCTGACCGGCTGACCTCCTCATATTCGTATACCGATTTTTATGACACTATAACTACTGTTTCTGCTGCTCCTCCTGCTACTACTTTTTGTACTACTACTACTACTCCTACTACTACTACTACTACTACTACTACTACTACTACTACTACTACTACTACTACTACTACTACTACTACTACTACTACTACTAGTGCTACTATTACTACTGCTACTGCTACTACTATTACTACTGCTGCTACTACTACTACTACTACTACTCCTACTTTATCTGTATTTTAAAGGACTATTGTAGCGCGCATAGAAATGCTGGTCGACGTGCCTGAACAAATTTCGTCTTCGAGGTAGACGCTGAGCAGAACATAACAAGCCGCCACCCCGTACATGCCGCGGCATTGCGCTCCTGCGATGCCTCGCAGGAGGAAAATCGGCCACCCTGCGGCTGCTACGGCTCATCCAGACGTGGATCCGAGAGCACTCGAGAGGAAGGGGGGCGGGCGGTGCGAGCGGCCAGAGCGGGGGAGCGGCGGAAGACTGGGCGGCTTTGGGCTCCGAGGGAAAGGATTTCTTAGGTAGATTCACGCCACGATAGATCCCTCGGACGGCCCAACTGACAGATGATCTATCTGCCTCCCACAGTTCATGATCTAGATCTTCCAAGGCAGATAGATCATCTGGTCCTGATCTGTGCGTGTGATCTATCTTGCCGTAGCTCACATGCCCGCATAGTTAATACGTAACGCATGTTTCACTAACCGAGATTGTGTACTATGCTGATAGATCCTTGGGTCAGCGTGTCACGACGGCGGGTTAGGGTCAGCGTGGACGATCGGGAATCGAGTGCCGTGAGAGAGCGCCTCCGCGGCGTGGGTAGCGGACGCTCGACGACGCGTGTCGACGAGGGAAGCAACGGGCTGAAGTCCCTCTCGCGATAAAAAATTGCACTTCTGGGCACACAACCAACCGTACGCAGTGGGAAGGGGGGGGAAAGGAGAGCCTGCTATCGTGTGCAGCCACGGATCTGAGCTGTGATCACCAATGGGAGAGAGAGAGAGAGAGAACGGAATATAGCGGAGATATAAAAATGGGAAGGAGGAAAAAAGAACAGGAGAACAAAAAAATCGTGATGTGTCCGCGATTGTGGACCCGAAACGCGACTTAACCGAGAAAAAAACTGCCCAGTGTATGCTTTTACAATTCTGTTTGATGCTTTTACAATTCTGTTTTTTTTGTTTTTGGGAATCCGGCAAGTTGGTACCTTAATTCGTGCGTATTTTTGTTTTCGTTTTTGCTTTTGTTTTTTTTCTTCTCTGCCTCACAGGTTGTGACGACAATTTTTGTTGTCTCTGTTTTTGGTGGCCGCGTCTGCTACGGTAGCCCATTCGGACAATATCGGTACTTCGCTTACCGTCGCATGACTCGGCGTACACGCGCACTTGATTATATGTAGCACCGGTGGGCACCCCCCCCCCCCCCTCTCTCCTCCCCTCTTTCCCCCCCCCCCCCCCCCCCCCCCCCCCCCCCCCCCCCCCCCCCCCCCCCCCCCCCCCCCCCCCCCCCCCCCCCCCCCCCCCCCCCCCCCCCCCCCCCCCCCCCCCCCCCCCCCCCCCCCCCCCCCCCCCCCCCCCCCCCCCCCCCCCCCACCCCCCCCCCCCCCCCCCCCCCCCCCCCCCCCCCCCCCCCCCCCCCCCCCCCCCCCCCCCCCCCCCCCCCCCCCCCCCCCCCCCCCCCCCCCCCCCCCCCCCCTTCCCGCCCCCCTCCATATGCAAGAAAATCGGCCTGATATTAAAGCGGTTCTTAGTAGGATGCAGCTCACCCTTCATGCGACTCGTCCAACACCTCACGGCGCTTCGCGCTTGGTGCAAGCAATGTCTGCCTGGTCGGTGAAAACCCGACAGGCGCCGTCCCGGCATTGTAGGGATGCGAGGGTCTGTGGTCATACGACTACGGCCATGCATGATAATGAGTTTACCCCCCCTCCCCCCCCCCCCCCCCCCCCCCCCCCCCCCACCCCCCCCCCCCCTCCCCCCCTCCCCCCCTACCGGAAAGCAAAAAAGCACGTCATTTCGACGCTGTCGTCCACAATACGGTAGATAAGAAACGTACGCACAACGTGTTGACCTACTGCCTACTGCAGTCCGCCTCTCGAGCGGTTGTTTCCATCGTTGAATAGGAGGGTGCAGCTCCGCCGTACACCTCATGTTTATGTGACCCCTCGGCCGTACACCTCACGTTGCTTCGCTTCGCGCTTGGTGCAAGCATTGCACTCCGTGTGATCTTTGAAAGCCCTAGAGGTGCTCCATCCGTGTATTTCAGGGGCGCGATGGTCCTACGACTGCGGTCATGCATGACAGGAGGTACCGCTCCCCCCCCCCCCCCCCCCCCCCCCGCTGGTCGTACGACTACGGCCATGCATGAGATCGAGTACATATCTCCTATCGAGTACACCCCCCCCCCCGCCTCCCCCTACCATGATGGGAATAGACGATACGTGATATGGAAAAGTCTGGTACAACTAGATACCACGAGGGGAATATACGATATGGAGAAGTCTGGTGCAACTAGATGCCATGGTAGTACGGGGGTCCACGGGTTAATAGGACCAAATATTGTTAGAAAAAATAGATAAATATATAGGTTTTTATGTATACCATAGGTCCTATTAACTATGGGCCCCCGTAAGAGTTAGCGAGAAAACGATCGCTATTGTCTAGAAGATAGATGGTGGCCCGCCGCGGGCGAAACAGGAAGGGGATAACGTAAGACAAACTGCGTGATACTACTGTAGGGCGATACATGGGGGAGAACAAAAACCGTGCCGTGACTGCCGGAAAAATATGGGTTGAAGAAACGGTGCTCCGCTCCGTGTCGAAAGGGATACGGTGGTCAATGGTCCTTCATTTTAGCCCTAAGGCAAGCATCAAGCAAGTACGCCCTCGCCCCCCCCCCTAGCATTGCAGGGATGCGAGGGTCTATGGTCATGCGACTACGCCCAAGCATGAAATCGAGTATATGTCGCCTATCGAGTACACCCTCTCCCGCCCTCCTCCCTCCGAAACGGCCATCGGACGACCGTGCGCAGCTTCGTGGGAGGCTTCGGAGAGGGAGCTGCTGTCCGCCCGCGCTCTGTGGAGGGCTCATCTGGACCTCTTGTCGAAAATCGACGAGCTCGAGTCCTGCGTCACCCCGCTGAGGCTGGCGGGGGAGACAGAGAGGTTGGGGGCTCTCACCCTAGATCAACGAAGGCGAGTTTTCCGCTTCATTTTTTTTTTTTTTTTTTTTCCGCACGCTCCTGTAAATCGCACGTAGGTTGTGCTCCGACCCTAATTAATCCCAAGTTGTTTTTTCCTCTCACACTAATCCTAAGTAGATTTTCCTCACACCCTCATCCGATGTACCGGGTAGTTTTTTGCTCACACCCTGATCCCAAGTAATATGCTCCTCCTGCACTAATCCCTGGTTAATTCCACCCACACTAAACCCAAGCAATTTATCCCATGTTGTTTTTCCTCTGACACTAACCCCTATCTCGGGGGACCATAGTTAACAGGACCAAATATTGTTGGTAAGAATAGGTAAATATATAGGTTTTTATGTATGCCGTAGACCCTGTTAACTATAGACCCCCGTAATAGTAGTTTTCCTCCCGCACTAATTATTCTCAGTTAGTTAGTTGCCCCAACACTAATCCCAAGTAGTTAATTCCCCCACACTAAGTCCAAGTAGTTTATCCCATGTTGCTTTTCGTCCGACATTAGCCCCTAGTAGTTTTTCCTCCCGCACTCATCCCAAGTATTTTTTCCTCCCGCACTAATTTAGTTAATCCCAGGCGGTTACCTCCCCCCGCACTAATCCCAAGTAGTTATTCCGACTCCAGTCGTGAAGGTGTCAATTAAAGGCGGTACGAAGGTGCTGTGTGCTGCGTGTTGCCCCTCGCACTAAAAGCGTTCTTTCTGCCCAACCACGGCCAGTGTCCAACCTTACTCTTCAACTCAGTAGAGCACTCAATATAAATATTGCGGTCATTTTCTCGCTACCTCACTTGTGTTTTTTGTTTTGTTTTGTGTTTTTTGTGTTTTTTTTTTTTGTCCTCCGGCTGGTACGGATGAGTCGCCGAAACCTAAAACCTATGTATTAGATACCCCACTCTCACTGCGACCATTTTGTCCGTTTTGAATGGGCTAACGTCACCACACTTCCACGCATATATATAGCGTATATAAACATTTTTATGGATGTCGCGTGCCAATTTAACGAAACCGCGTAAGTGCCAATAGTCGCAGACTACGGTATCATTTGCTTTTTTTTTTTGTTTTAAATCCTCCCACGGATTGGTAAAAAAGAAAGCTTAAGACTGACCACACCTCCACGCGATCGATCCCGTATTAATAGCTGTTCCGTTACATTTTAGCGATGCGCAGGGGGTGTGGTGCTTTTTTTGCTGTAGGAGGGAAAAAGTGATGGGAGTTTTTTTTTTTTTTTTTTTTTCGTTCCGTGCTGTCAGGGCGCGTGAGGGTGTCCCGTGACTGCTTCACTCTCAATGCCTTTGGTGATATGCCATGCCCGCCGCAGGATGGTCCTACCCGAAGGGATGCTTTGCCTTCGAAGGCGAGGGTACGAGCTGGAACGGCAAGCGGCGATTCACGACGTCCGCATAAGCAAGGGCCAGCTGGCGTACCTTTCGACCCTCGTGAACGAGAGGTGACGCTAGTGCTTGCGATGGGGTTAAAATTGAGAAGAAAAAAAAAACCGCTCACGGCTTAGAAAATGCTTGGAAGTATCAGGATGTTGTGTTGCTATCACGACGGCCCCTGATCTATGTATACACATTCAGTTTCCCACAGGGGGGGAGAGAGAGGCTTCCGAAGTGTTAACTCTGAATGAGACAAACGCAGCATCGATGGAAAGCCCATCTATCACCAACCGCGTGCTTTTTTAGTTTTTGAGATTAAACGCACCATAGCGGGCCTATTTTACCATGGACCTCCGTGATGGTCGGATGCAGTACATTAGGTCTTTTCGATCCTTTTTTTTCTTGCCTTGCCGCCCCGGACATGAAAAGCAACAAACATCTATTACGGGGGACCATACCAAGTAGGACCAGCTATTGTTAGTCAAAATAGGTAAATATATAGTTTTTCATGTATACCACAGGTCCTATTAACTATGGACCCCCGTAATAAACCACTTTTTACCCACAGATGCCGGGGGGAAACGACAGCACAAAAAAAATATGCCAAGAGCGGTCTTATCGACTGTCCGGCCTGTCTCTTTTACGGCGCAAGCGCGCGTCCCGCCGTACGTGCGCTGGCGGAGGCAGCACCATGCAGCGTGGGTTGTCGTGCGACTCGTTGCGTTAAAGTCGGGTGCGCTCCAGACGATGTGATACGTTGCGTGCGTTTCCCCCCCCGAGCGGCACGGGTTGCTTGCACGTGAGGGCTGACGCTCTTGCGTACAGCGGCAGACGGGGCGGGGGCAGTCATTCGCTTACTTTTGTTGTGTCTCGAGACGTGTTTGTTGTTTCCCCTTTCTTGAAAGTTTTTTTGTTCGGCGGGCTTCGCGCTTCAAGTACCGATGTACATCTACTAGAAACTTCCCATGGACGCGCGCGCGCGTGCTGTGCTTACGAAAAAATAAACAAAAAACAACAAAAAAAAAAAATTGTTGGGGGACTCTGCTCGAGAGAGGGGGAAAAGGTTGACGATGTCGCGACGGCCCCGGCGTGATCAGGCGGTGGCAAGACACGGACAGGTGTCAGAGGTACGAAAGGCAAGGAGTCGTACCGCACTCTGGCGCAACCACGACACGCCCCTACCCCCCGCTTGATGGTCCCCGCGCTATTTAGTCGTAGATGGTTGACGACACTGCAAGGTGCCAACCGTTGCTTCTGTCGCTCTTAAGGCCCACAGACTTGGTAAAGAAGGAGGTCAGATCGAGTGTTCATGTTTTCATTCTTGGGGTTTAAATTGTTTTGGCCCCGTTACCCCCTTTTGAAAAAAAACCAGAAAAATGTGAAAACAATAAAAAAAAGGTCGAAACGTACACACGAAACGTACACACGAAACGTACACACGCAGTTTACAGAATCGACCACGCCAGGAAATCTGGGCTACTTGCTGCGGGGCTAGTGGGCCGGATACCGTAATAATGCGTGTAAACGCGCCCCCCCCCCCCCCTATATTACATACCTGGTATATATAGGTTGGATTGGCGTCGGTTGGCGACGACGCTGTAAAACCCGCGTCTCACTGCGTGAGCTAGAGAGCCAGGGTACCGTGTGTGTTTGTCGGTTACCACGGCTGGTGGCCAAGTCAGATCGTTTTGGTGCGGGGAGAAGCTTCCCTCCGCACAAGGGGGATGATCGTATCACGTAGTGTGTATATGGTAAGGCACCCACGAGGCAGTTACATAGTAAACCCATTGCTGGCTCTGGAAGTGGCCACACCAGAAATTAGACCAATTCATTGATGCTGTCATCCGTA
Organism: Macrocystis pyrifera; assembly: GCA_031763025.1. Lineage (NCBI taxonomy): Eukaryota > Phaeophyceae > Laminariales > Laminariaceae > Macrocystis > Macrocystis pyrifera. Next base: position 6,820,134 of record JASSKH010000002.1, on the reverse strand, counting down.
TGCAAGAAAATCCGCCCCTAAAGCGGTTCTTTGTAGGATGCAGCTCACCCTTGCACGCCACTCGCCCAACCACCTCACGTTTCGCTTCGCGCTTGGTGCAAGCAATGTCTGCCTGGTCGGTGAAAACCCGACGCGCTCCGTCCCGGCATTGTAGGGATGCGAGGGTCTATGGTCATACGACTACGGCCATGCATGATAATGAGTACCCCCCCCCCCCCCTGCCTATAAGTACATTTTGTACCCGCACATGGGTACTGCTGTTATTTCTCACTATAACCGCTCGTGGTTGGCATGTGACTCCCGGTCTCAGATGCGAAAGGGGGGGGGGGGGGGGGGGCTCTGGAGGTGATACATGGGACGATCGAAAGCAGAAAAAAAAAAATCAAGCTGCTATTGTGGTACGTGCCGTACTTAATCATGTCTCGGTAACGTGCGCTTGCAGTTTGTAGACCGAAACGATGGACGACCCGCTTTTTCGTGATGCGATGTGGCGATGAAACAGACACGTTTCTTCTCGGGTGAAGGACTGCGCGGTCTGCCAAGAGGACTTGGTCGAGGAGGTGGCGGTCGTCCCCTGCGGCCATTCCTTCCATCCAGAGTGAGTTATCACGCGGTGGTTGGTTTATTTGTTTTTTGTTTGTTTGTTTGTTTTGTTTGTTTGTTTCGTTTGTTTATTAATTCGTTTGTTTGTTTTTTTGTTGTTTGTTTGTTCGTTTGTTTTGTTTGTATGTTTGCTTGTTTTGTTTGTTTGTTTGTTTCGTTTGTTTATTAATTCGTTTTTTGTTTTGTTTGTTTGTTTGTTTGTTTTCGTTCGTTTGTTTTGTTCGTTCGTTCGTTTTGTTTGTTTGTTTTTTGTTTTGTTTGTTTGTGTGTTTGTTTTGTTATTTTTGTGTTGTTTGTTTTGTTTGTTTGTTTGTTTGTTTGTGTGTTGTGTTTTTGTGTGTTTGTTTGTGTTTGTTTGTGTTTGTATTTGTTTGTTTTTGTGTTTGTATTTGTTTGTTGTGTTAGTATTTGTTTGTTTGTTTGTTTGTTTGTTTGTTTTGTTTGTTCGTTCGGCTGGTGGTTTAGTTTTTCGTGCATAACAAATTTTTACTGCCCAGCCTCTCATGGACTATACCACTCCGTCTCGAAACACAAGGATCTTTTTTTTATCAAATATTATTGTAAAGCAAGAATATTATGTTGCAATACACAGCGACATATACCAATAGCCGTAGTCATGAGTGTCTACGCTTCTCCCCCTCCCGGTACTACTTGCCTTCATTTCAATCGCGCAGGGGGTTCGTTCAGCAACCCCGCTCTTGCTTGTCGATTATCACCGTTTTTTCCCTCTCACTTCACTCACTCACTCACTCACTCACTCACTCGCTCGCTCGCGCTCTCTCGCGCATTTTTCTACGATAAGAAAAAAAAAAGGCGCATTGGGGTTGGACGGCTCGTACCTTACAGCGCTCTTGGTTTTGCGCAGGAGAACGGCGCGAATGCTTTCTTGCAGCGATCGTTTCCCTGACGCCGGAAAGGGTAACAGAGTTGAACCAACGTGCGCTCGGAAAGCTGCGGTCTTGTTTCCTCCAAGCGTCCTGTCTGTCATTTCTGGCAGCCTTAAAATTGTTGTTGTTGTTGTTGTTGTTGTTGTTGTTGTTTTTTCCGTTGGAGATGAATCGAAAGCCGAAAACAAAGCGGCGTGCGTAACTGCAGAAGGTGTCGAAAAGCGATCTACGGTTTCATCTTATGCTCGGTCGCGACGCTACTGTATCAAACTTTGTCCTAGCAGCAACAGTACGATATAGCGCCTGTCCAGTTTTTGTGTGCGTGTTTGGGGAAAATGTGGACTATTTCGCAACATGTTCCAGGTAGTAAGTAGGCTCGTACAGCGACCAGGCACGCTGAGGCACTCAAGGCACGCGCGGGTTTGTGTTGGGGCGTGGTCGCACCGCTGCGAGGTGTTGGGGGTGGCCTTAAGTGTCATGCGCATTAAGGGCGTCGGAGGTGCTGAGATTCGCGCGCTCCGGGGGTACTGGAAAATGCGATTATCTTGTGGTTTGTGACGGGGACGTTTATACCCTTCGCTTGGTGTGTTGACGTAAGGTGGGGTGTCGAGGGCGTACCCAAGTGGTTCGGGCGTAGCGTGCTGTACCGCTTCTTTGCAAGAAGGGGCTGAACAGTACGGAGGAACTGAGTTCGTCGCGACAGCACGACCATTCCTCTGAAGTGCATCAGGCGGGTCGAAAGGCAGTCGCGGCAGCAGTCGAGCACGCCGTGCCCGAACGTTATGCGATCGATGCCTGGCACCATGTGCTGCACTTGTACATACCAGCTACCAGCATAACTTTGTGCTTCTCATGCGGTGCTAAGTTACACCCTTTGATGACCTGGAACCGGTGAGATGCTGGGAGCACTGGCAAGTATCTACTGGACGCTGCTGCGACGAGCTTTGCGGTGGCTGGTGTGTTTTCCAGCATGCATGCGGGTGTTGTTGTATAAGCCATGGGTGCAGGGTTGATTAACGACTTGTTCGACGCCATATGGGTTGAGGAGTTATAGCGTGTACCAGATATTTTTATCTGTGTTGGCCAATTCGAACCCTACCCCCGACCTAGCCGACAAGGGTTCAAGAGGTCCAGCTTAGTCTCGTGCACATCCTGCGGGGTCCATAACGTGGAACCATGAGTACCTGGTACCTGGTAAGTGGTAAAAAGCTCTTGCGAGTAGCTGGAGGAAATACGTAATGGGGGACCAGTCTCCATTTCTTTTTTGGCGTTCCGTGGTACGAGCAGCTGGAGGAATGAAGAAAATGAGACCACCGTCCTCTTTTTTTTTTGTTCTTTTTTTTTTTGGGATCGCTGTACCGTCCCGCTTGCTCCCTGTGCTATCGATGCAGGTGCATCGAGTTCCTGCTGAAGGTCGGCAATGGCTCCAGATTCAGGTACAGTCGGAAACGGGGGTAAACCACGAAACCACCTTGCAGTTCGAGACGGCTTTTCGTTCGTAGTTTCGGGAGTTAACCTGCCGTCCTTTTTTGGGTCCAGACCACTAATTTTTTTTGAGTAGCTAGTCCCTCAAAGCGGGAAAGCGGTCCTGAAAGGGTCAAACAATGTCAGGCGGCTTGACGTTCGGACGGCGACAAGAATGCGGCCTCTCACAGAGATAGGAATAGGATAACAGCCCTGCCCCCTACGAAGGCATCTCAAGGGGCTGGCCCAAGATTGGAGAGGTCGTTGGTGTAGGGTAAAGTTGTGTCGCACGTTGTGTGCTTGCGCAAGTTAGGCAGGCCGAGATGACCCCCATGCTGTTGGCAGTTGTGAGCTCGTCTTAGGTGCCGTCACCCACGTCACAGGAGCGTAATCTACTTGCACAGAAATTGAGTATACCTTATCGTTTTTTTTTTTTTTTTTTTTTTTTTTTTTTTTTTGGGGGGGGGGGGGGAAATAAGATCTCACTCCTTGTTTGTTTGTTTGTTTGTTTTTTTTTCTCACGAGAATTCGCACTACTTTTCCCTTCGCACGCGGTTCTTCGTTTCTGTTGTCTGCTTTTTTTTTTTTTTGCCTTGATCGGTTTGGTTTGGTTTGGTTTGGTTAGGTTTGTTTTTTTCGTGCTCTTTAGTGTCCGGCACCCGCCACGTCTTCTTCTACGTATTGCCTTCTTTGTCTTTTTTTTTTCCCCCTTAGCTGGCTTTAGTTCTTTTTTTTGTCTGTTTTCGGAGTGTGTTTTTTTTTTTTTTTTTTTTTTCTCTCTTTTCGTATTTTCATTACGCACGTTTCGCGTTTCGCTTGTCTTTGACTCGCCTCTTGTCTCGGGGACGTCGGTGAAAAAGGGAAAACGAGACACTCTACCCCCAGAGGTCGGAATGGAAAAAAAAAAAACCCGTTTCAACCGTTGTGATCACATGTTTGTTTGTTTGTTTGTTTGTTTTTCTTCTTTTTTTTTTTTTTATTTTTGTTTCGTTTTTTTTTCGCTTGGTTTTAAAGTAGTAACCCCCCCCCCCCCCCCCCCCCCCCCCCCCCCCCCCCCCCCTGCTGTCTAGCGAAAAGAGAAATTACGTGAAGGTTCCACATTTTTTTTATTTTTTTTTTTCCGGGCGCCCTTTGCTTGCCTCGTTATCTGTTTTTTTAGCCGAGGAAGCGTTCTTTGGTTGGTTCAGGCACTAGGCGTGCTTGCCGTCATTCGTTGGACGGGGACAACGGCGACGACATCACCACCCACAACTAACCATGACCACCACCACTAACAGCAGCATCAGCAGAAACAGTGCCGTTTCTAAATCTCGTCGACATCGTGTGCCCTTCTGCTTCTTGCTGTCCAGGTGTCCGACATGCCGGCGGTCTTCCTCAAAGTCCGACGTGTCGCTGGCTTCGACGCTGGACCGATCAGACGGCAGCACCTTCGGGTGGGTGCGAATTCCGTTTCGTGGTCCTTGTGCTCCATCCACACCGCTCTGTCGTGATGTGCCCTGTTTCTCACTATCTCCCTCGACATTTTCCCGTCAAGGAATCGGTCGACATCGTTGCTATGTTATATTAGAATGGTTATTATTACTATTATTAGAAGGAACCGCAGTAACTATCACGGGGGGCTATAGTAAGCAGGACCAAATATTGTTGGTAAAAATAGTTAACTATATAGTTTTTTGTGTTTACCGTAGGTCCTATTTACTATGCCCCCCCCCCGCAACAGGACCAAGTATTGTCAGTAAAGATAGGGAAATATACAGTCTTTTTTTTGTGCATACCCTACTTTCTGTAAGCAGGGCCAAGTATTGTGAGTAAAAAGAGGGAAATATATAGGTTTTCGTGTGTACCCTATTACGGGGGTCCATAGTTAACAGGACCAAATTTTGCTAGTAAAAATAGGTAAATATATAGGTTTTTATGTATACCATAGGTCCTGTTAACTTATAGACCCCCGTAATAGGTCGTATACACTATGGTCCTCCGTAATGTTACATGTATGCATATATATATACATATATACAATTATCCCGATGCCACACTCCTTATTCTGAGACGTAGGCAGGGGAGTTGTGCAAGTGGATGGACTCGACTTTGGGACCGTCGCCTGCGCGAAAGCTATGGTTGGCAGGCCATGCAATTGGTCCGTTCGTTTCGGCGTCCGTGGTCGCTAACTTTTCACGAGGCACGACCTCCTCTTTTGTGGCGCGTGTCCCCAACGCTCTCCGTCGCGTTGCCCCTTTTTTACGCAGCGCGTGCTCCGCCTGCAGCGAGCCCGTTCGAACGGTCGACCTATCCTTCGATCTAGCTTTTGTCCGATGCACGCTGCTGTTTTATTTTGTGGCCACCGCGCACGTGCTCCGCCGCACTACACGGTGTACATTGCTCCGTTTTGGTCGCCGTCCCTAGTCTTTTTTTCGTTCGGATTACATGCGTCCGCGGCTGTGGTATATTTTTGTCTCCCCCTAAGGCTTGTGTAAACGGTGCGCACGCGCTCTTTTGTCAACCGTTGCGCGACGCATGCTTGCGACATGTTGGCGGTGAGTACCCCAAGCCCGCCATTAAATTACGGTGCCAGCCTAGCCTTGTCTCTACCTTGGCGCGCGCTCCACTCACTTGCGTGCGTGAGTCCGTTGAATGAGCTATCAATTCTTCTGACATTATATTATATATATATATATATTTTTTTTTTTTTAAATTTGTACGAGGCACGTTTTTTTTTCAAGTTCATTGTATATTAAAAAAATAACGACAACAAGACAACAATAGCTGTGAGATCGGGGATTTCGTCGATGGACGTCCCCCCCCCCCCCCCCCCCCCCCCCCCCCCCCCCCCCCCCCCCCCCCCCCCCTAGTCCATTGTGCATTTATAAAAAAAACAAATTGAACAATAGCTGCGAGGTCTTGGACTTCGTCGAAGCTCATCTCTGCGTGCAAGCTGTGTGCGATACTTCGATCGCGCGTAGTACGGGTTTTACGCGGGCTCATGCAGGAGATATGCCGTGCAACATGCTCCCCGCTGTGTTGTGGTCCGCGTGGCTTTGCCCCGCAGGTTGCCGGTGAAGGGGAGCTGGGGCACCAAAATCACCGCCCTCGTCGTGGACATCCTGGCCCTCGGGTAAGCGGGTCCTATAACGCCTGCCTTTGCTGACCTCGTTTCGGTTCTGATTACGTGGAAGCCACGATGGATGGCCTGTACCCTAGCCCCAACCGAGGGTGCCTTTTTCGGGACAAACTGCTTCGAATTTTGAGTCAATTTGGCATAAGAAACGAGACTGACGGTTCTGAAAAGGTTGTATAGTACATGGTCAGACCCGGTGGGACGAATGTCAGACCCGGTTTTCCTCCAGTAAAGACATGCCTTACGCGGGGGCATACACAACACAACGAAACGGGTGACTTTGGAAAGGTTTCGTCGAGAAGGTTGCATAGACGCACTTGCTAGGCGTGTACGCCGCGCTCCCCCTTGTAACACGAATCCCAGCTTTTGAAGAAAGCCTTCGTATATATGCGTACCCCGTCTGTACGGACCACATTCTGGTTCCGATTATGAAACTCGTATTATTTTCCTGGCAGTTTGTTTGTTTGACAATAGACGGGGTGGTCTCTGGCGTTGCTGGTATCGCTAGGGCTGATTGACCTGGCCGGTATTTTTGCGCCAGCACCTTTTGTCGCACGCACGCCCAAGTATCACGCCGTATAATATCACGGAAACCCACCCACTGCGGCGTTCTCGGAAGAGAAAGAAGATATGGGAGACAGGCAGACAGACAGTATACTGCTGCAGACCGGTACACTGGTCGATGTCGGCGGCAGTGTCATCGCTACTGGCTCAAGTACGTGTATATCCTCGCGGGGTAGCACGAAACGCGGCCAAGAATACGAGAGGCACCGTCTTGTTGGCCTTTGAGGAAAACCGCGCAGCGGCAGAGGGTGCGAGGATCATCATCACCATGCGACCTGCGCGAGCGCGCGCTTGCCGTACATCTCAAACTGGTGTTGTTGTTGTTGTTGGTGTTGTTGTTGTTGTTGTTTGTTGTTGTTGTTGTTGCTGTTGTTCTTGTTCTTGTTCTTGTTGTTGTTCTTGTTCTTGTTCTTCTGCTTCTTCTTCTTCTTATTGTTATTGTTATTGTTGTTATTATTTTTTTTCCGTTCAATCAATGAATGCTCTGTGTGAGTTGAGCAAAAGCGTCTCGTTTTTGTAAAAAAAAAACAAATGTTTTTGCCCTCTGCAGTCACAAAGCAAGGGAGGAGGGGTTGAAAAATAAACCTTTTTTGCGACTCGGGTATACCTGGTGATCGTTCTCGTGTAAGCACGCACGAAATGGATGTGTGGGGGGCGGTCCGGAGAAGAATTAGAGCAGCGCAGGGCACCTACTTTTGGAACCAAGGAAACGGGTTGTATGAGAAACGCTCGGGCTGAGTGTATCGTTTTCGAGAAGAAAATGTTTCGAGAAGTCGGAAGAGGAGCCGTTCGGCCTGATTTTGTTTCGTGGAGTAAGTAACACTCTTTTGCTGACCGAGGCACTCAGCCTGGATCAGCGTTCTTGTTTCGTGGTGCTGCGCTAGTGTCGTGGAGGTCTTGCGCCCTGCTGGTAGTTGTTGCACTCGGTTTACGAGATGGCTGCGTGCAGCTCCAGGAAAATACGCAGAGACAGCAGGCAAAACTACCGCGCAAGACGGCTGCGTGCAAAAGTCCAAGCAATACGCAGAGGCGGTACGTAGGCGAACTGTTCGAGTCGGCTGCGCGCAAGTCCAGGCAGAAACGCGGAGACAGCAAGTAGGCAAACTGTTCGAGATGGCTGCGTGCAGGCCCAGGGAATTCGCAGAGACAGCAGGCGAACGCCCATCCAGGGGATACGAGATGGTGCGTCGTCCGTGTCGATGCGATATTGCGTTTCGACTGCCAACAGCAGAATTCTTGTTTTCTTGTCGTAGGCTGGGCCCGTTCGTGCGTAAAAAGCAGTACGCGACGCCGCTGAAAGAGAACTCTTTTTTTTTTCTCTCTTCGTTTTTGAGCCAGGCCCTATTGTCTTTATGCGAGGCAGTGTGTGCCCTTCGAAACTGTAACCACTTTGGCCGTATATATTACGGGGGACCACAGTAAACAGGACCAAACATTGTTGGTAAAAATAGGCAATTATATAGGTTTTTATGTATACCATAGGTCCTATTAACTATGGACCCCCGTAATATAAGGATATTTTATACACATACATGAACAATAAACAGTGCTTATATTTTCGACCACAGTGGTATTAACAATGTCCGAGGGCATCGTCTGTAGGATGAGTGCCCAAGGACGCCAGGAGTATTTTGCTCGGTAAAAACAACCTTACCTACCGAACCTTACGGGAGTGTTCGGTAGCACCCTTCCGAATACTCCATTCGGTATGGTTCTGTGCGAACGCTAATCCGGCACCCGACACTCTCCCGTAAGTACAGTGAATATTTTTTCTCGATAAATATCCTTTCTTACCGAATCTTACCGAGAGCGTCCGGTACGTTCGCAGCGGAACCCTTCCGAACACTCCATTCGGTATGGTTCTGTACGAGCTCAATTCCGGTACGGACACAATCGGAGGCACGGTCAACAGTTTTTCTCGGTGAATACCCCCGCCTACCGAACCTTACCAGAGCGCTCGATACGCTCGCAATACCCTTCAGAGCACTCCCAGCACGGTTCTGTACGGACTCAATATCGGTCCTCGACGCTTTCCGAAAATTCGGCGCGTCCGTCAGAAGTACCCCGGGCGCCGGAATTTACCCTACTACCGAAAACATACCCTTTTCGGACTTTTCTTACGATTCGGTATAGTCGTCGACTTTTCTTACGATGTGTGTGAGCATCACCGTGTAGGGTAACCGTCGTAGCACCCAGGACAATGCACCCGCTCGGACGAGTTCCATGGCAGGTTTGTTTTTTTCGAGAGCGGGGAGGAGGGGGTCTAGAATTGGCGCCGAGCGTCGCACCTATTGTTTATGGAAGGGCCTCGACAAGATAACTCGAAAGCCGCCTTTCTCGTTGTGTGTGTATGTATGTGTGTACTCCCTCTCCCAGCTTGGAGAAAATCGGAGTCTGGAATTCGCACCCGGGTCGGGGTGTATCGTCTTTTGCGTGTTTTACGGTACAGGGATACAAAACAACGGGATGGGCGATATAGCTGGGGCTGGGGCACTGGCTGCCTCAGTCGGCAGCGAGCACGCTGTTGTCGAAATCGATCAGTGTGTGTGCACTGGATGGCAGCAGCATTCTGTCTCTCTTCTCTCCTTTTTCTCCTCCCGAAACGGATCAAGTGGGTTTCCGCACCACTATATGGCGTGTTTCTTGGTCGTTGTGCAACTTGGAAGAAAAAAACCTATTGGCGAAGATGCTGGCCAGGTCAATAGGTAGATTACTACTGCCAGTGGATTACTACTGCCAGTGGATTACTACCAGTTGATTACTTCTGACAGTATTTTCTGTGCCAGTGCCCAGCCCTAGGCACAGTAGTATCATCAAAGTGTGTACTTGAGAATATACTGGCCAAGTAAATCAGTAGGTTTTTACTGCCGGTAGATTACCACTGCCAGTACATACTGTTCCAGTGCCCAGCCCTATGAAATGCAGCGGTATAGTCAAGGTACAAGCGTGCAGGCTACGATAGTTCATGCTAGAATGCACGCATCTCGTGTAACTCCTTTTTTTTTTTTTTTGCGTCGGAGTTCCGACTTTTTTTTGTTTTCCAGCGTCTTCCCCTTTTTTCCCAGCCGGCCGCATTTTTGACTGCTGTAGTCGTGTAGCTAACGCGCGGCAGCCGTCAGCATCATCATATGCGTCCTTTTTCGTTCCTCCGAATATTCCCATGCGCCATTTTTGTTGAAGTGCTGCTTTCGCGACCGTGTTTTGAACCGAACCGCACCCCCTTTTCCCACCCCCCCCCCCCCCTCTCCCCGGTCTATGGCCATACACACGATTACGGCTATGCATGGCGTGGGCACCCTCCCGTCCCACCCCCCCCCTCCCCCGTCTACACCCAATGGCGTGATGGATGTTGAAGGCCATCGGACAAGTGCTTGGTATTTTCACAGTGGGATGACATGCTGGACATCGTGGAACAGGCTTTCAACGAGAACCAAGTCAGGTATGTATTAACAGACTCTTTTTAGTTTTTTTTTTTTTTAAAAACCATTTTGGATGCATTGCATGTGTCGCGATTGCAAACCCTATTTGGGCTTCAGAAGGACCGGGGGAGGGGGGCGTGTACTCGATGGGGGAGATGTACTTGTTATCATGCATGGCCGTAGTCGTATGACCATAGACCCTCGCATCCCTACAACGCCGGGACGGAGCTTGTCGGGTTTTCACCGACCAGGCAGAAACATTGCTTGCACCAAGCGCGAAGCGCCGTGAAGTGTCCGGCGAGTCGCATGAAGGGTGAGCTGCATCCTACTAAGAACCGCTCGTGAGGCGGACTTGCATATGGATGACAGGTTCAATGAGTTCATTTTTATTTTCCGGTGTAGCCACTTCCAGAGACAGCAATGGGAGTACTATTTTATCTGCCTCATGGGGCGCCTTACCATGAGCACTACTTGATACGATCTTTCCCCTTGTGCAGAGCAAAGGTTCTCCACCTCGCACGAATGATCTACACTATCTCGACGACCAGCTGTGACAGACCCCGCCAAAGCGAAACAAAACAAAACCAAACCGGGGGGGGGGGGATGAAACGACCGATTCAACCATGGCGACTACACCATCAGCCTCGCTAGTAAGCAAGGCGAGCAAGCTACGGACGGTACCTGGTAACCTGTAGGGGTTGGAGCGTTTTTTCTCTATTCTCGGACGTGCTCAGGGTATGTACACGAGTAGCATCAAGTGTCAGTGTCGCTGGCTGCTTGCTGAACATTATATCGTACGTGCGATACGACCGCGCTGGGATCCGAACAAAGTTAAGGGCTGGTGGTGTGCCGAAGAACGGCCGTTCTTGGCGCCGGGCGCCTGCCGTGTCTTGGTTCAGCTCTTGAATGACTGCTGCAGGCACATTTTGGCGACAAACCGCTCATGTTCTGAATAGCTTGCCCTCGAAGGATGAAATGAAAGCCCCTTTCGAACGTCGGGTACGTTTTGGTTTCCTTGTGGGACAAAGATAAACTACAGCAATTGGAAATCAGAGTGGGATGCTTCTTGCGGCGTTAGATCGCATCACCCACCCATCAGATCGAGCCAGGAGCGGAACCGCACGCCTCGATGAAGGGTTCCGTGCAAATAAAACTCGGAAGACACGCGTACTGTAAGAGGGCATCACACCGATCACCTGTTAACAATCACTACTTCATTAAATGAAGCCTACCACGTGGCTTCCTCGTAGCGAGAACGAGAGAGGTGGGATCAGCACCAGCCGGGCCAGTATGAGGTCCAATTCCCGCAGTTCATGATGTAGATCTAGGCCTTTCAGGGCAGATATATCTATTCCTGATCTGTGTGATCTGTGTGATCTGTGTGATCTGTATGATCTGTGTGATCTGTGTGATCTGTATGATCTGTATGATCTGTATGATCTGTATGATCTGTGTGATCCGTATGATCTGTGTGATTTGTGTGATTTGTGTGATCTGTGTGATCTGCGTGATCTGTATGATCTGTATGATCTGTATGATCCGTATGATCTGTATGATCTGCGTGATCTGTATGATCTGTATGATCTGTGTGATCTGTATGATCTGTGTGATCCGTGTGATCCGTATGATCCGTGTGATCTGTATGATCTGTATGATCTGTATGATCTGTATGATCTGTGTGATCTGTATGATCTGTATGATCTGTATGATCTGTATGATCTGTATGATCTGTGTGATCTGTATGATCTGTGTGATCTGCGTGATCTGCATGATCTGTATGATCTGTATGACCTGTATGATCTGTATGATCTGTATGATCTGTGTGATCTGTGTGATCCGTATGATCTGTGTGATCTGTGTGATCCGTATGCTCTGTATGATCTGTATGATCTGTATGATCTGTATGATCTGTATGATCTGTGTGATCTGTATGATCTGTATGATCTGTTTGATCTGTATCATCTGTATGATCTGTATGATCTGTGTGATCTGTATGATCTGTGTGATCTGTATGTTCTGTATCATCTGTATGATCTGTATGATCTGTGTGATCTGTGTGATCTGTGTGATCTGTGTGATCAGTATGATCTGTGGTATGATCTGTATGATCTGTGTGATCTGTATGATCCGCATGAGCTGTATGATCTGTATGATCTAGCTCATATTGACGGGTGGGGCCCGTATGATCTTCATGATCTAGCACACGTTATCGTGGTTGGATCTTGTACTATGGCATATCCAGCACAGCCTCTCACAACTCACAACGTCTGTAGATCATGAACTGTACCCGGGGTGGGAAGGCTTGCACAATGAAGCGATGGGCACCAGAGGCGAGCGAGCACTGCTGTGCATTGGACATTCATTCACAACTCGGAGAAGCTGAAAGACAAGAGCTAGAAAACCTTCGGTTCGTCGTGAAGGTGGTGTTCAACGAAGCGACGGCGTTGATTTTTTTATTTGTGTTTTTTTTTTGCGGTTGGTTCTCCATGTTTGCTTTTGTTCTTGGGTTACATGGCGTTTATTCTGTCGTGTTTGAACCCGTATGTGTAATGAGTAGTGTGGCCTATTGTCGCGGTTACGCTGGAAGCCCATACCGTGTACGAAATATTGCACCGTAAAACACAAGTCAGATACGTACCTGGTACACTTTTTTGTTTTCGCACGTGGTAGAGTTTGTGCTGGGCATTTTCTAAAACGCTTGCATTTTGGTTTGTACAAAAGAAACCTCGCAGCTGAAAAAATGTTAACAAGTAGTCCGGGCCTGCGTGTTTGGTTGTTGATAACGCTCAATATTTTACTACTTTAGTCAGCACCAATCATGTGTGCGTGTTTTTTTTTTTTTTAGTTTGTTTGATTGCCAACACCTTCTGCAGTACGGGTGTTCAGAACCCCTTGTAGTTGTAGAGTTTCTCACTTTTGTCTTCTCCCGCTTATAGCTGCCTCGCTCGGTATATTCTCCCACCTCGTGGACACTGTCAGCCTTTAATTGCCGACGGGAGGGAAAATATTATTTTCACGATAGATCCACGGATCGATCCTCGGCGGATCGATCCTCCAGCTATTTTTACGCCAATTTGGAAATAATGTGTTTCATAACTGATCGTAAGAGTTTTGTCGTTTTTTTTTTTTTTTTTTTTTCTTCTTTCCTTCGCTGTTACGCGTTGAACTTCGTGTTGGGCCGGCATTGTTTTTTTTTTTTTCCCTGCACCAACGAGTTCTCGGTATTCGCAAGTCCCTCGTTGCGCCAAGTCGTGAGCGTCCTCTGCCCTTCTGTGTTGCCTTATATTTGCTGCCTCGAGCGAGCGCTGCGGTGCGGCGTATAGTCGCCCGCGGAGCGCAGCCTTGTATATACATGGTTTTGTCTTTTGATATCTGGTAGACCTTGCATTGGCGTCATCGACATGCTTGTTTCACTACAGAAAGAAGACGACTATTGCGTCATCACCGGTCACCTGATTTACGTCATCGTCGAGTTGGTCTCTAGCGGGGTTCAGAGGAGTGTGTTTACCTCGCGTTCAACCGTTCTTTCTACCCGTCGGCATTCAGCACAACCGTTGTCCGTTCCGATTCTTCGCCACCGTAGAGAGATACGAAGGACAAGCTGTATGGTCACGAAAGTACTCCACCGAGATGCTACTTTTGCTATGCAGTAAGTAGAGTAGACAATGCAATGCCATGCCCTCGTACTGAATACGACAGGCACGACAGGCACGACAGGCACGACAGCCCGACAGGCACGACATATACACACTATGGTGTGGCCCTTCCTCAAGCAAGAAGTCTGTCTGACAGACGTGTTTTGTTTGTTTTGTTGTTTTTTACACCCCAATACTTTGGTTTTCGGCGGTCGTCGTGGTCGCCGTGGTCGTCGTCGCTTTTCCCTCTTTTTTTTTCGTTCGTTTTCATTTCGTTTCGTGTTTCGTTCTTCGTTCGTGCTTTCATATGCAGCTACTCGCGAATGAAGGGGAAGAAGCGGTCCGATTTGGCGCTGGCGGCGTTCAGAGCGGAGGACGGCCCTCGGGTGCTGATGCTGCCTGTCAAGTCTGGCGCTCACGGGCTGAATCTGGTCAGTTTTTCGTACTGGGCCAATTCGTAAATTTTGTCGCTGAGGATATTTCGTTTTTGTTATTGTTGGGACTCCTCCAAACGTGTCGAGTTGTGTGTCATGGTGAGGTATGGGTGCACCTCTCATGTTTTTTGTTTTTCGCGAGGAGCTCTTTGCCTCACGGAAAAAAAAAGTACGCAAAGAAAAATGAAAGGTTCGCCGAATTCCGCTTGTGTGGTCGAGATCGTTCAGGGCAGATTGCTGCCGGGTAAGTCAGATGCCAAGCTGTGCACTGCAGGGTACTGTATGCAAACCCTGCCCAACGTCTCAACACGGTGGGTGGGGAACTACTCACGGGGGACCATAGTAAATAGGATCATTGTTATTAAGAGTAGAGATAGGGAAGTATGTAGGTTTTTGTGTGTACCCTAGGTCCTATTTACTATGGTCCCCCGTAATTTTCAAGCTACTTTAGATAGATAGATAGATAGATAGATAGATAGATAGATATATAGATATAGATATATATATACAGATAGATGGATAGATGGATAGATATATCATGAGCTGTATTATCAGTAGATGGCCTGTTCGAAGTGTAAAGCACGACAAGAGTCTGGACGGAAGTGTACGGAACGTTTTAGGTGATAATATCAACAACCCAGCTCTCCTCACGTTTCCGCCCACAATGGTTTGATGTATGTTTCCTGAATGACGGCGGGCTCCTAAAAACGAAAATCGTCAGAATAGTACCCTTCTTGTTTTCGCAAAAACAACTTTTTTTTTTTTTAGTACTTGAGGTCATGGGAATATTGGCCAGCCATTGCACTTATATTTTCGTGCAAAAGAAGTCCAATGTTTTGGGTCAGGTATTCATAAGAGCTCCTGAAGCGGGATAGGAGCGTCAGAAAACAAACACCTCTGCTGCTGAATACGTAGGAGTTGTCTCTGTGAGGGAGCTCATCGTGCGGGTGTGTACGAGTGGCGACCTTGTCGAGTGCGTGCCGTATTAATTGAAACTGTTGTGAACCGAAAACGAAAAAAATGGCTCGGTCGGTATTTTGTTTTTCACATCGAAAAGGCGGTCGGTTTCGGTCGGTCGGTCGGTCGGTCGGTCGGTCGGTCGTTTTTTTTTTTTTTTTTTCCAAGAAAATCGAAACCGACGAAAAAAACGAGAAAAACCGGGAAAACCGCCCCCCCCCCCCCCCCCCCCCCCCCCCCCCCCCCCCCTCGAAAACGTCGGTCGGTTTCGTTTCGGTCGCTTTTTTGCCAATGAATTGGAAAAACCCAAATGTTCGGTTTTCGGTCGGCGAAAACCGAAGCAAGACTTCAACCGAAAAAAAACAACTTTCGGTTTGCGGTTCACAACACTGGTGTCGTATGTACTAGACCCAAAAAATTGCCGTTGAGGCACATACCCTTTCATCCAGGAGCCTGGATTGCGTACTCCAGCAGCCTGGACAGCGCACCCGGCTGTGTGCCCATGCGGTCGATGCTCTCGACCCCTTTTGTTTTTCAACACAGGCGTAGTAAGATAGGGGTAGTTTTTTTTTTTTTCGAATAAAATATTTCTGACAGACCGAGCTTTTTAACGCTAAAATCGTTGGAATACCACTCTTCTTTCTTCACCGTGTTGTTCGTGGTATATTTATTATTGTTGGAACTTTTTTTGGTAAGGAGTTTTGATCGGGTCGCACTTTCAGCTTTTGTTTTTTGTCACTTTTTTTTTTTTTCGGCTGAGGAATATAGAGTTCTGCGAGTCAAGAGTTTGTAGTGCAAAAAAAAAAAACTGTCGGTGGATTTCTACCTTGAGCACGCGTCCATAACGCTCCTTCAGAATGCTACCCAGGTTTTTGCGGGGGCCAAAAACAAACTGCTTCGGACCGCTGCGGTGGGAAACCAAAAGTCGTTTCTGTTTTCGGCATCGAATTCCCCCGCCCTCTCGTTCTTCGCGTGTCGTGCGTGGCGCCCAGGTCGAGGCTAATCACGTGTTCATCCTAGAGCCTCTGCTGAACGCCGCTGTGGAAGCGCAAGCCGTGAACCGGGTCCACAGGGGGGGGGCAACGTCGGCCGACGACGATACACCGCCTCGTGGTGCTCGGCACGATCGAAGAAGACATCGCAAGGTATTTTGACGAAAAAAAAAAATCGAAAAAAAGATAACTTCGGAAAGATGCAAAAGGCAAAACCGATCTCGTAGAAGGCACAGGCGACAGAGCCGTTTTGCTGTGGTAAAGGTAGCGCACGCCCCACGAACGGTTCTTAGCGGGGTGCGGCTCGCTCACCCTATGTGCGACTCGCCGACCGCCCCACGGCGGTTCGCGCTTGATGCAAGCTGATGTGTGTGCCTGGTCGGTAAAAACCCGACGTGCTCCGTCCCGGCATTGTGGCCACATGGTGACGGCCATGCATTATAATGAGTACACCTCGCCCCCAAGGGATGCGAGGGTCTATCGTCGTACGACTTACGACCATGGATGAGGTCGAGTACATCTCTCCTATCGAGTACACCTCCCCCCCCCCCTTCGAGAAATGACGTTTTTTTCCTAAGGACAACTCACACTATCAAACATGCACGGGTTATGGTTTCTTACTCCCCCCCCCCCCCCCCCCCCCCCCCCCCTGCCCGCCTCCTTTCATTGTGCAAAAATCGCGTTCGTCGACGCATCCGTGAACCATCTCAGGTTGCGGGAAAAGAAGCATTCCATGCTCCGCGTAGCCGGTGGCAGCAGCCCCGACGGGAAAGGCAAAGGAAAAGGCAAGGGCAAGGGCAAGAGCAAGGGCAGGGACAGAAACGAAGTCATGGGCAAAAGCAACACCAAAAACAAGAGCGATAACACGGGCAAGAAGCCGTCGACCGCGCTTGCAGCACCAGGCACCCCCTCCTTCTCTAGAAATGACGAAGGCAGAAGAGTGAACGCCAAAGGCAAGCAGCAGCAGCAGCAGCATCTCCAGCGCACGCTGGGTATGCCAGGATGTTCTTCCTCCCCTAGTCATCCCGTGGGTGTTCGCGGGTTTTACGAGGAGAAGGAGGAAGAGGAGGAGGCTACGAAGATGACGGGGGTGGTTTCGAGGTTGCAGCTCGAGAGGAGTGTTGATGAGCTTGACGGGACGCGAGACCGAAAAACCGAGGCTCTTGAAGCTGTTGCTGCGGAAGAGGAGGAGGGGGAGGGAGAGGAGGAGGAAGAGGAGGAGGAGGAGGAAGAGGGGAGGATGGGGGAGGACGATGAAAAGGAAGTGGAGGAGGGGGGGGAGGGGGAGGAAGAGGAGAGGAAAAACGAAGAGGAGGATGACGACGGATTGCCCGCTCTGTCGAGTCTCACGGCTACATCCGACGAGAAACAGGCGTTCACGCTTGACGACCTGAAAGTGCTGCTTTGCTGCGCCACGGGCGATACCGGAGCACGCGACATTAGTCGATAAAATGATTTTCTTCGGGCGGCTAGGGTTCAGTTCTTTTGCTTGGCAGCTTGTGCCCTACAGATCTAACAGCAACGTATATGCAGCGACGTTAGAAAGTGTTCGAAGATGATCCACTACAAAATTCAGCCTGCTTCGCTTGTGGTGCCATACGTTGTGGTAAATATTACGTCGACGAGCTTTTGGGGATGGTTGGGCCTGGATTTAGACTCAGTCCAAAGACGTGCGCGTAGGTGCTCGTACAGTCGCGGGGGTAAAAAAGGTAATGCGTGGCGCGGGGTAAACAAATCGTCGCACGCCCGTGACCACACAGCTTGTGCAGAGAGTTTTGATGGACGTAAACGCCCCGGCGAGAAAGGTTCGGAGATACGGGGTACGTTTCCGACAGTACAAGGGGGACTATAGAACCAAAGCCCCACATGAACAACCTTGACACAATAGCGCGCACACCAGGTATACGTAGATATAAAACATACGTGGAAGGTTTTCGCCTTTTGGTTTGAGGAGTGCTACCCACGCTCATGGGGCTGGCTGAGGCAATTGCGTGTATTTTTTTTTTTGTCTCGCGACGAGCTACTGTATGTACCGCGACACGGCATCTGAGCTTCTGCTCGCTCTTCGAGTGGGTCTTGTGCGACTGGTCTCGGCCAAAAAAATGTCCGACGGCCTGCTCCGCTGTCCAGCCCTGTTGCGACGCAGCCTCTGAGCTGTGGTGCCTGCTACCAGACGCTCGCGTTTTTTCCGGTGGTCTTCATACTGGTAGCAATCGTGACTTCGCAGGAAAGTTTCGATGTTCACAGCTTGGCTTGGCTTGTTTTCGTTTTTGTTTTTGTTTTTTTCATGTGTATGCACTGACTGGTGATGTGATATTCCGAGAAGGCATCTTCCGGTGAGGTTGTACAGTATAAATATGTTGGCGTTGCAGCGTGGTCGCTTCGAGGGCCGACGCCAGCGGGTGAACTGCAGCGCAGAGGCTACCGATGCCCCAAAATCTCTTTTGGAGCTGCAACCACATTTTTGGGCACTAAGTACGGACTAGTGCACGACACCTAGCACGACACAGGAAAGCTTGTAGGCCAGGGTTGATTTCTCACTTCCTCGAGGGTGGTCGTGCTCTGCACAACCCCTCAGTATAATGACCCAAGCATTTTGATCGTTTTCCTGTAAACGCAAGGTCGTCTCTTTCTCCTCACGTGGCTTGTTTTTATTTCGGCAGAAGCTCCGTATCTGGGAATTCGGCTCTTCGGATCATCGTTGGAGTGGTGAGATAGGGGGACGAAACGTTGTAGAGCTGCTGCAGTTGTAGCCCGTGTTAGACCTGGTGACACCTCGCCCCGCTCGACCCGCGTAACCCGCGTAACAGCTTGAAATGTGCAGTTTTACGGCCGTGTAAGAGGCCGTCCCCGCTGGTGAGATGCATTCTACCATAGAGGTAGCACGTTTCCGCTTAAATGTTTTCCTGAATGAGGGGCTCCTTAACCCAGAATCGTCGCAATAATGCCAATTTGTTTCGAAAAATGACGTTTTTGCAGACTTGGGCAATGAGATTGTTCATCGGCTGGGGGGGGGGGATGCGGCTCTATTCAAGCGAGGAATCGAACAACGCAATACAGTTTTGGTGACTGCCTACTCCTTATGCACCGTGTTGGAGGCGCAAAAAATGCCATTGCACGCGAGAAAGGTTAGCACTTTTGCGTGCCGATAGTCGATGTTTGAAGTATGGTAAGGGCAGAGCTGCGAACCTGCAATCGTTTGAGGCTCCTGACTTCAGGGATTCCGTACCTGTCACCCCCCAAACGAACCTGACGCTTGAAAGAGATTGTGTAGGATTTACTCCGACGAATTACGGCATGGCCCGCAGTAGGTGCTACTATCACAATGGCGATAACTGTTGTCGATTCCGAGTAATTACCGGGTAGTCCCTCTCGGATGAGGGCCTCCGTAGTCAGTTTTTGTTTTTTCTCGCTTAACACGTGGTACCTAGATATCGCAGCGCTCGTAGTTTTTCGGTTGTCACTTTTGCTTTGTCGTACACATTGCGTGGCACGTGTAGCGCGGCCGCTGGCAGGTTTGACCCTGGGCAACGTCCGTACCGACGACTGTCCAGCGTACAGCAAGTGAAGCGTGCCCTTTCTCAAATACCCCTGTAGAAATCTGGCCGGGCGACCCACTGCTCATTTAACACTCTCGCGATCCCCCTCGTCGGTGATACAATATGCATGCTGTAGGAGCCCGTGCGATTCCGCTGTGTGTTACGCGATCCGCCAGCGAAAAAAAAAAGGCCGAGTCGATCTACAAAACAAGTTGATCAACTACCGCACCATACTGGGCTTTCCCGTGCCGCACGTGCGTACGTTCATCGAAACCCCAGTGCGGTTATAGCGTGCGTCCTCCCGCCTATCGGACGTTGACCAAGGCCACGTGAGCGTCCGTTGGGTGCCTCCTCCCGGATAACTTCCATTTCAACGGCTTGTGTACTGGGCTCAGCGCATACTACCTGGTAGTATATAACGTGTACCAAAGTCGATTGATGAATGAGGTCTAGAAGCCCTCGCGCGGAGGAGGAAAGCAACCCGCGGGTGTTACCCTAACCGTACCGCGAAAGCCTCCAACGGCATCCCGCTCCGGGTGGCTCTGCTGTCTATAGCAGTAGGTAGCATGTCACCCTGCTGGACTGGGTCGCAACTACGGGGCTTAGCAGGACGATGTTCTGAGTTTTCCCTCCTGTCGCTGGTAGTGCTAGTCGGCGACGTCCCGAGACGGCGTCGACAAGCACTACGAGGCTTGTGATAGAGGGTCACCCTAATGTTTTCGAGGCTCCTATGTCCCCCCGAGGTACATTGCCGAAATCAACGGGTACAAACATGTGAACACGGCTGATGTCACACGCATCTCGTACGTGTATTGCCCAGCCATGCAGGGAACAAGGTTACATACTCATCCTTCGACTGGCGCTCGGGAACGACGCCGTGGTGGCTCGGAAATGTGCTTCGCCAAATGTGATACCTCCATCGTAGAAAGCGTCCTACGTATCCGCTTAACGTTATGCACGGAAACATTGAGGGCAAGCCCGGGGGTTGGGTCGGCGGGGGGGGGGGGGGGGGGGAGAGCGACCCGCCACGGCAGCGTCCTTCTTTTCTGAAGGAGCTCGCGGCCACTAAGCCGAGTGACAACCCGTGTATTTTTCCATGTACTTGAATGTTTTTGTTTCGATACAACAACCCTCCATGGGATTGGTGCTTACGCTTTGCCTACATGGTATCTTCACATTATGAGCACGGCCTGAAGCACAGAGTCGCTCCTCCGAGAGGGGAAAAGCGCGGCATTCAAAATGGGGGCAGCCACTCCGCCGTAGAACCAGTGGGACGGGGAGATATTATGGGTCGTACATCGTATCGGTGAAATTCACATGCTGATTACTTGAAGGTTGGAAATCACGTACAACCAACCCTGTATGATCACAGGACCGCGTAAGCCGGAACAATTTTTCGATTGAACGTGCATCGGTTTTGGTGAAGACGACTAAGTAGTTCTTGCGTTGAAATGTGCCGTCTCGCTTCAATGATTCGGGGTTGAATCGAACGAGCGAATCGAACCCTTGACACGTCATAAGATGCCCACAATGTTTCTGAAATTCCTCGCCTGAGGAGACCTATTATACCAGCAGTGAGTCACATAAAAACTGCTCTTTGATCAAATCGAAAGTGCTATGGTCGATGGAAAATCTCATTGCCTCGGTGCATATTTACTACTGTCACCTAGCGAGAAAAAATAGATGCGTTCCGACGATTTTGGGTCAAGGAGCCCGGACATTCATAAAATAGTTGAGCCCAAACGTGCTACCGTTTGTCAGCAGGCAAAGATCAGACGCGTGTCACGATGGGGGATGCACCTAATTCGTTTCTGGCGGTTAAGCATTTGAGGAATCTCAAAAACCTATTCGCACCTCACCCAGAAACTGGCTTTGTGAGACATTCTGAAAGCTCACCCCCTTACAGATAGGTACACAAAGAGCACAGTGTGAAACAAAATAAAGGGCGATGAAGCCAACGACATTGGGTAGTTCCCCGGCTAGGCACATCCCACCCTAGGGGTTTCGCCTTGGGGGACACCGTTTTTTGACCGATTAAGCTTCCCTTGCAAACGTGACCAACCACTATTCAGTACGACACCTTGATTCTCATTTTGCTTTGTTTTTAAGGACTACGTAGCGCACAAAATATCGTTTGTTCAGGTTCCGCGAACAAACATATATTTTTCCAGGTCATGTTTCGGGCGAGATAAGATTGAGCTCGTGACGCGAACAGGTAAACCAACAACAAGACATCACTCCTGAAAGGGGGTCATTCGCTTGTTAACCCCTCAGAGACCCCGAGATAGAAACCGAAAACAACGACGACAACTTCTGCTGGCCTCGACCGTTCACGAGCAGCACCCCCTACTCGTACGAGTCACCACCAGCACGTGTAGGGGTGAGCATTTCTGCGCCCTCGGCGTATGCGACGACGCGTTTGGCATCAGAAACTCGGACAAAAACCACTGTTTCAAGAGGGGTACGGGCCTCCGGCAGTCGGAAAAAATTGAGATATACAAGTGCTACCCGTATCGTAGCAGGCATCGTTAGCCGCAATCATACCCCCTCCCCCCGCCTTTGATAAAATCATTTGTGCGGGGTGAAAGAACCTTTCACTCCACCCAAGGGGAATGGTCGTGTCATGTGTGTACACGGTAAGAGGCCGACGAGGCACGTACGTACCAAACCCATGACTCTCTCTGGAAGTGGCCACAAAGCTAGGAGTAGCCTCGTCTTCCAGGCGACTCGCCCAAAAACTGACGGGGCTTCGCCCTTCAAGCAGGCAGTGTTTGTGCCCGGTCGGTGGAAACCGGACGCGCTCCGTCTGGGCGCTGTAGAGACGAGAGGGTTTATGGTCATACGACTAGGGTCGAGCGCAAAATGAGTACACCTCCCCCCTGCTGGTGCGGAAGGGAGCCAGCAGCCGGCACTACCCAACCGGCCCTATTGGTGGACCACTCCCGTACTTTCGTGCATTTGCCCGGGAGAAATAACGCTACTAAAATAAGTGTACTGAAAACCATGCCTGAGGTTCTTCCTCCGTTGTTGTGCGGGTGGGGGCGTTTCGTCAGGAGCTGCACGGGCCGGTTCTACAAGCAGCTCTATCAGTGACTGAAGAGGATCGACACCGTACACCTTGTCGATGGGGTGACCGCCGGCATCATGTTCTGAACGAAGCGAAATTCCATGGTGCAAAGGCCGCACTATTGTGCCTCTTACCTCAAGGTCCCACGGAGCTACAAGGAGGCCATGCGGTCGGAGCATGCTCATATTTGGGGAGGATTTGGCGGGGAAAGCAGCCCTACGGGTTCCTAAGTGCGGGGACGCTCGAGCCGGTGTAGCAATCAGTGGACAGCCGCAACAGCGCAATATGAGCGGGGAGACGAGCAGAGAGGCAACACTCATTTCGGGTAGTTGCTTCCGCCCACCGTTGCCTTTCTGAGTGATCGGTGGTTGACAGCGACGGCATGCGACCCGAATATTGACTCGTGCCATTTTGGCATTGTGCAGGCTTTCGTAAAATCTTACCCGGGAGACAACGTATGAAGGCGTTGGCCTCACGGCAGCGGTAGATTGTCGACGAACATAGAAAGGCAGACCGAGAGATTGTGTGCTTAGGGCAGGCATCGAGGCAATGGCATGTGCCCGACACTATTATCAAGTGTTTATTGACTTTAGGGTTTTAGCAATGCGTTGCTGATGCATGCGTGTTTCGTTTGGCCGAGGAGGAGAGAATATTGACGATGGCTACACTATCGCATGTGGATGATACATTTGCGGCAAGTGACAGAAGGCAAGATGTGGCCCGTGTGGCAGGGGCTTGCACCAAGTGGTTCGGGATAACAACCTGTGAGAGTTGTGGTGGTATTTGGCACTGACGCTTGGATTTTGTCTGCCCTGCGTCGGTCATAACCATTGGTCCAAGTCGTACCTGAGTCTGATGAGTCTGATTGTGCAAGTAGGCGTAATTGGTGTAACTGCTGTTCCTCTTCAGATCGCGGCGGGAATTACGTTTTTTTTCTAATAGATTGCAGAATGATTTTGAAAACTGTCCTGTAGACCCGGTAGCATCCAGGAGAGTCGCTGATCAATATCCTTAACAAGGAATTACACAAATATGCGCGAACGGCTTATCATACAGCTTGTAAAACTCAGTAAGAAATGGCGTATAGACGAGGCATGTTACGCAGCTCCCAAAGCTTAGTATCAACCATTTATTCAGTCGCACTCACACCTTACGTATTTCACAATTTTCTAAAATAGGTTGGTTAAACTATTTACAGCATCTGGGTCACTTTTACGGCCTCCTGAGATGAAGGGATGAAATACCCCTTCGCCCACTTTGTAGTTGATACCTCCCGCCTCATCGCAACTCCCGGGTGTTCATTCACCCTCTCTCCCTCGTAACCGATGCAACCCCTTTAGCAAGGTGATCGGTTGTGGTAGCCCCAGCGCGAGGTACACCGAGGCGGGGAACCGTGCGACACACGAGTCTGGCGGGGGTGTCGAGAAAAACCTATTTGTTCGTGCTGTACCCCGTAATTTGGGAATGCTGTCCCCGGGGATACCAAAGAGGTAGGAGGGACTTCGTCAGCAACAACACAAGCATGCTGCCTATCCGGAGATAAGACAACGCTTTGACTAACTACTTCGTCGGCCAGTTTGTTCCTGGGGGGATCACACATTGGGGGGCGCGTTGACAGAGGATGTTAAGGTTTACCCTGGTGGTCTGTAAATAGTGTACCAGGTATGCAGGTACGTACGGGTACATGAAGCCCTTGGAATCGCCGGAAAAGTCGATCTGTCATTCTAGGTCCAGGAAGCTTTTGAGTAATTTCTCTGTGTAGTCGGCGGTCCCCAAACAGTGTGCGACTGGCAATTCCCCTTACATTTGTTGGGGCCTTTTCTCTGACAAATTGCGGTCCCGCAGCCCAAGCAGTGCCATTGGCGCCCCCAACGCCCCAATCCACCAAGTACTTCAAGAACGAGGTGACCCCCCCCCCCAACCCCCCAACCCAGGGTTCCCAAGATTCCAGAGGGCATTCCGGTTCAGGGGTCGCGTCTACCACAAGTAGTCCGTGGTGGGCGTCAGCCTGATGTTGTGCCCAACACAAGGAGAAAATATTTGACTGGGTTCTTCGCAGAAACAGACGTGTACTGCGAGCAAAGAGAGGAGGGAAAAGATGCTCTAGGAGGAGAACAACCCGAGAGGTAGTGTTGTACCGCCGCCTGCTGGACAGAAGGGGATATGGGCCCTGTTATCAAAAGTCGTTTTTCGTACAACAGAAAAGGGCGCACCGCGGTCGCCTGCTTATTTTACCGTGGGGATTTCGTGAGGAGCAATCTATACACATTCGTAGATGGAACGGGGGGAAGGGAGCAACGGCGGGAAATTCTTAGGTTCTCGGCCGTCGAAATACAAAACTTTAAGTCAACCATCTTTCATGGGTACCCCCCGCCTCTTGTTCGGTATTTTCTGCAGGTGTCGTCACATCACTCATGCATGAGTAGACGTTCGTTTTTTTTTTTCTAGGTGTGGATGGGTGACAATTTATGGACTCGACAAGTTACAGTCAGTACGTGGTGTGATTTTGTTTCTTTTCCCCATTGATGCAGACGATACTCTGCACGTGGACATACGGATAGGATGTAAAAACAGCACATCGTGCGTTTAGGCTTGCGATCGCCGAACAAGTGTTCGTGGGAAGCTTCCTATTACATGCTGGATTGGTTAACTTCAGCTCAAAATGAGCGGGTTTCAGCCCAATACGTTTTTGTTGTTGGATATTTTGACCAGGCATAGCAACTCGGCCGTGCAGCCCTCTTTTTCGGAATGATCCCACGGCGTACCATCCAAGAGGGTACTGATACAAAGTATCTTCCTCGCCAACTACAGCAGTAAGTAGTAGCGGCAGCATTCCGTCAGCAACAGCATCAGCCATTGTCCGGAAGCGCATAGGAGTGCTCCTGCTGTGGTGCCATTCCCAATACTTGCTCGTATTTTCCGCTAAAAAAAAACTCTTCCCGGTGAGAAATATGTGCGAATTTCCAGGATTTTCCTACGTTTTGATTTGTGTACTGGTATAATTTTTGCTACGAATTCGACACCACCAGGCAAAATACCTGTCTGTGCGTGTTTTTGTCGAAATTTGTTGGAATTGCATCATCATAAATTATTGCCGCTGCTGTAGTCGGCATTAAGGGATTTCGATTCAAACAGCCTTGTCATCGTGACTACTAGTATTACGGGGGGCTATATTAATTAGGACCTATGGTACACACAAAAACCTATATATTTACCTAGTTTTATTGACAATATTTGGTCATAGTTACTAAGGTCCCCCGAAATAGAATATATGTTCGCCGTCCGACCATGAAAATGTACACACACGTGCAACCAGCAACACATTGTTAGCGCAGCGGCGAATAATATATTCGCCATGAGGCTTCATAGAAGCCCCTTCCTAATGGAGCCGCACGTACCGTACGGGAGTACGCACACCACATACCAGGTCCCTGGTAGTGAACAAGAGTGGCTTGACACTGAAACCCAATCTATCTGTTTAGGGTCAAGGTATTCATTAATATCCGTATGGATGTATATACTATGTACTATGCATGCATGTATGCGCCGACGTCGAAAGGATGGAATGCACAATTCACCACGCGCACTCCACCGATTGCGATGCGCCCGGTGTTGGACAAGCGCGCAAAATAGGGAGACAAGTCTGTCATTAGTTTCGCACCAAGCGGTCGAGAGTTCGGCGAGGGAGCTCGGCCAGAGTAGCGGGCTACCATTCCATCGCTTCTCATCCAACGGGGAGTACTATTACTGGGGACCAAAAAAAATAGGACCAAATATTGTTAGCACAAATAGATAAATATATAGGTTTTCGATTGTAAAGTAGGTCCTATTTACCATGGTCCTCAGTTATACAAGAAACGCCAGACACAGACAGAAAAAAATAAAAATAATTCGTGTTTCGGGTTTTCCATTTGGTTCGGTAGGGATTCATCCGAACGCTCTGCTTTTCGGAATTTTTCTGAATGTTTGGGCGAGGATCAATGCGCGGACAGGAGAGCCATCGACGCGTACGGGAACGCGTGCCCACGACACAAGGCACCGCACCACCGCACTTCAAAGAAGCTGTCTCGCGTTGGTGGGTAGTCTCAACCTCATCCGCCGATAGTCCGTACGGTCTCGTGGGGGTCTATAGTCGCGGTTCTGACCTGGTCGGCGGATGGACGGGAGGCAACAAAAAAAACACCAGGTGAGTAGAATTCGCCACTTGATCGTCTATTACGGACAGCTCCAAATATGCAGACACGCCACACGGCCGCCAAATGACGTGCACAACCCATTTACACAGCAGGCATCCTCCCACTAGTCCTCGCCACGCCCGTCGCTACCCGCAGTGGCCTGTGATGCACTGTAGTCGGTGTTTTCTCGTTGCCTGGGAGGTGTCGAGTTGAGGCGTCTGGTATCGATAGTTGTGCTGCTTCTGCTTCTGCCGCTCGGCACTGCAGACGCTGCTTGAAGCTGGCTTCTGCTGCTTGCAGTTTCTGGAGCGGGCCGAATCAACCTAAAGTCTCTCCAAGCACATCATCCAAGCCGGCCGAGTCAACCTAGATTCTTGCCAAGCACAAGATCCCAGCGCTGATGACTGACTTTGGATTCGGGTTCGGGTTGGAGCTAGGCTCCGGATCGCATGATCGATTCTTCTAGGCGCCAAGCTAGAGGCCTCCTCGCAAATCCACTATGAAAGGGTGGCCACGCCTCGCTGGTTGGTGCTGCTGCCACTGCAATTTGCTGCTGCAGCTTGCTTCCTCCAGTGCAGTTGGTATTGATGCTGCTGGTCGATGCTGCTGCTTTTCCTTCTGCTGTTGATGCTACTGCTGATGCTGCTGATGCTGCTGCTGCTGCTGCTGCTGCTTGATGCTGCTTGATGCTGCTTGATGCTGCTTGTTGCTTCTTGATGCTGTGGCGGCTGCTGCTGCTTGGTGTTGAGATACACCCTCCGTTCCTCTCGCTGCCTCGGCAAGGCATTTAGCGAAGCATGGCCTATCAGGCTTGTTCATAACGGGTGGGGTAGGTCTTTCTGGCGGGTGTAAGGCCGGACTCATTCTCAAGGAGTGATACCTTCTTGCTGCTGCTGTGGCCGCGAGGCTTAGTTATGGCAGTGGAGTTGGGTCGTACGTGGTGCCTCGGGCAGGGCGGACACTTACGATTTGCCCGTCTATAGGCAGCAGCGGCAGAGCGGCAATACTCAATCGGGGTGTCCGTGTGCGGAGACAGGCGCCACCACAGGCCAAACTACGGCACGGTCTGACTGCGCCGGCAGGAGGACGGATTCGACGACGAAGGAAGAAGGAGACAGAGAGTCGACCAGCGGGGAAGAGGCGGATCGAAGTCACCCTGCGCGAGAATCTTCGTTTTTCAGATCAGAACCGCAAGTGCGAGGGGCATTTCGTTTTTGGGATGGGGGGGAGGGGGGGGAACCAACTGGATGGGAGGGGGCACCAAGAGCACGGCAGAGGAGCGGGCCGATTAGGGCCAAGGGGATGAGGTGGCCGTGGAGAACGACATGGAGGCGGCACACAGAGACCCACGACCGGGGCGCGCACCATCACCAGGGCAGCCGTCATCGTTTTTTTTTCCGGACTTGTCTCACGAAGCAGTAGCATGTACCTGGTATTTACGTCCCTGGTCTTAGTAGTGTTGCCGAGTTACGTACCTACCCGTCATGGGGAATAACCCCCGCAACTATCAGGGACGTGGGATCATACCTTTGCTGCGCCTTGCGAAAGACAGTCCGGGAAGACATGACGACCGTGAATATTCATGTGGTTGTGCTTGCTTTGAATGCTCCGTTTTTCACCGCATGTCCGAGAGTCGTCACTCTGTCAGCACCCCAGACAGTAGGGGGGGGCGTGTTCCTCTCTGTGTTCGCGATTACCCCGTGCGTTTCGTACGGTGCAGGCAGCACTCCAGATGGCGAACGCTGTAGTCGGCAGCTACGAGTTGGTTAGATTGCGAGAACGGAGGGAACTCTATGCAGTTCTAGTTGAGTGGATACCCGCGACCAGGTTACTCCGTTTCGCGCATTGATTTCATTTCATGTGCGCGCCTTCTTCGTCCCGTGGATTTCCAGATCAGAAGCGGCATCCTTGTTGTTGTTGTTGTTGTTGTTGTTTTTTTTTTTTTTTTTTTTTTAAATGTTTTTCCGGATCTTCCTATTACGGAGGGCCATAGTTAATAGGACCTACGGTGCACACAAAAACCTATATATTCACCTATTTTTACTAACAGTATTCGGTCCTATATACTACTGTATGCTCCCCCGTAATAGGGCTCCAATACCTTCGTGTGCCCACGGACTCCTCAACATGATAGTCAATACGACGACGGCAACAACGATACTGCTGTATTGTAGTCTTTCACTACAACATGTGTACATATGGACCTATCGTACTCAATCTTCACATTTACTGTTTGAACGCAAAGTGTAGTCCCGTTTCGAGGATAAGCCAGTCAATTTCTAAGCAGTTTGTCCCCGAAACGGGACTGCTGCAGTCCCGAACGGGTCGAGTTGTTTCCACTGTAGTACCGTAATTCCCAACCTCAGCACACTCTGTGTCCATCCTGACGCAGTACCATAGCCCCTTCCCCCGTCGCGCCCCGCCCAACCGTCAGGTGTCGAGAGGTGAGTTTGGGTTACGCGGGGCGAGTTAGGGCCCGCTAGGGTTGGTTTATGGCCTAATGCGGTCAGGAGGAAAGGTCTCCACCGCGCACACGGACGGAAAGATCGTCATCAACTGCTTCGGCTCTTGTAGCAAGAGGTCTATTCTCGTCACGTACTCAGGTCTGATTGGTTCATCTTACACGTCCGTCTCAAATCATTGGGCTTTGGATCTCCTTCTATGTAGGTGCATAGTTGGTACGAAGTGGTGGTCTTGAAATACACGTTCTGCAATATGTCAGATGACAAAACCAATTTTGTTTTTTCAAGCTACACAATATACCAGGCATGCTGCGCCCGAACTTCTTCACACCCTGGCCCGATCCCACCCCGACCTGCGCTCCACGTTAGTTGGACAGATATTGAGGCACACCATGGGCCCAACCATGGTTGTGCATGATATGTCCTATGACACAGTCCATGGAAAACGCGTGCCCAATGGGGACAGTGTATGGGTACATGATGCGAAACATAGTTAGCTTCATGGTATCAACGTTGACCGGTAGTTCATCATGGAGAACGCCATGGTAAATATTCCATTGGGCCCGACGATGCCAGTGTGGACTTTATTTCGTTCGTGGGTCAACCCACGTGGGTCAACCCACCAGCAAAAGGTCTTCGAGGCAAACGCCGTGGTAACCCTTCATCGCACTTTGCGCAGGAGATGCCATGGTGGTTGTCGTGGTTCGCCCCATGGTGCATGTGTCATTAAATATCCCGCGAAACGAAACCGACCACCGGGTATTTCACGGTATGTGTTCATGGCGACGCTCGAAAGACATCCCGTAGGGGGTTTCATACGTTGTTCTGTACAAGCATCGTGGAAGATGCCATTATCTTGCATGGCGTGTACCACGAAAGAGTCCAACAGATTGGAAACATCACGTACCATGCTGCATACCATGCATGGCGAGGACGGCCGGGAATTTGCATAATTTTCACCTTGCTGTTCCCCCCCACCCCTCGATAGCTTTTCTTCCCGATCTTCGTTTGGGTTGTGTATCGGCGTGTGTGATCTGTGTGGCAGTAGCGGAGAGGCGCAAACCCCCACATCCGCGTCAACTAACGCAGCATGGCACCGCATCACCTGATATGATTGTTCTGCTTCGCTGCTTAGTCGAGGCTTGTTTGCGCACTGCACGGTCACGTGCTTAACGTGCATACTTTACTGGCATGTATTCAGAGTTTAGCGTAGGCTTACCATGTTACGGCTTGGTCAGGCATTCCATGATTTAACATGCAGCGTCTAACACTGTTCGCGATCTTTCCAACAGTGGCGTACAAGAGATGTACAGAAGCAGGTGGGAAGGCGACGTGTCAATGATACCAGGCGCGGCCAGCTGTTGGTTTCGCGTGATGGATTATCGTAGTAAGGGCTTACACGGGCGTGGAAGATGCCTGGGGGGTCTATTGATCTATCTGCTCAATTGGAAACCTACATTTTAATCACACCAAGCTTCGCGACCTAATGCGATGTGTCGAAGCAAACGAAAACGCCCTCGACATTCCATGCAGCTTCTCAATGAGCTTCGTTACTCCCACCAGGTTGAAAGTCCTTCCTCGAGCGAGCTCATAGCTCATTTGTACCGCTTACTACTACTGCAGTCGCCGTCCCTACGCAGTCGCGCCGCCCAGTACTGTCACTGTATCACTATGGAAGGTTTTGTTGGGGGGGGGGCGGGTCTTTACCTTCCCGTTGTGCTCCGTTCTACGTAGTTGTTGTTCAGGCGCAGTGGGAGGGGGGAGGGGACAGTGTCAGGTACCCCCTCCCCGGTCGGTCTATGGCCATACGACTACGGCCATGTATTGAGATCGAGTACATCTCCCATATCGAGTACAGCCGCCCCCCCCGGTCGAGAGGGTCGGTGTTGACTAGTTCGAGGTGAGGTGTCGAAACACCATAGTGCGTGCATGGTGGAGCCCACGAACCCACAGACATGTGAATACATATATAGTGCGTCCCATGGAGCGTTCCGGGAAGAAATCCATTGCCTGACCGTGACCCAGGCCCTGACCCTGACGATGGGGCATGCCTTGATGTGTTCCATGGTGAAACGATGACATCGATCATGGCAAAATTGTGACCCACACCGTGGCTGACCGTGTCGTACCCCATCGGCTACAACACTCCACATGAACTACACCTATGAATGATGCCACAGGGTGTTCCATGGCGGGCGTCCGTGGGTTACTCCATGTTTTGCGATGATATCGACGGTGCCGGGCGGGTTGTGTAATATAGTCTAAAAACATTTTTTTTTCCGTATGTATTTCCGTAGCATGACTACTGCTGTACTACAGTACTATTGTATAAGCCTATTTACCATTTCCATCAATCACCGAGAGAATGGTATTTGGCGCATTTGCTCACCCTCAAAAACTCGGTACACGACGTCAGACAACCGCGAGATTTATGTAGCCGGGGGCAGAGACTCCGCTCGCTTGTCCGGTGGGTGTCCCCGGGGAGGGAGCAGAGACCCCACGCGCGCACGTGCAGCGTTGGCGGAGCTCTTGAGGCTCGAAATTGGGGCGGCAAACCGAGGCGTTTCCCTTCTGGAGGTGACGCCCCCGAAGCGGAAGGAATTTGAGCAGTGGCTCAAGCTTGAGAGACGGTATCCTTGGAGGCCGGAACAACGCCTTCGAAAACATTGCTTTAGGGATGACGATTAATTCAGTTCAAGATGCCGTGATGCTGTAGATCGAGGTTCGATCTCGACACGAAACCATCTGACGAGTTCTTCGCTTGCGTCGACGTGTGTGTTACTGAACCTTGGTGCACAAAGTACAGAGCCGTGGCACAGCTTTAGGCTTACCCTCGAGCCAGGTTGAGCTTGAAATCACGAAATACCTATACGTACCCACTCACGCAGCACGGGTGAGGAAGAGGTGCGTCGGACCTCTTGTACGTATGTGTGCAGCTCGGGCCATGTAGCCACAGACGGAGGAAATACTTGTATCGAGTAATCCGCTAGGAAACATTCTTTTTATGGGTGGCGATGATTGAGATTCCGTTCAAGATGACGCATTGCTGCATAAACCGACCTTTGATCTCGACACAAGGCCATTCGACTTCGCTTGCATCGGTGTGTGTTACTGAAGCTTCTTGGTGTGAAACCAACAGGGCAGCAGCACGTGGGGGCTTGCCCTCGAGCCAGATTCGTCTTGAACGCACGGCAGTATACCCTGCAGCTCGCTGTATTTTTGTCGGGAGCTTGGCGCGCTGTGTGCTGCTGCAGCCGTCTATTCTTCGCTGCATGCTGCTCGACACTTCTGCTGTGTGTGTTATGTTTGGTGTGTACCACTCCGTCGTCATGATATCATATGTCCGGGCTGATCTCCGAAAATACTGCACGCCGATAGACCGCCCAGACAATCATTATTACGGAGAACCATAGTAAATAGCACCTACGGTACACACAAAAACCTATATACTTCCCTATTTTTAGTAACAAAGTTTGGTCCCATTTACTATGGCCCGCCGTAGTACTATACCCTGCTATACCTATACCAAACACAGGTATCTTGATTCACCTTCTGTCGTCGAAAGGGCCCCATTTTCAACTCAGTAGAACATGGCCGATTCTCCAAGTATAGCCGAAATACCCAGCACAATCTTAGTATGTGTCGCTCCCCTAAACAAGGAATACATGAAGTATAAATATGTGTCCTTCATGAGGTGATCGAAAACCCGTGCTCGTGGTACGCACTGCTGTAGGATTGTTTTTTTCACGCTTCGGATAAGGTGACACTCGGATAACACTTATCCACGCTATGGGGCTTAACGTAGAGACGTCGCCACGTGCAAACATAGCGTTAGCACTGGAAGAGAAATCACGGTGACGCGGTAACACAGTGTTCCCTGGAAAACCACGAACGTGTGCACACGTCTTAAGGGTATGTTTCTGCTCGATCCCGTCCAGCTCTGGTGCGGTCGCATTATCTTACATACCAACGATGTAACACATTAATTTGGCCACACACGTACGTTATCGCTCTAACATGCCCAGGTCGAAATCCGCAGAAGTACTAACATGATAGCAGAATGTTACTGTCTACGCAGCGCTCTACATTGCCCGCTAACCCTGAGTTACTCGGAAGAGGAGTGTTGCACATAACACCCTAACTCGATGTTTCCATGTTGTCCAGCACTAATAATGCATAACATTGTGTTGCAAGCAACACACAAACATGACGTAATGTAGTCGCCAGCACTACTAACACCACGTCGCTCGGACACTCCGTCCGACTGCCGTAGGGTCGGGCAGCGTAACATTTACTTACGTTGACAACGTTATAGTCTTACCTGGCGGATACGTACGACACTATGCTAGGGTGGTAGCATAAATGCGGAGGTCTCTCTAACTTTGCGTTGCGGTGTTGCTGTCAGTGGTGACCTGATTTTATCATGCCTTTACTGCGCTACCATAACCTTCAGTCCTGGCCTAAAATTATGTTGCTGAGTTACCGTTGGGGTCGAATCCGTCCCAACATAATGCTGCGACGTCAAGGGTCTTCCTGAGATCTAATTAATGTCTAAGTGATAAGGCGGCGTCGAGAAGTAAAACACATTGTAGCCGTGTCATCCAATTTCGTCGAGATACCAGTGGGGGGCCCATACTAAAAGAGGAGGGGGAGGATACCATGGCACCCCCGATAAACGATGCCTCCATATATTTGAAACCTCAACACAGGGGATACTAATAGCTGGATTCTAGGCGGTCGCCCCGGTGGTCGTCGCACGAATAAGTAGTTGGATCGTCAATTCGATGCTCACGATTCGTGACTTAGAATCTTACCTCTTTCTAATGAATTTGTTGAGTAAACAACAACCAGAGAATTGTATAGCGCGCATAGCGTGGGTATAGGGTCAATTCGACGCAAGTCGACGAGGAAATAAAGGGCCGAGGTGTCGCCGCGATGAATGTACAGGGTACGAGACGCCGCGTGGAGGCGAGAGAAATCCCTGCTGCGCGACCCCCGATGTCAGTTACGAGTATTGGAGGGAGACAGAAAAAAAAGGCAAACATACTTTTCGTAAATGGGATGGAATATATACATGTCAGGGAAGTGGAGCGACGTATTTCCACCAACAACATCGTCTCTGCTGCTGCTGCCGTATCCTACATCACATATTTATAGCAACACAGGCAGCAGGCAATCCCCTACTACCAGCATATGCATGTGTACACATACGTACCCGATAGTAGTACCGTATGGTTGGATTTTGTTTTGGCATGACTTCTCGTGTTTGTCCCCGGAGCATCCGGGCGTGTGCCCGTCGAGTTTCCACCACGTGGCATCGTATTTGCGCCTGTGAACACCCACAAAAAGGCCACAATAATCGTGAAGATGACATCTCCGAAGTGCTGAACCTCTCAACACCTCAACCCCTTCACCCCTTGCCGGAGCGTGCGTGCAGGCGAGAACCGGCACGCATGCACACGCAGCCTCGTATATGCTACTTTTGGAAACATGCACTGCAGCCTGGAGATACATACTGTGGCAGGAGGCGGTACGATCGTACAGAACCAAAATGTCCGGGGTGTTTCATTTACATACATGTGTTATACGTTCGGTAACGTGACGAACCTACCATTAGTGCCATGTATCGTACGCATACATTTAGAACTGGAATTCGAAGGGATACAAAAGAATGAGGAAAATAAGGCAGAATACAGTGGCACAACAACCGCAGCAGCAAAGAAGCAGCAAACAAATAAGCCGTAACTTGGGAACCAAATTTGAGCAGCACGAACACGAGCACCTGGCCTGGGCTGAGCCTGTGCTGACCCTACTGCACCACTCACAGGGAGTATACCGCGACTGCAGCAGTCGCCTATATGGCATGCTTGGCAGCGTTAAGATCAAGGTCAGCCTGTCGCCGACGCCACTTGTTAAGATCAAGGTCGGGACACTTTGTATCCTTAGACAGGGTTGCCTTCGAAGCCGGTACTCGCTGGTACTCACGCGTGTTGTTTGCTTAGAAATATAAGAAAAACAGCTCTATTCCTCTCGTGCACGGGGAGTCTGAGAGCGGCCTCGCTGGGAAAACCCCTGGTTCTCCATTTACAATACGCCTGTCAAGTACTACAAATACGATCCCAACACATAGCCGGACTTTCAGCCTTGTTCAAAGCAGTACCATAAACGGTACCAGGTGGTAGGTAGCGATTCCGTTGCTTTCAAACCTGAACTAATTTGTAGGTAGACAACTCGGAAAACCTAAACACCCCGTGGAACGCGCGATGGAATTACCACACCAAGCTTGGCAAATACGAGTTTCGTTTCAATTTTCGATCTCACAGCTACGGATTTCCATTTTTCTGCGTATTTTTCAATATACAGCATATAGAATACGCGCGTTCGGTTTATCACAATACTTGTAAAATTCGGTAAAAATGGAATATAGACGAGACGTATTACGCAGCTTGCAAAGTTGAGTATCAACTATTTAATCAGTCGAACTCACAGCTGACGTATTTCGAAACTTATAAAATATACAGCGGTATCGGCACGCTCCGAAGAACGTGAAAGTCATCCTGAAATTGTTAAAAAAAAAAAGGGAGAGAGAGAAAAACTCTCAGCTTTGTCAGCGGCAAAAACTTCAAGGAAGTAGACACCTGCCTTTAGCTGGCCTGGGCCCGAGGAGCCATGATGATTGATTGTGCACTTCGTACCCTAAACCATATCTCACGCCCCCCCCCCCGGGATTAATCTCGCGGACGGTGGAATCGCGGCGAATCAATGAAAACAGGTTGACGAATGAGGAGTAAACGATGACGAATCACCATAAGAAAGACCAAATCACGGCGAATTGAATGAGGGTGTTGTTGTTGTTGTTTTATTTTTTTTTACCAAGTTGGAAGAGCGGTATCACGACTTGATTTTTACCCCGCGGGATTTCGTTTTCGAATCCCGCGGGAAAAATCCCGTTGTCATACCGCGTTTCCTACTTCGTAAAAATAAGAACATCACCGCTATATTCGGTTCGCCGTTACTTTGTCTTCCTCATGGTGCTTTGTCATTGTTTACTCATTCGTCAATCAATCTCTTTCTATTGATTTACCGCAATCCCACGATCCGCGGGATTTATCAAGTGGAGGCCCTGGGATAACTGGAAGTTTTTCTCAGGGACCAAAATACGAAGAACGCGCGCATACAAAATATTAACTGAATAAGTACTTGGCACATAGCACGGAGTCCGATGTTTCAAAACACTTCGGATTATTGTGGTCTCCCCCTGGTCACTAGGATATCAAGTATCGGTACAATGCGGAGCGAGTCATT
The DNA here is from genome assembly GCA_031763025.1 of Macrocystis pyrifera. Taxonomy (NCBI): domain Eukaryota; class Phaeophyceae; order Laminariales; family Laminariaceae; genus Macrocystis; species Macrocystis pyrifera. The sequence goes on along the minus strand of JASSKH010000002.1, from coordinate 6,783,516 downwards.
GACTAGGTCTCTAGACCACGGCTCTATCGGGGGGGGGTGGTGGTGGGTCCGGGGACGAGGTGATATGACACGTGTACATATACATATTGATGTAAGGGTGAGGATAAAAAAAAAATGAAAAACGAAAAACAAAGGCACCACCAAAAAAAGAGAAAAAAACATAATACCAGTACTGCAAGCAGTAGTACAACGCCATTCTATACGTATTATACCTGGTACGAATGATCCGCTGCTTTGAAATCATAGTGTACAATGCAGCGATACGTGATGCCCACCGTACCCAACGACTTCCCTGTGTGTCAGGTGTGATGATGCAACCCTCGTTGTTGGCGAGGGTTGACTATCTATTCTGACAGGCAGGAGCTCGTGTACGAGTGAAGGGAGAGTAGAGGGTGCGTTGCGGTTTCGCCGGCCACAAAGAGAACTCCAGGCGCCATCCAACAAAAAATAAAACTGAATAATGATATTTAGAGCGATGTTCAGAGCATGCACCAGTGTATACGCTTAGTTGTGTACCGTGTAAACAGAATATACCGTGCAACTGAATAAAGAGGAATGAGGGCATACTATAGGAGTAGTACGTAGAGTGTTCAACCTTTGCGTCGCCAACGCTTGGATTCTTTTCCCGGAATATGGAAGCGTGTTGAGCGTCATTCTTCTCGGAGAGCTTTCCCCCCAAAAAAATTCCATATTTTTTGCGCGCAGTTTTTTCATTGTCCAGATTTTCCAGATTTGCTTTTTTCCAAATATGTGAAAGCAATCTTTCCTCGATTTAGTTGCTTCTGGGGAATTTCACGAAAAGTGACGGCACGCCTTGGTCTCTTGATATATTGCATACATCCGAATATTTCCAAACTTTGTAAATTCTGAAAAAAAGCCTAAGATCAAGGTCGGGACACTTCGTGTATGTTAAAAGCACGTACGAAAATACTAAACGGGATTTCTATAGTTTGGCTTTACGGCGAAATTGAGCAATTAATTGGTGTCAACCTTTAGGATTCGCACTGTGTTGTTCATCGGGCTCCTTCAAGAACGCAACTTTGTCTCAGCGCACACCTCTTACCACTCACCGTTTTCGCTCTCTCTCCTCTTCCCTTCCCCGTCATATACCACTCGACTCCTCGCCTTCTACGAAAACAGGAGAAGAAGAACAAGAAGAAGAAGAAGAAGAAGAACAAGAAGAAGAACAAGATAGGGCACTCTCTCGGGATATACGTCTTTTCTTGACCTAGCCAGTACTCTATCCATACTGATCGGCGCTGCAGACCCTTTTGCTGCTGTTGTTGTAGTGTATCTTGTACGTACTGCTGTAGTACGGTAGTACTACAGTACTGATCGTTGTAGTGCTGCAGTGTTGCTTGGTTATCGCCAACATGGGGATATCATCATCCCTGCCGCTCCCGCCGCCTCAAACGATGGCGTTCCCTGTACTCCTCTTCTTTCTAGCCCCCCATAATCACGGGCCGAGCGCTGCAAAGGCGATGATATACAACGTCGCCCCAAGCGGCGATGGTCGAACATTGTCACAGGCGGGAGGCAGTGCCGCTGCCGCTGCCGCTGCCGCTGCTGCTGCTCCTACTGCAGGGATAATCGCCCCCCCCCACACCAGCCACGACGGTTTTATACAACCTGTCGCAGGCTCTGGAGTTGGCGAGGACTGGTGATACCATATTGCTTGGTGATGGCGAGTATCACGATCGCCTCGTCAGCATCAGAGGCGGAGTTAATGGCAACCCCATCACAATCGTGGGAGGGGTGAACGCGGTAATCAAAGCCACGAAGGATTCAGTCGAGATTAACCACTCGTGGATAACGATCGAGGTGAGTGTGCCAGCAAACAGAGGAACGAAAACCAGTGCGGCGAGTCTGTCAACCTCGTTGTTTAAGTAAGTAGACTTCTACACATACATACCATATGTATGTGCCAGCTATTCGCGTGCGAAGGTACGCATCGCAGTGGAGACAGTGAGGGCTTGAGGTGCTTGCCAGTACGCTACCCCGGATCTGAAGTATGAAAGAGGGAGGGAGCCGAAGAACGTTCTTACCGCTCGCCTCTGTACATGTAGGGGGGGAATACAAATACTGCTCTACGTGCAGGCGGTAGCAAGTGGATTGCCAACGAACGTTATATTGCGGGGGACCATAGTAAATAGGACCAAATATTGTCAGTAAAAATAGGAAAACATATAGGTTTTTGTGTGTACCATAGGTCCTATTTACTATGGTCCCCCGTAATATCACTTTATTACGTTGTACTGCATGTGCACAGACATACCGCGTATTGTGGGGGGCTATAGTAAATAGGATCAAATATTGTTGGTAAAAATAAGGAAATATGTGGGTGTTTGTGCGTATCGTAGGCACTATTAACTGTGGTCCCCAGTGATAGTACACTCCAGGTACGGTAGCAGCAAAAACGGCTCTCGACCGCCAAATAATATGTCATTTTTTGTCGAAACTCAGCCTCTGTCATGAAAAGTAGTGCTCGTTTTCTCAGTACTGTACACATGCAGCTGTCCTCTACGGAGTACTACATGTGCGGTACTACTTACGGGGGACCATAGTAAGTAGGACCTACGGTACATACAAAAAAACCTATATGTTTACATATTTTTACTGGCAATATTTGGTCCTATTTACTATGGTCTGTAGCCAAAAGATACCAAGCCGTGGAGGTTTCAGTGTAATCGCATGTGTGAGTGGAGCAGTGGCCGGGGATCCTGTGTGATGTCCCCTAGCCACCTGGCTCGTGGTCCGATGAGGATCACTCCGTGATAATACAAGCTCTAAGAACAAGACTTACTGAGTGCGAGGCCAGCGAGACTGGTGGAGTCCCTCGCTGGAAGCCCTCTTGCTGATATCATCTGGCAGAGGCCATAATATCTAGATATTCGCGGAACTTCTGTTGGAGGAGTTTTCGGCTGCGGAGTATTGGGTCACAGCTGGGAAGGCAGTTGGCCCGTTGGACGGATCGAAACGGCTTGAAGCGCACAGCAGGGGAGGACGCTCCGGGAGCTGGAGGACGCACAGGTCAGGCGGCAGTTTCTCCGTTATTACAGTAGAGTCCAGGTGGACTGCTGTGGATTATGGCGCACACGGCAAGCACGCCGCTGGTGGTAGGGGAGTCTCTGACTCCACCGAAATACGGAGAGGTGTGGACCGAGCAGGCCTCTCGTGTTTTTTACGCAGCGTACCTCGATTATGAGGAACGGCTGCAGCTCGCCAACGCTCAGGGGGTGGTTCAGCACTCCAAAGTGAGCATGGGCCAGCTTATCCCCAATTACATTCATCGGTGTTTGAGGGATTTTACAAGCATCAGACTACGATGACCGCCTCGGAGTTGTTGGACGCTGTTAGGCAGCACGCCGGTTACACAACCACCAGCAACAGATTTGACACCTCGCGGGCGGCAGCGGACTTGCGTCGCGTTCTCTCAATGAGGCGCGATGAAAAGCAGGGCGGTGAAACATCCGTCAAAGACCGCGCGATGATGGTAAACTCCGCTATGGAAAAGTATTTTGCGGAGAATCACGCGGTGCATGCCATGTACCGCGCGCAGGACCGTTCGTGGTTGCCCGGACCGGCGGAATTTGTGAGCATGGCGTTGGTGGATGGCTTATGGCCGTCCGAGTTCAAAAAGTACGTAAAAGGTCAGCTAACGTACGCTGCAGGGTGGAAGAAGGACCCGGCATTGGTCATGGACCAAATTTTTTCTGCTGCAGAACAGTGGAAATTCATCGAGGCGTATGGTCGGAAAGATGCTGCAGGGGCAGCTGAACCGCGACGCCAACAGCAGCAGAAACCGAAACAGCAGCAGTCCGCGAAAAAGTCGTTTGTTCGCGTCTGTTTCGAGTGTGGTGATCCCAACCATTATGTTTCTGATTGCCCAAAAGCTCGCGGTGGCGGCACAGCTCCCAGCAGTGGTGGGCGCGGGTCGTCAGGGTATCGCGGGGGCCGCAATGGCGGCCGGGGCAGATTCAACCATGGACGCGGGCGCGGTGGCCGTGGTGGCAATCAATTGACAGCGGGCGGTGGAACTTCTGCTGTTGCTTCTTCAACTTCTGGTGCGCCAGCGGCAGGAGCCGCTGGGTCGGGATCTGGTTCGTCTGTTGCCGGCCGAGCTGTATACGTTGGAGGAGCTGGAACATCGGTGGGTGCTGCTGGAGCGAGAACTTCGCCATCCACCGAGCGGGCGGAGTCAGTGTCTGGTGCTGCTGCAGGGGCGGTAGCGCCGGAACCGTCTGTATATTCGACGTCTTGGTCGGGGTGGACCGCCGATTCTATTTCTTCGGCGCCGGCTGTAGGAGGGCAGCCATGGCGTCAGGTGACTCTTGGTACCGACCAGAGTTCAACGGCAGGTGAAGTGCCTGTCGATCGCAGCGCCGAGTGTTTACGCGCTGATCTCTCTTTGCCAGGGTCGGTTGGTTCGCTGATGGCGCGTGTGATCCTTGATTCGGGGTCGGCGCTCACGTCCATCGGTGTCGGCTTACTTCAGCAGCTGTCTTCGCATTTCGGCGGCGCCGATCTGCAAATTCCGTTCGAAAATGGCCCGCAGCAGGCGAAAACCGCTACGGGTGTTTCAGTGATGGTCACGCACAAAACGGTGCCGATTGCCGTGAGTGTACGGACGCCGTGGGGAGCGGTGAAATTGGAGCCCATCACTTTCGCGGTCATGCCTGGTACAGATAACGTCGTTCTGTTTGGCATGGCTACCATGAAAGCTCTTGGCATCGACGTCTACCGTGAAGCTCTGGAGAAGCTTCGCCCTCGCGCAGTGCCGGTATCGACCGGTGTGGAGACTCCGAGTTACCTTGCGGCGCGCAGAGTGACGGTTTCCGTGCGTGCTTTTCAGACCGAGGCTACGGTGGATGCTCCGGAGGACAAGGCGGTGGAACATTTGGTCGACCGGGGGCCAGACATGTTCATGGATCCGGAGGAGGAGCGGACGGCCCGAGAACGGGCGTTGGAGGACAGCGTGCAGCAGGCAGAGCAGAGTGGATTAAGCGTCGGCGGAGCAACCCGTTTGCGCGAAATTTTGGCTCGTCGCGTGGGTGCTTTTCGCCGTGCGCTGTGTGGTGATCCGCCAGCGCAAGTGGAGCCGATGCGAGTGCAGCTGAAGCAACAGGCGAAGCCTGTCAAGGCAACGCCACGTCGGTACGAACCGACGAAAAGGGACTGGCTCTCGAAGTGCATTGCTGCTTTGGTGTTTTTTGGCTTTGTCTACCACAACATCCAGGCGGTGTGGGCGAGTCCGGCGATGGCGGTGCCCAAGAAGGACTCTTTCCGTTTGGTGAGCGACTACTCGGCGGTGAACGCACAGGTGGAGAAGTCCCCGGGCGTCATGCCCAACCATGAAGACATGGGAGATCTGCTGGGGGCGCGTTTCTTCGGCAAGCTGGACCTACTTCAAGGGTACTGGCAGATGCCTTTGGCTCCGGAGGCGCAAGACGTCTTCACCATGGCGACAAGCGACGGTTTGTTCACGCCTACCCGTGTTCCCCAAGGTGTTTTGAATGCGACTTCTTATTTCCAAGGTGTCATGACTGAAGTGTTGCGTGGTTTGGATTGCAAAGTTTGGGTCGATGACGTTTTCTTTTTCGCAGACACCGAAGAAGCTCTTCTGCAGCTGCTTGATGACATTCTTGAACGCCTGGAGAATGTTGGACTGTTTGTCGCCGCCCACAAGTGTACCTTCTTCTCTCGTGAACTGGTCTGGTGTGGTGGAGTCCCTCGCTGGAAGCCCTCTTGCTGATATCATCTGGCAGAGGCCATAGGTCCCCGGTATTAGTAACATCAGTGCACAGACGGTCGTACTGTACTGTAGTCCTACTTACTCCCTATTAACAACCCTGTGCGACGCACAGAGGGGGGTCGCGACTCGACTGAGAGAGAAGCCTGTGTGTGAGGCCAAAAGTACAGGCAGTATACCTACGATAACCGGCGTTTCGGGATGGGATATTATTGTTGTTCGACGTAATATTTTTTGGCATCGCCGTGACAAGCCCTTTTTTCATCTCTCCAAATCGGAGTTGGACATCAATCGCGCTCTCTAAAATCGCCCCCCCCCGCCTATTATATCTGGTTGGGTTGGCGTCGGTTGGCAACGACACTGTGAATCATGCCGCTCACAACGTGAGCTCGACATCCAGGGTACCTTTTTATTTTTTATTTTTTTGACGATCGCCCACAGCTGGTCGTGGAGTTAGATCCTTTGTGCGAGGGTAAATAACCTTTACTCTGCACAAGGGAATGCATCGTATAACGTAGTGTTCAAGGTAAGGCACCCGAGAAGCAGTTACATAGTACTCCCATTGCTGTTTCTGGAAGTGGCTACACCGCATATTAAACTAATTCATTGAAGCTATCATTCATATGCGAGTCCGCCTCACAAGCGGTTCTTAGTAGGATGCAGCTCACTCTTCATGCGACTCGTCGGACACCTCACAGCGCTTCGCGCTTGGTGCAAGAAATGTCTGCCTGGTCGGTGAAAACCCGACATGCTCCGTCCCGGCGTTGTAGGGATGAGGGTCTATGGTCATACGACTACGGCCATGCATGAGATCGAGTACATCTCTCCTATCGAGTACCCCCCCCCCCCCCCCCCCCCCCCCCCCCCCCGCTCGATGATATAGACCCTAATATTGAGGCACTGGTACTATGTATTGACCTTTTTCACTCCGACCTCGAACCTCTGACAAAATTCACTACGTAAAATAACAGGTGTATTGCCGTCCGGCCCGTGGTTTTCACTTTTACCCCCCGACACCGCATCCATGCACGCGATCGTAACAGGAAATACCATCAACACGAAGATTATCTCCAGTCGCCAGAAACCATGAAATATCGAAGAAATGGTTTCGTGATACAGTATACAAACTGCACGAGAGTAAACGAATATTAACATGTACCTGGTATATGTTTGTACTTCGTACCAGGTGTGTATTAACAGTACAAAAACCACCCAACCCAGAGAAACAAGTATTCCACGAAAATTCACAGACATTTCGTTACGGAACAAAAAACCAACACAAAAAATGCGGATGAAACGATGACTCGCTATTGAAACTGTGGGTTTGGTCTGAACTGTATTACAGCAGTGTTACCGGTATATTGGATGAATCCTCTGGTGGATTAGTATTACAACTTAGCTGTATCGATGATACGGGTGGGGTAGATTAAAGTATGATGCTTTGTTTGCCTGGTTATAAGTTGACTTTGTGTTTCGTTTCTTTTTTTTTCCAGTACATTTTGTTCCCTCAAGGTCGTGAAGTACCTCGTACTGCACTACAGTGCCCATTATTCGAAGCATACCGGTATTCACAATATACCGCTACGAGTATTGATACTATATGCAAATGTATGCGGACGTCCCCGGTAGCTTGGTACCCACTATTACGGGTTTCCATAGACCAAATACTACTGTCGGTAAAAATAGGTAAATATATAGGATTTTGTGTGGACCGTAGGTCCTATTTCCTGTAGCTCCCCGTAATATTAGTAATTGCGTGGGTTCGAGTCTCACCGAGTGCACACCGGTGAGGACCCTTTCTTGAATAAAAACTGATGAGCGGAAAGCGCGAGAGCGTGTCTCAATACCATTAATTTGATGGAAAGCGACGAGCAGTGGGAATGCTGAACGCTATGCGGATAAAAATGAAGGCACGCACCAGCGGGGGAGAATGGACGACTGGACACTTGCGATCACGGCTTGTTCAGAAGATCGCTGAGGGTAAAACCTCTCACAAGTTGATGAAAAGAGATGGCATTTTCGATTTTTGTTGCCATGAAATAGGTATTTTTACATGGCAGATAGGTAACAGCGGCAGTAGCGCTCCGTCCCGCGTACAGTATATATAGGCCCGCCAATCAGAATGTCATTAAAAAGAACATAACGCTCACTTTTGTTTGAGAACGCTAAAACATTTGGATGAAGAAAAACGGCTCAGTGGTGAACTCCACACGGAATCCTACACAATAACCTACATGCTCAAGGTTGTTCGAAGATGGCGCCACCACAAGAATCTCATCAGTCAGGCTTGCCCAGATTAGGTGTTTCTTCTTCGCGGGCCCATACTGTATATCATACCAGGAGCTTCAGTTGCATACCAGGGTATACCAGGTGCCAGGGTGTATCTTTGAAACAAATGTCGTGTATAGTACCGGGGATGTACGTAAGACGCAAGATAACGCACCAGCTCGAACGAATTTCTAAGCGCATTTTTTCGACCACTAGGAGATCACGGACAAGCCCACCCCGATCGATGCGTGCGTGCGTGTATGAAGGAACATCTCTCGACGGGATACATTCAAAACCACCTTGTTTCGCTGCGCGGCTGCCCTCTTTGCCACTGTGAAGATAACCTCGAAAATGCATCGCAGGGGTGTTTGTGATCTTGGCTGTAGCATAAGGCTAGGTAACGTGCGTTTCGCATGTATTTAATTTTCAGTGGTGTTTTTTTGTGTGAATATATACCCTCTCTTAATAGGACGCTTTTCTACATACTGCTTTGTGCTTGCGGTGTATGACTGTTTAACTGTTGTAGCCTCGTCCTCTACAACCCCCTCCCCCCCCCCCCCCCCCCCCCCGACCCAAATCAGGCATCCCCCCCCAATCATATTGCCCGTGCTGCTACATTAAGATCTATCGCAACCTTTCTTACGACTCATTCTCTCTAGGGAAAATACTTACCAGTATTATATCCCGCCAGTCTCACGAGGGGGCCATAGTAAATAGGACCAAATATTGATAGTAAGAAGGGGAAATGTACAGGTTTCTGTGTACCGTAAGTCCTATGTACTATGGTCTCCCGTAATATTTAAAAGTAGTAACATGAGCATGACACCTGATAACACGAGCACCACGACAACAACCCCTGTGGAAGCCAGATACAATGTATCAGGTATGCCGTGTGGGCGGTTGGGTGCCCGGGCGTCCGTCGGCTCTCGCGGTTTCATGCGTGGAGCTCGTGGTCGCGCATGAGTCCCCACGGGATCCCACATTGGATCCCGCGGGATCCCGCGATGGCTGCCACGATAGCCCGCGACGTCCCTTGGGCTTCAGTGTGAGCTGCCATTGATTGCCAGCAGAAGAGACATCGAGGCGCATCCGCGGACAACCGCTCGAAGTTTAAGTGCGGTTTGTACGCACGAAGGTTGCCGTCTACATGTCTAGCCTTTTCTTCTGGCTATCTTAATAATATCTAATTCTCCGTATTTTTCTGAATTTAGGTTTCCTTCTCTGTCTGATATTTCCCGACTTTACTCATTTTGATTCCAGTAACGGGGAAACTTACGAGGCGCTTCTGGGATTGTTCGATCTTCGTTAAAATTCTTGATTCGGGGAATATTTCAGGTTTTTGGCGAAACAAACAGAAACACCAGGCGGGAAAACGTTACCAGGTATTCGACAAGAAAAGGAAACGAACGGCCCATTTCCCACTGTTCGCTTCCTCGGTAGGTTTCCTGCAACCGCACACGCCTCTACTCGTTTACTCGACGTGTTTCCCTTTGGTGCGTACAACTATTGCCTTGCAGGGCTTCAGCGTGGACGGCACTATTTCGGCCGAAGACGGTGGCCTGGACTCGTTCGTCGACAAGTGCGTGCGCGTCGACGGCCTAGGAACACACCGCGAAGACAACCCGCTCAGGGGCTTCGTCATGAAGGACATGGCCGTACACAATTGCGGGTAAGCGGAGAGGTACACGGAGTATATGAATCCCCTCTATAGCTTCGTCTTCCGGGTCGTGGCGGCAGCAGTGTGCTGCTCGCTGGGGGCTGGCCCGGCGCGCTGGTTTCTTCAAGGTGGACGCTAGAGTGGATGCATCGTGCCTCTGTCGATTGTGTTTTTCTGCAGCGGTATTTCCCCTGCAGTAACGCTTAGATGGGGTTGAGCTGCGGTTGAAAGGTAACCGATCGCCTACCCAAACTCGGGCATTTATATGCAACCCTCCTTCCTTAGAACTGCGGGGGATTAAGGCTGACACCGGACATACAGGTGGACGCCTCGTCAACACGCGGAGCGTTGGAGATGTGCTTCTCGCTGGTCTAGCAACCCGTAAGACTCACTCGCACCTCTTGCAACTCCTCGGGTTGATGTCTGCGTATTTGACAGGAAAAAGTAAATTTAGCGCTGTTTGGTTCTTTTGAAGGCCGAGCCAGGAGCCAAAACGACTTTTTTTGGTCTATCGTAATGATTCCAGTACATGGTAACTGTGTACGTAGTATCGAGGTGAGTGTGTGCTCCGAACTTGATGCATCGAATTTGACACTGAAAATGGGGTTTTGGCGTATTTGTGCACCGCCCAAGTACTTTCCCTCATCTTACCCTTGGCCCAATCCTAGGAAATAGATGGTGACCAAAAGAGACGAAACAGGAAGCTAGGGGACACGATTAGCAAACCGTCTTTATGTAATACACGGAAACCACGTAATGGGCGCCCAACTGTTGGAAGTGTCTCTTATTAGGCGTGGGAGCGGTGCTCCGTCTCGAAAGAGACGCGTGGTCAATGGCCAAACGACTAAGGTTAGCATCAAATGAGTACGCCCCCCCCTCCCCCGCCGCCCCCCTAACCCAATGCGCGATCGAAGTGGTCTAGGAAGGGCTTTCTGTCAGCTGCACAGAGGTATTCTAGGATAGAGGTTAACCCCAAATTTTCCTAGGCTTCTCACTTGACCTTAAGGAGCTCCATACCTCACTCGAAAACTGACTTCAGCGAAAATCTAATTGCATCCCGATGAATAATCCCGTGGCCCAAGTGCACCAAAACGTCATTTTTGGAAACAAATTGGCATTTCGACGACTCTGGGTGAAGGAACCCCGTCATCCAGGAAAAATATTTCAGCGGAAATGGGCTGCCTCTATCGTGTAACGCGTCTGCATTGAAGAAGAGGGCATGCGTTTTGAAACTCTTGTTGCCTGCAGCGGCGGCCGGTGGCTGGACAATAAATCTGCCGAGATACATGCAGCCATACTGAGGCCATCTTCCTGATCCAGTGGGCCACAATGCGGACACACACATACATACACACACAACACGTAGGTGTACCACATGCAGAGTGTTGTCGTCAGTGTTTGACGTTTTCCTTGTACGTTGCACCTACTGTACTCAACTGGCAAGAAACGCTGGCCGGACACCCACCCTGCACAGGAATCATACATACCTCAAAACACAGTTTTTCACCGATCGTCCCGAAAACAGATATCTCACACGTCCCCCGACCCGACCCATGCTTACTTCCGCAAACCTTGCGACCCGAAACACGCACCACACCAACACACGACGCGGTGCGGTGTTGCGGGACACAAGAGGGGAGTGCGTCCGCCTGAAGAACTACGTCAAGAAGGCGAAGATCACCGGCAACTCTCTCGAGTACTGCGGACGCAACAATTTCCCGCTGGCCAACAACGGGACCAATCAGAACAAGAACGGGGAAGGGATATACATAGGGACCTCCAGCGAACAGGTTGGCCAGATATAGGGGTCGGGTCGGGTCGGGCCGGGTCCAATGGCGCACCCATTTTAACGCCCTCCGGTTTAAGATATCTCGGTTCGATGTGACCAGGTGAACCGGCTTGTAGCGAGAAAACGAACTTGCTTACGCAGAATTAGTATGATATATTTTCTTCAGTACATACATGGCAAAAAATTCACACCCTTGTACAACTACTGTAGTTGCCAGCTACCCGGCAGACGACTACTCTGTGAAAAAGCGGCGTGACTAGTTGTCCTGGACAATTGACGTTGAATAAATTTACGCAACTAGGTTTCCTGGACAGCTACGTTTGAATAAAGTAACGCGATGAGTTGTCCTAAACCAATACTTTCGAAAAAAAAACAGCTGCGCACATAGTTGCCCTGGACAACTATTTTTGAAAAAAACTGCACAAACTAGTTGTCCTGGACAACTATTTTTGAAAAAAGCTGCGCAACTAGTTGTCTTGAACAACTGCTGGGTGAATATGCTGTGTCAGGCGTTACTATATTCACAAGTATATAGTCTCTCTGAACAAGTACTTCGGAGGGTCTTCACTTCGAGAGCTCAACTTTGTGCCCCCACGAAAAACACAATCCCATGACCTAGGTAAAAAAGAACACCAAATAGGAAACATGTTTTGCCTTAGAGGAGTAGTAGCGTCTAACTGTTCCCCTGGAGTTCCTCGCGCGACCTTGATGAGCTCTACACCGCATCCAACAACCTGACTTTGAGTGAGAAAAACTGAAGGTGCAACCCGCTGGCCCACGTGCCCAACGAACATCTTTTCAAACACACAATTAATTGGTGGGCCAACGGTATGGCAAGCTATATATGGTGCAGATAGAGATAGAGTCCCTCGGTGGTAACCCTTTCAGGACCGAGGTTCCATTACTAGGACAAATGACAGGTACTTTGTGTGGATTGTCCCCAGGACGGGACTACAGGATCGGAAGATCGAGGCGCTCCGACAGTCGGAAATAGTTTAGACCAGAAAACATATTTTAGCACCGCGTCAAAACGCAAAACACTCGTATTTGCGGGGGATGTTTGGGTCGATTTTCTCAGACAAGGAACCCTCTCCAGTCACGCCTATCGTGGCTTCCAACCAGAGCGCACTCTCCCCCTGTAATCGTACCGCGCGTCTCTATGCTGCCGCAGCCCTGCTGACGTTTTGCCTCAAAACGTTTCTTCGCCTGCCGATGAAATGATTCAGACCGGTCTTGAAGCCGCCATGGACAGCTGCAACGGCAACCTCATCAGCGGCAACACCATCGCCACGCACGGGAACGAGTGCGTGGAGGTGAAGGAGGGCTCCTCCGGCAACATCGTCGAGTACAACGTCTGCTCCGACCAGCTCGACTTGGAGTCCGGTTGCTTCTGCTCGCGAGGCGACTCTAACACCTTCAGGTAGGGGGTTGTATTTAGCTGGGGCGGTGTGTGTACCTACCTACCCGCCCATTTTGAGCAGGCACTTTGGAACGCACACTTCGAGATTTTTGGTTGACATTACACTGCTGTACTCACCTCCCTACCACCCGCGCCTGCTGGTCCCGACACAACTTCTGGAACTCCTATTTAGGTCAATCTCACGGTAGAATACTTGAACGGCACCGTGTGTGTGCCTTACGTACGCCAAACGTTTATTTTGAAATTCAAAAGGGTTGGCCGGGAAAGTTTCCCCGCAAACGCCGAGAGAAGATGCCAATGGCTCTCAGTTTATTCCCAGTTGTCGAGGGAGATCCTTCATTCGGGGGGACTGCAGTATTGGTTTACCGTTGTCAAGCATTCAGGCCCGAGGGATGATACCACCTCCCGTGCTTGAACTGACTGGATTCCGTTTGCCCATTGGTGTGTGGATGTCATGTGGTTGGAATAAGGGCGGCACATTGTCAGATGGCGAAAGGAGCAAACGACTGAGTCTCAGTTTCTTCTTTGGGCGGTTGATGTGGCACGCGCTCCTCGAAGATTGACGCAGCGAGCGATGTAAAAATATCCAGATTGTACCTTCATCCATTGGTGTCTGTGTGCACAGATTCAACGAGGTTTTCGGCTGTCTCGGGGCTGGAGTGCGACTTGGGGGACACAAGTTCCGTGACTATCAGTTCGGACAAGGCAACAAGGTATGGTCGTGCCAGCGCCATTACGAGGTGCATAGTTACTACGTGTACCGGCGTAATACGGGCTGTAGATCGTTTGCACCAACCTTTCAGATGTAAAACATTCAACACATACAGTAGGACAGATGACGATCTACCGTAGCTAAACTGGATGCGTCTTTGTACCTTTTATGATGTGCTGGGCAGAGGCTGTACCATACAGATCCCACTCGGCGCAAATGCGACGTATAACTCACTGCTGTATCACGCGCTTCGCAACCTTTCAATACGGTACGAGGGACGCATACATTCAAGCACCGCATTACCCTCTAGAGTTGACAAAAGGTAGAGAAGTATCGTGGTGCACAGCAAGCCGGATGACATTTACCGTGGCCATATGGAACGACCAAAACCAGCGAGCCCCGGGAAAGTGCTAAGCTTTCCCCGTCATGTTTTACAATTGACGCTATTTCTGGGGTGCACAGTCCAGGCCTCGAACCGGGCCAAGCATACCTCAACTCCTCCGAGTTACTTTTATACATGAAATGCGTGCGATCGTGGTGGAAATTTACGGTGACAATTTCACCATACAACTGTTTTTTTTTCCGCAGCCAAATGGCGTCGTCCGCAACACACGCGTTGCTTTGACGTGTTCTTTTTAGCCTTCTCGAAAAGCCATACTCAAAACGTTACCGCGATTGGCAGGCTGTTGAACAGCTTGCTCGACATACAACACGTGCGGTTGTCTTGCTCGACAGCAGTAGTACGAGGTGATAGCTTCGTTAGCCCAAGCGCAGAGCGGGGCGCGTTCATACACCAGGATCTCGCGTCGTCGCTATTTTCCGTACAGCAATACCCATACGCGATACCATCACATGCCTGAAACCAAATATTAAGGAGAACCATAGGTAATTGGGACCACATTTTGTTGGTAAAAACTGGTAAATGTATAGCATTTTGTGTGTAACGCAGGTGTTATTTACTCTGGTCCTCCGTACTAGTCTAATATTGTGTTCTCCAACACGTACATATGATACGGGTGTGCGCTCCCAACACAAATGTGCAGGCTACAGTTAGTAGTCGTTGCGTTTGAGGCGGTACTTTTCTTTTTTCGTTGTTGATTGCGCTGTTACAGGTGTGCGGCAACAGCTTCAATGGTGTGACCGTCGGCTGCATCAGCGTACAGATCGACGAGCCACAGGGGGTCATCTGCAGCAACTCTTGCCGGGGCGGGTCATGCTACGTCACCGGGTAAGTGGCGCTTTCTCGAGAAGGGGTGGGTGCAGGTGTATATGATTACAGCTTTCAGCCAAACGAATTTCTGACGAGGATTCTTGACGTCAGGAGTTAATCACTATCGTGGCAACGATTCCATTCCTGCGTCAAACTTCTTCTTGTGTTATATCCCGGCCATGGAGATTCGTGGTTGTCGGGGTAAGCATTTAACATGTTTTAGGTGGTCCAGTTTCCGAGAGATTCATAGAGCTCGTGTCGTGAATACAACGGGGTTTCACGCATTAGAGCCCAACAGTATATCGAGGAACGGGGCGTCCTTATCTAACGAACTGCTGATACCCACTCATTTACCAAGTGAGTCGGTTGTACCTTCTCCTATACCCCATGTGCGGGAACGTTTCGGGTATACTTTGCTCACCATTTTGTTCCTTACACTCCGTCTTTGGACGTGGAAACATGGAAACAGAGGGCTTCAAGCGAGGATCCTCCGGAAATTTAGGTTGCTAAGGTAGGCCTAGGGCCATACTGTCTATCACCGCCTGCACCGATCACATACGCACACTATTTGTTGAGTGGTTCGATATGATACGACATGGAAACAGAGGGCTTCAAGCGAAGGTCCTCCGGAAATGTAGTTTGCTAAGGTAGGCTTACGGCCATACTGTCTATCACCGCCTGCACCGATCACATACGCACACTATTGGTTGAGTGTTTCGATGTGATATGACGGCAAGCTGGCATGCAAGCGCATGCGAGTTTTGCAAGTTGCATATGTATTGGACTGGATCATCTCGGAGCAATCGCGTTCAATTGCAACATAAAATAGCTTGCATTCAGTCGCCAGATCGGAGACAAATGCGCAAAGACCGCCGGGTACGTGGCTTACTTTCCCCTCGAAAAATCGGTTCGCCTTGCGTTGATTCGTCCGTTCAATTCGGGCTTATGGCGTGGACAGGAACGACGGCCTTGACAATATTGAGGCGACATGGGACGCGGCGTGTAATGTTCGCGACCGGTGCAGCGGGTTTTAGGGCGTGGTGCTCCCATGGCGGTGACGGTAGTCGTCGATGATGGCATCGACGAAGAGGATACGGCGGCGATGATGATGGTGGGGATGATGACGATGACGATGGCATTGATAATAGAGCTTGTTGAGTTCACCTCGTTGATGAGTGGCCTAGGCGACATGATGGCTACGATGATGGCACTCGCAAAGACTACGGCAAGGATCATGGCGATCATGATGATGCTGTTGACGAAGAGCATATACATGGCGATAATGATGACAATATTTTGAATAGCCGGTTGTGAGACCTCATACCGGTGGTGAGTGAGGATGGCGATGAGGACGATGATGTCATTTAGAACGTTTGCGACGGCGATCATGTCGAGGGCGACTGTCAAAAACGAATAGTAATGGCCGCATTCCAAAGGGTCGTTAGCGTGTGGTGGTCGATGACGTCACGGCTTTTCGGATGACGGACGTCATGATCGTAGTAAGAATAGCGAATTGAGGTGATGTTTGGCGAGAATTACGACGGTTGTGAAAGCACAAAGTAGGCCCTGACGACCGCAGTACCCGCATAGAGATGCCAGCAGCGGGAGCGACCCATGTAAGTGATCCTCGTTTATCACACTTGCGAAAGTCACATGGTCCGAAAACGGGAAAGCGTGACGGCAAGCCCACGCTTCTACCGGTAGTCTATTGCTCCAGCAAGCCACATCACGTCTCATAGGAGGTCGAAACACCACGCGTGCTTCCACATCAAATATGTCACGTTTTTGTCAAACACCTGATGGCTGACGGAGGCCCTCGACCCACGGGCTGCCTACGTTTGTTGGAAACCCTCTCTTGTTGTACAGAACAAATACCTGCGCATATGCCTGGTATAACGGGTTGTTCATCCGGTTGCCTGTTTGTTCGGTTAGGTTTCAAGGCCACGGTTTGGGCAAGGTATAGAGACTGAACGGAGGAGCCTTAACACCATCACGTGCACGGTTACCCTTTGCATTCGTCGCGACCATGGCGGAAATTCGGTCGAGTTCCCCCGCGCGGCGTATTCGGAAATATTGTACAAGTGTACGTGTGTTTCAAGTCGTTAGCCAGGCATGCCCTTGAATGCCTAGGCTTTCTGAGCTAGAGAATTCAGTTTGTACATACTAGCTTGTTGGTGTTGCACTGCACAGTACACGATGCACCCGCGGTGATCGTGTGAGACGACAACTGTACGGCCTCTATGTATCCTGTAGTTTTTTCATTGCCATCCTAGGTGCCAGACACGGTGCACGAAGCAGTACGCGTGTCTCCTTAGGGTCGAAGACCAGTGACTGACGCAACGTACCCGGACCGATGTGTTTGCAACCCATACCACGGTCCACAGTCGGCACAGCGGCAGCGTAGGCGGTCTTGTGACACCTACTAAGATCGATCAGCGGTTTCTGCTCGGCGATCTAGACTATAGAGAGCGCAGATATGTACCTGATCCCTATTGTTCAAGGTGATGTTGCCGGGTGAAATCCGTATGAGGTCCATGGTCTAGGATCCGGGAACAAACGCCTCGTGACGGTAGATTAGGATGTACCTTACTCGACCATTTGGGTCGCGGGTTATCCGAGGGGCTGTGTGCAACTTCACAAGATAAAACAGGGGTCGCCGAGAATGCGCGAAGCGGTGATATTTATGAGGGTCGTCGCCTTGTGTATGCGTGTCGTGTGTGTGTGTGCATGCTCGCGTGCGTCGGTTGAGTTGCGGAGGTAGAAAAATCGGCTACCACGCAATGCCTGTCATCAGTCGGTTCTACAACCTCGGTCGAACAATCTGGCTACTGTCATACAGCAAGGTCGAAAGAGATGGCGTATTGTTTGATGCGTGGTGGAAGTGAGAGAAAAGTTATAATCGTTCGTTAGAGTGTTTCGGTGTCGGTCAAGGGTTAGAAATATACCCAGTAGTTTCGATGTGTCGCAGGTTATTTTGTCGCCAACGGCGTGTAGGGAGGCGTACTAGCAGAGGGGTAGCACTATTCTGGCCAGAATATTCTCGCTGGATGGCGGGGCGCCTTAAGGGCACTCATCCATCGCTGGGATAGTTTTTGTGTTTAACAGCATCCATACATGATAGGTATATATACGTACGTAGGCCATGGTATTGTTCTCCGGATTGTCCAATCGTGTTTCTCATGGTCAGGTTAGAGGTGACCCGCTGGTAGTATAGAGCTCAAGCGAAGTGCTTCAGAGAAACATTAGGTCCACCTTGATCGTAGAATGCATATGGGAGGGAGCCTTCTTCCTCCGAGGGGTATCCCACCCGGACCATGGATCGCATCCAAAGAGTTTTATCATCAGAGGCTTTGAGCACGCCTTAGGGGTGTGATTGTTTTTCGGAACTCCAGTTCTCCAGAACGGGAAGGCTGCCGACACCGAGCGGAGTGCTTTCGGAAGCTCGGGCACAAGGCCTCCCGAAGATCAGTGTAGGACCAAGGCGCCCTTGCCACCGTCGGAAAAACGAGAACTGAACAACGATCGCTCGCCTCGGAGAAATCGACGTTCGTTAGGCTACCCGGCGTCGGGGTGGCCGCGAAAAGCCACACAATCTCATGAGGGCATGGTAAGCAATTACCGTATTGTTTTACACCGGAATTGGACCGAAACCGGGACCCCGACAGTTTCCTGACATCGAATCGAGCCGTATCATGCCACACCGCATGGGGGCGTGCGTGTGCGGCCGAGACCATATGGCATTTTTTGTAGGGTATCTGGTAGATGGGGGTGCTTTGCAGGGTAAGACGACCGACCCGTTCAAGTCAAAACCAGAAGGTCGGTGGGCCCCCCCGGTTTCGTTTCGCGTTCGCGTGTGCAGTGTACAATACATTGCAAGTCGTGTTCCACATACATCATGTAAACATTGCATTCCCCCTTAAATGGCACATCACGTTGCCTCACGTCGTGTGTCGCCTCGACCATCATGGCTAGGGTCGTCGCCGTTTCATATATACCCCTAACGTCATTAAGAGTTTGTACGATTCGGGATAAATCTGTTGTTTTTAGCAGACATATGCGTATATGGCCCTCTCGAAAGAAGGTAGTTTGGGGATATATAGGTCTTGGTGAGTGAGTCGAACAGCCGTTCCAACAGCATATCAATGGTTTCCAGTTGATCATGGCGTTTGGTGCAGGAGATAGGTCAACACCGCTCGGCTCACATTTTTTAACTGGCGCTACGGCGGGGGGCATATGGTGCAAAAACTTTAACTTCCTCGTTGTGGCCACACGGAAGAGTGGCTCCGCGCCTCACTCGTTATCAAAGGCAAGAACGGTGTGTTGGCTTAGAAGCGTAACCACATGTTCCATGAGGGGGTATACCGCGAGACTAATACGCGTGAAATACTTTTGAGTGCGAAAAAAGATAGTCGCTCCGCCGACGAGCTCTAAGCGGCTGAAAACCTGGATCTTACAGATACTCCCCCATCGTAGCAGGGGTGGTCGGTGGTTTAGCGAGACATGTCTGGGGGACACAAGAACATGTATGGTTGTTGAGGAGCGATATCACATCCAGTTTGTTGTCTACAAAACACGTTGGGTTGCCTACGCTCCTCCCCCTTTCTGCCTCGTGTAAGCACGTACAAGCCGCCAGGAATCACTCGTCTAAACCTCGTTTGGACCTCCACGCTTCTTGCCCGTCTGCCTGGTGGGTGCACGTAGACTGAAGCCTCACAGGCGGATCTCAATACCTCGCAACCGAAGTAGGACTTCAAAAGAGTTCGTTCGCGCAGCCGAACCAGCCCTGGTACGCGTTACTGTAGAAAAAGGCCACACGCTAATACCAGGTACCTTATAGCTCGTATCGTACCGTGAGCAACCGCATAAGACTAATCCGCATTTAATCGCTAGAGGAGCCCCGCAAAGACGTACTCCTGAGTTGGCATTGCCGACTACGAAAAATATCGAGCTTCGTGCGTCCAATCCTTGACGTCTGGAAACGTTACATTGGTCGGCGGTATAAATGGCAACCAGAACCAGGCCATAGTCGCTCGCTAACGTCACGGCCCGTGATGATCTCTATCAAACCCGAGTGTCGCCGAGAGTGTTTGATCTCACAGGTCGTGTGAACAACGCGGGCAGGCGGGTGCACGTCCGCCATTGTTCTCATTGAAATTTCGGTAAGGCGCATGGTATATGCGAGGAAACATTAAATTCCCCATCAGATAACGTCGAATTCTCAACTCACGGAACCCCGACACAAATAATGGAAAGAAGAATCATGTCAAGGGAAGCCCGGAAGCACACCGGACACATACCGTCAGATTTTCGAGGTACACCTAAGGGTTACCCAACACGAGCGGGCAGCATGGGGCAGACCCGACTATTACTGCGCACGTTCCGGTCCGGATCAACTGTTGATCACTCAGACGCGTTGGCATCTATCCTGCTTGCTGTCAGGCGCTGGACGTTTCAGGTGCGCCTCTGAGAAACAAGGGGAGTGTTCTTCTGTCATAAAGGGGAGTCGTGTAGCAGGAGACTCTTGTTACGGTGGGCACGCTTCAAAGCCTTGCACCAGTGGCACGGTTTGGGTCATGTTCGTTTCCGGGGTGACTATTACGAGGGACCGTTGTATACAGGACCTACGGGTTACACAAAAAACCTATATGTATATCCCCTATTGTTACTAGCGATGTTAGGTCTCATTTACTATGGTCCCCCGTCATGGGCTGTCCCAATGAGGAACAACTCAGTGTCATCGCTGGAATAGCATTGCGTACAGTAAAGCGTTTCTGGGTGACAATTACGGGGACCATAGTATAGAGGGCCTACGGTACACACAATAAATCCAATATAGTTGCCTATGTTTAATAACAGGATTAGGTCACATTTACTTTGATCCCACGTAAGAGGCTCTTCCAACGAGGAACAGCTCGGCATCGCTGGAAGAGCTTTACGCACAGAAGTTCACGGTAGCGTGGGTTGCATGACACCTGCTGTGTAGGCAAGGGGACTGCCGTCCGTCTGTCTGCACACGGACGCTCTTACAAGGTCAGCCGTCTGGGTGACGTGTGGAGCTCCTGAAGCGAGGAGCCTCTTCAAGCAAACGTGGGCGCTACTTCTACCGTAAGCACGCGCTTGTCGTAACGCGTTCACCAACTAAAGAGGAGATGAACAGGGATACCCTGACACTAGCCCCCGATTTTGAGGGCCATACTTTCAGGCGTCCAGGAACTGAGGAGGGGACTTGGAGACGTATATAATCATCCTGAAACATCCAGCAGCCAAGGATAAAAGATACGGCACATTCACAACACCCCTGTCACGTGTCCATAACCTTTGCAAGGCCAAACGTCTGTTATTATCCTGCCGCCAACGAAAAACACACATACGAGTAGGAAACATTGCTCGCAAAACCAGCAAACCGGACCGTTTGTCAAGTTTAGAGACAATAAAAACACTGCACCGATATCTACGACAGAGAGATAGACGACAGCGGAGAAACGCCGGCCATTCTACTTAGTCGCCAAGTTACAATCACAGAAAAGGCAGACAAGAAACGCGAAACATACTGGTAGCGGGCGCAGAACAATACCGGCCAGGTGGGGGGACGCACAGGGTCGGTCTTATACCACAAGGAAGAACGCAACCAAAATTCCACAACCAAGTAGGTGTCGTCAAGCAAACACCGACGAGACGAAAGGAACAACGAGCACGAAAAACACACTGGGCACCGAAATTAGTTGTGAGGGGGAACGAACGAGGCTCTCCCCTTGGCCGTGACACGAGTGGACATTTTCAGACGTTTCAAGAAGATCCCGCGGTTTCGGAGGGGTGCAAGTCAACACAATCGATGGCGGCGACGGTGAAGAGAACTCCTGTTGTTTCTGAAACTCCTACATTGAGGAGCCATCCATTGTTCCCGACCAATTGGCAATCGGAAAGCGCAGGAAAATTCCACGTCCTCGTACGGTAGGTAGGCCACCGGTGGATATTTTGTTGTAAAACAGCGGGGAGGCTGCCGTAGGGGGGCTATCTCCATTTTCACCACCGCGCTTGGGGCGTTCTAGGATAGAGGCATCACATTCGGCTGAAAAAAGAAGGTTCTGAGCGATTACGGGGGACCACCAAATGTTGGTAAAAATATGTAAATCTATGAGTGTTATCAATAGTCCGTTCCGTAGGTCCTATTAACTATGGCCCGCCGAAATACCACGGCGTCCTTACCGGGCGGCGGTTGAAAGACGTGCAATACTACATACAGTCGGTGGGGATATAGGATACTATTGAAGTTGCACGCCCCACAGATCCCAAGCATCAGTCGTACTCGTATGTTTGTCTCCGTTGAGCTCCGCGTTATACCTTGGGGAGCCATAGGAGCCCGAAAAAAACTTAAAGCCTCGCTTAGGCAGTCCGGGCGAGTGGCTCGGTGCCCCACTCAAATACAATTCATTTCTGTTTTTTTTTTTTTGGCACAGCTCAACGAACTATTCCACGACGGTTCGTATCGCGAAACCGCAAGGCTTAAAGCTAAAGGTGGCAGAGGCGTACGGCAGAATTTTCTACGGAACGGACCTCTGATTGCTGCAAAAAAAACAGGGACTTCAATTCGATCTCCCTACCTTATCAGCACTCAAAAACACGAAGAAATTCCAGCCATATTAGGCGGTAACCCCGCGGTGCCCTTGACGAGCCCATCAGCCAGCATTGTTGCGTCAGAGGTCCAAGCCTTGTGCGACCTCTATCCTGGCGCAGGTCAATCATATACGGCGACACGGTGCTCAACCGCAAGTCGTTTTATTCTTCCTAACAAATGCACGCACTCGATTGCAGATCGTCTTTGCCGGCCACTTCATCGTGAGCGGCAGCGCCACGGGTTGGGTGGGTGCGTGGGTGGGTGGGTGGGTGTGTCGCCGTGCTTTCGTGCACGTAGCCCTCCTCGAGAATATTAACCCGCGTCAGTCGGCGGCACTCCCGGAGGCATCAACAGGGTGACCCCTGACTGTTGGAGACGGGGATGAATCGTTGGCAGTTTACGTTTAGGGTTCGATTGCTTGCTGAAACGTCATCGTTGTACAGACCGCGTCGTCTAAAGAAGAAACAAAAACTACCTCGAGTGGTGGCTAAGCCTACGTGCCCGTTTCGCGTAGTCTAGAGACTCAACTTAGTGATCAAGAAGGAACTAGCACAAAAGAGCCTTTTGAAGTCATTGTGTTGCTTCCTATTACGAACATCGCCCCATCAAGATAGCAAATATCACTACTGCCTACATGTTGTTCGTTCGGCGTGATTTGTCATGCGCAAGAATAATCGCGTCGCCTACATCGACGCCACATGGGACCATTACGGGAAACCATAGTAAATAGAACCAAGTATTGTCAGTAAACAAAAAGTAAATATATAGGTTTTTATGTATACTATAGGTCCTATAAAACTATGGACCCCCGAAATAGGTGTGCCGAGAACGTGACCAATGCGAGACGCTTTTGGGCTATTCTGGTTTTGCTGACGATCATGAGCACTAGGATGCCGATAATGATGTAGATGATAATGATGATGATGGTGATGATGATGATGATGATGCTTATGATGATGATGATGACGATGACGATGACGATGACGATACTGGTGGTGACGGGATTGAGGATGGTGATGGTGATGACGATGATGATGATGATGATGATGATGATGATGATGATGATGATGATGATGATGATGATGATGATGATGATGATGATGATGATGATGATGATGATGATGATGATGATGATGATGATGATGATAATGATGACGATGATGATGATGATGATGATGATGATGATGTGATGATGATGATGATGATGATAATGACGATGACGATACTGGTGGTGACGGGAGTGAGGATGGTGACGGTGATGACGATGATGATGATGACAAGTATTGGGTTGGTGATCAAGATGCATTTGGTGGCGATGATCGTCGTTACCGTGATGACTGCGCTTTTATCGTTATTAGGCAGAGGACTACGACGATGAGGATGGTGATTGCGATGTTGATGCTGATGCTGATGCTGATAGGGATGATGATTAAAGTGATAACCACAACCGTGTTGGCTGCGACGAGTATTCCGATGACTATGCTGACGCGGTTGGCGACGTCACCGATCATGGCGGTGGTATCGACGAGATGACGACGTCCACCAACGAACACGGCAGTTTAGCTGTCGACACCCCCAGTAGACAGTACCAAGAACGGGAGATGATGGTAATAATAGCCGTGGCGGGCACCTTGGTGATGAGGACGGCGATGCTTGTGAGGGCAGTGTACAGGGTCCAAAGGGTCGTTAGTAAGCATATCGACGAAGTTGGGTGACGATTGTGATGACGGTATTGACGGTGAAAACCATCGACATTGATAGTGTAACCTGGACGACGACGGCGATATTGGTCATGAAAACATCAGTGGTGCTGGTGGTGTCGATGAAGAGGCTAGCGATGGTAATAACCGTGGGTCGGACGGAGGCCAAGACGCCGGTCATCGCGCACGTGGCCCCCCCCCCCCCCCCGCTTGCACAATATGGGCGCAAACAAGCGCTTGTGAAGACTAGGGATAATGTAACATACCTCACCGGTTGTCAACAACTTCGCATTTCGGCATTCCTAATGATGTACTACAGTGCGCAGTATCTCAACAAACAAGGACCGTGTTACGCTCACGCTGTGCAAAGGGGGGGCGGGTGTGTGCGCGCAATAGATATCACAGGTGAGACAGAGATGAAACAAAAAAAAAAATCAGCGCCCGGAACCCTCGCCTAAAAGCGCCACGGCAGGTAGAAACGATAAACTCCAGTGGGTATCCCACGTTTGTGTCGGGAGCCTTCGACCGCGGCCGTCAAGCACAACTTCCTGTATCCGGGGATACGTCAAAGGCTCGAGGATCAGAGTATTCACCATACGCAGTGTTTTGAAGTTTGAACCATGCCCTTCACGGAAATGCGTACCAGCCATTTCATTCCGGGTTTGGCTTGTTGAGCACGAGTGTGGGTGCGTCAAGAAACAATACTTTCTGCTCAACACACTCCAGTCTGGTCTCCGGAGGGCGCGTGATCCAAGTACGATGGTCACATTGCGTGTGGCCTATTGACGCCTTCGGTTACCTTCCGATGCACCAGGTGTGATTGGTAAACTGTATATATGTATCCCAAACCGCGACACCATCGATTAAGGTAGCTAATTAAAAGGCGTTCCCCTGCCAACGTGCAGCAGCACTGACCGTAGTCTACGACGGGTTTCGAATTTTTTTAAGGCAGTCTGGTAAGGTATGGTTGTGGTTAGGATTTGCGGGTTGTCGCCCCATGTCACGTACTCCGATTTGTTAGGCCCAGGAAACCACATTTCATAAAGTTCACCGGTTTCCGCATTGTACACAACGCGGGGAGATCACGATGATCGTAGGCTACGGCCCAATATCTTTGGCGGTTCCCCTCCGAAGCATGGCAGATGAACTGCTTGTGTGTCTATGGAAGGGGCGATATATTTGAGTAGTTTAGCTCGCCCATGCCGACGTGTAAGCAGCAATTACCACGGTCCACGACGCGTTCAGTATAAATTTGGCAGCCGTGCGCGTTGAGGCTAGGGCCTACAGGGATGTTGACGTCAATTGTTGGGACGTCTCGAGCGCTCCGGTTAAAAATACTGAGGAACTCGACTACGATCAAGTTCACCGATTTCCGCGTTGTACACCATGAGCGTTAGATAATCGTTGGCTGCGACCTAATGCTGCTCGCTGTATCCGTCCCTTGTGACTGCATATGAAGTGTTTGTGTGTCTTTGGGAATTGGCGACGCGAGTTGATGCGGTTGACTGCCGTTTTTGATGGGCGTGAAGCACCAACACTATGGTCTGGGACGGTTTCAGTAGATACATCGACATTCTTGTAAGGCTAGGGTGTTGATGTCCGTTGTCGGAAAGTCTCGAGTACTCTGACTTGGATGAGTTAGGAATTCGGTTTCGGTCAAGTGCACCGGCTCACGCATGGTGTCATCACGCGCGTAAGTTACGATGATCGTAGTCTACGGCCTCTTGGCGCTTGCGGTGGCCCCTACTATGTAAAAATAATAAAATGTATCTCGGGAACGAGGCGACAGCATTAAGCTAGGGAGCTTATAATTGCCAATTTGTAGAGATGACCTGCCACTAGCTATGGCGGGTGTAGTATAGAACTGAAATCAGACTTGTAGGGATAGGGTTTCTCATTCCAGTTGATGAGGCATCGCCAGAATTCCGATACGATGAGCTACAAAATGTGCGTTCTGACCACGTTCACCGATTTCCTCACGGCACACCACGCGCGTACGATGGCCACTGGCGACGGCCTGTCATCAGTTACCCCCCCAACTAGGAGATAGAGGGTGGCCACAGGAGGCCAAACAGGAAGGGGATAAGATTAGCAAAAAGTTTCTGTGTAATTTATGGAAACAACGTAATGAGCGCCCAATTGTTGGAGGTGTCTCTATTAGGAGTAGGAACGGTGCTCCGTCTCGAAAGGGATGCGTGGTCAATGGTCAAATGACTAAGGCAAGCAACAAATGAGTACGCCCCCCCCCCACCCCTCCAATATATGGCAGGCGAAGCGTGTTTTTTTCGCCAAGGAGATAAAGTTACAGGTGTGAACCCCCTTGGGATTTCAGAGGTGAAAGCAGAGGACATCACACACGTGACAGGCTACGAAAAGGACTCTTCGTGACCGATATTTCGAAGTTGGTGTTCGAGGTACTGCGCAAGGAGCCCTTCAGCACGCCAGGCGCGCATCTTAACCGTACCTGTCGCGCTGGGCCCTCATCACGGTCTACGTGAACGATAGGCTACGCTAAAAACGGATAAAATTGTCTCGACCGCAGTGCTAGGGTCGCAGAAAGGCCAAGGAGGTGTGTCTGAGGCATGCATAGGCATCGCTTCCCATGGCTTACTACCCGCCTCGTTTGAAGAATGGCGTTCAAATACATATATTGTTTGTTTCGTTCGTCGACACTGCGATGCGTTGGCGGGTGACTATCCTTAGCTGACCACGTTGGCTATGTCGCTGGGATAGCGAATCGCGGAATACGAAACAAATGCAGCTGGTCCATCGCGCTGGTTCACCTCGCTGGTGGACCAGAACACTTACCTTTTCCGCGCGACGGGCTTGCGTCGTCAAGAAGCAAGTTTGTTTGATACCGTTTTTTTTTTTCGAAAAACAGATTTTGCTTTTGGGCTTTTTCTGTCTCATAGTCTGAGATGACCTAACTCGTGTCTCTCTAAAATAGGGAATCACGACCGACATTTAGTGCAATCATGGAGCCAGGTAGAAAGGACAATTAATATGAAGACAACTCACAACCTACGATAGTAGGCAGAAGCGGAGCTTGACATTTTGTTTCCGGCAATATCCTGTTTCCGGAGTAGGGATGTTTAGGGCTCCTCGATTGATGAGCCTCGTGCAAACCTTGGTCATATTTCGTTCGTCGGGATTAGCGGAACATACCTGCTTTGCCTAACGCAGGATTTCTCGCAGACATAATTTTCATGGCCGGTGTATACATAGCTAGGTAGCCGTGATGAGTTACACAATCACGTGGCGCGCACCGTTCTGGCGTTTCACCAGGAAGGTGTAAGCAACCGCCTAGACAGTGCCCGACACCGAAATCAGGTGCAGCCAACACAAACACCGGGGCATGCGCTTGGGTTCGAGACCGTAACATATCTGGCGGTCACCGACACGAACTGCTGCGTCGTAGTAGTCGGCAAAGCAGGTTGCACTGAGGAAGAATAGTACGACGAAATAATACCAAGTGTGCTCCCGCCAGATATACGATACCGGTTGTTGTTATTCTCACTCTCAAACCAAGGAGTCCGCAGTCGCACAAGAGCGCCGGAGCCCTACTGTAGAAATAAACGAAAGGCAAAAAAATATCAACCTTTTCATTTGGGGAGCTCCACGCTTACGACCAAAATCGCACGAGACGAAAAAGGCGCACACATGAAAACATTGTGCACACTGAACTGACATGGCCGCGGGTATCCGCTCAACTGCAGCAATGCGTTCCCCCCATGCCCACAACAAACAAACTCGTTGGCTACTGACCTACAGCGATTGCTGCCTGGAGAGTTGCCTTCACCGTACGAAATGCGCGGTATTATGGTCGTGGACGCAAAGAAGAACGCGCGACTAAGGTGCTGTCAGAGGGATGACTCGCGGACATGAAGTGAAAAAAGAGAACAGAACAAATATCAACATGAAAATATCAATGTTCACCATGTATGCCTTCCAGGACTATCTGATAATTGCGGAGGTCATTCTATATAAAGGGTACACAACTCGCCAACACTACACAATACAGTGGCGTAAATAACATGTACATGCTAAGCGCCGGCGTCCCCGGTGGCTTGGTTGGTGGTCCCCGTGCCTACCAAGATCAATTTCGTGGGTTTAAGTCTCACCAAGTGCATGCTCGTAGGGTCTTTTTCTTGAATCAAAAATTGATAAGCGGAAAGCGCGAGAGCGTGAGTTAGCTACATTAGATGAAAATCGACGAGCAGAGGGAATGCTGAACCCTATGCGCGACAACAAATAAAGGCGCACACACCGGGGGGACAAGGGGTGCCACCTGTGACCACGGCTTGTCCAGAATATCGCTGAGGATAAAACCTCCTACGGGTTAGGCTGGAAAGTAAAAGTGATGATTAAGAAAAAAAAACAATACTACTGCCTCGTACCCAAAGTATCAAAGGGGATAAAACGATGACTGCTGCTCTCGTGGTGGTGTGCACGCCGGTCGTGAGTCTTTGTGTACCGTCCAACAGCTGTGTTCCATGGCTGCCTCGTCGCCTTAGCCCAGTCGGCCTGCC
This sequence comes from Macrocystis pyrifera, assembly GCA_031763025.1. Classification (NCBI taxonomy): domain Eukaryota; class Phaeophyceae; order Laminariales; family Laminariaceae; genus Macrocystis; species Macrocystis pyrifera. The sequence continues at coordinate 6,754,867 of JASSKH010000002.1, read as the reverse complement.
CCTTCGCGCGTGCTTTCCTTGCCCCTTCCTCCAGTCGGTTCCCCTCCAGTCGGTTCCCCTCCCCCCCCCGCCCGAAGCAACAAAATGCTCCTAGTGCTATTGCGGCTCTGATCGGAAACACAAAAAATCTCGCACGTGGTGAGTTCAACCCGTCTCGTCCCGGCTTGTGGACGCTCTGTCTCCTTCCTCCTTCGTCGTCGAATCGAGTCTTCTACTGGTGCAGTTAGACTGTGTCGTAGTTTGACCTGTGGTGGCGCCTGCCTCTGCCCACGGACATGCCGTTTGAGCATTGTTGCCCTGTCGCAGGCGCCTAAAAAACGACGCGCGTATCGTAGGTGTCCGTGCCTGGGGCACCCCGTACGACCCTACTCTACTGCCACGACTACGTCTCGCGACCCTATGCAGCAGCAAGAAGGTATCACTCCTTGAGGGTGAGTCCGGCCTTACCCTTACACCCGCCAGAAAGGCCGACCCCACTCGCTGCAAGCCTGATAGGGCATTCCTCGCAACATGCCTTGCCGAGGAAGCGGGGGGAACGTATCAAACATGGGGTTGGACCGGGGCCTATCTACATGACCCCGAGCGTCAACCTTTGCATGGATATCGGCAACAAAGTTGTTTCTGGTCGTCTCCGTAACCTGGACGTTCGGTTAAAATAAATTATTTTGTACCGGTGAGTAGATTTCACAGGCAGATCGTTCCACCGGTGCTTCGCAGAGGCTGTCGATGCATGTTGTTACGGTACGCATGTACATAGGGTAATGACGTGCTCTCGAGCGGTTGAGGCTCTTGAAGTGGAGGAGCTGCATGCCGCACATAACGACGTACACAATACGTGACTGAATACCTTTGCGTTTTTTTTCTACGAACGATCCCGCGGCCGTCCCACAATGACCGAGACGACACGCACACAATACGTGACTGAATACCTTTGCGTCTTTTTCTACGAACGATCCCGCGGTCGTCCCACAATGACCGAGACGAGACGCACACAATACGTGACTGAATACCTTTGCGTTTTTTTTCTACGAAGGATCCCGCGGCCGTCTCACAATGACCGAGACGACACGCACACAATACGTGACTGAATGCCTTTGCTCTTTTCTCTACGAACGATCCCGCGGTCGTCCCACAATGACCGATACGACACGCACACAATACGTGACTGAATACCTTTGCGTTTTTTTCTACGAAGGATCCCGCGGCCGTCCAACAATGACCGAGACGACACGCACACAATACGTGACTGAATGCCTTTGCTCTTTTCTCTACGAACGATCCCGCGGTCGTCCCACAATGACCGAGACGACACGCACACAATACGTGACTGAATACCTTTGCGTTTTTTTCTACGAAGGATCCCGCGGTCGTCCCACAATAACCGAGACGACACGTACACGATACGTGATGACTGAGTGCCTTTGCTCTTTTCTCTACAAACGATCCCGTGAGTCGTCCCACAATGACCGAGACGACACGTACACGATACGTGACTGAATACCTTTGAGCTTTTCTCTGCGAACGATCCTGTGGTCGTCCAACAATGGCCGAGACGACGAAGGAGGGGTGACGTTTCAAGAATTGATTTTCGGCCAATCAAAGACGCTCGGCAGAGTTACCACTACCCATTTGTTTTCTGGTTGGAGTCTGAAGGCGATCATTCATGCGTTTCCATGTTGCGATGATATGATACCCACCGTTCGTGCGAGGGTACACGAAAAAAAAAAAAAACAACAAAACAAATCGACAACCCTCTTATTTTGTTGCTGAACAGGAGGGAGGGGGTATGCTAGAGTCAAGCGAAACATAATCGATGTGTAGCATGTTTGATCTACAGTGATTCCTCCACTTGCAAAGCTCCCACCCAGCTAATTCGTGTTTAATAGTGACATCGTGGGTACGCTGGAGGCATCCCGTTTTTTTTTTGTTGATGTCGTGTTCCGTTGTTCGTCGTGGGATAATTTGCTACACGATGCGCCAACACACCACGAAAAAACGACCCATCTCTGAGCGCGGCACAACAACATAGCCACCCGCCCAATTAGCCAAAACGCGACACGTACTCGCACGCGGGAGTAGCCAGGCCTCCAGTAACCGTAGCACCACCGCCAGTAACAGCATACATCCCGTGAAATGCCTATTATTACCACCGTGGCCTGGAAGCCCGTTCAATATTTTCGTTTTCGACTCGTACGTGAACATGAGACTGATCTTACGATTGTCGGCGAGACTGAGATTGTTTGGATTCCGACGGCGTCGGGCAGCTCTCAAGCTCGGGGGTCCCCGCTTGTGCCCTAAAAACAATCAAGGCACCGATGTTTCAGCATATACTTGAGGACCAACGCCCCAACGGGCAGGCAGGGTGGACCGTAACTGAACCGAGTCCGGCGGGAAGGCCTCGTAGCCTAGGTTTTTGCTAGCTTGTTAGTGGGTGAGCTCGCGCGAGTTCCCCACCACCAGGAAGAGGTGACTCTCCCGGGTGGCTATCTCCGCCGCACCGGGCCCTCTCTAGGGTGAGGTCAGGTCGGGTCAACTCGCCCTTACCCCAGTTTTGACAGTAGACTATTCAGATGTTGCAACGGAAACTATGGGTTAAATTGCCACACGACACGGATTTTGCACGTGGGAGTGTGGTGACCCTAATTTTTTTTTTTACACAAGCAAGTACGCCGTACGACGAAATATAAAAAAACAAACAAACATGAAATGTGTCAGCACGCCCCTCTCTGTGCATTGCGGAGCGGGCATCAGGATCGGGGCATCTATGTTCTCCGTGGGTGCCGTTCGTAGGCTTTTGATTTTCGGTTTTATTAGAAAAATCTGTGGGTGCATTTTATGGCCACGCATGCCCTCAGGGTCAAGAGGTGCACACTTCCTATTTTATTGTGAGGCCCCTCACTTGTGGACCTTTTTACGTGTAACATGCTACGAAAGTGACCACACGCTATTTCTCAGCCATTTACCCCACATGAAATGCGCGTGCAGCAGATAAAAAAAGGTCAATCAAGGATCACGTTATATCTCACTTGAAAGAAGCCTTCGATAAAAAAAGCTAGAAAACACCGATGACGATATAGATCACCTGTGGATATTTTGCAATGCGAGTATGGCATGCATGCCTTGTGGGATCTATGAGACGGCAAGCCCTAGAAGGCAGGCCTTGTGGGGGCGTAGTTCAACAGCGCCTTTAGAGAGCCCCGTCGCATCAGCCTTCCGCTTTTTTGGCCGAAACTATGTTCTCAATTATGGTACGCGTTCGGCACACAACACCCTACATAGATAGGGCACCCGGGTACAAAATCTGAAATGGTCTGGGTGATACCGGCGTCGATACCGGAGCATGATCTCGTACGGGGGACCATAGTAAATAAGACCTACGGTACACACAAAAACCTATATTATGGGGGGCAGTACATAGCAAATAGGACCATATTTTGTTGATAAAAATGGAGAAACATACAGGTATTTGTGAGTACCGTAGGTATGTCCCGTTTACTTTGTTGCCCCCCCGTAATACTGCCGTGCACCGGATCAGATACACACTAATTCAAGTGTTGGTAATCGTCTAAAAAAGGGCTGGATTTGATTACTTGTTGAATGTTTATTTTATGTTGAGTTATTGTAGTCATCATCATGTAGCTTGTAACGCGTATTGTGTGGCGTGCTTAAACCTGTATGAATACTTTTACTGGCATTTTTTTGAGCATGGATGGATGTGGTCTGAATGAAATATGTTCGATACATTTGCACACTCGAAAACATACGTTTTTCGTCTGTCTGTACATATATTTGGGTGCTCTCATATATACCCATCCCTGGTACACGTAGTTTGTAGGGCGTTAAATGTACGATACTAAACGTCGTACCTGGCACTGACTAGACTACTACTGTAGTAATCATAAACGCAACAATAGTAAACTTCGTACTGCGGTCTGAAATAATAGTAGTAATAAAATCGAGGTCTTGCAGTCGATGTTGAGTCATTAGAAACAGTTAAATATAAAAGTTAGGACCCATCACGTTTTTTTTCTCAGCTCCCAAAGCTACATACATATCATTGTAGGTGCTACAAAAACCATCAGAGCATATGTATGTACGTACGTACTACATCAGCAGTAGGCATGCATGTACAATGTTCTCCGTCCGGAAACCATTGCCTGCCGTAGCAAGAGCACCGTGAGGTACACAACGATTTATGACAGCGTATGTACTGATGTATGTGTGTGTGCTTCGTGCAATAGACTTTTCTTCTACTCGTCGACATCCAACACACCCAATGTCCGCGGTGATTCTCCACTCTTCACCCTATATAGAGAAATACACGCTCTGTGGTCAATTAACTACGACGCAGAGATGTAAGTGTCTCGCAATACAAATACAGCAGTACTCGCAAGCCGATTCGATATGGCACTGCCATGCCATCGTCCTGGGTGCGACGAGCACAATGCACACAGGTGGTACATTGTAAATAGGTCCAAATATCGTCAGTAAAAATAGGCAATATATTGGGTTTTTGTGTGTACCATAGGTCCTATTTACTATGGTCGCCCGTAAGACGTACCCGGTATATTGTATCGTACACGCGTACTACTGCTGCAGCATACGTGTATGTACAATGTATAACCCCTGCTTAACACGGAACAATACCAATGGTTGATAGAGGTACAGGTAAAAGTAACGTATACAATGTGCGAGATACCGTATGGGATATACAGTATCAATAACATATACCTATGACTTCGTTCCGTTGATTAGCGTACGGTGTCAATAATGGTGATGTTGGTGCATCTCGTTGATGCCCAACACGTCCAATCCCGCCATCTCTCTCACGGTATCTCTGCGGGTTGGCGGTTTTTTCACGTCGTAGACTATTTTGAGACCTTTCGCAGTGGCATCCACGGCCACTTATCACACCCCGTCGCTGCGTCTTGATTGCCACGCGAGGGGTTGGATACACACACAAACCAAAACAACGAGTTCAAAACTTCCAACTCCACCAATCCAGCAGTATGAGCTGTAAATACAATACAGCAGAAGCAGAAGTGCGCGGCGTTAGTACGCCATTCGAGCTTTTGAGCGATTCAAGAGGTTGGTGTGTCCCTACGACAAGCGTCTGCCACAGACAAGAAGGGGGTGAGGGCAAGCAAGCACGCTCAAGTCTGTTTGCGTAGACCAATCTAGTACGGGGGAACAGGACCTAATATTGTCAGTAAAACAAGGTAAATATATAGGTTTTTATGTATGCCATAGGTCCTGTTAACTATAGACCCCCGTAATAGTAGGAAAACAAAAACATGACCCGTTTTTCAATCTTTTTTGAAGCACAAACCTATAACCATAACCTTCCACCCGAACCCAACTCTCTGACCCATCTGTGAAGCTTTGGTCCTCTCAGGAGTGTAGCCCCGCTTTGAGGACAACGAGTAATATTCTACGTAGTTTGTTCCCCAGCACGGGACTGTAGTCCTAAGGAATATATATATAAATATTTATTATATATACCAGGTATATTTATATATATCATGGTGTACTCGGGTACAATGAAATTTGACTGCTACGTACTCAAACTAAAAAGAACCTACGAGTACATACGAATCGGAGTAATGATATGCTGAAACCATCTTCTTCGTAGCCCATATATATATATATATATATGCGGAAAACGAGTCGACGAGGCAAGAAAGGCCTGCCTGCAGTCTTCTCGCGACCAAAAAACAAGGCAAGAAATGCGTGAGTCGGGGGCGAGGGGCGCCTACTTTTGGTGATCCTGGATCTGAGTCACAACTACTGTCAACAAATTGGAGAGATAGAGAAAATCATGGCGGAGGTGATAATGTCACAAGGTTCACCCTCGGCTGGGTAATCGATCGATATTTTACTTCTTCTCCTGTAGCACAGCAGGCAAATACCTTCACATTTGGCGTCGTCGGCAGGACACGGATTCGAATCTCACTTGCAACGCCTCTTTTGCAGAAACCCTTCCGCGTGCGTGCGTCCCTGAAAACACAACTAACTCCCTCGTTCTCCAGGTACTGAAACGAAGCGGGCACAGGGCAGGCAAATACCTTCACATTTGGCGTCGTTGGCAGGACACGGGTTCGAGTCTCACTCGGAACGTGTCTTTTGCAGAAACTCTTCCGCGTGCGTGCGTCCCTGAAAACACAACACCCTCGTTCCCCAGGCATTGAAATGAAGCGGGTAGGTCGGTCAGCATACGGCCGCACACGGTATATACCGACGCCACAAGAGATCCCGCCGTTCAGAGGGGGGGGAGAGTGTGATAAGGAGTGCCCTGGGCTGGGTGATCGATCGAGCTTTCACCCTTATACTTCAGTAGGTACTACCTTTACAAACAAAATGGTACACAAAAAAAACATGCAATGATCCTTGGTACCACGCACGGTGGTATGGATCGTGTGCTTCGGAGTTGGAAACTACTTACTGTGAACTAACTTATTTTTGCGCTCGCTCGCCCTAAGTTCGTAAATCGGGAGAGAACGCATCAAACAGATAGATAGATACATTCATGGTACAAAATAAGACAAACGTTATACTGGTATTATTCTATTATTTATAATAATAAATATCGAACTGCAGCAAGCAGTAACGCAAACCAATACTCAACTCCTTCTATGTGGGGGGGGGGTCGCTTTCACGGTAGTATTTTCCGCCGTTAATAAGCACTCGGCCGAGTGACAATATTATTAACATACCACACTCCGCTGTTAGTCAGACATTATTCTTAGCTATACCCATATATATATATATATATATAAATACAACTATAATTACGATTTTTAGGGTCGTTGTCACTTGCTAGCTCTTGGCAGACAGACCGACTGATAGACAGCTCTTCGCAAACAGCCCTTCTTTGAAACAGCCGAACAGCCAAAACAACCTTTCTTCTTTCTTCTTCGCCAAACAGCCAAACAACCTTTTCTTCTTTCTTCTTCCGCAAACTGCCAACCAATAGACAGCTCTTCGCACGGCGCCTAAAAGAGGCGTCTCGCCTTCGACGAACGGCATAGATAGGTGCAGCTGTCGGCGGCCAAGCTGCTGCTGTCGGTGGCGAACCTGCTGGTGCTGCAACCCCCGCCTCTCCCTTCTCCACGCCCCCTAAGCTCACCTCCCCCTCGTCGAGAGGCGCGTGGTCCTCGCCCTCTGGCAAGAGAGCGGCAACGACAAAGACCGACCTGGTGCCGGCTGTTGTTTGCGACCAGTGCACGGACCAGCACTTGGTCAAGAACTCCGCGCCTGGTGGCAAAAACGTGGCCTTCGCCACCAGCAAGGATCTCATGTGCGTGGTGGCGGGATCATCCTGACAGGGCAACCGACTGCGAGTTCTGTGCTCGCCCGATCAAGGAAGGGACTGTCTCGTACTCCCTCGAGACTGCTGACGGTGGTGAGTGTCTTACGTCTATTGTGCATGCTGTATGTTGCCAGTACGTTTTTTTTGGGGTTTTCAATTGCCTTTTTGCATACAATCCTACGTCAAAGCGTTTTTTTTTTTTTTACTCATCCATGCTCGTTCTTTCCCCTTCGTGCGTTGCGTCGGCTCCTCTTGCACACAGTGCACGCGAACGCGCACATGCACAACTGTTTGCGGAACGTGAACGAAGGAACGGAGGATTCAGCTGTCGCCGTCACCACTGCACCGAACGACGTGAGTGCTGCTGCTACTGTGGTGCATTTTCGGTGCATGCACACGATTTCTGTGTGTACATGTTTTTTTGGTGACCCCACGTACTCATTTTTTGCTCGTTTTCGTTTGCCGCTGCTGCTGCTGCTGTTGTCAGCGCCACGCCATGAGTGCTGCTGCTGCTGTGCACCTGCTTCTCCTGTGCACTCGCTGCTGCTGTAGTGCTGCTGCGTTGTTGCCGTGCATCATGCTGGAAGCGTACATATTTTCGGATCGTCAATTCCGTAGGTTTTGCGATGGCGGCATACCAGGGTACATGCTTTTTTTCTTCCTTATTTTCATATCGTTGCTATGCTGCTGCTGCTGCTGCTGCTGCTGCTGCCAACGCTGCTGCCAACGCTGCGGCGATTCGTTGCAGCTTCTGCTGCTGCTAATGCTGTGGCTGCTGCTGCTGCTGCTAATGTGCTGCCGCAATATCCACTGAATGTTCGTATGTACTCGGATTACTGTTTTTCTTGGTCGTTTTTGTACTCAAATGGTTCCTTTTGATACGTGAAAACATATTTTCGTCGTTTTGCTGCTGCATTTTGCGTGCATACTGCAATTTCTCGTTTTTGGCTTGGTTATTTTCATATATATCGTTGCTATGCTGCTGCTGTGGTGCTGCTGCGTTGTTGCCGTACATCATGCTGCACTTGTGTGTGTACATATTATTTTGGTATTGTCAATGAAATTCCGTAGGTTTTGCGATTGCGGCATACCAGGTTACAAACTTTTTTTCTTCCTTATTTTCATATCGTTGCTATGCTGCTGCTGCCAACGCGGATTATTGTTTTTGTTGGCCATTTTTGTACCCAAATGGTTTTTTTTATACGTGAAAAAAAAAAATTGGTCGTTTTGCTCCTGCATTTTGCGTACGTACTACTTTTTCTCGTATTTCGTATTGTTGCTACGCTGCTGCTGCGCTGTTGCCGTACAGCATGCGGAGGTGGGTCTATAGTGAGGTACCAAAAATACTTTTCGGACGGCCTCGGGGTACATACTTTTTTTTCTCCCTTCTTTTCATATCGTTGCTATGCTGCTGCTGCCAACGCTGTGGCGATCCGTTGCTGCTTCTGCTGCTGCTGCTGCTGCTGCTGCTGCTGCTTTTAGTTCTGCCGCAATATTCACTGAATGTTTGTATGTACTCGGATAATTGTGTTTCCTGGTCGTTTTGTGGCGCTGCTGCGTTGTTGCCGTACATCACGCTGGACATGATTTGTGTGTCTATTACACTTAAACTTGTGCGTGTGTACATATTTCTGTATCGTCAATGATTTTTTTTGTGGTGCTGCTGCGTTGTTGCCGTACATCATGCTGGACGTGATTTGTGTGTGTACTGTACTTTTTTTTTTTTTTTTTTTTTTTTTTTTAATCATCACTTTTACTTTCCAGCCCACTCGTAGCAGGTTTTACCCTCGACGATCTTCTGGACAAGCCGTGGTCACATGTGTCGTCCCTTCTCCCCCCCGGTACGTGCCTTTAGTTTTTATCGCGCATAGGGTTCAGCATTCCCACTGCTCGTCGATTTTCATCGAATGTAGCCAACTCACGCTTTCGCGCTTTCCGCTTATCAATTTTTTATGCAAGAAAAAGTCCCTATGAGCATGAACTCGGTGAGACTCGAACTCACGAAATTGATCTTGACAGGCTCGCGGACCACCTACCAAGCCACCGGGGACGCCGGTACTACACTTGTGTGTCTACATATTTCTGTATCGTCAATGAAATTACGTACTTGCTGCTTCTGCTTCTGCTGCTGCTGCTGCCGTCGTATAGCAAGCGATTACATACTGCTGTTGTGCCGCTGTAGAGTAGTACAAATAATGAACTCTGCCACCCCCGCCCCCTTCCCCCTCCCCCGCCATTCCCTGCACACCACTGCCGCCCCGCACACCCTATATGTTTACTTCGACCAGGTCCGTGGCAAGTGCTACAACTGCCGCCTGACGGACTCCACCATCAAAGACGGAGACATCATCATCAAGCGCAAAAAGACTCCCTTCCATTTCGCCTGCTCCAGGGCTTCGCGGAATTCCGAAGCAGTACGCCAAGCAGATTGTCGCCATCCAGGACGAACGAAAGGAAACAAATTGTTTCCCACATTTCCCAAAATCACGATTATTTCTTCCTACACATATCCAACGGGTTCAACAGCGAACAGATCCACATTCTGGGCCTCCCGCCTCGTTACTACAGCATCCTGGAAGACTATTTACATATCATGTCTCATCCAAACTCCTATGCTGGCTACATCGAAATCGCGGCCGCCCAGCAACTATACAACATTTCCGTAACCGTTGTCGTTGCCGGCACTGCTGCTTTCTCTCCTGTCCCAAACCTTCCTTTAAACAACAGCCTGTGTGTTGTATATCATCCACATGCCAAGCACTACTCCACTCTCTCCCCACACTGATGAAATATCTTATTCTTATTATTAGAAGAATGTCATTCTTACTCTTGCGTCACCCGATCTTACGTTTCACATTACATTCATAAATAAACGCGATTATTACATCCTTCACCGTTTCTTACACAAATACATTTAGTTTGGTTGGCTTTGGGCTATGTCGCCAATTAATTGCAGTTATATGTACACGAAACGACGGAATACCCACTCCGAAGGAAAGCCTTGTATATGTATATATATGTACGTAGGGTGTTTATCGTCTTTTTTCAGGCCAGAGCGACTTGAACATATACGTATTAGGTAATGGTGGTAGTATTTATTACGGTGGGCGCCATAGTTAATGGACACACAAAATCTACCAGGTATATATTTCTCTGTTTCCACTAACAATGTTTATTCCTATTTACTGTGGTCCCCCGTAATAGTACCTTGTGTTACTGCTATTACGGGGGTCCATAGTTAACAGGACCTATGGTCTACATAAAAACCTATATATTTACCTATATTTACTAACAAAATTTGGTCCCGTTAACTATGGACCCCCGTAATACTACTATTAATACTACGGCTGCACAACAGTGAGTGGCTCCTTGGCATACTATTAATCCATTACGGGGGGCCATGGTAAATAGGACCAAATATTGTTCGAAAAATGCTGCACAGCAGTGCAGCGAGTGTTCCTCGGCATGCCATTAGACTATTACGGGGGGACCGTTGTAACTAGAACAAAACATTGTTAGTAAAAATAGGTAGATAGACAGGTTTTTATGCATACCATAGGTCCTGTTAACTATGGACCCCCGTAATAGCGATAATGATGAGTGGCGCCCTGGTTGGCCTTGCGCAGCACGTCGTCTCAGTTTTGGCGACTGTATGTGGTGGCTTGTTTTTGGTATCCTCACAGCAGCCTTGACTATGCATGATACGAGGAAATAGGGATGGGATGTAAGTAATCCATACTTTAATATACCTTGAAAAAGTGTGTGCGTATCCGTGTGGTCTGCTGCTGCTGCCGTACAGTACTATGACCGCGGTAGTACAAGCACCATGTAAACCATCCATACTTTAATATACCTTGAAGTGAATATCCGTGTGGCCTGCTGCTGCCGTACCGTACTATGACCGGTAGCACAAGCATCATGTTAATTTTGATATACATATCGACTGAATTACGAGTATGAATGTATTCTCCGTCAGCTTGATGTATGGTATTGTAACGATATATAGTATAATGGCGCTGCTGTTGTCTTGTTGTGCGTTTGCAACGGGAAAAACCCTTTGGTTTATATGCTGGTGCTGTTGCCCGCGTGCCCTCGATTTTATGGTTTCTTGCGCAATGTCACAGTCAGCCGCGAATGTATGTATGTACGTGTATTGTACATCACTTGCTCGTATAAATATTAATAGCAGGCAGACGGAGATGAATTTAATCCCCATCTGTCTGATTCAGTTTGGCGCGACACGGAACAGCGGGGGGGTTGTTTCTCTCCATCTCCAAGGACGACATGGGCGTCCGCCAATCGCCAACAATAATCACGTATAATAATAGTCTGAGCAAACATCACAAACAGCCACATATCGTGCGTGACATCATCCTTGTCTAACTTCTCCGAGGATATATATACGTACAGTAGGTCGCCATATACCTAGCCCTTGCTCGGTAGGATCGAGTGTGGTATGTAGTGTAATACAACAAACAGTAGTAAGTAGTAGTAGTAGCGTTTTTTGCCGCCACGAGTAACATTTCCCACACACACCCAACTATCTCTGCGCCCGCCAAAATCTGGGCCTCTATTATCGTACTTTGGTACAGGGGCATTTCTCTTTGCCGGGCCCATTCTGTGTTGGTGTGTGCAACAGATAAGGCGTGGTAAAATATGACGGTGAAATAGTTCGGACTGTGGTGAGGGTGTGTAGGGCGGGGGGGAGTTGGCTGCCTCGGCCAAGCCATATAACTCCATTCGGCTGGAAAGCAATTCAAGTATTGCCTTTGTTTTTCACTACCACCGGTTATTTTGTTTCGTAGCGGCAATAACCTCGAAAATTGTTTTTATTATGTCCCAAGCATGAACACACTCCCACTCCTTGAATTCTGCAACTTCAGATTTTGGCTTCCTCATGTAGGGACTGGCTGTATTTCTTGCAGGAGGCCGTGTAAAAGCCCTACTACTGCTGTAGTACGCGCGATCGAGGTATGTACTAAACGCAGCCTTCGAATCTGAGTTTGGAAGAAGTCCTCGATCGTACGGTTGTTGTTGTTTTTTCGACGTTTATTTGAATAAATACACACTGTACATGCTTGATCGAGTCATAGCGTATTTCATCGGATTTTGCTTTTATTCTTCGCGAGTTTGTCTCCTTCGGTTTTCTCTTTTTCATATAGTCAATGTGTACGTCGTGCCTATTGATAATAATAGGATGATGATATAACGTTGCGTTGTCTACTCTGCTTACCGCATGACAACGGCGTATCTCTCTCTGTGCCGTAGTTTTGTGACCACAGAGACAGCTTGTATCTCTCTCCTCAGTAGTAATAGTGTGATTGAAGAATCGGCACGGACACCGACTGGTTGTGCTGGATATCGACGGGGAACGGGTACAGAGAACAGTTTGATGTGAATAAAACAAACAGCAGGCGGGGTCTTCGGTGGGCTATACACGTAGTACTCAAGCCTTCCTTGTGCGAAGAGCCTCCGACAAGCACAGGTATGAGGTGCTACCTCGTATCGTGGCACGCATCCTTGGTGGATGTACGTACGCATACGTTTTATTACGGAGGACACTATTACGGGGGTCCATGGTATACATAAAAACCTATATATTTACCTATTTTTACTAACAAAATTTGGTCCCATTAACTATGGACCCCCGTAATAGTAAATAACACCTACGGTACAGACAAAAACCTATATATTCCCCTATTTTTACAAACAAAATTTGGCCCCATTTGCTATGGTCCTCCGTAATAGTATTTTTTTTTTCCATGTCCCTCTCCCGGGCACAAGAGCACACCTCCCTTCGGTAGGTTTTGTAATACCTGATGGCAGATTCGTCTATCTACTGTACGCGGACATATACGTACACGTACACTTGATGGCTGACTTCACCGCGCTCCAAGGGACACAGCTCAGCCACGAAACCTGTGGCCCTCCTCATCTATTGCTAATAATGGTGGTACACACACAGCAGGAGAACCACTAACTTTACATACATGGAACATCACCCATCATTCTTCGTGTCAAAACGGCAGCAGAACGCGCCACCCAACTGCGACTCGGACACGGCGCGCAAACCCCTCTACGAACGAACTCTCTTGACCATCAATCTCTCTCGCTGTATTGGACGACTGCCACCTGGCACGAGTACACAGTATAAGTACATTCGGTGTAGGCACTCAGCATGCTATACGGGCACGAGATATATATGACTGTATACACACCAGCGCGTGATTCTGACCAGAAAAGCCAAAGTTGCCACATATACCCGACCAAACCACCTCTTTTTTGCATAATAACCCGTCGTCAAATCGAGACTACGTAAAAAAACTACAGTATCACTCCCGACGCCTTCTCGCCAGAAGCACCCGTTGGCCGCGGTCCACAAAAGCAAACCACGACACCGTGTCAGTTTTTGATCGGGTGCACCTCTGCTCAGGGTGTCGCTATAGCGGAGACATGTTCCTGATGCTGGGGCCGCGCCGCTCAGGGAAGGCTCGACGCGTGCAAGGCAAGAAAACTGGTTGGGCATGCGGGTAGTACCCAGTCGCGTATACCTGCACACACATACACGCATACATGCACGCGAGCGGCCGCGGATGCGCTGATGTATGTATTCTCACGATCCTGGCTTCCTTCTCGTGTACCAGTCTGATCGTTAATGTGAGGGAGGTTCGGATGGCAACAAATGTCGAAGTGTACCTTATATTTACGGTCAGACTGGTAGCGTTCTTTGGGCCTGTTTAGAACTCCAGTCCTGTTTTGAGGACAACACACCATTCTAATTCCAAGTGTTTTGTCCTCAAAACGGGACTGTGGTCCAAAAAGGGAAAATCCGCCGTCTAGAACATACTGGTATAGTGTTAGTGGCTCGCGGTTGGAATGGGTCATGGTATAACGCCAAAAAAAAGATGGGTCAACCCCCCAAACCGTTTCGATTGCTACTCGTCCGCGTCATCTCTCTCTACAGGTTCACGCGCAGCGCGATTCGGCTGTTGTTCGTGAGATACTCTTTTGCACCGATTTATATTTCGGCATGTTATGCTCCCAGGCAGATGGTGACACGGACAGGAGGGGCACCTACTACATCGTCTACGTAAAGCCGCCCACGCTCGACCCAGATATATCTACGTACGACGGTTTTTTGTTTCTGCTGTAAAACGAGGACTCAAACACCACCATGACACCAGCTAACGAACTATTAATACATACAGAACGCAACCCATATTTAACGGACCCATTTTGTGCGTTCTCGGTTGGCAGTTCCTCGGACACCCACGTCCCTACGATCAGTGCTGGTTTTACGATACCCTCACTGCCAAGGGTGGGCGAACAACTGCCGTGGACCCGAATTTCCAGGTTGCCTTATGTGCCCTGTACCTTGCTGCGGAGCCCAACAGGAGGGACTTTTACCGACTTTACACTGATATTTGGGGTACTTGCATGCAATAACACATCGGACATCAACATGCTGGGTACAGTGACGCCCCCCCCCCCCCATGACAAACTCAGATCTGAGGTGATATATCTAGTCCAGACATTTGCGAAAAAACAGCATGTCGATCAGGCGTACAGGTAGGCGAACACCATCTACCATCTACACAAAAACTTGTATAGGCGAACAAGGGTTTCACGGAAGAAAAAAAATCTCTACAGGCCACCACCCCTTTCCGAGACGAAGAAAGGGGTATACTAAACTCAAGTCAAATAATATTGTGGAAATATAACTCGCTTTTCGTATATTCGTCCAAAATTCTCAACGCACTGGTTGGGTTGATATTTCAACACCTATGAGAGAGTATAAGCTGTTTACTCATCTTGTCTTGCAACCTTGGGTAGTCCACCCGTCCCTCGCCCCGCCTGGAATTAATGTTAGCGGTAAGGTCTGGTTCTGCTGGGCTACTGGTTACTGGTGAAAAGTAGCTCGATCACTCACTCACCCATTCCAAACCTTACAACAGTTCTCACGAGGGGACCGACACTGTCGCCCTTTCTTTGTCGAGGAGAGGGAGCACCGTGAGTACGAAATGTTGGCGCTCGAGCGGTGCACATTCCTCTACTACCGTGTCACGGTGGCTCTGCCCTCGATGACATAATAATAGTTATTGTCGTTGTTTTATGTTTTGTTTTTGTCGCAGTTCTCTGATAATCGCCCTGTATGTATGGACGGAGTTACTGTAGTTCGCCGGTGGTCTCCAGACGCAGACAGCGGAGGAAGCTGAAAATCTGAGGTGTATTGTCCATACAAACACAGACTGCGCGTGCGTCGTAAAGTTTGATGCATTGCATGGACTGGGCTGGAAGGAAACAGACTAAAAAATAAACACATTAATTAATTAATTATCAGTTCAAGGGCTGGAACTGTTCATTCCTTCCGCGAACCAAAGAAGAAGATACCAATAGTTGGAAAGTTTTTTTTTTTTCGTCTTTTGAAGGTAACACGCGTCGATGAATAAACTGTACGAACCCGCGTCACGCGCAAACTGGGCAGCAGCACCTGCTGGAGCTATATGCATAGTGATCTTTGACGGTCGGCCGCCGGGTTGGTTTAGGAAGAAGACATACATATCCCTATATATTATACATCTAGAAGTTTGTGGCCCGTGTGTGCAAGCAAGGGTTCTCGGAATGTCAACCGAGGGGCGGCGGAAGATCATGCCTGACGACGAAGGAATTGATTTAGCATGCCGCTAACTGTTGATTATGCATATTTCCAACAGAGCTCATATTGTGGAGGTGCAGCACAGCAGGGCGGAACGCTGTATGTAAAAAAACGGGGGAAACACTCGGAAACTTGCCGTAGAGCAGTTATTATTCTGGAGGAACCGTAAGCTCAGGTATCTCCAAAGAAATCGAATCCTGTTCCAAGAAAAGTAGTCCATCTCAGGCGGCGCTATGCACGGCAGTGTGTGACTTGGTTTCTTGCTATGTACGCAGCAGTGGTTGTCTTGAACGGTAACGTCGGGCGGTATCCCTTCCATACGCGTTTCATACGGGAGCTTGATCGGACAGAGACGCCCCCCGCCGGCAGGTAACCCGGCGCATTGCGAACTTAAACGATGTTGGCACAAGCACGCGGGCAAGTAGCTATGAATGTAGAATACCTACCTCGATTTTTGCTCATCCCCCACGCCACAGCTTAGAACGAAAAGGAAATACAAATGGTGAGTAGAGGGAGATTATGTGAGCCCCGAGATGAGATGAAAGCGATGCAATACGCAAGCAAGTAGTTTGGGAAATATCTCCATATGTATGTCACCATCCACACATGAACTTGTGTCGAATACGCATGCATGTACTGCATACAGTGCTTCGCGGACATACATGCTGGCGAGCTTTGTTAGCAAACACGGCTGCAGAAGATATATATACATATATATATTATATTCCAGGCACACATATGTTTATGTGTGATCGTGCGTATCTGTATGATAGGGTCGATATTCTCATCATGTCGTACAGGTTCAGCCAGCTACGCAAGCGCCAGTATAGCGCTGTTCTTATCGCGTACACTCATTCCATACATACATACCTACGGTATATCTGCATACCTTCACAGGCCGAACAGTCGTCTGCGAGCGAGCGTCGAATCAAGAACGCTCAGTGGTCGTACACGGAACGTGTTTCCCCACTGCCTAGGTCTCGGCCCCTGTTGCAACACCAAAGAATTATCTCAGGCAGTACGTGATTCCCCTGAACAAACAAAGGGAACACTTGAACGGCCGTGTTGTGGGGGGGGGGGTAGTTGTTTGCTCGTGATGGGTCAGGTGTCCAAAACTCACACATCCGGCAATTCAACGGTGGGCAGAACATCTTCGAAGCGAAGATAATTTTTTTCTTTATTCTGCAGCGGAATTTCCGCATCATGGCGAGAGGTATGGGTCGACCGAAATTTCGCTGCTCGTTGCGATAAACAATCCACAACAGTAGTAGCGCTTGTGGTCCCTCCGGCCCCACGGTCGGAGGGACCATTTCTACCCCAGATATACAAACTACCGCTACCGACTCCGTCATTTTCTTGCCCGACGCTTGTTCGCCCTTGCGCTTAGGTCAGTCACAGAGTAGCCGAAGGTATCCCCGCCTAACGAACCAGCGGGATCGACAGCGCGGCCGGCCAGACCGGTTCTTGCGGGAGACCTACCAGAACACCACGTTTAACCAAATACACCGAGCGGGTACGCTGAACGATCCAACGCGATCGCGATCTATAGTCACGAGGTAGTCGCCCTGGAGGCCAATCCACCGAACCTCAACATCTTCGGTCCCGCGCAGACCGACCTACCAGTTTTTCGCTCGTCCGAGCCGAAATCAAACGGCCATCATTATGCTGCGGACACCCCTCCTGCTGCTTCTGCGAGCGTCACTGTTCTTCTTCGCGGGCATCCAGACCCACGGTAGCAGTAGTGGCAGTACTGTCGCGGCTGTCACCTACCACGTCACTCACACCGGCCGTCGGACCCCCACGACGCTGTTCAGCAAAACGGTCAAGATGTACAGCCTCTCAGGCGCGCTCAGATGGGCCAAAGCTGGGGATACCGTCTTGCTGGCGGACGGAACTTACACGATTCGCGTAGACAGCCGCGCGCACGGCACAAGGGCCAACCCGATCACTATTATAGGGGGCAAGGACGCGATCATCAAGGGAGATTCCCCTGCCGTTCGGATACGACACTCGTGGATCACGCTCCAGGTGACAAGAGCGCGTTGTTGTTCTAGAGAAGATGTGTTGTTGTTGTTGTTGTTGTTGTTGTTTTTTGCTGTTTTTCAGTTACACGAACGGCACGGGAGATCGATAGAAAAAGGTAAGTCACGTGATCTTGGGGCCGACTCCGGCGGGTTGTGTGTAACAAGTGCAACAGCAGTGCTGAACGTAGGTGACTCCATCCAAAGGACCGCGCGATGAGGAGAGGGCAATGTCTGGGGTGCCTTGATTCCAGAAAGAACTACGATGTCTAATAGTATCGTATGGTCCACTTGAAAGAGGGGGCCGTCTGCACACAGTTGCAGGCAAAACTTTGAGTGCTAGATCACAGTCCACTTGTGTTGCCGTCTCTCAGCGAGTCAATCCTTGCAGCCGATCTCGACCGTTGTACACTCGGGAAGTTGTACAACGCTGTGGTCACTCGTTGCCGACGTACGGCTATCTACGTATCGACAGCCGAGGAAGAATGAAGGCGACCCGAACAGAACACAGCGGGACTGTCGGTATGTGCGATTTGATGGTACATTTTTTCTGCGTGCCCTTTTCTTTGCTGGCATCCACATCCAGAGGCACATAATAGGTATACGCATGTTACTGCTGTGAACCGAGGGGCGATTTTGTATTTCTTGTAGTTTAAGATAAAAGCTACTGATGTACACGATTGTTCAACAATGGGATCGAAACAAAGGACTCCTGGAGTAGTGTCCCCCACGTTAGAATTAGAAACCTCGGGACCTGCCGTTGTCGCATCAGGACGCCATCGAAACAGTTGTAGACCCGTTAAAGACGTACTACGGTACAGCGGTGCCGTATACCAGGTGTCTCGTAGGACAACGGTGCTTTGAATACGTCCGCGCGTGATAGGTCTTTAATGCTGCTGTATCAGATGGGTTTTTTTTTTTTCCTTTTTTTGTTTTTATCCCACATATTTTGTTCGACCTTCTTGCTTTGAGGCCCCTTCCTTTAATACTACGGGGGCCCTATATGGTAAATAGGACCTATCATACGGTGCACACAAATACCTATTTATTTATTTTTTATACTCACAATATTTGGTCCTATTTATTATTTTCATCCGTAGCAATCGTTGCGCGTGCCGCGGCCACACATGTTGCTCTTCTCTTCCTCCGTCGCAACCGCTTGGCGAGAATATGTCAGCCCTGTTTGTTCCGTCGTCGACTCGCACTGGATTCACCTGGATCCAACTACAAGATGATTCAAGCTTGTACACCCACTTCCTTTAGAGCCCGTCTTTCAGGACGCTTTTCGTGGTCTAGCAACTGAATAATTCCTTCGTTTGCTAAAAGAGCTAGTGAAGTAAGAATCCTGACAGATGACTGATTGTTAAAGCTCTCATCTGCATTGCATTAGCCTACGGCGTTGGCTTGTTCGCTGGTTCTGAACGAGGACAGTCTTTCTTAAGATCCTGATCCCCGTTCAGCGACGCGCGTCAGTCCAGAAACCTTGTTACGGGGACGGGGGTGGGTACCGGTGGGTGGGTGTGCGCCATGAGACTGCCTGCCTTTCGTCCGTCGTCGGCTTGGTCGGCTTGCGTCTGTAAGTACACCAGTTAGTTAGTAACTGTCACCAGCAGCAGCAGCAGCAGCAGCAGCAGCTGCAGCTGCAGCAGTGCTGTACAGCACTCGCAGTATGCTACCTAGTACCAGGGTGCTTTTGAATATGATACATCACCCTGGACCGTAGACAATGGCCCCTGCAATCGTAGCAATAGAGTTTGGTGCAATTGACGGGTCTATTGTCGTCGGCAAAGGCTGTCGATTGGCACGTTCTTCGATCCATTGTCGTCGGTGATGTCTATCGATAGGTTACGTCCCTGACGTATTGTTCAGGCAGGAGTGTGCTGAAGTACCCGGGTTGAAACCTTTTGTCGCCGACAATGGCTATCGACGGATAGCTTGCAGAATCTACTGCGGTCTACAGCGGCTATCCATGAACATATTTCTTGACCTATTTTGGTTGGCAATTGCCCTCGATAGATGTTTTTCTTGATCTATTGTGACCGATCATGGCTATCGATAGATATGTTTCTGAATCTGTTGTGACCAGCAATGACTATCGATAGATACACTTCTAATCTATTGTGGCGGACAGTGTCTATCGATGGACACCATCACCAGCTTAATTCCACGCCTACGATGCACTCTAATATACTAAGCAACGCAAATACTTTGTGCCGCTGCAATGCCATGTATTCATCTTGTAATCACCACCCGTATGGAATGAGTGCATGGTGTATCGTGATGAGCAGCAATATAGGTGCATGGCATCGCGTGAAGGAGGGCTGCGACGTTGTGTGCCCCAACAAGACAGTTGGCATCATGGGGGTTAAGTGTGTTGCTTTGTCGGCTGTGTTGTCATGGTCGGTGCTCTGTACTACTAATAGTAATTCCTAATCGGTTACACTCTGTGCGGATAAGATGCATGAGGTAAGGTGTGCATATACCCTGGACAATCGAAAGGAAATATAGAGCATTGCCGCTACAGCAGTAGAACCGAAAAAAAAAAGCGTATGTCAATGGATATTGTTGACGACAGTAGACTGGAAACGCTGGCCAACGATAAACTCATTGTGCACCACAATGGACTGGAAACACTCTTTATCGACAGACACTGTTAACTACAATGGACTGACAACGCTGTCTATCGATAGATGTTGTCAGGGAACAACACATTTTCGGCAATGGAGACAATATGCATTTGCCCTAACAATGGAGTCACAAGGTTGTCCATAGATGGTCATTGTCCTGAACAACATATGTTGGGGAAGCAACCGTGATTTCTGTTTTTCGAACAATAGACGTAAACGTTCGCCTATCGATGGCTATTGACGCCAACAATATACACGCAATTGTACCCATCAGTAGCCATCGTAACCCACAATAGACTGTCAGGCGTGTTTTCGTATTATACTATTTCCTAAACCTGTTGTATACCGTGTATACCGTGGAATGATGCATGTCGATGGCCATTCTTGACGACCGCGGAAGCTTCTATTGCCGCCAACAATAGGCACGCGATTGTGTCCAACAATAGCCATTGCCACCCGCAATAGATTGTTGGCCGGGCTCCGGAACATATGAATCTGACTCACCTCTTTTCAGTTCGAGACAAAAACCTCCAGTCAAGAAACAGAAAGCTGATGATTTTCTTGTCAAGGTGGTTTCATTTTTACTACTACGGGGGTCCATAGTTAATAGGACCTGTGATATACATAAAAACCTACATATTTGACTAGTTTTACTAACATAATTTGGTCCCGTTGACTATGGACCCCCGTAATATCCAAATTATTTTTAAAAGTTAATTCGAGACAATAATGCAAGGGTGTTAAATCGAATAGATTCCGAACAAAAAAATAATCCAAAATCAAGGTGACCAGCATCCGAATAAGATAACTGTTACCAGGTATTTACGTGGTTTCAGTGTAGCACAGACAAACTCGAGATGAGAAACGGAAATATTAGAACTTTCAGGGCAAGGGGGTTTGAGTTTAATGATCCACGTTTTTTCATTCAAAGTGGAGTTAGTAGACTGTACACAAAACAAGGGTTTTTAATCGAGTCAATTTACGAAACTACCAGCGCACACAAGTTGATGGCAGTTACCGATGTCTTGGTGCGCAAGTTTCTAATAATAGTTTTTTTTAAATTGATTTTGAAATACGTCAGCGGTGAGTTTGACTGACTGAATAGTTGATACTCAACTTTGCAAACTGCGTAGAAATACGTCTCGTCTATATTTCATTTTTACCAAATTTTACAAGTACTATGATAAACCGAACGCGCGTATTCTGTATGTAATTCCTTGTCAAAGATACAGGCCAGCGGCTCCCCTGGATGCTTCCCGGGTCAACAGCACAATTTTAAATATTCATTCTGCGCACTGATACTACTGCTGTATATAACCCGAATAAGGGATAATGATATGATGTTGCAACATGTTGAAACCTTTTCATTTCACAAATATTTTGTAAGTTTTGAAAGACGTCAGCTGTGAGTTCACAAATATTTACAGACTGATTGAGTGTTACTGATTTTTTTAGGATGGTATGGTTCTAAGTGTGAATAATTCTTCCGGAGATGAGCTGCTGCTGTTCTTGCTGCTGCTGTTTTTGCTACTTCTGTTGTTTTATTGTCTATATCTTATTTTATATATGTTTTTGTGTAGATTCGAAAGTAGTGATGATAATGTCGTCTTCAAATGTGTGTGAGCCTATGGTCTCCACAACGTGATGACGTCGGTTTCCATTCAGTACCACATACATACATACAGAAGATGACATCTCGTAATACTCTGCTGTTGGCCGGCAATGCCCATCGATAGACATATCGCACAATCTATCGTGGTCGGCAATTGCCGTCGATAGACCTGTAGCACAATCTATCGTATTGTGGCTCGCGATGGCCAACGATATACCTCTAGCACAATATATTGTGGTCAGCACCAATGGCTATCGATAGACATCTCGCACAATCTATAGTGGCCTACAATGTCCATCGGTCGACATCTCGCACATTTTATTGTGGCCTGCAATGGCCATCGATGGACGAAGCTCACCATCTATTGTGCTAGACAATGTCTATCGATCGACAAATATCACCAGTCTATTGCATCGATAGATACCTTCCACAATCTATTGTCGCAGATAATATACATCGACAGATTCCCCCTCTCGTCTATTGTCGAGGCAATGGACTATTGTCGAAGTGTCCATTGTCCAGATTGTGATTCTGATCAGGTGGATATCAACCATTCATTATGATCGTTAACCACGCACGCACATGCCTGGACAGTCCCCGCTTCCCGTAGGTATGTCAATATGCCCATGTGAGACCCACAGGCACCGAGATCTAGGAAGGGGGTGGTTGCTCGGCCTCGGGGCGACGAGCACAGGAACAACACCATCCACAGAGCCTTGCAAGCTCTACCCTTCGAGGCCTACCTTGCACACAGGTTTCACATGGTGCGGCGGGGAGACTTTGCGTATTGGGTTTCGGAAGAGATTGTTGCTCCTTGTGATCTTGCAGGGACTACCACGTCCGTGCTGCTGTGGTGCTGTGCGCTCTCGTGACAGACAGTGCATCTGTGCCCTACAAGTTTGTTTTCCCAACATCGAGCAGGAACCTCCTCGAGTAGTCGGACCCTCTAAACGACCTAGCTCCACCATAACTGACGACTCTCGACACGAATGATGGAGGATAAGAATGGTATTTAGGGGGCTCGACACACATCTTTCGTGTCGAGATAGCTGAAACCACACACGAACACACACAGCACGTACGTACGTGAAGGAAGTCCAAGTCCGTACGAAAACGCTCACGCCACGATGCGATTATGATGAAAACGTTTCCCGTACGTACCACACGACCCTGCACCCGATCGTTGGAGAATCGTTTTAATTACTTCGTCGGGCTGTCGCCCTCCTCAATTTTACGATCCTTACACTGACTTGCCGGGGCGTGCTGTGATGAGGGGACACCTGGTGATATGTTGGCCGTAACGTTTGTGATCGATGAGCTTTCTAAACGAAGGAATTTTACGTCGTATGCTTAAAAAGTCTGTTTTTCTAGATTGTGTTAGGGGGTACATCTCGTAAGAGACGGATGGGTTCGCCCATCAAGTAAAAGTAAATATTCGTCTCCAGTTCGATATTTGGATGGCGTTCATAAGGAGCTCCTCGTGGGAGAGCCCTTGAAAACCTTTGGCTCACCTCTATCGTAGCGTGCTCCCACCGGATGTTTTATTTCGTCTTTTTTTAGTCTACTGTAATTACATGGTTTTGGTATTTTTTTTTTTTGATATTGGGGACTTAAGTCATCCACCATTTCCGGTGGAAAAAAACGAGTTATTGGTCAAGGGTTTGGCAGGGGGCTATGGAACACGTTTGCCGAATCTTGGGCTTCAAAATAGAAAAACGGCGTGGAAATTTTGAATTTGGTGGTGCAAACGTGGGAAATTATAGGTGTGTGCTCTCGCAGTTATGTAGGCTGAGTATGGATACTTTTGTCGATAAATGTTACCTGTTACTTACCTGATAGTGGTCCTACGCAGTCAGTTCTTCGCAATTTTAAGCGAAACGTTCAACAGACGGCATGCCTTGGAGTACCTCTAAACGGTTTGATGAAAAGACAAAACATAATTAAGTGGCGGTTTCTACGGAAAGGCCTACTGCGTGCCCGTTTCTGACTTTTTTTAACGGCCCGTGGTTGGCCGGGGCACATTTTTGTCGCTAGCGCCAGCTCTGACACCTCATTAAAGCAACAAGTTTGATACCAGGTAGCTGAATTTGTCACCCTCTTCATCTGTTAATGGTGATCAGTATGGTATCACCTCTCTCTATGTGGTACTCCGGTAGATAGGGCGATATGCATTCGTGGCTGACAAAACTTGGCCGCGTGAATCAGCCTGTAAGTACGCATCGCTGGGCTTTATAACGTAAACCTCAATACATGATAACAGCAGTGGACCGTAAACCATTGCGTATTATGCCGTATCATGCGCAGTAATCGCTGTTCGATTCGTCCGTACATCCGGCGTCACGACATACAAGCAATACATTGACTATTATTATGCCGTTTTACGCGCAGGAATCGCTGCTCGATTCAGAAGTACTTCCTCCGCGATGACATTTTCGAACCTACTTACAGCTGTTGTATCCGTATGACAGTAAAATGATTCCACATGATTTTGGCGTCAACACCGCCCAAACCTCGTAGGATCACCGTCCCATTTCGGGAACAAACTATCGGCACCTGACTGAGCGGTGTGTCCTCAAGACGAGACCGCTGTAATTTTAAAAGGGTTAGGTGTACAGCAGTACACGCCACCGCATATTCTTATTTAGGTTGCTTCCTTTTTTTTATCTCTCCTTTGAAACCATCGCACTTCTTGCTGCTCTCTCCCATGATTGCTCAAAGAGCGCACCATTATTCAACAGTCGTAATTCAACCCCGGGGCGCCATAAGAGAGGCTCTCTTGCCTCTCCTCCCCACCACGGCACGTGCCTTGCACTTTTTTTTGCGCGAGTAGGGTTCTGTATTTTCTACACTTAGTCAGTCGTGTCGAAATAAACGGGGGCACAGCCATCCGGTACAGAATCCAGGTATTGTACGAGTATGCACCAGGAATTATCGTATGCTGCAACCAGTGAAAATAGGGGAGTCACATTTGGACATGTACAAAGCATGCAAGCGCACGAACATGATTTCACGGCAGTGACAACAGCAACGCACAGTCCCGCTAAAGAGTGTGCCTACTTTACGGTAACACCGATGGCCGGTTGGTTCTGCGGCAGGAGGTTTAATCTCTTTGACGCGTGCCACATCAAGGGCATAACCTGCTTCCTTGCAGATGTCAGCCTGTCTTTTATTTTTGCTCGATTTTATGTATCGTGCGCTGCAGTCACTAATCGTAGTGGTTCTGGGCGAGGATGCAAATAGGAATACAAAGGTGTTCCCCCGCGTACCATAGCCTGGGTCCGATTTAGAATTGGAGATCCAAATTTTCTGAACGCGAGCTGGCGACAAAGGTACTGATGGGGTCAACGTGGAGGGTAGTGCAGACGAACGCGGATTAAAGTCCACGTCCTCATGCTGTCCTCGCGGATCGATTTCGGTCGTCGACGTATCACGTACCTGACACACAAACAATCGTGATCGCCGGCTTCCAAGGTAGCTGCGACAAAACCGGGAATTTCAGCCCGGCGTGGTTTCTGTGTACTAGAGCTGTGAGCCGACAAGAGTTCACTCCTCCGTTCAGCAGGTCAGCTGGTGTACGGCTAGACGACTGGGCGACTGTTGACGGAAGGTCGTCTTGCTGCCAACCAGCTCATGTCCAGACAACTTTGCCTAGCAACTAGTCAGGCGAGCGTAGCAAGCGAAGGCAGACTACCCTAGCCGACAAGGGCCCAGTCCGGAACGGGAAAAAGGAACACAAATAAATCCTCGTACGGTCTCAACAGTCCCTCCCTGCAAGTAAAGAACTCAAATGGTTTGGCACTTCTGCGAAGCAACTAACCTTCAATCTATTGCTACTATTTCCAAAGAATGACCTACCGGTAGTTCGAACTGGCACTAGGGTAGGGGGAGAGGGGGGGGGGGGGGGTCATATTCACAACCACGTTAACGCCTCTCGCACGGATAGCTCTGTACCTCACTCGCATTTGGACGCGCCAAATTCTTCCCTCCACGAATTCAGAAAATATGTGTATATGTGAAAAATGTACTTGTTTTCTTTCAACATGATGCTCTCCAGCGGCCGAGGTTTCGTTCTCCATCTTTCGTCTCCGGGGCAAGCAAGTGGGCCGTGGGTACATGACAACGCATGTCTGGATCCCGGCCGAGCTCCGTGGCGGTGCTCGGGTCATATAACGTCGCTGAGCTGGTTCTATTTGACAAATAAGTGTTCCTACCTCGTCGAGCCAAGTAGGCGACATGGAACAAACCTTTTCAATTTTCTTTTTTACTTTTTTTTTCAACGTTTGTTTCGTAAGAAATTAGCCGGCCACCCTCGAACACCTCCCCCGCTGTGATTTTTTGTCGCGATCTCAGTAGAAGAAGTCGAAGAAGCAGCAGCAGAAGCAGAAACAGCAGAGGTAGTACACATTTGCCGGCCGTCCTATCTGTTGCACCACTCCCTTTCACGGCGGTGTACACCTAACACCAAGCACGTTTTGGACCACAAAACAACTTCCCTCCGTCCGTCTACTTTTGGGGAGAATTTAGTACGAGGTGTTGGTGTGTGTTGCCTATTGAGAGCTAATGTAGTTGTCTAGTGGCATGCTCTCAGCAGCAGGTAATCGCTACGGGCAAGAGCTGCAGAGCCAGACCCACACACTGCCTCCCGTCTCTCTGTACGCCCCCCTGTCTCGTCATGGCACCGGGCACGGTCCACACTGCCCGACTGCTTCGCCGAGATCCTATTTGTACTAAAATTTCAGACAACGTATGCTACGACGGGCTGTGTGGACTTTCCAAAACGAATGTTTTTCTCCCGCTGAGATTTTTCTGCGTATAACCCTTTTGGTACCGCAATCCTGTTTTGGGGACAAATCACTTAGAATTAGACTGGTTTGTCCCCAAATCGGGACTGCGGTACTGAAGGGGTTAATATCTCGACAATATCGAATTCGCCTGCTTACTACCTGACCAGTTTGGATTTTTGATCAACCTCACCCAGCAGCAGCAGCAGCAGCAGCAACAGTATATGTCTGTCGAGCGACATATATGTTTCACCTAGCTCTTCGAGACACACGACACACACCTCACACCGAGCACGTGCACTGCGTGCCCTGCGTACACTTTCGAAAACGAAGAATTAATTTCTCTGCTGGCTTTCCTCTGCGTTGAAGGTTCTCAACAATTTTGACATCGCCCGTGCCCGCTTCGAATAGTTGTCCAACCTTACCCGCGACAACAGCAGTACACGCCTTCAACATACACCACACACCTCACACGAGCACGTGCACTGTTGAGCACCTTCGAAATCGAAGAACTTTCTCTACGTTGAAGGTTTCAACAATTTTGACATCGCCCGTGTCCAGTTTAAACATTTGATCAACCTTAGCGGCAGCAGCAGCAGCACACATCGGTCGAGCGTTATATATTTTTCACCGAGACCTTTGACGAACACTGCACACCTCATACCAAGCACTTACGTGACCACAGATTTACCTTAACTGTAGCCGCTATATGAACTTTTAGCCATAATAGGTAGTAGTAGTAGTAGTAGTAGTAGTAGTAGTAGTAGTAGTAGTAGTAGTAGTAGTAGTAGTAGTAGCAGTAGTAGTAGCAGTAGTAGTAGTAGTAGTAGTAGTGGTAGTAGTAGTAATAGTAGTGGTAGTGGAAAAGTGCTGTCGTTGCCGCGAGCCTGCTACTTTACCCCTGTATATATAGCTTTTGACTGCCATTTTTTTGTACGTAGGGAGAAACGTTTCACGACACATGCAGATACTTTGGTATGATTCCCTCAACGGTAAGTATCCCTGTACGTTGATCATTACAGCAGAGGCGCTGCCTATTGACAGTTATGTTGGAGCTTAACTGATGTTGCCACAATTTAGCTGCTGCTGTTGCCGTGGGTACTGCACTTGACAGTCATCAGAAACTGCTCGAGACAAACGCAGATCACTTCTTCATCGTGCGTCCACCGTACGTACGTATACCTGTGCGTTTATGAAATACAGAGAAGCTGCCCCCTATTATTACGGTAAGGCTTGCCATCCGACAATGCGCAGCATGAACGTCACCGTTGATCGGTCAAAACATTCCTGAAAGAAGGAATCCCCGGGTACAAAGGAAACTATGCACAAGGTCTATCTATCTGCTATGTCTACTTCCTTTAATGCTTTATCTAGGATACTCTATTCTTCCTATTATTACGGGGGTCCATAGTTAACGGGACCATTTTTTTTTCAGTAAAAACAGGTAAATATATAGGTTTTTATGTATACCATAGGTCCTATCAACTATGTACCCCCATAATACTAATGATAGTGCTGTTTTATTACGGGGGTCCTTAGTTAATGGGACCAAATTTTGATAGTAAAAATAGGAAAATATATATGTTTTTATGTATACCATAGGTCCTATTAACTATGGACCTCCGTAATAGGTTATTTGGCACTTCGGTTCCACCATGGGGTTTTCTGTGGGATTGGCGCTGTTTTTGACACGCAGGTACAGTACAACAACAGCAGTAGTATAGTATACAATAGTTGTAGTATAATAGTAGCCGTAATAGAAATTGTAGTGCTTGTGCCTGCCAGTACTATTGAAGTTGTTTTCGACACGCAGAATAATAGTAGCCGTAGTAGAAATTGTATTGCTTGTGCCTGCCATTACTATTGAAGTTGTTTTCGACACGCAGATACAGCATTATGGCGGCAGTAGTGTTGTTGCATGAGCGTTTGTTTTGGCTATGCTCCAACGCATGGTGCCGCGTCCATGCCGCATCTATAATAGAAACGCCTGTCCAATATCAGTAGTACCTGTACTACGGTAGTAGCACTATTATTCGAAGTCGTTGTGGCGTCGGCTATTATTATTGCTGTTGCCGTTTGCATGCCGCTTCTCTACCTGTGTGACCAGTAGCAGCATACCAGATGTCCTCAACCGTACCAAGTATATACGTAGCCTGAGCATCTACTGAATCATGAGTGGTATTGATATTAACAGTTGTTGTAGTAGTAAAGTATGTTGTAGAGTGCATGCTGCTTCTACCTGTACTATTACGGGGGAATATTGTAAATATGACCAAATATTGTTCGAAAAATAGCTAAATATGCAGGTTTTTGAGTGTAGGTCCTATTTACTATGGTCCTCCGTAATATGTCTATCTGCGTAGTAGTGGTAGTGGTGTAGATTAACAATATAGTATTAATAGTCTTGCCCCCAACACCTGGTATCGCTTGCATGCTATACTGCTGTTGCGGTTGCATGGAAGTTAACAGTAGCAGTACTATTAGTGGCACCTAGGTATTGATAGTACATCTACGTAGTAGTGGTAGTGGTGTATATTTTTAGTAGTAGTCGTGGGGTATAGTAGTAATAGTAGTAGTAGTCATGCCCCGACCAATGGTAGCTCGTGGTTATTGGACCTCTTTGTTCACCATGACGAGGTTGTCTGTATTGTATCAGCGCTCGGTCGTGCTCCAGCAGCAGTACTCAGTATTACGGAGGGCCATGGTGAATAGGTTCTACTGTATACACAAAAAAACCTGTATTTTTACCTATTTTTATTAACAATAACTGGTTCTATTAACCATAGGTTTGTGTATACCATAGGTGCTGTGAACTATGAACCACCGTCAAAGTCGTACTACAGCAGTAGTAGTGTAGTGTTTTGTTGAGGCATGCTTCTTCTACCTGCACTACATCTTCTGTGGTAGCAGTGGATAGTGGAGCATAGTCTCACTACAGTGTAGTAGTCATGTCCCTACCCATTGCTCTACGTACCTGGTACATGCAACTGGTGCCGTTATATGAACTTTTAGTCCTAGTCGTAGCAGTTCTATTGCGGGGGTGCATAGTTAGTAGGACCTATGGTGTACATAAAAACCTATATATTTACCTATTTTTACTAACAACGTTTGGTCCTATTTACTATGGTCCCCCGTAATAATAGTGCTATTAATATTAGGGAGGGCCATAGTTAATAGAACCTTCGGTATACACACAAAAACAAATATATTTACCTATTTTTACTAACAATATTTGATCCTATATACTATGGTCCCCCGTAATAGTAGTATTAGTGGTGGGTACTACGTATGGTGCTGCTGTGTGTTGCTACGAGTCTGCTCTGTAACCATGGGTATACGTTTTCTGGACGACCATCAATTTATACGAAGGGAGAAACATTTCATGACAACTGCAGGTACCGTTTGCATGATGCCTTCAACCGCATGTATACCTGTACATACATAATTACAGCCGAGTTGCTGGCATACTGTTAGTCATGTTAGAGGCCAACTACACTATACTAATGCCACGAGTCAGCTGCTGTTGAGAAAACGTGTGGTATGAGCTATTGATATTGATAGTGTAGTGCAAGACAAAAGTGGTGCAAGGGTAGTGCTCAGTTTCTACCTACTGACTTATTCCACTCTTGCTTTCTAGCAATACACTAATCCATGGCTAAAAAATGTTCCTGCCAAGAACAGGTATAAATACTCGTGTCACCTGCGACTCCCTTTTCGCCTTGCGACTCCCCCGGGATTTCACGTTATACCCACATCCTCAAGGGAAATCTTGTGTACTCGTATCTATATGCATGTCTATACGCTCCACATATTGATCGCACGCAGAACTGCAAACAATCCCATGACAGTGCCTATCGCGAAAACTGAAAGCATAATCACTCAAGACTGCGAAGAAACATTACTGTGGTGGTGACTGCGGCCAAGTGACTCTCATTGCCTGAGAATGTAGGACCTCAATGCCACGTCCGCATCTTGTGAGCACCTATTCTTCGCTCATTAAGTCGCGAAAACTCACAGCTCTATTGCACTGCTGCAGCAGCGGTACAAGGGCAGGTGCTATGAAACCGGCCAGCTGATCCTGGCCGGGGTTTCTCTCATATCCGTTTTTGTGAGTAATACGCCCAGCTCCGCAAGCAAGGCCCCTGAGAAATTTGCAGGAAACCCCTACCATAGCCTGGGGTCAAGAGGTATACCAGTATAGGTAGAAGGACGAGGCATTAGACGCACAGATGTGCCCCTGTGTCGAAGCAATTGAGAGTAGAACTTTCAGAGTGGGAGAATGTGAGCTGGTACCAGAAGGATCGGGGAGTGTCACATACAGCAGGATATATATATATATATCCCAGGTATATATGCATCAACTTGATGAACATGTGACACAGATGGGTTGTGATTCACTACTACCTGGTACTTACTACTGATTGTTGCGACGAGACGAGATCGCTGTCTCGCTCGGGAGAACGATGGTAGTAGCCACAGGCGACGATACATGAAGATGATCACATTCGCGAAACTGTTTTATTAATAGTACGTAGTAAGACATGGCCACGACCTAATGAGCGCCCAACCGACGCTATTACGGGGGACCATAGTTAATAGGACCTACGGTACACACAAAAACCTACTTATTTACCTATTTTTAGACAAAACATTTGGTCCTGTTTACTATGGACCCCCGTAATAGTAGGATTAATAAGAATGGTGCCCCGTCTTGAAACGGATGCGTGGTCAATGGTCCGATAACTCAAGCAAGCAGCTAAAAGTAGATGCCATCTCTACCATACATAGGACACGTCTTGAACATGCAGTAGTAGGTTTATGGTCTTACTCTATATCGCATGCCTGGTATATGTTCAGGTCTATATCGAAGGACGTTGGACGCAAAAAAAAAAAGCCTGTCACGCTAGGAGCATATAGCTCACGTGTGCATGTGGCGGCCGTTGTAGAGTTGGTGGTGGTGGTGCGCAGTTCTTCTCGTTACAGGAGGGTTTGATAGATGAAACGGCATCCTTTTGTTTTTTTCCGGGGCTCCCAAGTTTGTACCTTACCACAGAACTTTGTTGCCAATACTGCATACCTGGTACGTGCATGCGGACAGGGGTTCACCGTGGACGGAAAGAGCGGCTCGAGTTCTGAGATCGAGTCGTACGCCAACAAGTGCGTGGAGGTGGAAAGCATGGGGAAAAATTCAAACGAGACGTTGGAAGGGTTCGTCATGAAGGACATGGTCGTCAAGAACTGCGGGTGAGTAGTCCAACCCCATGTAGAATACACCACCTGGTATACTGCACGCCTACTACGCAGTGCTGCTGTGATGCAAGGTTAGTCGTGCCAAGGTAGATAACGATTGTAGGCCAAACTCCTCTTCTTGTCACTTGCGGAGTTGCTCAAATCAGGAGAGCTATCAAGCGTGTTTCGAATCCGGTCTGTTCGCGCCTACGTTGCTTGTTCGAGAGGTTGCCAAGTCTGCTTCTGGGGTTTGATGGGCGTACCGGAAACGTTTTGTGACATCTACCCCAAAGAGTTCGGCCAAGTCCTGTGCTACCGCCATCGTTGCGCGTGTAGAGCACCTCCTGCACCGCTTTCCGTAATAATTCAAATGCTGGCACGCACTGCCTGGAATATGATCGTCCAGTAACACAAGGTAACATAAGTAGAGAGTTGTCACCAATCTAAAGAAAATATAACCGGGAGCTCAACTTTTACCGGTAGATACCAATCGCCGTCAGCCTCACAACCGTCACATTGTTCGGGTGTCGTACCTCACATTATGCGGCCGTTACCGCTGCTGAGATCCTGAAACTATTACGGGGGTCCATAGTTAACAGGTCCTACAGTAACAACAAAACCTATATATTTACCTTTTTTTACTAACAATATCTGGTCCTATTTACTATGGTCCCCCTTAATAGTCTTCGCTGCATTTTCTGTTTGATGCGGCAGGGGGGTATATACAGGTCCTTCGTGGTATTTTCGATACATTTATGAATACCTATCCTGCACCATCGTACGAGAGCAGTAGCCTCATTGTCCTACAGCAGTGGTTATTGGTTGTACGACAGTCGAAGGCCAACATCGTGGTACGAGAAAAACGCGGCGTCCTTCATACAAGTTGCTTCTGACGAACTCCTTTGAAGGATGTTTTGTTTCCGAGACGAGAAAGAGTTCAAGTATTTACTACCCTATTTTTCTGAGAGTGTGATGTAGCAGAAGACACAGTAGAGAGTCAAGGACCTACTTACAGCCTAGAGTATTCTGGCGGCGAACGTTTTCTTACGCCCTACCGAGGGAACAGACAGCAGGAATAGTTTATCTTCAGAACTTATTCTACAAGTACTTTCTACTCCCGCGTGAGACGAATAGGGTGGACATACGTTTCTCTGTGATTCCTCCCTTGACCTTAGTTTGTGAGCCCTGTATCTCACCCGAGCACTCTGAGTTTGGGGAACATTAAAACGCAACCCAGCTCTGCCTCGATATACATCGAATAGCGGCAAAAACGACACTATCACGGAGGTCCATGGTAAATAGAAACTACTGCACACACCAAAACCTATATTTTCACGCGATATTACTTAGAATATTTAGTCCTATTTGCTATGGTCCTCCGTAATAGTATATTCCGATGGCATCAACGCTTCCAACTTCCTCGGTTAAGGAGCCCTCGGGCAGCCAAATCTCGTTTGGCCAGGTAGTGCTCCCCCTACCAGCGCACTCGTCTGCCTTTTTGGTATTAATAGATACGCAGTCAAGTTCGGCGATCCGATGGAGCTGTGCTTTGCTGCGTGCACCCGACATTTATTGTTGCCGACAGTGTGCGTGAGTCATTCCATGCCTGTACGAGGAGATGCCGTAGTGGGGGCAGTATAACATGCGTTCGTATGGTGCGGAGCTAGGTGACCTCGTTCAAACTACGGCCAGGATCGTTGAAGCACACGAAAGAGCGACACAAGTGAGCTTCGCGCTTAATCGAGTTAGCTGTGTACTAATCACCCGTCGCACAACCCATACCAACATAAGAAGCCGAATTTTGCACACCGGATGCCCCTCCAGAGTAACAAACTCAAGACAACCGGGCACAAAAGCCTTGGGCACCACAGCCCAATAATTCTCACAGCCAAAACCACCCTAATAACCCTTTAAGGCTAAGCCTCGCTGCGCCAAAAAACTAGCATCCGGCTCCTTTTTTTACGCTCGATACATCGTGAGCGCTTTTTCCCCCCGTGCGGGTTTAACAAACTGAACACGGCAGATTTCACCTTAACCCTGGGATTGTCTGTCGAGGTCCAGTCCTCTCGAGTACATTGTGATTACTGAGTGTGCATCGCGCCGAGCTGTCGGTTCTGTTCGAGAACGCTCGTGCTCGATGAGAATGAGCGTAAAACAAGCGGTTTATAATTATTCGGCTGAACATCGTACACGTTTCGTTTTTCTTTTTTTTATATAAGCCGCGAGTTGCGTTCGTTCAAGAGGGGGTGCGTGTACATTTTCTAATGTTGATTATTTCCTCTGCTTGCGTGGGGGGGGGGGGGGGGGGGGGGGGGGGGGGGGGGGGGGGGGGGGGGGGGGGGGTGGGGATTACTTGCCATCGGAGACATTTTAAACCCCGGGAGGTACAAGTATCACATATGTACCGGATTTCAAAAAAAAAAAAAACGGGTTTGGCGTTGGGGTTTGCAGGATGTGTTAACCAATTGCGTGAATTGCCACGACCGGCTTCGAGTCATGGGGTATATAGGCTATACTTCGCTGCACCACATGAATTTCACGTAAGAAACGGTGTCAGGAAGCCCACGGAAACAAATCCCACATCGTAAAACGGTTATACCGGTGATCGTTTGGCGTTTGTGCACCCATCTGTCTCCATCGAGTGCATGATGAGTCCCCATCGGCGGCCAACTCTGAAACCACCAAGAACGTGAAATGTAGTGTGCTATTCACGAGTTCCACGATATACAGGTAGCACGTTTTCGCAAAAATATTTTCTGAATGACGGGGCTCCTTAACCCCAAACCGTCGGAACGCCAATCTTGTTTCGAAAAAATGACGTAGTCGTCACCATACTTGGGGCCATATGGGATTATCCGTCGGGGTGCAATTTGATTTTAGCTGAAATCACTGCGGGTGAGGCGTGGAGGTCCTTAAGTGAGGAGCCTTTGAACATACAGGGTAAACCTCTATCGTAGAACGCCTCTGTTTGCGAGGCGGTGATTTGGTGGAGATCACACAACATGCATGCATGTCTAGTAGGAAGCGTCCGAAGAGAGCCGTCGTCGTTCAAATGATTGAGCGCGTTGAAAAAGTCATCCGCCAGCGGTCTCGTCCAAGCTATGCGTTTCCATTGTAGGCCTGGGCCCCATCTTCTTAAAGATGTGGCATCCTCGTGGTGAAGCGTCTCTCCTAAAACAGCGATTTATTTGCACACACATAATACCACAGTTCAAGATTAGTATTCTCATACCAGCCCACGTACACAAAATATTCCTGATATATGTGTGTATGTATATGATGCACTTTTTTTTTTTTTGGCATGCTGCTCTACGGCGGCCGAGTGTTCTTTCTCGCGCTTTTGGCTGCGGGGCAAGCAAGCAGGCCGTGGGTACACTACGACGTATATCTGGATCCCGGCCGAGCACCGTGACGGTGCTCAGAGCACTCACTGAACGTCGCTGAGCTGGCTTTAAAAACAAGGGACTGCTTTCCGCCTCGCCGAGCGGAATAGCTGACATCGAAAACCTTACGTTTCTGTGTGTACCATAGGTCTCATTTACTATGGCCCCCTTAATAGTTGGAATGGTAGTACAGTAGAGCAGTAGTCGTAATTGTTATGGTAGTATCATCAGTAGCCGTAGTACTACTACTAGTAGCACCAGTGGTACGTAGTAGTAATAATCGTCCAGGCCCTGTTGCCACGAATCTGCTGCTGCAACCATGAATGCATACCGTTTTTGACAGTCGTAAATTTTGAACGCGGCGAGGAAGCCTTTTCATGACAAATGCGAAATATTTCTTTCATAACGCCCTCAATCGCATATATATGTAGTACTGATTACAGGCGAGTTGCTGGCGATTGATATTGATTTCGATGTTGTAGTCCAACTGCTGTTGCCACAAGCCAGCTGCTTTTGTTGCCGAGAGTACTTATTTGACAGTGGCCATTAGAAACTTTTCGTGACAAACGCAGATAGTGTTTTCATCGTGGCCCAACCGTGCGTGTACCTGTACACGCAAATATACAGAGCA
This sequence comes from Macrocystis pyrifera, assembly GCA_031763025.1. NCBI lineage: Eukaryota > Phaeophyceae > Laminariales > Laminariaceae > Macrocystis > Macrocystis pyrifera. The sequence continues at coordinate 6,718,618 of JASSKH010000002.1, read as the reverse complement.
GCTGCTTCCTACGTACGAGTAGTGATGTTTGAGGTTGTTATCTGTCCCTTTTGTACTACTACTGTAATTTTGACGCCGTTTTTGACACGGAGGTATAGCAAGAGGTAGTATATATAGTATATACTAATAGTTGTGGTAGTATTAATGCTAGCCCATGGTATCATACATACCCAGAGCATGCTGGTCTCATAATAATTCCTTACGAAAGGCAGTAGTAGTACCTCTGTACTATAAGTAGCAGAAATGGTCGCCTATCGTTGTGGTGTCCGCTATTATTACCGTTGTTGCCGTCTGCATGCTTCTTCAACCCCGGCCAATAGCAGCGGTAGTATAATGGTAGTACGAGTAGTAGTACAATTACGGGGGACCACAGTAAATAGGACCAAGTATTGTTAGTAAAGTAGGGGAATGTATAGGTTTATGTGTGTACCGTTGGTCCTATTTACTATGGTCCCCCGTAATAGATGCCCTCCACCTTACGTAATACGTAACCTGTGCAATTACCAAGCCATCCGTGGTAGTCGTAGTGGTAAAATATGTTGTAGCATGCATGCTGCTTTTGCCTATTCTACCCCTGACAGTAGATTTATATGAGGAGTGTATTACGGGGGTCTATAGTTAACAGGACCTATGTCGTACATAAAAACCTATATATTTAGGTATTTTTACTAACAATATTTGGTCCTGTTAACTATGGACCCCCGTAATAGTAATGGTGTTAATAGTGTATGATAGCAGTAACAGCGAAGTATTAATAGTTGAGCCCCCGACCCATGGTGGTACCGCTTGCATGCTACGTTGCCGTTATATATATATTTTGTTATTTCATCACAGACAGTAGTAGTAGTTTTTGTAGGCATTAATAGTACTATTAATAACACGTAGTGTAATATTTATTCACACTTCTTCTACCTCCAGCCTCTACTGATATCCATGTACTACTTGTAATACGGGGGACTAATGTAAAAATATAGGACCAATATTGTTGTTAATACGTCGTGAAAAAAAAACAGTATACGTACCACATAGTTTTTTTTATGTATGCCATTTTTTTTTCTTTTTTTTTTTTCTTTTTTATCCATCACTTTTACTTCCCTGCCCACTCGTAGGAGGTTTTACCTCGACGATATTCTGGAACAGCCGTGGTCACAGGTGTCGTCCCTTCTCCCCCCCGGTACGTGCGCCTTTATTTGTTGTCGCGCATAGGGTTCAGCATTCCCACTGCTCGTCGATTTTCATCGAATGTAGTCAACTCACGCTTTCGCGCTTTCCGCTTATCAGTTTTTTATGTAAGAAAAAGTCCCTATGAGCATGCACTCGGTGAGGCTCGAACCCACGAAATTGATCTTGACAGCCACGCGGACCACCTACGAGTACCAAGCCACCGTGGACGCCGGCTATAGGTCCTACTAACTTCTTTTTTTTTTCTATGGACCCCAGTAATGGTGGCGTATAGTAACAACAGTACAGTAGTGGTCATGCCCCAAACCATGGTACCTCGTGGCTGTTTCACCTCTGTGTTGACCATGAGGTTGTCTGCACTGCTGTATAATAAGCGTTTCATCACGCCCAGCAGTACTATTTTGATGTATTAATAGTATGGGACCATACGTAGTAAATAGGACTAAATATTGTTCCTTTAAATAGGTAAATATATAGTTTTTTGTGTACTGTATTTGCTATGGTCCCCGTAGTAATAGTCGTAGTAGGTGGGTGTACCAGGTAGTCATGCATGTGTAGAGTGCATGATGTTTATACCTGTAACTACCTGTAATACATCTGCGTAGTGGTAGTATTAATAGTGGTGTATAGTAACAGCAGCGCAGTAGTCAACCCATGGTATCGCGTGCATGTAGTCACCACAGAAACAGCAGTATTCAGTTCCTACTGACTACTCCTACTATTGCCTTCGAGCAATTATTCGCTAATCCATGCATGGCTCTCACGTCTGTGAGAACAGCTACACGTAAGTGTGATACCTTTTACTCCCTTTTCGCTTTGATACGGCCCGGGATTTTATTTTACCCACATCCCGAAGAGAAACCTTGTATGTGTATATAGTATTCTCATTATTTTTCTTATATTCTACATACGAAAATGTTGAGAAATTCTCATTATTTTCCTTATACTCTCCATACATACGACAATGTTGAGCGCATGTTCCAATCATACAATTTCGGCTCCAATACAAATTTACCATCGACCACATTCATCCATTCACGATTACATGTGTAAGACATATCTGAAAAAATCACGCCATCATTGAACGTGTTATTAATAGTATGCACATACAAATATCTATCTGCATGATGTATGTATGCTCCGCGGGCGGCCTACGCCGCCCGCTACGCTCGCTCAGGAAGGAAACTTCAAATTATGCGAAGCGGACAGAGTTCCACGATTGAATATTGTTTTTTTTATGGCCCCTGTAGTTAGCTGCAAACTGGCGACTTG